>CM062818.1:756107113-756707113 GCA_031772625.1 Pinus tabuliformis
AGCACAGAGATCGCTTGTATCACCTCAGGCAACCCAACACTCTTCCTGCGAATCGTGGTCCTTGCTGCCTTGACCCAACGATCTTTGACAGTCGATTACTCCTGAGACCAACTCCTCTATTCTCGCATTCAATCTTGCAGCTGCTAACCCATACGCCTTTAACTCTTTGTACCGTGCTTATCGAGAAATTCCATATCGCAATCTTCACAGTGGTGCAGTATTCTAATCTTTCGATTGCCAACCTCCGATATGACGAGCTCCTTCCACTTAGCCCTTCCCGCATTTCTCACCATAGGACCGAGGGTCGTGACCTGCCGCTTAGCCTTGAGGTGCTAGAGCGTTTTTGTATCTGTCGGGGGCTATTTTTCCTTTGTTAAGTGCTTAGCGCCCTTGGTTCTTTAAGTTCTTCTTGACCATGCGCTAGCCAAATATCGAAGCCCCTCTCATCGGAAGTTTCAAATCAGGGATTTAACTTTGGAGTTGTGATATTCCCACTTCTGATATAGCCCATAGCTCTCGATGCTCGGCCCCAGCTCTGCGCCTTTGGTTCTTTGAGTCTTTGCAACTGTGGTGCTAGCCCAATATTGGAGCCCCCTTATCGGAACTTTTTCAAGTATCAAGTGTTACAAAGTGTCGACATCCTCAACCTCCGATACGTGATCTTCGACGTGACGTCATCACTCCACGTGGCACCTCATGAGTGGTGATACGTGTCATCGAAATTTGTCCCCTTAGGCCCCTCAAAATGCCAAAACTTCCTACCACATGTCCTTCTGTACCGCCACGTCATGCTGACGTCTGATGCCATTGTAACTTTATTGGAACCAATCATATGCGGCCATGTGTCCTACTAGAGGAGATAGAAAAGGGCTTGCCCACCTTTGGCGTTGCGATGAAATCCTTTGTTAATCCCTTACCGGTGTTCCCAATAATTTTTAACACTATGGACGCTTTACCCTTGTCACAACTTTTAAAAGGTTCTCACATTAAGAAGTTCCTATTCACCGATTGTTGATATGCCTGATGCTCCGCTCCGATGTTGCGACCGCCAATCTTCAATATGCGATCATCGATATCTCTGATGCTCTGATGTTGCAATTGTCGATATCTCTGGACCTCTGATATGCAATCTTCAATATTCTGGACTTTCCTAAGGCTTTAATCCTTGAAACTTCAGCAGAGCATTTCTTTTGATCTAGGAGTCCATTTTTGGACTTCCACATATCGTTGGAAAGCTTGTTCAGAGAACTTTCCAATGGAGCGGGTCCAATGAAAGCATTGAATCCTTTTGTTGCTTGGAAAATGATTGCAAACTTCTCTTCTCATTTACTCTTTGGAGAGCCAGAAACACATTTTGTAGTAAGTGACAACATTGGCTCCAATTGGGGACAATGCCTTGCTGGCAAGGTGTGAGAACCTGCAAACTAGTAGCCTTCACCATTGGGAATGGAGTCAAAAATATATCGAACCTATAAAACCAAAAATCTCCATGGAACTTTATTTGTTGGGAGTCCTTTCCTCATAAAACTAAAATGAAAAATTACAAACTCTAAAAATTGGAAATTAAATACTCACATAGTGAGCTTATTTATATACAACTCCTGCTTAGGCATAAGGCTCAATTCACCCAAGTGAGGCCAACCTTCGAATGATACTAGCCCAACATCTGAGTACTAGACCTTATGTCATTGTTCTCTTAGAAGTCAACAACTAAAACAGGCATGCACGACTGCCCTCAAATTTATATTTGATGCTCAACTCTTTTAATTTCCTCCATGAACCTTCTAATTGGGCTTGGAATTGATATATACTGTCGCGGGCCAAAGAAAGATGTTTAGTGGAGTGGCCAAGGTGAGAGATCTCCAACCGACACTTCCCTTGCTCACCCGACAGAGGGAATGTAAAAATTGTCGTACCTAGGGAAAAATATTCTGATTCGTTCCCTGTCAACGGCGACAGAAAGATATAGTCACTCCTAGAGACAACCTCTGGGTTCATAAGAGCCCAGTGCCCAGGGAATCCGAGAGGAGTGCTTTTGAAGATTATCTAAAGCCTTGCTGCTGCACTCCATAAGTCACATAATTGGTTCAATATCCCTTCGCCAAGGTAAACTCAAGCAAACACATAGATCAAAATAAACACTGGTAAATATCGCTAATCTCAAAGAGAAATGCATTGGCTCTGGTGGCCGACACACAACAATACACAGTTTAACATTGTTATTGTAGTATAGATGAATAGGAGGAAGGAAAGGAGGGAAATCGATGCAAAAGGTTGGACATAACACATAATCCTAAGAAACAATCTCTAGCACAAATATGGAGGACTGAGGAGGTGAAAATGCAGAAAAAGTGGAGCATGAATTAAGGTCTCAAGCTCTATGCCTCATGAAAACATTTGTCACCAATTAGCACAAGTAAATTTGTGCTTAAATACAGGTACTATAGGCTATCAAATAACACAAGTAAATCCGTGATTACACAGGTACTGTAGGCTATCAAATAACACAAGTAAATCTGTGTTTATGCAGGTACTTCTCATTACTTAGCAGCATACATACAACCATAAGAGAGTGAAACCGACAGCTTCATAACACAATTTCAGAAGAGGAAAGACATACATGAAATGATATACAAAGGGGAAAACATACTACACATTGCTTCGATTGGAATCAACCAAACTACTTCATTGATATTTGAATATGGAGTCCAAATCACCAGTCCATTACGTTTAAAAATTGTATATGCTCGACCACCTTATGAACAAGCAAATTGAACCAAAGTGGAACCACTCTCTCTGCAAACAGAGCTTAGAACTTGCAAAAGCAGAATTCGGGCCTTTAGAATGCAAAAATTGGGAACCTCACTTAAGTGCTTTTCTCTCTATTTATAAGGAGAGGGGGGGCTTTGAACAACAGTTACAAAATATCTCAGCCGAGCTCCAGCTATCTAATCGACTAGCTATCTCGGCGTGTGAAGGTTCTGCTGCCCAAAATGATTACAATCGGATTTGATTCTGTTCTTGAAAATGAAAAAATTACAGAATAATAGACATAAAGAAAATTGAATGATGGTTGAGGAAAATATCTCCTTGCCATTCCTGTGATGGCCTCCGATTAGGCCACGTCTTTGCCATGATGTTCCTCTTTAGTTGTTCGGTTGGTTCACCTATCGCTTTCGCCTTAACTGCTTGAATTCCCCATTCTCTGGAGTTGGTAGCAATCAACTGTCGGTTCCTTGCCACAGTGCATAAACATAGATTGACTTGGCAGTCATTCATTGCCTGACTGCGTAGAGCTCCATTCTGAGAAATTAATTCTCAGGTGACCTACACATTGCTTCCTGAGTCCCATACCTTCATTTACTCACTTAAGATGTGCGTTGGAACACAAAGATGGCTTCTATCACATCAAGGCAGACCCAACCTCTTTCCTATGGATCGTGGTCCTTGTTGCCTTGACCTAGTGATCTTTGACAGTGTCCATTACTCCTGAGACCAAATCCTTTGTTCCTGCATTCAATGTTGCAGTTGCTGATCCATACGCCTTTAACTCTTTGTACCATGCTTATTATAGAAATTCCATATTGCAATCTTCACAGTGGTGCAGTATCATAATCTTCCGATTGCCGACCTCTGATATGACGAGCTCCTTTCACTTAGCCCTTCCTGCATTTCTCACCATAGGACCGAGGGTCGTCACCTGTCGCTTGTCGTTAAGGTGCTAGAGCGTTTTTGTTACCATCAAGGGCTATTTTTCCTTTGTTAAGTGCTTAGTGCCCTTGGTTCTTTAAGTTCTTCGTGACCATGCGCCAGCTAAATATTGGAGCTCCTCTCATTAGAAGTTTCGAATCGGGGATTTAACTTTGGAGTTGTGATATTCCCACTTCTGATATAGCCCATAACTCTCGGTGCTCAACCCCAACTTTGCGCCTTTGGTTCTTTGAGTCTTTGCGACCATGGTGCCAACCCGAAATCGGAGCCCCCTTACCGAAAGTTTTTCAAGTATCAAGTGTGGAAAAGTGCTGACATCGTCAACCTTCGATATGCGATCTTTGACATGATGTCATCACTCCACATGCCACCGCATGAGTGGTGACATGTGTCACCCAAATTTGTCCCCTTAGGCCCCCTCAAAATACCAAAACTGCCTGCCATGTGTCCTTCCATACTGCCATGTCATGCTGACGTCAGATGCCACTATAGCTTTATCAGAACCAATCATATGTGGCCATGTGTCCTACTAGAGGAGAGAGAAAAGGGCTCGCCCACCTTTGATTTTGTAATGAAATCCTTTGTTAATCCTTTATTGGCGTTCCCAACGGTTTTTAACACTATCGACGCTTTACCCATGTCACAACTTTTAAAAGTTCTCATGTTCAAAAGTTCTGATTCTCCGATCGCTGATATGCTTGATGCTCTGATGTGTTGATCTCCTCCAAGCTCCGATGTTGCAAGCGGGGATCTCCGATATGCGATCGTCGATATCTCTAATGCTCTAATGTTGCGATTGTCAATATCTCTGGACTTTCGATATTTCGGACCTTCCTAAAGCTTCAATCCTTGAAACTTCAGCAGACCATATCTTTTGATCTAGGAGTCCATTTTTGGACTTCCACATATCGTTGGAAAGCTTGTTCAAAGCACTTTCCAATGGAGCGGTTCTGATATAGGCATTGAGTCATTCTGCGGCTTGGAAAATGATTGCAAACTTCTCTGCTCATTTACTATTTGGAGAACTGGAAACACATTTTGTAGTAAGTGACAACAGATGCGAAGGTCATATTAGTTAAAAAAAGGTTTCCAAGAGTCATATAATTAGGGTTATAAAAGTAATTCCTGAGTTTTAATTGAAAGTTACAAGTTATAAAGGGGGTGATTCAAGTTTAATTAATACCATCAAGAAGGAGGATAAAGCTCCATAATCAAATGTTTCTTTAAAGTTTAATGACATTTTTTTATGGAAACAAAATGGACTCTAGTAACAAGAAATTAGGAAGATTTCCTAAAGTATTAAGAAAAGTTGTTTCAGTGCTACTTAGAATAAATGGGACACTCATTAGGACATCAGTCGTGTTCTAGTTTCTAAGGTGTCAGAGAGGCTAAGAGACACAAGATCTCCAGAACCCAAACAAGATTTCGAGAGGAAACACTTAGAAATCCCTCAATTAAATTAATTGACAAATAATTAAAAATTTCCTAAGTCTAACTTAGGAAAATTGATTAATTAATGGGTATTAATTGAGGGAATCGATTTTTCTCTAAAGACTTCGAGAAATGTGATTTAATGGAGCCCAAGATGATTTTAGTCATCGATCATGAATAGATCTTGGCCGTTGATGCTCTATTGAGAGATTATAAGAGCAAGTTGAAAGGAGCAAGGTAGATCGAATTACCCAGTTTGTGAGCAAGGTAGTTCGAATTACCCAATTCATAGTATTTAGTGAGGGTGTAGTTCGAGCCAAGGGAGAGACAGTAGCAAGGGTTTGCAGCAGGGAGAATTTCCAAAGAAATTCTCAAGAGGTTTTCCAGTTTTCCAAAGAAGGAAAGGAAGGCCGAATTATCCAACAGGGAGGTTGTATTCTGCAATGTGAGTTTCCTAGTTTGCTAGTGCAAGTTGTCGAAAGGAAGTTCGATTAAGTTGTTGGAGCCCGAATCTAGTCCCGAGAGGTAGAGCAAATTCTTTCCAGAGGTAGAGAGAGGCAGGATGGCTCATCTGAATGTGTTCCGAAGGCAAAACAATTTTTTCCAGTAACCAGTGCGCATTTCCAGTCTAGCTGGGCGAATTAGCTAGGAAGTGCGAGTTTGACAAAGAGGGCCTGATCGAGTAGCTATGAGGGGAAAAAATCCTAGTATATTTCTAGTGGAGATAAATTGCCAGAGGATTACTAGTTGGACATCCAATTGTAATTCTCTATATTTGCTGCATTATAACAAAACCCTCATCTAATGCACTGATTTTCCCTTTGGGGTTTTTCCAGAAACAATTGTACAAAAACAACAGTGTCATTTTATTGTGTGTGTGCATCTATTTCTCAGTTCCATTTCTATTTTGCAGCATATTTTTTATTGTTAAGAAGTACAATATGGTTTACACTTTATTTGTCATTAATAATTAACATTGACAAATAAAGTGCATAACTTAGGAGAATAATACTTGATTGCTGCAGTTCAAGGAATTTTCACATGGTATTAGAGCAAGAAAGATCAGATCAAAGGCTCTAGGAAGTAAAATTGGGTAGTTAGGAGATCTAAAGCACATAATTTCAGATCTGCGCAAGCCATCCAGGTAGTGCGAATCGCTGGAGGAAGAAAATAGAGGGTGGAGGAAAATTCGATTTGCCTTAGGAGTAGTAGCAACAGGCAGTAGGATTTCCATGAGCGTATCAGTTGATTCGTAGTGTAGATCTAGCGCAATAGTTTTGCAGCAAGGGTTTTGCAATTGCAAATTAGTGCAGGAAGGAGGAGAAAAGCACACTAGGAATTATACCCAAGACTTCTCTAGTGTATTTGAAGTTTTCAAACTTTTCGATATCGCTGTAGAGAGATTCAACATTCAGGAGGCTACAGATTTGTCTTCCAAATTGGAAGATGAATTTGCTTAGATAGCTTTCCACTCTAGCTCAACTTCACAAGGTGTTTGATATATAAAAAATGGAGTGTCAGCTCACATGATAGGAGTTAGAGACTACTTCTCCAACTATAATGAAGAGATGGTCTTCCAGATAGGAAACAAAAGTAAATGTATTGTAGTTGGGAGAGGTACCATCAAGATTAAGAAGGAATCAAGGGCAAGCACCAACGTTACAGATATGCTGCATGTGCCCCACTTAGGTATGAACCTAATTTAAGTGTCAGAACTACATGACAAGGGATATGATGTCTACTTTGTAGGGAAGAAGGTGCTCATCAAACACCAGAGCTGGAAGAAAGTGAAGCAGATTGAAGTTCATATTAACAAGTTGTATAAGTTCTAGCTTGACTCTCCAAAGGCACTCGTTCGCAGTAATAGTAGTGACAACAGTAGTAGTGGGAGAGACCTGCATGAATTTTGGCATAGAAGAATGGGTCATCTACACCATGGAGTACTTAGGATGCTCAAGGAGACAGTGACAGGTGTTCCAAATTAAGCATGGAAAACGATGATATTTGTAGGGCGTGCATACTTGGGAAATATGCTAAGGAAATATTTCCAAGAAGTGGCGGTAGATCAGATGGTGTGTTGCAGCTTATACTGTTGATTTTTGGTAACATTTGATGTGCTCTAGCCATGCAATTTGGTGGAGAGGCTAAGGCACATGAGATCTCCATGACTCAGAAATCGTTTGCAGAAATTTCACCAAGATGAAGAGATATTAAAATAATTAATATTTTTAACGGGTCTTATTGACCACTACGTGTCAACGATCCATAGAAGTACACCCTTTTTTTCGTAAAAGTATAGCGCCTAATCGGTGTGTTCGTGCCGTACAACTATCATCATTAGCTTCACTTTCAAGATGTTATGTAAACTCTTTTTGCATGTGTGTAATGTAAATAATCTCAGCAGATCTGTGTCGTGCATGTAACGACCTAGGTAAACCTACTTATTTGGTGACGTTTCACATTCTAGGAGGTTTATTGTCTCACTGTTCCATTCTCATATGATTGGCAGAGTTTTCCTTCAATCTTATGCGAAAGACGGAATGGAATTTGTTACTGGGATCTTAGGTGAGTCCTAGTGTTCTAGATCAAGTCTATGTAAAAGTGATTTGGAATAGTCCTAACTATTTGGTTGGGTTATTTTATTACAAATTGCTCGGTCTGCTGGATTATATTTGTGTCGCAGAAATGGGTAGGCTGTGAGAGTATTTTACAAATGGGTTTCCCCCTTGAGATGTAAAAAATATGAAAATCATGATGTAAAGTGTCTTGAAGGTTGGAAAAATAATTTATCCCCTCATAGGTTAATTAATTAAATTTTTTGGCAAAAAAAAATTAAAATCCTAAGTTAAAAATTTAATTAATTCTAGGTCATAGGTAAATTTAAATTCTCCAAAGAAAAAATTTGTTGGTCCTTAAAAATTAAATTTAAGAGGTCAAGGGCCTAAGGTAAATTAATTATTTTGATAAATTTTAAGCCTTTGATTCCTGGGGTTAAGTCAAAGTCAAATTTTGGGGAAATTAATTCAAAAATTTAATTTTTGAAATATTTGAAATGTATTTAATTGAAAATTTCGAATTTCCCCAAATATTAAAATATTTCAACAGATGAGATTAAAAAAAGTTTTAATCCTCATCAACGGTCAAAATTGCTTTGACGAGGATCACTCGAACTAGCCATTGGAGGATTTATCTTTAAATAGGAAGTCATTCGCCACTTGAATCATTTGACATTTGAGTTGTATGCGAAGTGAAAAGCTCTCATGTAATCTTTTTTTGAATAATAAAGAAAGACTTTGGGGCTAATCTTTGTTGGCGTTACTCTTCATGAAAATATTATAAGATGTGTTGTTTTTCATGTGTAAATTCGTTTTAGCCATTGATAATAGCTTTTTAAAATGTGATTTGAGTACAGGTATCTTGCTCAGTCCGTATGGTTTAAATGATAATTTAAATTTTGAATGTAATAGCAAGTATCTCTATTTATCTAAATTTTATTATTATTTTCTCACTCTATTTTGATGGTTGAATTGAGTTTTGCAGGAAAGTTATGTTTTTTTTAAATCATCGGACGTTAGGGGAAGTTTTCAGTTGGACCAGCCAACTCTCGATCCGTGTTTTCTAAAGAGCCCAGCTTAATTTAATCCCGGGCTTATCATAAGATTTTTATTGGTGATGGATGAAAGGTTTTGAGCTAAGCACCTCCTTTAAAATTAAAAAATTTAATTTTTGTGTGGAATTGATAAATTTGGTTGTTGAGAGCTTTAGGTTATTAGATAGTGGAGTTGGGATTATACTCCTTAGATTTTATAGATCTACCATTCTTGTACATAGATCTGTAAATTATTTTTGGTTTTCTGACTTGGGTTTTTGTGGGTTTTAGTTTTGATCATTGTATATATCGTTTGGGTGTTTTCTTGTTGTTGTGCAACTAAAAATCTGAGTAATAAATCTATGTAGAGTCTAGATCTAGGCCCTGGAGGGTAAGATCTGGATCTCTAGGGTTCATCAACATAATTTTCAAGGGATATTATCCAAATTAATTTTGCAGTCCAAGGGTTTAAAGAGTTTTAAAATATACAATTTTTATAAGGGTTTCACTAAAAATCTAAAGCAGGGCTGCGTTTTTTCCTTCACTGGAAAAAATCCTTTTTTTTTCGTTTTCTCTTTGTCTGTGTTTTGGGATTTCTCCTCATCTCTGTGTTTTTCCATTTGCAGCTCACTATTCATCCTCTGCAAAATTCGAGGCCTCTTCCTTACTGCTCGCATTTTAATCCCTCTCCTCCTTCGATTTGCAAATTGACTTCCAAAACAATTCTCCATTTTGCTGTCATTAAAAGCTACGTTTTCCTCCATTTATGCAATGCTGCCAGCGTCCCATCCTTTGCTATACCTGCAAAAAACTGCGTTGTCCTTTTAACTCCCTAAACTGTGGCCCTCAAACCCCTCTCCTCTCCTTTCTTGCTGCTCGAAACCTGCAACCCGCAACTACAGCTCTGTCCAAAACTTGTCCCCTTTTCCCCACGTATTCCTCACTCCCTAAACCCTCCATCGTACACTACATATCATCCATCCAACGCTAGAAACCCTCAAACACTAGCCTATGTCCATTGCCCACTCATCCTCCATTCCTGCCGCTGCAAAACCTGACTTCGGTCCAGCTCCTCATCACCTGCACGCTGCCTCTATCGTCCTTCCACCGTCGAGCAGACATCCTCATCCGTCGTCAAGTTTCGAACCTGCACAAACAAAACACTTTACGAGAAAAACTCGACTGCGACAGCGGATTGAGGAGAAAGCAATAGATTTGCAGTGGAACAGAGTGCACGCAGGTGACTGGAAATGAACGCAGGCAGCAAGGAAGGCTGGCATGAGGAGTAAGGGAAAAAATCCACAAGGGTTTCTAGCTATAGATGGACGGAGGCAGCAAGGAAAGGCATGGAGGAAGTTGCTGCGGATTTGAGTGTAGTTCTGGCAGCGTTTTTTGTAGGTACGGGGATGAGAAGAGAAAAGACTGCGCAGAGAGGAGCTAAGGCAGGCAACATGGAGAGATTGTTTTGTAGGCTGAAGGCTACGTGGAATGCTTTGTCGTTGTTGTGTACGTAGGTCTACCAGCCAGAGAATAATGACAACGTAGAGACCAAAGGAGAGCTGGACGTGCAACACACAGGTTATGGCAGCATAGGAGCTGCGTGGGTGTGGAGAAAGGCATGGAATGGCGAACGAATGGATAGATAGCAGCGTAAAGATTGAATAAAACGCAGGCACAGGGTGAATCTGACTGCGTGAAGGGTGAATGGCTAGTGCTGCAGCTTGAACAGTGCACACAAAATTTCAAAATCCTTTGCAAAAGAGAAACCTTCCAGGCAGCAACAGAAAACCCGCTTAAGATTCCTTGGTGGAGACCCTGAAAAACTTTTAAAATCTATACCTGCAACCTGCAACCTGCAATGGCAAAAACAAATCATCGAGAAGTAAAATGTGCTAGGAACAAAACTGAAAACCCTAAAACCAACTAAAAATCTACAGGATTTACAGATTTTCAACTCTTTAGCAGCCAGATTTGTCAATAATCCACAGTAATATTTTCTAAATTTCAGATTTACTATGAGATACTTCAGAAATCTCTCATGCATTCAAAAATAAACTTAAATGATAGACCCGGAATCGAAACTGGCTAAGCTCTACAAGAGAATGCTTTGCGGGAGTTGGCTGGTTCAGCTGAGAACTTCCCCGAATGCTCGTTGATCTTCACAATTTGGATTTCCTGCACTGCTCACTTCAACCATCAATAAAGAGGGAAAAAACAGTACTAAATTCTAGATCTAATGGAGATACCTGCCATTATTTCTAGAAATTCTACTACCATTAAAACCCTAGTGAGTAAACAAGATACCTGTGTTCAACATCACTCTTCATCAAGCTATTACCAATGGCTAAAACTAAATTCATGTAGAAAAATGAAATAGCTTATAGCACTTCAGGAGAGTAACACTAGTAAGATTTTAACCCCAAAGTCTTTCTTTATTACACAAGAAAAAGTTTACAAGAGAGCTTTCTTCAACACAAGACTCACAGATCGAATGATCTCAAATGACCCCTAGCACCATATTTAAAGGAAAAAATCCGAACGGCTAGTTCGAGTGATCCATGCCAAACTAATCTCGATCGTCGATGAGGATCAAGATTTCTTTTAATCTCATCCGTCGAATTTTTAAATGCATTTTAATATATTAAAAAATTAAATTTTGCATTTATTTACTCAAAAATTTGACTTATTATTATTTTATTATATATATATATATATATATATATATATATATAATTTTTATTTATTTATTTAAATTTTATTATTTATTTTTAAAAATTTTAATTATTTTTAATTTTATTATTAATTTTATCTATTTTTTTAATTTTTAATTATTTTTGGATCCTCGAACTTAGCTTTAGAAAAATCACCTATATATATATAATTTTTATTTTATTTTTTTAAAAATTTTTAAATTATTTTTAATTTTTATTATTAATTTTATCTATTTTTTAATTTTTTTTTAATTTTTATTTTTGGATCCTCGAACTTAGCCTTTAGAAAAATCACCTAGGACTTAGGACTTATGAGGGGATTAAAACATTTTCTACCCTCAAGACACTTTATAATTTTACATCTCAAGGAGGAAAACCCATTTGACATAGACCCTCATAGACCACCCAGTTCTGCGACCAAACATAATCTAGCAGACCAACACACTAGGATTCACCTAAGATTCTAATGACGAAATTCATTCCGGCTTTGGAGCTAGGCTGAAGGAAAACTATACTGATCATGGATCGGTGAGACAAAAACCTTCCGGAACGTAGATTATCACTAGAAAATTAGGTCCACCTAGGCAATTTAAATACATGACTCATATCTACTAAGATTATTTACAATTTACACATGCAGACTGGGTTTACAACATAACACGATCAGGTTGATGATGGAAGTCTAATGGCATGGACACATCGATCAAGCGCTATCCCTTTTGCAAAAAAAGGGGGTGTACTGCTATGGGTAGTTGACACGTAGTGGTCAACATCTGGCTCTACTTGGGGACACGTCGTTGCACTGTAGGAATGTGAGAATCCAGAATCTGCACCCACGCAACACACAACCAAGAATAAGTAGCGTCCATCCAAAAATCATCATATAACATTAAGCACATGAAAGATATAAGCTCTTCATTTATTAACTATATAGTAACAAGGAAAGTAAATCTAATCCTAAAACATAAATAAAATGCTGAAATGACAAGGAGTAGGGTTAGAAAGACAATACAAAGCATGCCCCATGGCATCAAATATCATCTTTGAAAAACAGCTTGAGCATTTGGCCATTTGCAGGTAGATCAAGTAGTTCGCCATCCAATCTACTCAAGTGGAATGAGTTTGGTCTAGCTATATCTCGAATGATGTACGGTCCCAGCCACAAACTGTTGAACTTCTTATGTTTTCCTGGTTTTTCATTCTTGCGATCCCAAAGAAGTACTATATCTCCCACCTACAAAGATCTAGATCGAGAGAATTTATCAAAGCTTTTCTTAATGTTAGATTGATTTTTACATATAGCATCAAAAGCTATCCTACGAGCCTCATCTAACTCCACAATCTGATCTATTCTGAACAACATCTTTATTAGTAGAAAAATGCTAAAGGCGCTAATAAGCTTGCAATTTCAGGTGCACAGGTAAGGTTACATCCAAGCCATAAACTAATTCAAAGGGAGATTTACCAGTAGCTTTCTTCTTAGTGATCCTATCTGCCCATAAAGCATACTTGATTTTGCTATCCCATGATCTCTTATTATCTCCTACTATCTTTTTGATAATGGTTATGAGATTCTTGTTACTTGATTCAGCTAGACCATTACCCTGAGGATAGTAATTTGATGAATGAGATCAGATAATGCCATATTTGAAACAGAAAGATGAAAACTCTGAAGAACTAAAAGCCTTGGCATTATCAGTAGTGATCTTAGCAGTGACACCAAATCTAGTGATGACATTATTTTCAATGAAATCCATAATAACCTTTTTAGTGGCATTCTTAGCAGGAATGGCTTCAACCCATTTAGTGAAATAATCAGTACTAGCCAAAATCCATGAGTAGCCATTGCTAGAATTTTCATGGAACTTCCCGATGAAGTCCAGACCCCAATGCTGAAAAGGTGCCTCTACAATGACAGGTTGCAGGGGCAGAGCAGCAAGCTTCTGTTTCCCAGTGAACAGTTGACAGGCTTGACAAGTCCTAACAAACTTATGCACATTAGAAAAAATTGAAGGCCAATAATAACCAGCTCTCAAAATTTTGTGGGTGGTAGTTCTAGTAGCATAATGACCACCACAAAATCCTGAATGAAAATCAGAGATTTTTTTTTTGGACTCAATGTTATCAACACACCTAAGCACTATGCCTTCAGGATTTCTCCATCCAAGGCCATCCTTCATAAGGCAATACTTAGTGGCTTTTAGTCTAAGAGCCCTTCTCTTATGTGCAACTAAATGGCTAGGACACGTAAGATTCATCAAGCAATAAACGATGTCCTTGTACCACTCATGCTCTCCTAATCTTTGCAATTCTGGCGAAGATAGATCACTAAGACAAAACAAACCAAGAGTCTTTTCGTTACTTTCAGTCAACATTTGAGTCAAACCTTGGCCTTTGACTAGCTTGGTGGGTCTGATCTCTAAATCATATTCTTGTATTTTAGTAACCCATCTAGTGCGAGTCCCTAAGCAACTGGTTTGAGTTAATATATCTTTAACAGTGGAATGTGGGACGAAAGCAATGATTTTAGAATAACCCACATAAGTTTTGAAGTGCTTAAGAGACTTGACCAGGGCATAAGCTTGCTTTTCCATGGTATTGTACTTTAATTCGGAATTTTGAAGCACTCTACTCATGAAAGCAATACGCTGCTCATGACCATCTTTATTCTTTTGTAACAGGACACCAGCAATGGTATCTTCGGAAGCGAAAGAAAAAATCATGAAATCCTTGGAATAATCGAGACTAACTAAGGCAGGAGCTCTTGCAATAACGCATTTGATTTCTTGAAAAGCCTTTTTGTCATCTTCTTGCCAAACAAATTTTACATCTTTCTTCAGAAGACTTTGAATAAGCTTAGTTATTTCTGCTTAATTTGGAATAAACCTTCTAACAAAATTTGTCTTTCCAAGGAAAGACTGAAGGGATTTAAGATTATGAGGAAGAGGAATCTTTTGGATTGCTTCAATTCTTTCAAGATCAATCTTGATTCCATCCTTAGAAATGATATGGCCAAGTAATTTCCCTTCGGTCACTCCAAAAACAGACTTAGCTGGATTCAAAGAAATCTTGTATTCTCTAATCTATCGAAAACCTGCCTAAGATGATTTATATGACTGATACCATATTTAGAAAATACAGTAAGATCATCTTGGTAAATCAAATAAATTTCCCGATTAACCCCTTGAAGGCATAATCCATAGCCCTTTGAAATGTAGGCCTAGTGTTGGTTAATCCAAACGGCATTCTAATGTACTCAAAAGTACCCCATGGTGTGGTGAATGTGGTTTTATGACGATCTTCCTTTTTAACCCATACCTGATTGTACCCAGAAAAGACATCTAGCAATGACATCATTCCAGAACCAGTTACTCTTTGCAACAAAGTCTCCATGTTTGGCAAAGGGTAATTATCTTTTTTGCATGCTAGATTAAGATTTCAAAAATCGACACAAAGCCTTATCATACCATTCTTTCTCCTAACAATCACCAGATTTGAACACCATGTCGAATGCCTTGTTTGAGCGATAATTCCAGCTGCAAGCATTTTCGCAAGCTCTTTTTGAACCAAAGGGGCTAACTTAGGATTAATCTGCTTAAGTTTATGGCGAAAGGGTTTAGCATTCTCATCTTTTAAGGGGATAGTATGTTCCATAAAATCTTCCCTATAGCCTTTTAATTCATCATAAGAAAAAGCTAAAACATGTCGATATTCACAAAGTAAATTAGCTAACTTTTTTCTTTCCTCCACACTAGTACCTTTACCAATTTTAACAATCTTTGGGTCCTCAGGAGTACCAATGTTTATCTCAAGATATTCGCCTGGGTCCATTCTATTTTCTTCTCTCAACTTCGTGGCATCATGCCGATCAAAGTGTTGCTCTAAGGCAACCACATTCCTAGGAGTAGAATTTATTATATGTTCATGATTAAAAGATCCATCCTCCTCAGAATCTATCCGGAAATCTTCAAACTCATCCAGACTATTAAGAAAACGAATGACTTGTTTCTCATCATTAAAGACTTGTCAATGCTCTGAGTTATATGGAACAGATGGTCTAAATATTACTTCCATTTTGATGTTATCCTTAATTAGCTCATCAGATAACTGGAAAGTAGTAGTAGCTACGGCAAGTCCATCTGCCAAACTATTTTGCTCTCTTGGGATAGCTTCAAGGTTAAGGGCATCAAAATTCTCCATAGTATCCCACACAACATTTCGATAACTCCTTAATCTTTGATTTTTACATGTGACTTTATTTTAAGCTGCATGATAATTAAATCAGAATCCCCCTTAATGCTAAGCAACTTAATTTTGAAAGACTTTGCCAATTCAAGACCCAACAATAAAGCCTCATAATCAACGACATTGTTGGTTGCTTCAAATTCTAATCGATATGCAAACTTGAAAATGTGATCAATGGGAGATTTAAGCACTATTCCAGCACCTTTACCATGCTTAGACAATGCACCATCAAAGTACATGTACCAAACTCTATCATTGAGATCCTTAATCTTATCATCAGGAGGAATTATGAAATTAGACATGATAGCGTAATTCCCAATGTCAGATTGCTCTGTAATTATCTCGTTGTGAGGTCTCTTAGGATCTTCAACATGGAATTTTCTTTCGGGCTCTCTATTAAGTCTTACAAAACCATCACCTCTAGGAGAAGGAATCATAGCATATGACCAATTCATTTGAATACTTCCTCCTAGATCAGAGGCCCACTTTCTGTATAAAATCATACCCCAGGCATCAAGCACATCAACAACAACTATATCCATAACAATCATGATGTTTGGGTAAACTGATAGATGAACTTGTAAATCTTTGATCAAACCATGCACTTCAATCTTTTTAGAATCCATGGCACATATATTATAGTAGGGTCTAGAAACTCTTAAGTTAAGCTGTTCCATGACCCTTTTAGTCATTACACAAGCTAATGCACTAGAATCCAACATGCAATTATTCAATTTATATCCATTAACTAACAAGGTGATAAAGAAAGGCTGGTGATTTTTGTTATCCGCATCTAAGCTTTGTAAATATATGGGAGCATCGTGATAGTCAACTTCCTGGGTCTTCTGTTGAGAAATATTTACTTGAGGACCTTGAATAGCTTTTAGTAACTTGTCTCTTTGGGAAGGGATTTTAGCAATCTCGGAGACAGGAACCCAGATTTTCGCATTGTTAAACCAACTTCCCAAATCGACATCTAATCCAGAGTTTAAACCAGGGTTAAAGGTTCGAGGGGGAATTTGATTCACGCTCTGATCTTTATCCCTTCTTTGATAGGTTAAACCTTTATCTCTAGCAATTTCCATGATTTGTTTTGGAGAGGGTTTTTCACCATATAATTTAGCCAAAATGTCATCTTCAGTTTCAAGGTTATTTATACTAAAAGCTGATGAATGATTCATAATGTCACGACTATTTTCCTTGACCTCTATCCAATCATCCATAGACAAAGGAAACTTGTTACGCACTATATTTATTTGATCACCTGCCCCAAACATTTCATTATCTAAGATTCTTCTAACGATGGGACAAGTGGCCTCTTCATGAAGAGCATCACAAACTCGACAGTAAGGTGGAGCATTATCGACCAAATTAGTAAGTGGATTAGGAGGTCTTTTCTCACTAGATTGACCCTTCTTTTGCCAATTTTTATTTCTGTTATTATTATTTCTAGGTTGGAAATTTTGCATTTGCGCTCTTTCCATTTGGACCAACCTATTCTGCAAAGTAGCTATCTCCTTATTATGATTAATTTCCATGGTTTCAATCTTTTGGAGCAATTTGAGAACAAGTTCGCTTTCAGGCTCTTGAACTGCTTTTCCTTTAGGTTCTTTTAGTTTCGTAGCAGCCATATGGAAACCTGGGATCTTAGACTTCCTAGATGCTGCCTTGTCCTTTTCAAGCTCTATAGCTAAGGCTTGGCAATCCCTATAATCATTAAGTCTCGCACGCCTCAATTCATAAGATGGCTCAGGACTAAAGGCATCAATGTAAAAATCTCGAAGAGATTTGTTGGTAGGTTCATAGTCTTGAGGTAATTTTTTAATAATATCATTAAACCTTTTATTAAATTCTTCGGCGGTTTCATTCTCTCTCTTTTTGATTACGCTGATAGCTTTCAGAAGGTGTCTTTCTTCTCTCTTATCTCCCTACTTTTCCTTAAAGGCATTCACAATCGATTGTAAGGAATCAAATGAATTTTGAGGCTTTTCCATAAACCAATGTAAAGCATCACCCTCCAAGGTCAGAACAAAAAGGGTCATTTTAACATCTTCATGATTAAAATCAGAGGCCCTTGCGTACTTCCCCAGCCATGAACTAAAAGCTTTCAGATGTGAATTAGCACTAATTGCGTTATCTCCCTGAAAGATAGGCAATTTATCCAATCCATGCTTTGGAATATCATTGGGATAACCCTGAATGTTAGCAAAGTTACAGGGGGTGAATTTGTCTATGCTGTCATGCTCAACCAGGCTAGTAAAGAGCAAGCGAATATCAGAGAGGGCTTCCTGTCCGAGGTTAACAAGAAGTGTACAAGAAGAGAGTTTGTGTAATCGTACTCTAAGAGCCTTTTCAGGATCAGGAGCAGGATTGCACAAACTGCTTGGATGTCTTCTAGTATACACTCTTGCAGATGATATATGAAGTGGAGTCGCCACCCGGACAGAGAATATAACACGGAAAAAACTCGAAAGGAGAGAGCTAAGGACAAGAAAGGACGAGAGGAAAGAAACGAGATGAATGTCGAAGGAACCAAGGACAGAAAAAACTCTATCCCCGGCAACAGCGCCAAAAAATGTTGTTGCACAGATTGTCACGACAACGCTAAGATCGGGGGCTATCACCTTGATCCCCGATCTCTCCGTTTAAGCCTGTCTCCCGCGGCTAAGGGGGGTAGACCCTATGGGACAATGGATGACCAACTGTGGACCCAACTGGTTGGGAGACACGAGGGGAAACAAGCACTTAGTTGATTTTATTAAGTTAATAGACCAGTGCCTTATGAAATAAATGATTAGATGATTATTTATCAAATTGCTGCAGAAATATGACTCATTAACAATCATTGACCATCAAATAACTCAAATGAAGATTTACTTTTACCAAATGAGAGATAATCGATAAATGCTCAATGGCTTAACAATATTCCAGAATTAAAATTCAAGATTAAATGCTTTAAATAACCACGTAATTTTAAATGCTAACTAGTTATCATTTTCATACAGCGAATCTTCAAATGGACATTCAAGCATGTTTAACCACATAAGAAAAATGATAAATACTTATCCCACATCAAAATTTTAGCCTCAGCAGAAAAGATATATCACAAACATAACAAATCCTTGAGCCAAGATTGAATCTGGCAAAATATTTCCAACTTTTTTTGTATTTTTGTATTTTCAAAAAAAACAAAATTCAGCTAAAGCAAAAACTAAAGTCTAAATAAATGTAACTTAAATCTAAATAAAAATCTAAACTATAGAACGAAAATAAAAATAAAAATAAAAAAAGTCTAAAGATTATTTTATTATTATTATTATTATTATTTATAAAGTAAGACTATCAGCTAAATAAAAAATGAAACTCAAAATTTTTTCCTTTTTTTTAATTAAATCCTAAACTATGAAAAAAATAAAAATCAAATCAAATCTAAATAAAAATCTAAAACTTAAACTTTTATGTGAAAACAAAAATTTAAAATTTTTCCTTTTGAAACTAAAAGGCAATAACAATCTAAACTAAAATCTAAACTAAATTAAAAGAAACCCTTTATGCCTTTTATAACGTATGTATATATATATATATATATATATAAGTCAAAATAAAAAATACTAAATTAAATTAATTTAAAATCTAGAAGTAAATTTAAATTTAAAGCAAACTAAGTTAAATAGAACTAAAATTACGTAACCAGAAGGCTAAACTAAATCACAATCTAAATAAAAAAAAAAATTAAACAACAAAACATAACAAAACAAAAAAAAATCGAATTGAAAATAAAATTGAGCCTATAATCTGATTACGTTGACTGTAAGCATAAATCATGAAACGTAACTTCAATAAAGAAAATTGAAATACGATTTTTGTTGTAGGTTTGCGGGTTCAGGAAACTGGACGACAACAATGAAAGCGGTTGCAGAATGGCAAAGAAATGGAGTTAGGGCTACAATTTGCAGGTGAGCGAATGCTGGCGGTGAGGAGAAAAACTCGATTGCGACAGTGGATTGAGGAGAAAGCAATAGATTTGCAACAGAACGGAGTGCACGCAGGTGATTGGAAATGAACGCAAGCAGCAAGGAAGGCTGGCGTGAGGAGTAAGGGAAAAAATCCATAGGGGTTTCTAGCTGTAGCTGGATGGAGGCAGCGAGGAAAGGCGTGGAGGAAGTTGCGGATTAGAGTGTAGTTCTGGCAGCGTTTTTTGTAGGTACGGGGATGAGAAGAGAAAAGACTGCGCAGAGAGGAGCTAAGGTAGGCAGCGCGGAGAGCTTGTTTTGCAAGTTAAAGGCTACGTGGAATGTTTTGTCATTGTTGTGTACGCAGGTCTACCAGCCAGAGAATAATGACAACGTAGAGACCGAAGGAGAGCTAGACGTGCAGCACACAAGTTATGGCAGCATAGGAGTTGCGTGGGTGTGGAGAAAGGCATGGAATGGCGAACGAATGGACAGATAGCAGCGTAAAGATTGAATAAAACGCAGGCACAGGGTGAATCTGACTGCGTGAAGGGTGAATGGCCAGTGCTGCAGCTTGAACAATGCACACACAAAATGTCAAAATGCAAAAAAGAAACCTTCCAGGCAGCATCAAAAAACCCTTGATATTCTTCAGAAAACCGCTTAGGATTGCTGGTGGAGACCCTGAAAAACTTTTAAAATCTATACCTGCAACCTCCAATGGCAAAAATAGATCACCGAGAAGCAAAATGTGCCAGGAACAAAACTGAAAACCCTAAAACCAACTAAAAATTTACAGTATTTACAGATTTCGACTCTTTAGCAGCTAGATTTGTTAATAATCCACAGTAATATTTTCAGAATTTCAGATTTACTATGAGATACTTCAGAAATCTCTCATGCATTCAAAAATAAACTTAAATGATAGACCCAGAATCGAAACTGGCTGGGCTCTACAATAGAATGCTTT
This sequence comes from Pinus tabuliformis, assembly GCA_031772625.1. Classification (NCBI taxonomy): domain Eukaryota; kingdom Viridiplantae; phylum Streptophyta; class Pinopsida; order Pinales; family Pinaceae; genus Pinus; species Pinus tabuliformis. The sequence goes on from CM062818.1 coordinate 756,127,724, forward strand.
GTGGGAGTTGGCTGGTTCAGCCAAGAACTTCCCCAAACGCCCGTTGATCTTCACAATCTAGATTTCCTGCACAACTCACTTTAACCATCAATAAAGAGGGAAAAAATAGTACTAAATTCCAGATCTAATGGAGATACCTGCCATTATTTCCAGAAATTCTACTACCATTAAAACACTAGTGAATAAACAAGATACTTGTGTTCAACATCACTCTTCATCAAGCTATTACCAATGGCTAAAACTAAATTTATGCAGAAAAATGAAACAACTTACAACACTTCAAGAGAGTAACACCAACAAGATTTTAACCCCAAAGTCCTTCTTTATTGCATAAGAAAAAGTTTACAAGAGAGCTTTCTTCAGCACAAGACTCACAAATCGAATGATTTCAAATGACCCCTAGCACCCTATTTGAAGGAAAAAATCCTAACATCTAGTTCGAGTGATCCATGTCAAACTAATCTCGACCGTCGGTGAGGATCAAGATTTCTTTTAATCTCATCCGTCGAATTTTTAAATGCATTTTAATATATTAAAAAATTAAAATTCTGCATTTATTTACTCAAAAATTTGACTTATTATTATTTTATTTTATTTTTTATTATTTATTTATTTATTTTTTAAATTTTATTAGTATTATTATTGTTAATTATTTTAATTTTATTATAATTTTATCTTTTTTTTGATTTTTTTTTTTTATTTTTATTTTTGGATCCTCGAACTTAGCCTTTGGAAAAATTACCTAGGACCTAAGACTTAGGACTTATGAGGGGATTAAAACATTTTCTAACCCTCAAGACACTTTACATCATGACTTTTACAATTTTACATCTCAAGGGGGAAAACCCATTTGACATAGACCCTCATAGACCACCTAGTTCTGCGACCAAACATAATCTAGCAGACCAACACACTAGGATTCCCCTAAGATTCTAATGACAAAATTCATTCCGGCTTTGGGGTTAGGCTGAAGGAAAGCTTTGCCGATCATGGATCGATGAGACAAAAAACCTTACGGAACGTAGATTATCACTAGAAAATTAGGTCCACCTAAGCAATTTACATATATGATTCATATCTGCTAAGATTATTTACAATTTACACATGCAGACTGGGTTTACAAGATAACACGATCAGGCTGATGATGGAAGTCGAATGGCATGGACACATCGATCAAGCGCTATCCTTTTTGCGAAAAAAGGGGTTGTACTACTATGGGTAGTTGACACGTAGTGGTCAACAACTCCCATTCACAGTTCCATGATGCAGCTGTAGAAAACAGGACAGAGTGCTGTTTTTTTCTTCTACCAACCCCAAAATAGTGGACATACAGATTGCAAAGAAACTGCACAAAAGAACTCCTAATGGCTCTTAAAATACTATGGCCATGTGGATGATTGTGGTATACCAGAATAAGAGTCCACAACTTGGATTCCAGATAGATAGACAACACAACAAATTCAATATGAGAATATAAGTGCTCTACACACAAACTTGATTAATCTTCAATGGATGTGAACATTTTTCAAAGACAATGCCATAGGTCCTGATGCACTGAAGACAGGATAAAATACCAAAAGCATATTACAGTACATATAATAAATCCAGGGCCAAGAACTGAAACTGTTGGCACCAAGATTTGATGATAGGACACATAAAAAGACCTTTTGCTGGATCACTTGAGGAAGCATGATCTCGAGCACAGATATTCATATGGAATTCTAAATCCCGTGACATGGTTCTCCCATCACAATGTCATTTGAAATAGTCTCTAGCAATGCAGCATTATATTTTAGTGCTAAACTGTACTTAGTTTTCTAGTTCTTTTAGCTAAAGCATTACAGGAACAATGATAAATCATACTAGATCAGAGTCAAGACTTAAACCTTTCTCCGTTTGTGCTCAACTGATTCAAGAGCAGATCGCAGTCTAGCAACACTGGCTAAATTCTCTGCCTCTTCAGTGGCCAATGTCCCTGCAACATCCTGACCCAAGAACAATAATATAAATATGAATGAAGCTTTCCACGAAACTAGTCCACAAAGGAAGAAGAAAACCAAGGGAAACTATATAAACGATTCTCTCTATGGGTAAGTACTCCAAGACACTGTTCTTTACTAGAACACCAGTGCTAATGATGAAAATGTTAACGACCATTGCCTGTCATGGTCATTGTTCACTACTTCTTTATCTCACATGATACTATTAATCATAAATAAATGTAAAAGGACCAGTTTATTTGCATAAGATTTACCCTTTGACCTTTAAGAATGTATGCCAAATCTAAATAAAGACATCTTAGGAACCACCATGACATGTTACAAAATTCATTCATTTATGCATTGCATGTAAGCATGGAGCTGGGAAAGAATCCCTGAAAAATAGCTCTTAATAACAGTTGGTTCTAAAATGCAAATCAATACAGGTTGACTAAAACATGGTACATTCCACTACCTTCAAATGTTGTAACTGAGATGTGTACAACAACTTGGTATAATCTGATAGAAGTTGTCCTAAGGAATCAGTACTAGGATGCTGAGGAACCCCAAGTCCAGCCATCCAACCATCAATGATAGCCGTTGAAATAAGTTCCAACTGCCCAGAAACTCCACTACCATCCCCATCAGTTACAGAAAGAAAGTCAAATTTCTCTGCAAGCCAGGCTCGAATCTGTCGTTGAAGCTCACCAGCAGGTGTATGAACAAAAAGAGCAGCAAGGCCTTTATTTCCTATTGCAAAATTTCGAGCTTCTTCAGTCAATTCCCTGAGCTTCCCGCCTGTTACATGTTGTCTCCATGTCTCCTATATCAAGCAAGAAACAAAACTACCATTAACATAAACATTGATGGGTAAAACATCATTGTGCAGAGAGCAGTAAGATTTTCAACTTCTGGAGCAAATGTAAGGAGAGAAACTACTTAAAATCATATAAAGATGTTTCAAACTTCAAAGGTTTATAGACACTGAACAGCATATATTTCCTGGTCTAAATCACCTAGAGAGAATAAACCAAAGATATTACAACTATATATATACACACATATATAGGTTGCTATAGGGAATCTAAAACTTTTATTTGCAGCTAAATTGTCAGGCTTTCCTGTTTTTGGCCTCAGATCAATCCAGAATTTGTAATCAAAGAAAAGCCTTTCATTACCTCAAATGAATGCCTTATAGAAATCCCTAGCAAATTCTGCTTACCTCGTCAATACCTCTGAGCTTCAGGACAACTGAAGAAAATTTTGACTTCTTTCCCTGTTTAATGTTTACTCTGAAACCTCGTACATGGCCATCAATGTGATCAGAACTTGCACCATAATCATAGCGACCAGGAGACATTCCCGGGCTACTACCCTTGCTGCTGTTTCTGCTGTGTGCTGTATTAGCCCTTTCTAAGAAGCGTTCAACTGGAGGTACCTAAACAGAGATGAATGATAAGCATTTCCACATGATAAAGTGCCCAACTAATGATACCATACAGATGTCATCCACTCAAAAGAGGTTAAATGAAATCATTTTATCTAGCCTCAATAAGCATGCTACCTTGATTGAGTGCAACTCTGGTGATCTTGATAGGAGAGAGCGTATGTACAAAATCTGCACCCGGGCAACAAGCATCGTATCCATCACTCCTTTGGGTTCCATTTTGCGGATAAAGGACAAAACAGCATCCCGAATTTCTGCAAGAATCTCATGTTCCCTCGCAGCACCTGCTTTGATTACAGCAGCCAAAACCTGCAACATAAGTAATCCCCAAATTCAAATTCTGAACAACCAAAATATGTCAATAGTAAAAATGAGAATCTCTAACAGAGAGCATGAGGCATGTTTCAGGAAGCACTCTGCCCATATACAAATACTCCTGCAAGCATCTTGCAAAGCTTTGGTAAACCAAGCAACAGAAAGTTATAATTATTGCCTCACAAAATCCTTTCATAAATGAGGGAAAAGCTATACATCATTCTTAATGATATAATACCAATGTCATGAAGAGAACTAATGCTATCTTATCAAAATAGATAATTCATTATCAAAAACAGTGTGATTTGGAGAAAGGTTGTCCAAGATTGCAAGAAAGAAACGAAAGAACAAATTAATTTTGTGTCCATAGATGACCAAAGTAGGGCAGTGGGACTCAAAATTACATCCAGCAGGATGGAAAGAACTATGGTAGGAAGAACCCTAAGGACTGAAAAAAGAGCTTAACACCAAAACAATGTGTACAAAGTGAATGAATAGAATGAGAAGGAATAAACCCAAGGATTGGTAAACCTATGTTATACGACCTATTACCTCTCAAACCCTCAATTCTCAAGATAAAGTTCTAAAGCTCAAGCAAGTCCTTGGAGGAACTAAGAGGGAGGCCAGTGTCACCTCACCAACCATCTTTAACACTTAGGTTGGCTCTCCTATGGCTCAGGGGGCTTCCTTAGAATAGGACTACTTGTACAAGAAAGTCCAAGGTGAAAAGAAGAGATCATTCTATGGAAAATAGTTTTATGTCTCAAGTAAATAAAACAGATGAATGGACCAAAGACAGGTGTCTTCTTGTTGGGCAAGTGGAATGAAATCAAGGCTCAATGGAAGGTTGTCCTATTGAGGAAAAGAGGAATAATATGGCTGCAAAGTACAAGTTATTTTAACCCTTTCCTTGTTGCCCCAAACTTCAGAAATTTATCAAGGGAGACCACTAATGTAGGTAGTAGACTCCAATAGCTAAGGACATTATACATATCAGGGATAGATTACAAGTGCATACAACCTAATATACAGAAACATGCATCAAAATAAAACACCCAATGATAAATACAATAGAAGAGGAATAATGTTACCCCCTTCAATGTTTCATAACCATAATCATGATCCAAGAAGATCTCATCCACATGAAATAGCATAAAGATTTAGAAGACATTTTATCCAGTGTTGCAGTACTCGCGATAAAATCGTGATTTTATCGTAAAATCACTGTTTTTTAAATCCAATCATAATATTGCCCGATAAATACAAACTTTTTTTTCGGCGATTTTTTCATAAAAATCTTATTGGGAAAAAATCGTGGAAAAAAAAATTAATAATAATAAAATAAAAAAATTCTTTTTTTGTTTTTTATGAGGAGGAGGTGACACAACCTACCCAAGCTACCCTTGTCACTAGTAGATGTGGTCTACCTCCTGTAGCTCCTAGTTCTTCAGCTTCTAAAGCACAGTAGAGTCTACTGCCAACTCCACCAACATCTATATCTAGAGGGGCAGAGAAAATCAATAGTGTTAGACTTTAGTTATTTGGTTCATTTCATTGTATATGACATTATGACTCATGATATGAGATACATTATTATATTTTTTGTTGATATTTTGAGGCTGACTTGGGACTCAGGGGTCAAGACATGATTCACTATTATGTGTGATGTAACACTAGAAATGATATTACACATCTTATATATTAGTTCTTTTATCATATTTATGTGTCAATGTATTTATTTTATGTTGAAGATGCTTTAGATATTAAAAAATTTGAAAAAAGATGAATATTTTTGTTTTTACGATTTTTTCCCGATTTTTACCAATTTTTATGCTTTTTTCCGAATGCTTCCCCTCGACGATAATATCCCGATAATGATTACTGCAACATTGATTTTATCCATTAAGCAATTCCTCAATCTTCAATTACATCCAACAAGTGTTCTACTTAGCTCCAAGAGATTTCTCCCTAATCCAACCATGCAAATGAGGGAGAGAGCAAACCCTTATAGAGGTTTAAGCTCCACTCCTAAAATAAGAAGGTAATTGTTTTCCTAGATACATTAGTTATCCACTTGTTGGAATCCACTCTCCTCTCCTAAAAGAAACAATAAAATAAATTAGGAAAACAAGAAAACAATGTTCTTATGTAATTTTTGCCACACAATCTAGCAAGGGTCCTAGGATGGGTAGCTAAGGGACAACTACTAGACCAAATGACAACATTGGGGCATTTTGACTACTGGAGTGGCACGTGATGATTATATGAAGGCCCCAAGCCTAAGCATGTACTAAATGACACTTGTACCATCAGATATCATCAAATTACCATAGTTTTTAAACTCTACTTCTACTTTTCATCATTTTCTCTCGTACCCAGAGTCCACACCTACGGGGAATTATAATAAGTGATGCGAGTAATGATGAGTTTTGAGTCTGTAACAAGCCTAGGTAGCTTAGGTATTACTCTGGGAGGCTTTTTTCACTTGGTTAATTATCATCTCCCTATCAGGGCTTAATAATTAATCGAGTTTTTTTCCTCAAAATATACTCCAAAGCCGGAGTACGGCTTGATGGTGAGGCCTTGAATGAGACATAGTGTCTAGAGTCGATGTATATTACCATACTAGATCACACAAAAATTTCGTGGAATTTGGTTAAGTCTAGGTAGTCATTTTTTTATTTTTTAGATTTTCTGCAGGGCGGAAATTGCGATAAAAATTGTATATGTAATGTAATAAGTGATGTCTAGAAAATTTGTATTGGTTATGAGTAATTAAATCACCTCTCACCCTCAACTTTCTATTATGTCACAATTTAGGGGATCAAAAATGTGTTTAAGACCCCCAAAATTCACATTTCCTAAGTTTGGTGGAAAATGTGGCAATAAATTAAGCTAGAAATAAATTAAATAGAAAAATAAAGTATTCCATGTGATATAATGACGTGGAAATGACTTGGAAATTATCCTAAGTCAAAGAGTTGAGTCAAGGGACATGTGGACAATGACTGAGCAACTTACATCATAAATACACCAATATCTCATAAAATCGAATTTCCTGGAGTTAATGCAGTAGTTGCACATGTGGAAAATCGAATTATTTGGAGGAGCTCATGCACTAGAGGAATATTCAATGGAATATTTGGACTCAGGATTTCGTGGGGACTTCTCTCACTGTTAGCTCGAGTGCTTCTACACTTAGCACTTCACTTTGGAGGATTACAAGTTTCACTTTGGAGGACCACGAGTTTCTCTTGGAGGAGATCACGCAGTTCTTGGGATCTATGCAGAGCATCTTTGGGATCATCATCTGAGGTGGCAACACTTGGTTCGAGTTTGGATGGTTTGACTGGAGTTATCTCATTGCTTTGGTTCACTCATGGATATGTTTACTATGCCATATAGAGAATTTGATTTTCCTTGGGTGCCACATATGGAATTTGATTTGCCTTGGTGTCTCTATCATCTCCACTTGGAACTCGACTTGCTCTTTCTTGGGATTTGCTCCAAGTTCAGTTCTCACATGCATTCTTCCTTGGGATTTTCTCCCAACTCTCTATATAATAGAGCCATGGGCTCTCATATGTATCATGTAATACGAGCTATTGGGCTTGAGGACACGTTGGATTGTACATGCATTTTGCAATATAATACAATAGACTTTGGAGTTACTTGTGATGGTGTTCTTCTCCTTGCATATGGTAAATTCTTGACATGTTATTGTATTTCTACATACTTCTTTGTGCTATTTTTCCTTCATGCTTGTTTCAAGTTATGTTGATATGTAGCTATCTCATATTAGCATAGGAATTGTTTAATTGCTCTAAGAAAATAAAAATTCTAGTTGATGTCAAATATATCTCTATGAGTTCTTTCCATTGCATTTATTTAATTTCATGTGGATTTAATGTGTTGTGGTGAAGTTTTGTAGAAGAATCCGTATTTGGTCAAACTTTCAGGAGTGATGGGAAGTTTTTGAAGGAACCAATCCACTCTTGAAAATATTCAAGGAGAACCCGCATGCATTAAATTCTAAATTCTCATCTATTTCGATTTGTCTTGCAGGTGTTCTTTTAAATTTTAGACTCTTATTTATTGCATCAAAACCACATTAAAATTTTTATTGTTCACGTATTGCACTTCATTTATCAATATCTGACTATTTCAAAGAGTCAAGTCTTGATATGTTATTGTATTTCTACATAGTTCTTCATGCGATTTTTCCTTCATGTTTGTTTCAAGTTATATTGATATGCAACTATCTCATATTAGCACAGGAATTGTTTAATTGATCTAAAAAGATAAACATTCTAGTCGATGTCAAATATATCTCTATAAGTTCTTTCGATTGCATTTATTTAATTTTATGTGGATTTAATGTGTTGTGGTGAAATTTTGTATAAGAATCCATCTTTCGTCAAGCTTTCAGGAGTGAGGGGAAGTTCTCGAAGGAACCAACCCACTCTTGAAAATATTCAAGGAGAACCCGCAGGCGTTAAATTCTAAATTTTCATCTATTTCGATTTGTCATGCAGGTGTTCTTTTAAATTTTAGGCCTTTATTTATTGCATCAAAACCACATTAAAAAATTTACCGTTCACGTATTGCACTTCATTTACCAATATCTGACTAATTCAAAGAGCCAAATCATAGCTAGTCAAAGAGGAGAGTTTGCTCATAATCTTTGGCCTAACATCTTGTAGATTATTTTGTAACATATTTTGTAGTTTTCCTAAGCTAATATTTGTTGTGTTGTTGTAGCCATTTCTAACATATTCTCTTGTAGCTACTTCAAGGATTCACCATAAAAAACTATTTACAAGTTTGCATGCAGGACTTTGGGGCTTGAATTTAGTGACTACTTCCGCCTTTAGGCCGAGTTTTTCTTGGACAAGTCCATTTTCTTCTTGAGATAGGTCGAGTTCTTTTGGTCATCTCTTTCTCTCTCTTGGTCGTGGCCATAGAGGAGGCTTATCCTCTCTTTTCCTTCTTCAAAATCTGAATTTTGTTGAGCCTATTTGGGCCTCAAATTGCAAAAATTTTCAGCTTGGAAAGGTCTATGGTTTGAAGCCAAATTGTTAAGATTTTCCTTGGATTTTAGAGAAGACTTCATTGTCTTTTCCTTCTTGTAACAACTAATAAAATTTCTGATTTTGGGAGCGTGGGTTTTACCTATTGGTATCCCTGGAGAGGCTTGGTGGCTTGATCTTTGATCTATTTCATTTGCATGCATCTCATTTAATTAGGGAATTAACACAATCATGCATTACACTCATTACACATCCTTTTTAGTTTGATTTATTATATGTTTTAAGATCATAAAAAGTTCAGATTTTTTGCATGCAAACACTTTTTACTTGATCTTATTTGGCTTGAACATAGTTCCAAGTTTACTTATGCTTCACCATTAAATACATCTTACATGCATCAAGTATTTGGACAATTTTTCTGCATAAAGTAACATTCTATTTCATGTCAAGCAAGTGAATTTCAAATTGAAGTTAATTTTCACTATTTGGTTAATTTACTTACATGCCTGAAGCATCACTAAAATTTACCTCCAACTTTAATTGGTTGAATAGACAAATTAACGACCCTCTACCTCTATTGGCTCTTCATTGTGAAATCCAAATATTTGGGCAAGGTTGAAGTCAGAGGATTAGAGTTCAATTACAATCTCGTTTTAGAACTAATTAATAAAATAAGCCAAGAGCACTCTTTCATCACATTACTTTACTTGCAAAGTTCTCAGATTTTTTGTTATCTTGATGGTTTAAAGTTTCACATGCAAATCTTATTTCAAGAGGCACTTTGGATGCAAGCATTGTAATCTATTAATTTTGCAACAAGTTTAATTTTATTGTACTTGGAAATTGGCTTACCTTTGTAACTTAATTGCATATTGTCATGAATGGTTGATTTCACTTTCAAGTACTATTATTTTGGGTTGCAAACTTAATTGCATGTTGTCATCTTGATCTAACATTTGAGTTTTTTCTATTCCATTTACATTCTTATAGGTAGATTACTAATTGTTTCCTCTTGGGAAAGATAGCTTCACATGCTTTGATGCATAAATTTGTTAATCTTAAAAACATCATTATATATTGCATTTATAGTATCTTGTGCCAATAGTTTCTTGTTTCACTTATTAGGATTACTTTTGCTTTATATTGATGGTTGTTCATATGCTTTATGTTGATGGTTATTGTTTATATCACATTTGCTTATAAATCTTAAGAAGGATTCTATTTAACAAATCTCCTATAAAACTCACATCTTTAACTTAGTTTTTCTATAGGGACTACCCCCCATAGCTAACCTAGAAGATAGCTAAAACGGAGAGAGTTGGGAATAGGTGACAACCCCTTCTCTAGGTTCCTTGCCACCAACCACACCTTGTGGGGTTAAAGGCCTTTCTCACTAACTGTAGGTAGGTGTAGATGGTAAGGTCAACAGGACAAAGACCCATTGTCACCTAGTGAATGTCCCTTACTTTTTATGGACTCTCACTAATGGGAGGAGTCTGATATGAAGGAAATCAATAGAATAATGTGATCAATGATTAGGTATGGCGTGATTTCAAAAGTCGAGATTCTCCAGTACTACGACAACTAGAAGGAGAAGGATCTCAGAGGTATGCAAGAAGAATGATTGTGTAGAATCTATGAGATAGTGACAAGTGTCTTGGAAGTAAGCTTGGGTCAAGCAGTTTTGTTAAGGGTCTTGGTTTTCACAAATTAGATATCTATAATAAGAGATTGAAGGGTTTTCCTCTCCAAGAGGGAGAGGTTTTGGCCCTGGCAGAATGTCAACATCGTGTGTTCTTGTCTCTTTAATTTTTGGTTAGCAGTTTGATGAAATTAAAACACTCTCTAATAATAAGAAGAAGATCAAGCTAAGATAAATTGTAACAACACTTCACAAATTGCTATCAAGTCTAGAAGAATCTTAGTAATCCTATTTGCCCTAGATTATTCAACATGCTATCAGAGCTATGGTTGCAATTGAAGGAGGGCAGGAAAGAGACATTTCAAGGACCAAGTTTCTAGCAGAGCATCAAAGCAAGCTGAAAGGATATCAAGATCTACATTGCAGGATCAAACCCTAACAATCTTCAGATGGTACAAACAAGTACAGGACCTCGGTGATGAAGTTCTCCTCCATCAGTCTCAATGAGCACAATGAAGTATGATATCTCAACATTCGTGTGATTACAATACAATCATTGTCTTGACCTCCTCATAATCGCAGTCCTCAATATACAAAATGATGCACCGCGTAATATATTATTAGCATGCTCATGACGAAGAGATACTAACAAGTCTTGGTATCTCTGTCTTAGTGATCTCTCAACATAAGAATGATGGTTTCAAAGATCCTACCACTCAGTTTCGATGGAAAGAATCATGGTAATCCCATAGTAGTGAATAGTCTCATACTCAGTCTCGAATAAGAAACTTAGCAATACTACAGTAATATATATATTCTCCTCGAAGAAGCCTAGATGACCATAAAGATAAAATGAGGTACATATGCTTGTATTTAATTTTTATAATGTCATGTCATATGGTTGCAAGTAATATAGATCATCACTTCTATTGTAAGAAGCATGATCAAGGGAAAAGGATCTCCTCCTCTGAAAGGATGCAGAAAGCCATAAGTCATACTAAACGAAATCAACATAGTATGTCCTCACATGAAGTATGAGATGGTTGATTACCATTACAAAACTCTAATTAGAAACCCCTGAGAATGGAATGTCTGAGGAAGGAAGAGATTGTAAACTATGCAAACATGATGAAGACGGTCAACATCCAAAAGACCAAGAAGAGTTGACCAGGAAATCTCCTGGAAAGGTATGAAGACTCTGATGAAAGTTTGAAAAAGATGGAGACCCTTGACAACAGATATCTTTGGGAACTGTTTCAACATGTATGCAGGATGTTGATACTTACTAAAAGGATTTCAAGCCAAAGAGCCATCTCAAAAGGTACGATTTGATTTAATGATATATTTTGATTTCTTAAATAATATCTGGATAAGTTCATGCAGAGCTACTTACAAGTACAACTAACATTCATGTGATGAATAGAAAAAGCATGATGAGAAAGAAGTAGTCATATGACGAAGATTCCAGATATGAAGAAGGCCACTTTCCATAAAGAAAGGAATGACATGACGAATTAAGGAGGAAAGTGATCGATGACTGTTGCCCTACAAGAAAGAAGCTCAACTAATTTTCATGACATCAAGGAGAAAAATTGATCTAGCAGCTGAAGGACCCATGAAGAAAAAGTTGCTGATGTATAGAAGAGTCCCTAGCTAAGAGGGAGCTCTGACAGGTCCCTGATCAAGAGGGAGCTTGGAATAGATCACCCTGACTACAAAGGAGTGACAGTTGTTTTTTTCTATTTCATGTGTCATGCACAAGACCAGGACTAACAACTGTAAGTCTAAGTGAAGGCCATGGATGGAATGAAGACACAACATTCTTGTCTTCACTTGGGAAGAAAGAATGGGAGGATTAGGTAATCATCTAGCATCCAATACTCTTTGAGGATGTGTAGGGCAACCAAGACAACATTCTTTGAGGGCTGGGAACCCAAGACAAGAATAGTCCTAGAAGGTCATACTCAGTGAACACCCAGGTGGGTATGTACCTTGAGAGACAATGACTAAGGTGTCTATAAGTCATTGGTCTCGCCAACATTGTGCTCTGATCTATTGAGAGATAGAGTTGTTAGTCAAGGCCTTGCTATGTGACAATGTTGGTTATATGATGCTATACAGATGGATTACTAGTCCGACTCTTCTTGATAGATCTCTTCTATATTGAGAATAACCATGTACCATGTATGAAAACCTCCCTAGTTAAGAGGGAGTGTTGAAGAAAGTGTAACTAGGTTTGGTTTTCACCACAAGTTGTAATTATGATTTTATAAAGAAGAAACAAATGTTTATTGTATTCCTTGCATCATGGGTTTCATGAGCAAGAAGTGTTTTACTTAGGTCAAAGACTTCTTCTTGATGTCTTTAGGATTTATGAATATAATTACAAAATGTTATGTTACACAAGTAAAACCCATACTCCAAGACGTTGTCACTATCTCTCTCAGCTGAACAAACAAAACAATCTCCATATGGATATGTCAACCCAGCACAAGGATCTTATGTCGGCCTACAAGTTATCGCATGAGCAACTATAAGTATGTAAGTAATCTCACTCCAAAAGGAAAAAAAAAGAAGAATTCAATATCTCTACGAATCTCACAAGTAATACGAAGGCAATCGAATATGAACCATATCTATCACATGTTTCGGGTTAAAGTAATCTCTGTTTCATCACAATGATATGAAGTAAACTACGAAATATATATATCTTTGTCTCGGGTTAAGGCAGCCTCTATTTCATCACTACGAAGAAGATTTTCATCACAGTTTCGGGTATACTCTATCTCATCACGTGTGCAAATGAACCAGTCACTGTCTTAGGACAATATCCATACAAGGAGATATATAAAGCATGATGTTGTGATAAAGAAGATCGAAGATAGAGCATTCTTGTCAAGCGAGAATACTGAACTGTGGGATATATTGCGAAGGAGGAGAACAGGACAGTGTTAAGGTTTCAGAGGTCGAGATTCTCCAGTACTATGACAGCTAGAAGGAGAAGGATCTCAGAGGTATGCAAGAAGAATGACTGTGCAGAATCTATGAGATAGTGACAAGTGTCTTGGAAGTAAGCCTGGGTCAAGCAGTTTTGTTAAGGGTCTTGGTATTCGTCAATTAGATATCTATAAGAAGAGATTGAAGGGTTTTCCTCTCCAAGAGGAAGAGGTTTTGGCCCTGCCAAAAATGCCAACATCATGTGTTCTTGTCTCTTTAACTTTTGGTGGCAATTTGATGATATAAACACACTCTCTAATAATAAGAAGAAGAACAAGCTAAGATAAACTGTAACAACACTTCACAAATTGTTATCAAGTCTAGAAGAATCTTACTAATCCTATTTGCCCTAGCTTCTTCAACACGTTATTCACCATTTCCCTTCTCTAGGACCACATGACCATTCGGTCCACAGGGTCTAGCACACCCCCTCCCCTTGTCCGCAATTCTCTGTCAGGCCTGGAAACGCTGCCCCAAAGTTCGATGCAACTAAAAGCATATCATGGCCATAAGCAAGAAACAAAAGAAAAGGAAAATCACAAAATGCAAATATGGCTAGGACATTAATAATAACACGTGGGCACAAGCCAAGCATGAGCTCTACCCTATGTTGCCAGGAAACGTGGGTGCGGGGACGGGGACGGGGACGGCGACGAGGACGGCATTTTTGGAAACAGGGTGCGTGGGTTCGTCAGGTAATATAATAATATTAAATTTTAATAATTATATTTATTAAATTATAAATTTATAATTAATAATATATATGAATTTGTATATTTTTTCAACTTTAAACAAGAAAACTTTGAGAATGCTGTGAGAAATTGGCAGATTTTGATACTTAATTTAGCCATTGTCCAAAATAGCCCTTCGCCATTTAACAGCATCAGCTGATTACAGCTTATGGCTGGTCTCAATCCTACTTTCTATTTGACTGAAAATGTCTGAACCTGTATGTGTGAATTTACAGTTTATAATTTGATGGTTATTTGGCTCGGGAATGAATGTTTCATTCCAAATTGATTTACAAGAATCTGCAGGCTCAAATTACAAAGTAAGAGGTCTCCTTTCCAGTTCTGGTTTCGATGCCATATATTCTATGTTCTCGACATAAGTGACATATTTAGCTTTTAAATTGAGTTGTTACAATTGAATGTCCATCTGTATAGAGAAGGGAATTATTTATTATATGTTTTGCTAGCTCAATGTTACGTGTCGATGGAAAACATTGCAATTAAACTTGCTAATATGCTCCAAGGAGCCTTACAAATTATATGGTGGCTACGTTCTGTTCCACAAAGCTCATCGTTGGAACAGAGAACACGGGTCTACAGGCTGGATTTTTGGTTTTAAGTAATCATGAACACCTACGGCATTAGGGATATTGCAGTAGTGATTGCTAGTGGGCAATTGCGATCCACTTACAATGAAATTGTAATGCAGCTTAATGTAGTTGAGCCCCTGTGGGTTGTTCACTGTTCAAATGTGTAATATAAATTATAATGCACCTATATTTTTCACACGCGGGTCTTGTGAAACTTTTTCATGGAATAATAAAATTGAAAACAAAAACTTGTAAATACCACTGCCGTTGAAGCTGCTC
This sequence comes from Pinus tabuliformis, assembly GCA_031772625.1. NCBI lineage: Eukaryota > Viridiplantae > Streptophyta > Pinopsida > Pinales > Pinaceae > Pinus > Pinus tabuliformis. The sequence continues at coordinate 756,142,734 of CM062818.1, forward strand.
TGTCCACTGCTGCTGAAGCTGCCCACTGCCCACTGCTGCTAAAGCTGCCCACTGCCGCCGGAAATCGTAAACGGGGACGGCTCAAGCCTCAACCAAATGGAAAAAACTTAAAAGTTAAATGAAATCAGTAATCAGTGATCACGGTGTTTGTTCTTCTGGTATGTCGCGGTGCTCTGCCGCCAAGAATAATCACGTATCACGGTATCAGTCTATCAGATATTTGCTTGTGTAAAGAGTTAAAGTCTTAAAGATTTAGGGTTTTTTACCTTTGTTATAAGTTATTTTTTAAATTTCAATAAAAAAAAATTATTTGAAAATTAAATTTTTAATATAGTTTTTTTTATGAAGAACCCAAAGAACCCAACTCAAAGAACCCAACCCGAAGAACCCGAAGAACCCAAAGAACCCAACCCGAAGAACCCGAAGAACCCAAGAACCCGTTAAAGGAAAAGAACCCAAATTTTTTTTTGAAGAACCGGTTCTTCTGGGTTCGTCTGGGAAGAATCGGTACCCGAATCTGGTACTTGGGTGCGGGAACCCGAGACGGGTTCGAGAACCCCACCCCCGGGTGCGGGTACCCGTGCAACACAGGCTCTACCCCTTATCATTATGTCCATCACCCTAGTTCCTAGGGCCAATGATTGCCCCAACACATCATAAAAAGAACCCATGCACGTCCCATCACTTGGTGGGTGATGAATTGCCCCACCTTTAAGGGGGAAATAACTATTATACATTATTCACAACATGCTCTCATTTCCTAGAGCTTCGAGCAATAGTACAAAGAAAAATAAATAAATAAATAAAAGGGTGGAAAAACAAAGGTTGGGGTAACTCATGCATCCACGACTACACCCTCTTCACATCTATATACCCAATATGTGGACTTCCTCGTTATTGCTACCCATTGGCCCGTGACATTTGACTCTGAGACCCCCTTTATCCCCATCCATTCCATCATTATTCATATGCCACCTATTGATTGAAGGATGTATTGGGGACATGTCTTTCCCCCTAGGGGTTGGGAACACCTAATAAGGTCGTTTATTAGTCACTCCACTCCTACCTAAGGAGGCAACATTATTACGTGATTCACTTAGATGCACTAATGATTAATCGTACCTAATGGTGAGGATGCAACACTGGACATCATATGTGATTGGCAAGTGGGTTCCATCATGAGTTGGACAACTTAACTGAGGCATAGGTCTATTAAAGGAGCACTGTGACACCCTACAAGTGAAGCGTTGAGAATCATGGGACTCCTATCACTTGCAGAACATCATGACATTCCATGGGCACCTACAACACCCTAGCAGTTTGTGCTTTGGCCCACATTATTCATGAGATGATGCACTTGGACAAGCATGCCCCTAGCCGACTTAGCAGTGTCTACATGGTTTGGCAGCTAATATGAGGCCCAAATGAGGTTTGTCTCACCCCTTGAGACATGGGAGGCTTAGCACCATTCTTTGAGCCCTCAATGTTGGAGCAAAACCAACCTATTCTATCCATGAGACCCTTGAGACCTATTTTGTTCCCTAAACACAAATTTGGGGTCCACAAGATGATTTGCATGGAGATTTAGGAGCAAACCCCTATATCTGGATTTTTGGAGCCCTCTACACTCGACTTGGCAATAGAGGAGCCCAACACATGCCCTAGAAAGGCCTACGCATGCATGACGTCATCATTTCAACCTCTTTTGGGGTTTAAGTCTTATGTTTTACATGGGCTATGAGGTTGGCTCGTAACCTCACCTACTATCAAGCCCACTATTTTGCAATTTGAGGGGATTTAAGCTAACATTAGAGATCATTAAATGTGTAAAAATAAGAGAGAGGTTATTTAATTCTCTCATTATCATCACTTGGAGAATTCAGGCCTCATAAGAAAATTCACACTTGTTCCTTCTTGGCTATTGGAGATTCTTGGAATGCATTTTGATATCTGGAAGCTAATTTGGATTATCATTGGAGCTATTTCTTTGGTGAATGGATGGATATACTACATGTTATCTTGTATGTGCCTATTCTTGAAGATCATCATTTTGAATTTGTCTACTGTATGGAATTGTTGTTTCAAGATTATGATTGATTATGCCCTAATTTGTTGGCAACCAGTTTTAAAAGCCATATAGTTGAGCATTGAATATGTTACTCATTGTATAACATGTAATGAATGTTCCTAGTGGAGGAATTCTTATAACTCTCTATCAAACTCCATTTATCGACGAATGGGTAAATGCTAGAATTTTGATACTTAAGGCATCAAATTTAGGCCTCCTTAGCAACAAATTTGGCTTATCTATCAAATCGTTCACTCCATATGCCTAAAGGACAACGCACTAGTCCAAATCACTGGTGATCAATCCTAAATTTTCTCCATACGTTTCTCTTAAAATCGATCCTTTTACAGCTAGGGCAAAAAACTAGGGCTTGTAGTGAAATTTTAAAGAGGAGCCTTTTTGGTGATTTCAAAGCCTAAACATCAAGAGATACATCTAGGCTACCTAACCTATCAATTTGGTGGGCATCCACACAAATTTCATCCATGAAATCTCTTTCCCTAGGTGATGCGCTAAGAGGGAAACCCTAGTTTCTTTTCCCCTCAACTTGAGTGCTTTCTTGAGGGTTTCATGAGCCTTGGCTTAGTTGAATATCAATTGTAAGATTCCCTTTCCCTTGGGCCTTAACCTTGTGAATACCTATTACCATCGAAAAACCTCAAAACCCTAGGTCTTGAGCCTTCTTTCCTAGGGTTTTTCTTGGAGAATGATTTGCTTCCTCAAAGTCTTAAATCATTATTGAGCCTCTCTTTCAAATGAGCTCTAGCTTGATCACTTTGTGCCTTGTACCTAGCATATCCATTCTAAGCTAAGTTGCACGAAGCGCCAAAAACATTTCGAAGTTTCCGAAACAGGTACATTTAGAAACATCACCTCCCAAAAATGGAAACATCGGTCAAAACATCATATATATATATATATATATATATATATATATATATATATATATATATATAAGTGAATAACACATTATCTTGCAAGAAAAAAGGGAATAACACCCATAGATGACAATTTAGCAGGAAAACAAAGTCTATATTAACTCTCATACATGATTACATGATGGTTGAGTTTCGGTCGAGTTTCAGAGTTTGGAGTATGGGTACGGATCGGAACACCATGTTCCTAGAAGTTTCGTGCAACATAGATTCTAAGTAATCTACTTCATGTCGAGACTCCACCCATTAGTGAAGGTTTGTAAAGAGCAGGGGGGTTTGGCTGAGACACATTGGGCCTTTACCCCCATTGTTAGCACTTTATCTAACTATTGTCTTGCAGGGTTTCCCTCGCCCAAGCCTGTTAGATTTTGTGGTAACAATCCCCACAAAACCTACATTTGTTTCTAGCTTTCTTAAATGAGTCTTGATGCCAGTTTTCACCTTCTTATTCTTTTGTTCAATTAATTTATTGTGTGTCTAACTTCCTCAATTGTTTAAGATGTACACACTTGTTATATAGGTAATCATCTTTCTCGTCATGACACCTTTTTATTAAGGCATTTGTAAAACTTTGCCAATGAAAAAATGAGTGCCACATTTTCCACGATAAGAACCAATCATAAGCTTTTAAATGGTTGGAAGTTGTCATTATTTTTTTTTTCACCTAACGAGGGGTCTAATCAAAAAATCGCTTCGATTTTGTTGACCAAGACGATTGCTCCCCTATGGTCCTTTCCATCATACTTTGGTAATTCATTCTTAATTCAATGATGATTTCTATTTGGAATTCTTATGTGATACTTACTGCCTCAAAAAATTACTTGAGGTGCTTCTTGATGTCTTTTCTCACTTGTATTTTGTGATTTTGGACTTGGTGTCGATTTTTGTTACACTAAGGGTATTGCAAATAATGCATGTACCCTTTCAAATCGTTGGTCAATTTGTTCCCCATGGCAGTTAAGTGTCCTTGTAGTGTCATCTTTGACGCCATTACTCATTCTTAATGTGATTTTCCATCTAATTCTCGCCATCTTCTATGGAATTGTTAACTCAGTCTCCCTTTTCTATCAATTTATTAATTTTTTCTATTAACAATTTTTGTTCTCTTGTGAATGGATGGATATACTACATGTTATCTTGTAAGTGCCTATTGTTTAAGATTATCATTTTGAATTTGTCTGTATGGAATTGTTATTTCTAGATTATGATTGATTATGCCCTAATATGTTGAAAACCAGTTTTAAAGGCTATCTAGTTGAGAATTGAATATGTTACTCATTGTATAACATCTAATGAATGTTGCTAGTGAAGGAATTCTTATAACTCTCCCTCAAACTCCATTTATCAATGAATGGGTAAATGTTAGAATTTTGATACATAGGGCATCAAATTTATGCCTCCTTAGCAACAAATTTGGCTTATTTATCACATCCTTGACTCCATATGCCTAAAGGACAACACACTAGTCCAAATCATTGGTGATCAATCCTAAATTTTCTCCATAATTTTCTCTTAAAATCGGTCCTTTTAGGGCTAGGGTAAAAAACTAGGAGTTGTAGTGAAATTTTAGAGAGGAGGCTTTTTGGTAATTTTAGAGCCTAAACATCAAGAGATACGTCTAGGCTACCTAACCTATCAATTTGGTGGCCATCCACTCAAATTTCATCCATCAAATCTCTTTCCCTAGGTGATTCACTAAGAGGGAAACCCTAGTTTCCTTTCCCCTCAACTTGAGGACTTTCTTGAGGGTTTCATGAGCCTTGGCTTAGTTGAATATCAATTGTAAGATTCCCTTTCCCTCAGACCTTAACCTTGTGAATACCTATTACCATCGAAAAACCTCAAAACCCTAGGTCTTGAGCCTTCTTTTCTAGGGCTTTTCTTGGAGAATGATTTGCTTCTTCGAAGTCTTGAATCATTATTGAGCCTCTCTTTCGAATGAGCTCTAGCTTGATCACTTTGTGCGTTGTACCTAGCATATCCATTCTAAGCTAAGTTGCACGAAGTGCCAAAAATATTTCGGAATTTCCTAAATGGGTACGTTTAGAAACATCACCTCCCGAAAATGGAAACGTTAGTCGCCACATCATATATATATATATATATATATATATAAGTGAATAGAATTTTGTGCAACATAGATTCTAAGTGATCTACTTCATATTGACACTCCTCCCATTAATGAAAGTTTGTAAAGAGTAAGGGGGTTCGGCTAAGACACATTGGGCCTTTACCCCCATTTTTAGCACTTTATCTAACTATTGTCTTACAAGGTTTCCCTCTCCAAGGCCTATAGGATTTTGTGGTAACAATCCCCACAAAATCTACATTTGTTTATTGCTTTCTTAAATGAGTCTTGATGCCAGCTTTCACCTTCTTCTTGTTCTTTTGTTCAATTAATTTTACTGCATGTCTAGCTTCCTCAATTGTTTAAGATGTACAAACTTGTTATATAGGTAATCATCTTGCTCGTCATGAAACCTTTTTATTAAGGCATTTGTAAAACTCTATTAATGAAAAAATGAGTGTCACATTTTCTAGTCCACCATAAGAACCAATCATAAGCTTTTAAATGGATGGAAGTTGTCATTATTTTTTCTTTTTCACCTAATGAGGGGTCTAATCAAAAAATCACTTCCATTTTGTTAGCCAAGATGATTCCTCCCCTATGGTCCTTTCCATCATACTTTGGTAATTCATTCTTAATTCACTGATGATTTCTATTTGGAATTCTTGTGTGATATTTACTACCTAAAAATTTTACTTAAGGTGCTTCTTGATGTCTTTTCTCACTTGTATTTTGTGATTCTGGACTTGGTGTCGATTTTTGGTACACTAAGGGTATTGCAAATAATTAATGTACCCTTTCAAATAGCTAGTCAATTTGTTCGCCATGGTAGTTAAGTGTCCTTGTAGTGTCGTCTTTGACGCCATTACTCATTCATAATGCGATTTCCCATCAGTTCTCGCCATCTTCTATGGAATTGTTAACTTAGTCTCCCTTTTCTATTAGTTTATTAATTTTTTCTATTAACATTTTTTGCTCTCCCCCCCACCAAACTTTGTTTGTGCCTTTTCAACATTGCTAAGATGATATCTTACACTATTCACCTTGTCTCTATATCCATTGACTTCGACATGTAGTTCATCATTGCTAATCATCTTGAGGTTGGCCTTTTTCTTTGTGAACCACACTTCCTGCTTTTTTTCTAATTTATTTCATATATATATATATATATATAAACCTTTGACCTGAGAACTGGTCAGAACCAACCAAAAACTGGTCAACTAAAAGCACATAAAATATTCAAACTTTAAAGAAAAACATATATATTCATGTGCATCCATATGAATCCAAACCATTTATACTAGTGTTTCACATATCGTGATAATATTTAAACAATCGTGATATTACTGCCAAAACCCAACTTGCCGATAATAATGCCAATAGTTATTGCTATAATTTGCTAAAAATAAAATATCACGATAATTTGGAAACTATTGCCTTGCGTTTGTTAGGTTCACCTTATAACCAATTTTTTGTTATTTTAACCTTCATTTTTTGCAAGTGAGTTAGGGGATTGAGCAGTGAGGGTATTGTAATTTTTTTCCATCGAGCAAAAAGGGTGGCAATCTATTGTTTTCATTTCCCATGATTTATTTCTTAGTGTGAAAGTGACTGTTGAAATATGTAACTAGGTGTGATCTTCATAATGGCATATGTAATCGTGATTTTACATATTTAAAGAAAAGAAAAATAAATTTGGGTTTCATCTCATCAAGATAGAAGCTGGAAAAGGACGAGGAAGAAGAAGAAGATCAAGATCGAAGTTTTTAGGCCCCTCTCTCTCTTTTGTTAGGGTTTATACAATTTCAGGGCTAAACGAAATTTTTAAGCTACATCGAAGTTGTGAAGCTACAAGGTCGACGCTGTGAAGCTGCCTCAACCTTGCTAAAGTTGCATCAAGGTCGAAGCTATGAAGCTGTTGGGTCGAAGTTGCTAAAGCCGCTACGTTGCAGTTGCAAAAATGTTTGCTGGGGTCGAAGTTGCTAGATAAGCTGTTGGAGAAGTTGCTAGAAGGTCAAAGTTTGTCGCTGGAAGTTGTGTAAGGAAACTCATCAAGAAGGAAGGACAACTTGGTCTAGGAGGGTCTTTGTCAAGAGTCATAGGTCTTTGAATTCGTCAATTGAAGTTCTATAAGAAGTGAAGGATTTTGGTGGGTTTTCCTCTCAGATGGAGAGGTTTTGGCCCTGATTGATCGCCTATATCTTATGTCCTATTGTCTCATTGTTCTTTATGATTTAGTAGTTGTTTGATGATAGAGAACACTAATAATAATAAGAAAAGAAGAACTTAATCAAGTAAAGTAAAACTACATCACAAGCAATTATCAAAGTAAGAGAAATCACCTACACTTGTTGCCCCTTAGATTTCTCAACATGGTATCAGAGCTAAGGTGACTACATCAAGGAAGTGCAACACAAAGAATGATACTCTAGGGCCGAACTATAAAGAGATCATCTGTGAAACATCAAGAGCATCAATCATCAAGAAGGAACAACCCGCTCATCATATTGAAAGGGAATACTTAAGAGCATCAAAGGAGACCTCAAAACCCTAGCTCATCCAAAGAAGTGTTCCACACTCGAAGCGTTCTTGCGAAACTCACACATTCTACAATCATTATCATGAGGAAGGAAGAGCGAAGCACTTTTGGGTCTGTTTTTCTGAGCTATATTCTCCACAAGTGTGAAGAATTAAGACATCCTTCTAGAGCAGTAAGTATTGAATTGCAGCCACCATGTAACGACCTATCTATTAATAAAAATAAATTATATTAATTAATAAAATGATCTAAAAATACAGATATAAATATAAGAAATTAATATAATGTTATAACCTTAATAATATTTTAATAAATTATAAAGTGATATATTTAATTAAATTTGGAAAGACTTATGTATACATGACCATAACAGTGTGATAGAGAAGGCGGGACATGGAATGTGTCACCCGCAGATTAAGCGTTAGGGCTGTTGATGGAAGGGCGGCCATCGCCAAGCAACCTGATAAAACCACCGAGCAGAAGGTTACAGAGGGGGGAGAGGGAAGGAAAAGAACAAGGGGAAGAATTCTGAAAGAGGAAATTATCCACAGGAAGATCTTTAGTTGTCCTGAGGTTCTGGCACGGGGAACAATCGGCTTCTATTAAAAAGCTTGCTGGATTGAGCAGCCAGGTTCTGCTCAGTTTGGCTGGGTGGATTCGGTCTTTTGGTAACCGAAGATTCGGTCTTTTGGTAACCGAAGCAATCAGCTGGGGCATCATCAACCTGCTAGAGGTACAGGTAGTTTGGCTGGGTGGATTCGGTCTTTTGGTAACCAAAGCAATCAGCGGGGGCATCATCAACCTGCTAGAGGTACAGGTAAGTACCCTCAATAGTTCAGCTAGTCAATTCTGTCAAAAAAAAATTTCCTTTACTATAATTATATCTGCTTAAAGGATGTCACAGTAATTATTGTTGCTTTACTGTAATTATATCTACTTAAAGGTTGACACCGTAGTTATTGCTGTAGAAAGGTCGTCACATTTGGTATCAAAGCAGGTTGAAACCCTTTCGACTTTACCGGCCCTACGCATGGTGTAATTCTCTGTGAAATTTAATTTTGTGAATTTCCTGTTGAAACTGCTACGTAGAGATTCCAACCCTGGTTTTCATGTTTTCTGTCAAGCACCTTCACAAATGCTATTATAATCATCCACTGGGGTCCTTCTTTGAAAACTGCCCATCTGAGAAGATGATGGTGCACCAGTGTCGACATTCTCCTCAGTGTCAATTGCTACATCCCCAGAATTACACTTATGTCCCATTTTAACCTCCAGTGTATGGTCTTCTGAGAAAATTGGAAATGTCTTTTCTCAATCTTGAGAGGAAATATCCCCATAAGGAGATAATGAATCACCTTTGTTTTATCCTCTCTGTGATGTATGCAGTGTGCTTCCGAGAGTTACAATGAGAAGTGAATTGTTTCCTTTCAGTAAAGATTCCTATTTGAGGAAAACCAGGAAACAATAAGAAAGCAATGGATGCACCAAATGCTGCCATAACATCATATGCTCTTTCTCAATCTTGAAAGGGCTTCTCTCGATATGGCGATATGGAATCACCTTTGATTTTTAGCAGTGCAACACATTTTAATGTACTCTATAACCAAAAAAAAAAACAAAAATCTTGGCGTATAATATATACATCTCAACACAAAAACAACAATACTAAAGTTAACATGCAGCATAAGGCTAAATTTAAACTAATGAAGCAGACGTTCAGGAGAAATCTGCCTTGATGAAGATCTGCCCTGAGTTTCTCAACACATTGTTTATATCACGTAATTTTAACCTAGAAAAGCTGAAATTTCAGGAGGGGTGGGGAACAACCTTCTCTTGTATATCTAAATCAGGCACTGCCATTAGATCCACTACTGATTTAAGGTATTCTTTGCTAGCTTCAAAAATACTCTTAGCTCCACAAGCTTCTTATTCGAACTGTTGCTCAGCTAAGTCGGCCACCACAACGACAGATTTCCTCCGCATCCGAATGTCACTGCTATCATTGGCCATGATATCCTGAAGCATTTGAGCTTCCCCTTCAAAGTAAAACACAGCTTGCCCATCAGGATTGTTTCTAATTATCGCTGAAACTGCATAAAGGGCCTTAACTGCCTCTTCAGAACAGCTTGATTTCACCATCCCCATTAATTTTGGCAAGACATTGAGTTCAATTATCTGCTTTTGGACAACAGGATTGTTAGTACTTACTTGTCCAAGAACCCATGCAGCAATTGTGCGCAGTTCTTTCTCTTCTCTGTTAAGTTCTTTGACAAGTGCGGTGAGTCCTCCAAGTTTATTCAAATCATTTGCATTATCAATAGGTCCTACAAGCTCTAGAAGTTCAAGTAGAGCTCAATAATGGCCTTCTGTTCGAAAGTGAAGAATTATTGATGTCTGCAATTGCTATTTTCATTAGCGCAGCATCTGATGGCATCCGCAAATCCTCCATTAGACCCTTAATTTCCACTCTACGCTTCTCAGGTTCTTCTGGAGACAGTATCTGAGCTTCCACTGCAGCTGCCTTCAATTCTTTCAGGATCTGAATGGCCTACAGCCCATTGCAGCATAGAATCCAGAGAAGGAAATCCTCCGTCCATGCCTTGTAATTCCAAATTGTTTTGAGCTTTTGCCAGGCACACCACTGCTACCAAAACCCATAATAGTACGAATCTGGATCCAAGCACTTTGTACATTGTAGAATACATTTTTGCTCTAAGGGATTCAATCTTCGGGCTCCTCATTCTGAATACCAAACTAATCGCACAAAAAATCAACACGTAATCTATTATATGTCCAAGTGTCTAACATAAATTACGGAGGTGTTATTTTAGGGACGCGCGTACCAAATTTGATTATCATGGAATCCTGAAAAGCGTAATTATATTAATTATAAGCAAATTATACTTGATTTTAATTATTAACAATCAATAATAAACGATATGAATGTCAGTATATATATCATACGATATGTATTAAACTATATCTTAAAACCATTATATATATATATTCCTATGTTAACGGGATGGCACTCCAGCGTTACCGGCTCCCTCGGTGACGTCTCTCCCTGAAATCGACGGAGGCCTCGTGTACACCACGCCAGCATAGCGAGTTCTATAGCAGGTCCGTGGTTTGAACCCGTGGCCTTCGCGTCACAATTACCACATCATACCATCTATAGTCTGGTCACAGCTCTGAGTATTGAACCCACGAACTTTACGATATGAACGCATAGTCTGAACAATATGACCCGCAGCAGTGGTGCATTGGTAAGTCGCTGTGTTAGCCTGTGGGAGGTCTCGTTCTTGAGTAGTTTGACATTCTCACTGCAGAATCTTGTTAGAATCACTGTTTCTATTACTAAACTTACGGTTGTTAGTGCTGAATTTACTGTTGTTGGTACTGAACTTTTTCTGTTGTTTGCTACTGTTAGTTGCCTTTTAGTTTCAGACCTCGTATTAGTTTCCAAGTTCCATATTTCTGCTGAGTCTGTTTACCTATTAAAAATTCAGATTTTCAAGTTAGGTTCATAACATGCTACCATTCCTGAGATTACTGCAAAGTTCAAACTTGATGATGGAATTTGATCTGGGGTTAGGAAAATGTCCTATGAAAAAGCTTCAGCACTCATATCAAGGGATTCTCTACAGATAGCTCTTCTTGTCAAGGATTGCTTCAATATGATATTGGGATTTATAAATAACACCTATGAATCCACCTATACCCAGTCTTCCTAACTTGTAGCCAGTACTAAGACTTTCCGACAAGGAAATTATGGTACATAAAACTTGAGGCAAACTTCCATGTGCATCATGGAGGAATATGGATGTCTCCATTCCATAACCCAATGAATACACCAAATTTCAAATTATGTTTTCTTTCATTATTCTTCTTTAATTTAATTTATTTTATTTTAGTATTTATGCTTTTACTATTGTTTGTTCCCGATGTGAAGGAGCTTGTGGATTGTGTGATGTGCATGCTCTTTCATGGTTTGGAGTTTCTTAATTGCTGACTTCTCTGGCACATTTAATAGTTAGGCGACTTACATATGATCCAGTCTGGCACATTGGTATTCCAACTATTAAATATGATTTAAGTGCACAGATGAATTGATACAGTTAATTGTGTGCTTGTTATTTTTCTTATGTTGGCATATGAATGTTTTAAATAGAATTCCTGTTAGTCTTTTTCTACTGGAATTTCCTTGTTGGTAACCCACTATGAAGTTATAGGGGGGTACCCATGTTGTTGGTACTTTCAACTGTAAATGCATAAATTTTGAATTAAAGGTTGGATTGAGTTGTTATGGTGTGGTTTATTCTGAGGTTAGGCAGTTTCAGATGTTCCGTTTGATTTCAATGATAATATCATAGATATATCAATGCTATATATGTTGTTGCTTGATAAATTGAATGGGAATGCCTATGATTGTTGTTATGAATTTGATTATTGTGTGAAATCTATATTGCTCATTGCTTATTGTATCCACAAATTGTTACCTTGCTACATTAGAAGTCAAGGAGACTTGAAATCTGCATTTTGATGTGGCACAAGAAATCTACATTTAAGTTATTAGTACACGACCATGAATTCAGGGAAATGATATAGACAATAGTTTATAGAAAATTTAGGATACAGTAACACTGAACGTGTCATATATGAAAAATAGATATAATATATACAGATTCCATCAAGGCACACAGTTAATTGTCAACCTAATTCAAGACAAAAATGCAAAAAGGAATTTTCATGCATAAGCCAATGCAATGTATGTGATTATATATATATATATATATATATTCTTATGCTGAGCTTGGGAGGTCCAACCTTGGAACCTGCCCGAGACCTATTAAAATAGGCGAAGATTATTTAACACCTCTCCAGTACCTACCATAATTTTTAAGTAAACATTTTGAATTTCTTTATGAAATTGCAACAAATGTGTTCTAATTGTTATTCCAATCAGTATAAATCTAAGTAACATATTCCACATTATAACTATGTGAGTCCCTCTGTAGAGGTAATAGTTTGAGACGTGATGAGTGTGTTGACAATGTTCACTATAATGAGATATTTAGTATTTAAATATTTAATTTTGTGAATATTACTTAGTAATTAATTTTGGATGATCTACCCTAGGCATTATGTGAGTCCTTCTGTAGAGGTAATAGTTTGAGACGTGATGAGTGTGTTGACGATGTTCACTATAGTGAGATATTTAGTATTTAAATATTTAATTTTGTGAATATTACTTAGTAATTAATTTTGGATGATCTACCCTAGGCATTAATAACCATACACTTCTGCATTATTTCATATTAGGATAGAATACCCTGCATTAGGACAAGGAGGTCACGAGACCACCCTCCTTGACCTCGGTACCAGTAAGATCTGCCTAGCAGATAAAAAGAGCAAAAAAAACTATACCCGTTTATGAATGTGAAATTGCAAAAAAAAAATTATATGTTAAATTCGATTGTCTACCTCAAATTTTTTTATAGAATTTTATTATGTACACAGGAAACATTACAATGGTAAAGACATATGAGCGACGACGACGTGATCGGGCAGCATCACCGCCATTAATGTCGCCACCGTCACCATCATCATCCCCATTGCCACCACTATCACCATCGTCTCCACCAAGACCATTATCAACATCAATCGCTCCAGCACCAAAGTTGACCGTGATAATGAACTCATTGGAAGCCTTATTGGAGACATTAAAAGAATCAACTAAGGCTAAGACCAAAGAAGAACTTCAACCCTTAGCTACCAGTTCAGCGAAACCAAAGAATTTTGAGCACAAAAGATTAAAAGAAGATATTTCTAGGAAGCTTCAGAAAATTAAACTCCCGGAATTTTCAGGAGGTTGAGCAGGTGAACGCGCTGAGGCATGGTTAGAAAGAACGAACAGATGCTTTAGATTAAGAGAATATTCTTCTTCAGCAAAAACAAAAATTTATGTATTTCAATTAAAGGAAAGTGCCTTGATTTGGTGGGGAAATCTGGAAAAGCAACTGCACCTTACATTGGATAATGTCCCTTGGGAGCTATTTGAGGAAAGATTCCGCGCAAAGTATTTACCTCCATACTTTCAACAACAGCAAGCCAGAGCCTTCCATACCTTAGTTCAGGGTAATAAAACAGTGGAAGAGTACGAGATAAGGTTTATGGAGCTTGTAAAATACATTCACTACTTAGATTCTGATGAGTGTCAAGTTGAACGCTTCATATTTGGGTTAAATCCTCGCATCAGAGCCTTGGTGAGCATGTGGAAACCATCATCAGTAGCTGAGGCGGTAGAATGTGGTCGTTATGCAGAAGAGCACCTGGGAATAAAAAAAAATGTAGGGCCAGCAGAACCTTTACAATCAGGATTTCCAGGAAAAACTCCTCGAAATTTCTTCAGAGGAGGTAGCTCGAGGCCACCTTACGGTAATAGATTTACCCCAAGAAATGTAGGAACAAGAGCTCCCATGGCAGTAAACACTATAGCCGCAGAATCATCAAACACCAGTCCATGGACATCTCGTGGAACTGCCAGTAGAGGAAGAAATTCGAGAGGAATCAACATGAGAGGACGAAGCTCTTTATCTAGAAATTCACGCCCTGATTCAAGAGGATCAACGCAGCTTAATTGTTGGGGATGTGGAGGACCGCATTTTCAATGTGATTGCCCAGAAGCTTCGTCAAATATATTGCATAGGAATGGAAAGGAACCAATATCAAACAATCAAGGTAATCATAGAATTCATGCAGTGGTCAACAACAACCAAGCAGAACATCAATTCACTGTAGTAGAATCTTCAAGTATTATCAATGGTATAAAATTCAAAATCTTATTTGATATGGTGCCACAGATAGTTTCATTTCGTCATATGCATTAAACAAATGTCGGTTGGCAGCTCACAGGCAAAATGATTTCAAACAGGTGGAAATGGCCTCAGGAGAACTCCAATCCGTGGGCTTAAGTGTGGATCAATGCAAAATTGACCTAGGAGTCCATACGATTAAACTGAAAGTTTATGTCACAACATTAGGAACTTATGATCTTATCATAGGTATGGATTGGCTAAAAGCTCATCAAGCTTGGGTAAATTGTTATGGGAAAAGAATTCTAGGTATAAATGATAAAGGAGAAACAATCCAAATTCAAGGAATCAAGAGAAAAGTATCTTTACGCTACATATCAGCAATGAAAATGAAGCGTTGTTTAAGAAAAGGTTGTCAGGCATATGTAATTCAAGAAGTAAGCAAAGAAAAAGGACCATTCTTAGAACAGTATCCGGTGTTAGCCGAATTTCCGGATGTATTTCAAAAAGAACTACCAGGATTACCCCCTGTAAGAGAGTTGGATCTCACTATTGAATTAAAACCTGGTACCCAACCGATCTCTAAAACACCTTATATAATGACAGCTCCAGAACTTCAAGAATTGAAGATTCAATTGAAGGAACTACTGGATATAGGACATATTCGGCCCAGTATATCACCTTGGGGCACTCTTGTAATTTTTGTGAAGAAGAAAGATGGATCTTTAAAATTATGCATATGTTATCGAGATTTGAATCAAGCTACAGTAAAGAATCAATATCCTATGCCTCGAATAGATGATCTTTTCGATCAAATGAAAGAAGCTGCTGTCTTTTCAAAAATTGATCTTCGATCAGGCTATCATCAACTAAGGATTTCTGAAAACGATATTTCCAAGACTGCATTCCGGACACGTTTTGGACATTATGAATTTACTGTGGTACCATTTGGATTAAAAAATGCACCAGCAGTATTCATGAACCTTATGAACAGTGTTTCCCGCAAATATCTTGATCAATTTGTACAAGTCTTTTTAGATGATATTCTTATCTATTCTAAGAATAAGAAAGAGCATGAAGATCATTTACGAATAGTATTGTCTTGTCTTAGAAAACATCAGTTGTATGGAAAATTATCCAAGTGTACATTCTTTCAGAAAGAGATTCATTACTTAGGTCATATCATATCAGGTGAAGGGATTTCAGTAGACACTGAGAAGGTAAAACCAATCATGGAATGGCCAATACCGAAAAATGCACATGAAATACAAAGCTTTATGGATTTAGTCGGTTACTACCGAAGGTTTGTGGAGGGATTCTCCAAAATTGCAAAGCCGATTACAACCCTTCAGTGTAAATGTGTTAAATATGAATGCACTGAAGAATGTAATAAAGTATTCTCTAAACTCAAAAGACTACTCACAAGTGCACCAATCCTAAGAGTACCTGATATGGACAAAGATTTTACGGTATGCACTGATGCATTCAAACAAGGGCTAGGTGCAGTATTGATGCAAGATAGAGGAGTGATAGCATATGCTTAAAGTTAAAATCTCATGAAGAACTCTATACTACTCACGATTTAGAATTAGCCGCTGTAGTGCTAACGTTAAAGATTTGGAGACACTATCTAATGGGACAAAGTTTTATACTTAAAAGCGACCATCAAAGTCTACAATATCTGTTCACGCAAAGAGACTTAAATGCCAGACAAAGGCGATGGAGTGAATTCCTAAGTGAATATGACTTTGGAATATCATATATTAAGGGAAAAGAAAATGTAGTAGCAGATGCTTTAAGCAGAAGACCACGAATATTCTCTCTCATACCTATCAAAGTAGACTTAAGGCAACAAGTACTAGAATATCTCATAAAACATAGCTGGTATTTAAAGGTGAGATCTAGTCTTGAGGGTAAAAAGCCAAAAGATTCTAAGTTTGAAAGATATGAACTAGAAAATGATGGAATCTTACGATTCCATAGAAGGATGTATATTTTCTGATAATAAGGATCTTTGAGACACTATCTTTAGGAAAGCCCACAGAGCAATATATTGTGCACATTATGGAGTAAAGAAAATGTATTCGGATACTAAGAAACTCTTCTTCTGGTCAGGCATGAAACGTGATATCGTTCAATTTGTTGCAAAATGTTTGGAATGTCAACGAGTAAAAACAGATCATTGTCACCCAGCAGGTCTCTTACAACCTCACAACATTCCTATGTCTAAATGGGAGATCATTTCTATGGATTTCATCACTGGACTACCTCTTACTTCTCTGAGACACAATGCCATTCTGGTAATAGTGGATAAGTTAACGAAAAGCGCACATTTCATTCCCGTAAGAGATACTTACGAAGTTGCTGACGTAGCTCGAGTATTCATAAATGAAATTATCAGATTTCATGGGGTACCTAAGAAGATTATATCCGATAGAGATTCACGATTCACTTCAAGATTCTAGACTTGCATGCAGTCAGCCTTAGGAACTCAACTAAATTTAAGCACTGCTTACCATCCTGAGACTGATGGGCAAACAGAAAGGGTAAATCAAGTACTTGAAGATATGTTGAGAATGTATGTTATGGATCAGCAATCACACTGGGAAAAGTACTTACCCTTAGTCGAATTCGCATACAATAACAGTTACCACAGTTTGATTGGAATGCCTCCATTTGAAGCATTATATGGCAGACCTTGCAAAACACCGTTAAGTTGGGACAGGTTAGAAGATCGAGTGATGATAGGACCAGAATTAATCCAAGAAATGGAAGAGCACGTAAGACAAATTAGACAACGAATAAAGGAAGCACAAGATAGACAAAAGAGTTACGCTGATGCTCACAGAACTGATAGGAAGTATGAAGTAGGGGATCAGGTTTTCATCCGCATCAAACCAAATAAAAGTACTATTCGATTCGGAAAAGGGACAAAGTTGTCACCTCGATTTATTGGACCATTTAAAGTCACAGAAAGAGTTGGACCTATCGCCTATCGTCTTGCCTTGCCGCCTCACTTACATAAAATTCATAATGTATTTCATGTATCTGTATTAAGACATTATATAGTTGATCAATCTCATAACCTTCAATGGAAGGAATTACAGGTATCGGACGATGGAATCGTATCGGTCGAACCATTACGTATACTGGAACGTAGGGTTCGACAGCTCAGGAATCGCCTGGTAGACCAAGTTAAGGTCCAATGGGACAAGTATAGTCCTGGATCAGCTACTTGGGAAGATACAGAGGACATATGTCAAAAATACTCTAATTTGTGTTAATTTTGAAAAACTTTAAACTATGTTTAGTATATATTTACTTCACTGCAAATCAAAGACTCGAAACCATTTTGAATGATTATATATAAACGTGTAATTTTGTGACATAATATATGTTTAAATTCTGCTAGTACATGGATACCAAAACGAAATATGTTGTTGATCTTACTAAATTATAGTGGTCAAAGTAAGTTTAAAACAATTAAATGATTTTACTTTTGATAGGAATTAAGATATTATAAATCTGTTTTATTTATCCATGTCAATATGATCGATGGAGTAGAAATCAAGGAATAATTACATTTTAAATGAAAGTCAATGACATGAATAGAATATGGCAAATATGTTATACTGTAGTTGACATATGTGAATTATACATAAGTTATTTTGAATATGCTAATGCACATTTTATAAATGCATGGATAAGTGTATTATTGCAGATAATAAACAGTTAACAAAATGACCACGTGATAACAGAACCTCAGAGAAATTAAGGCTCAAAGAGATTCTATGATAGGGTATTAACCCTAATTCTACTGGGAGGGGTGGAGGTGTTGCCCACCGTTTATCCTCTGAACCCTGGAGTCATGGGAGGACTATACGAATCACGCTCCCCTAGATGTGTGATGATGACTGTCAGATGCCCACTGGGAATCAGGTCGGTATAACTGACGCTGTCACCTTTAGAGTTTATGAATGGTTAGATCAGTAAAACTGACGCATGACATACTCCAGTAAAGGACGGATAGGATCGAAGCGGAAGAGATTAGGAAGGATAGGATGATTTTAGAATAGCTTGGGAACCTGGTTAGAGCAAGGTATGACCATTAAAATCATAAACCTAAAAATATTCGAAACACCAATTTTATAGTCTCCTTATATTAAATAAGAATTTAACCTCGGTTTACAATCCTAAGAAGAATGTATTAATTGCTATCATAAGTAATCAGATAAGATAAAACCCTAACTTCGGGACGAAGTTTTCTGAAGGGGGAGTGTATGTAACGACCTATCTATTAATAAAAATAAATTATATTAATTAATAAAATGATCTAAAAATACAGATATAAATATAAGAAATTAATATAATGTTATAACCTTAATAATATTTTAATAAATCATAAAGTGATATATTTAATTAAATTTGGAAATACTTATGTATATGTGACCATAACAGTGTGATAGAGAAGGCGGGACATGGAAGGTGTCACCCGCAGATTAAGCGGTGGGCTGCTGATGGAAGGGCGGCCACCGCCAAGAAACCTGATAAAACCACCGAGCAGAAGGTTACGGAGGGGGGAGAGGGAAGGAAAAGAAAAGGGGGAAGAAATTCTGAAGGAGGAAATTATCCACAGGAAGATCTTTAGTTGTCCTGAGGTTCTAGGCACGGGGGAACAGTCGGCTTCTATTAAGAAGCTTGCTGGATTGAGCAGCCAGGTTCTACTCAGTTTGGCTGGGTGGATTCGGTCTTTTGGTAACCGAAGCAATCAGCTGGGGCATCATCAACCTGCTAGAGGTACAGGTAAGTACCCTCAGTAGTTCAGTTAGTCAATTCTGTCAAAAAAAAAAATCATTTACTATAATTATATCTGCTTAAAGGATGTCACAGTAATTATTATTGCTTTACTGTAATTATATCTGCTTAAAGGTTGACACAGTAATTATTGCTGTAGA
Source organism: Pinus tabuliformis (assembly GCA_031772625.1). Lineage (NCBI taxonomy): Eukaryota > Viridiplantae > Streptophyta > Pinopsida > Pinales > Pinaceae > Pinus > Pinus tabuliformis. Next base: position 756,162,114 of record CM062818.1, read on the forward strand.
AAGGTCGTCACACACCATCAAAGGTCAACTTCTATGCCAAGAAAGGTCTCCTTTAGAAGCCGAAATAACAAGAAAAAGAAGTCAAGTCAAGCGAAGTAGAAGGGAGGCAAATTTGTCCATCTTCTAGCCACACGTGTGAACTAGGGTCATTGCAAAAAAGGCCGAAATTGCAGCACTGTTACATCAAGCCAAAATTCTGAAGAAGGGTCGAAATTTGAGGTTATGAAACAAGTTTAACTAGCGTTGTCTTGAAGAAAGAAAAGCAGGAAAAAGCATTGTCACCATCATCAAGGAACTGATGTGATCTCTCTTTGGGCCAAGGATCACTTTTGAAGAAAGACATCCTCACCAAGAGGACATCTTCTATTATCTACATTATCATCAAAATTATGAAGGCATCAAGTTGAAGATTTCATCATCTAGGAGTATCTTCACTTGACAAGTAAGTATCCTTATATCTATATTTGAATATGTCAAAATGACTTCAGATTGCAAGGACAACAACAAATTGGTTGGGTTGTTAAACTTTCTTGCATGAAAGAAGATGATAGATTTGATCCTCATAGAAAATGAAGTCATCGGTCATGTTAAAAGTTTAATTGTTAAACCGTCAAAAGAAGAAGGTCAAGCTCTACAAGATGAAGATATCAATAGCCTCATACTTTATGTGGGTGTCAGAAATAAGAGACCAATCCAAGATTTGGGAGAAATAATGTTAGACAAGGAAATGACTACCATAGTGCTCAATGCACCAGAGGAATGGGACAACTTCACATCAAGCATCTACGGGAAGAAGGAAGCTACTCCATTCAATGAACTATGGTCATTATGAAAAATCAAAGAAACCAGGCTAAAGGCAAAAATTGATGTAGAATCAAGCAAGCAACCTAAAGCATTTGCTGCCATGGTTAGAAGAAAAGGGATGTTTGGGAAGCTTGGTCCTCAGAGAAGGAAGAAGAACATGTCAAAGGTTCAATGTTATGGTTGTCATGAATAAGGGCACTACAATAAAGATTGTCCAAAGCTTAAGAAGGACAACAACAATAGAGAAAGGGAAGAAGCCCATATCACTGAAGAAGTGGAAGAAGCTAAAAAGAATAAATTCAAAAAGGAGGAAGTAAATGATCTTTACTATGATTGAGATAGTCTTCCTCACCTAGTTCTTTCCAAGTTTATGTTTCAAGTTTCCTGTTGTAAAGTATAATAATGGTAGAAATCATTAGAAGCATGATAGGGTGCATCATGTTAAGAGATGGCATCATAGAAGCATACGATTGAAAGCAAGAGCTCATGACATCATCATAAAGAAGCATGAAAGATTGTTGAAATAGAAGTCTATGGTTGTCACCTGTAGAAAGATGTAGCTCTTGGTAAGTGTTACCACTCAAACCAGTAGGGGACCTAAAAGGGGTTCCTAAGAGGGCAACTGCTAAGTTAAGGGCAACGGTGGAGGCTTAGCCCACTGTCACCACAGCTAAGTCTACTTGCTCTTTATGAACTTTCACCGATGGGGGGAGTCCCGGTAGTGGAGGGATCACTTGTAAATTATATGTCAATGGATAGGTGGAAAGTGACCCTGGAAACCCTTTCCTAGGCTGGAGTGACGAATGGAACTTGCTTGCTCTTTAAGCAAGGGACTTGGCACTCCAGGGGTATGGGGTGAGGATTGGAGGGTTGAGGGAGAAGTAATAAGCATATAGACAAGGTTCTCAATCCCTATAATCCTTGGGAAACTTGGATTCCCAAATGGTCCTTGACAAATAACCTTTATTGAAAAGTGCAACTGCACAGGGCAAAGTGGACCCAACCCAGGCTCAGGGATGGAATATAGCAACCAATGATGTTCCTATCCTGGATAAGATGAAGGGAAATGACCAAACAAGAATATTTACTTCAAAAATTTGAATTGATCCTATTGAGATCTAGCCTTGGGGATGCCTAGGCAAAATTCGATCCTAGAGCTAGGGCTTAGGATTCCCGGAGATTCCACTGTTAGAATGGCCTCAAATTTGGAAGAGAGGGAGGCGACCCACCAATGCAGTAACCTATAGGATATCAAAGTTTTTCCTTGGGTCAATTCCCAGAAAATTGATGCCCTAGGTGACCTAATGGGGCTAGACCTAGCGAAAAAAGGGAAAAGAGTAAAAAGAGGGTTAAAATGATCACCCTTTTTGAGGGGTCAATGCTTAATTCACTTGGGGATATGGAGTCAAGGATTATGGTGAGTAAGAACTTGGTTTCTTGATCAAGGAGGCCCGAAAAGTCAACTTCATCTAATGTTGAGAGAAAGAAAAGAAAAGTGACCTTCAAGCATTTATACTTCAAAGCAAATGATGCAAGTTTATCGAGACAAATAATCTCTAGGACATTTCATTCATATAACATTGACCCATACATTAAATTAGCTAAAACATGCTTAATTCCACATTTCCATCATGCAGCAACTAGCCCTAATTTTAGCAGTATGTAGCAACAAGAATAACAATGTCAAAATTTACTTACAACATTATGGAATATATCCAACCAGCATTTCCTTTGCAAGACAAAGCTCCAAGACAAGAAAAATAGCCCAAATCCTTGCATCAAAATTCACCATCTCTAAAAAATATCCTCCAAGGAAAAATGCGAAGTTCTCTATGATTAGAGAAATCCCAAGTCAAGTGATGATCCAAATGAATGTATCTAACATCAATATATAGCCATCCAAGGAGTTCGAATTAGCCTAAGGGCCTACATTAGCCCCCAATGATAAAATAATGTGCAAATAAAAAACTCAATTAGTGACAAGCCCATCAAACTAGCTCACAAGTGTAAAAATAAGCCTCACAAGGGGCCAAATAATAATATGTACACGTCATGGGACCCTCCAAAGGCTTGATAATGTCCTGAAGTGGCATACTGAGGAATAAATTCCTGGGAATATGATGGACAAGGGGGTGGCCCCTTGTTCTCCAAGTAGTAGACTTGTGGTGCTCCCAGTGGGTCTGAGGGCACATAAATGACCCCGTGGGTCTCCATATTAATCGGAGATGCCTGTAGATCCTCTGCAAGGGTCAGAGTGATAGAATGATATTGCCATGACATCGTACAAGTCTTGGGACTCCTGCCAAGAGTGTGGGGCTCATGCAGGGACCTGCTAAGCATAATGTACCAAGCATATCACCATCATCCCAAAAGTGGATCACTAGTAGTCTCTGAGCATCGATGAAGATCCGTAGAGTGTTGTCTGTTGATGTGAAGGCCAATGGCTCTCTATGCACAACCTATATGTGCCAATGTAGACGTTTGGGGGTTGGGATCCCATATAGGGATACCAAACCCATATGGAAACCACCTGTAATCCCGCATAAGATCCAATGCGTCCCCTAGGCTTCCAGTGCAACTAGTCATTAAAATAATTACACGATAGAGTTTACAAACCATGGATAACAAAGTGGACACTTCATAATGGCATGCCCTTCTGTAGTGAGCTTTGGCATGTGCTAGTCTCTCCAAGCTCCAAAGGGGGTTAACCAAGTACCTTATTAGGTGGTTTCAGGCCTCAAAGGGGATAGTATGTCCAAGGTACATCCCTCTAATAGGAGTGGCAACTGATAAATAGGTGGAATGGAGTAGGGAATGAGAGGGGCAACCCTGGGCCACATATTAGGGCATAGTCAGATAAGGGGCAGCCCACACCTGGATATGTAATGTGTAGGAGGGAGCAATCGTGGTACATGAAGTGCCCCGGCCTTGATTTCTACACCCTTCTTTATATGTCTTTTGCCTTTTATGAATTTTCTTTAATTAACTGTCTGGGGCTCAAAGGACAAGAGCATGATGTGTAAGATCTAGCAATGAATACCCCCTTTTAGGTAGGGTGATTCATTGCCCTCTAGGGATTGGGACAATCATGGGTTCCTGAATGATAAAGGAGGCTCATCTAGGAACTATGGAACCAAGGTGATGACCATGGATTGGGGTAGATCTCATGAACTGGCTTTTGCCCACATGCTAATTACTTTTGTCCTGACCATCTCTTACATTTTGTGGTACAATTTCCTGTTAAATGTGGCCAATTATGCTTTTTTGTTTTTCTTTTAGCTGCTTCAACCTTTGAGGCATCATTCCATGCCTGACATAAGGAGGGGGCAAAGAGATAGGGAGGTTGGCCTTATGTGGACCCAGAATGGAAATGTGGACCCAGGTGGGAGAAATGATGAATGGGGGTATAGTGAGTGGAAAGGGAGTAATATATGCGGATAAAGGAGCGGGACCACACACCCAAAGTTGAGGTTTCCCAAGTAGTACCACCCTAGAACCAAATGGTCAATAAAGGAGATGCCACAGGACGAAGATCCAAGGGTAACATCCAAAAGAGATCAAGGGGACCAGAGCACAAACTAAGCCCACTCTTTCCGCCAAATCCCCCCATCAATCCATACCTAGCAGTATCCATGATAAGTAAACCAAAATACTCAATTACTAAATGAGAAGACATACCTTTAGATTCGAGAGGCCCACCTTCAAACATATGATCAATATAGGTGGGTGAGGGACCACATGGCTAGCTCAGGTGGCAGAGAAATGACACAATGAGCTAGTAGGAAGTTATAAGGGGCTACTAGCTGCCGACTGAGGTTCATCATGGAGAAAAATTTCTCCTACGGATATCACCCACGATGTTGTGGGTAACAGTAACCTCACTAGAAGCATAAAGTCATCTAGTATAGAGATCATTATACATCATTCAAAATGAGCATTTGCAAGATGAGAATGATCAGGATCCTCCATTGGAATCTTCATTGGAACGTTCACCTTCTGGAAGAAGCAAGTGTCTTGCCCAAAATTCCAACATGTATGAGATTCATGGGATGATGGTATGATGTCAAAAGAAGGGAAGTAGGTCAAGGGATTGAAGTTCTTTCAATCAAGGAAGCTCCGAAGGAAGTCTAGATGACCAAAAGAAAGAGATGAGGTATGTATGCTTGTACTTGATAAAATAAGTCATGTCATATGGTTGCAGATAATAGATATCATGAATGATTGCTCTACCTCAAGAGCATGATCAACATAAAGGATCTCCTCTTGTGAAAGGATGCATGAAGAAATGGTTCACACGTTGACTAGATGAAATCAACATAACATGTCCTCATATGAAATATGAGGTGGTTGAAAAAGTCGAAGGAACTATGATTGGAAGTTCCTGGGAGGAAATGTGTGAATAAAGAAAGGAAGAGATCGTGAAAAATGAAACTATGGAGAAGACAATCAACGTCCAAGGACTAAATGATTTCACTATCATATCTCCATGGGAAAGATATGAAGATCCTGATAAAGTCTGGTAAAAAAACGGCCCTTGACATTGTATATATTTTTGGAGATGTGTCAATATAAATGTAGGATGCTGATGCAAACAAGGAGATGTCATGATGAAAGACAATCACAAAGGTATTTTTGATTTAATGTTTATTTTCTATTTTTTAACAATATCTGGATGGGCTAATGCATGGCTACCAAAGGAAGATCTGTAGATGTCATCTATAATTGACACTCATGTGGTAGGATGAAATATCTTGAAGGAAACATGATGCGAAGAAGGTAGCAAGGTATGAAGGAAAGGCTAGATATGGACTAATGGATCACTTCCCAATAAAAGAAAGGATGACATGAATGACATGATTCATGAATTAAAGTGATGGATGGTCGATGCCCTACGAAGAAGTCCCAAAAATATGAAGACTCCTAAATAAAGAAAAATAAGTTCATGACATCAAAAGGAGGAGCTCTTCAAGCAGCTAGTTGTCCCATGATCTCCACCTAAAGAGCTGCTGGAAGCAAGTCCCTAGTCAAGAGGGAGCTTGGCCAAGTCCTTGATTAAGAGGGAGCTTGGGTACATTCCTTCACTGGAATGGACATATCCTCCCTAATTGAGAAGGAGAGATAGACACATCATTCTTGTCTTCACTTGGGAAGATATAATGGAGGATTGGGTAAGCATCTGGCATCTGATACTCTTTGAGGATGTGGTAGGGCATCCAAGATAAGAGTAGTCGTAGAGGACCGATATTCTTTGAGGACTGGGAATCCAAGATAAGAATAGTCTTGGTGGAACATACTCTGAGAGAACCTGGGTGGGGTATGTTCCGAGAGAGACAATGATGAGGGTGTCTATAAATCATTGGTCTCACTAGCATTGTGCTCTGATCTTGTGGAGAGATAGAGATGTTAGTCAAGGCCTTGCTATGTGACAATGTTGGATGATATGATGCTATACAGATGGGTTACCAATCCGACTCTTCTTATGAGAATTCTTCAGATTGAGAATGTCCAAGTACCTTGTATGGATTATGAATACCTCCCTGCTTAAGAGGGAGTGTTGAAATATGTAACTACATTTGGTCTTCATAATGGCATATGTAATTGTGATTTTATGTATTTAAAGAAAAGAAAAATAAATTTATTATTCGTGTTCTTTAGGCTTGGGTTTCATGCTCAAGGAAAAATTATTTTTAGGTCAAGCACCCTGTTGTGGCTAGAATCAACCCCCCTAGAGACATCCCCGGGTTGGAGGAAAGACCAATGCCTAGGACATCCTCGTTGAGTGCTTGCAAAGTTTGCAAGAGATGTCACATACACTCATTATTTAATTTGTCACAGAATAGAGGCGATTCAGAACCCTCCTCCAAAGGAAACGCATAACAATCAAGTGAAAAATTAACTCATAGAAACATCAATTAAAATATACAGTGGCCTTCATCGCCTAGGTCCACAGTTTAATAAGTCATTATAGTATATGGGACAGAAGAATTAAACAAGAAGGAAATTCACTACACAGACTTACCTTTAAGAATCCTATGCAACAAAAACCAGAGTGAAGCAGATGAAGCAGAGATGGAGGTTGATATGCAAAGATACATAGTGTGCATTTTAACGATTTAACTTCCATGTCCATACAGGCATTATAAATCAATACTTGACTAACCAATCCATACATTCATGAGAAAAACATCCGGCAACTACTTACGATATAATCTGAGAGGAAAATGGAAACACACATGGAAGCAACATAACAAGAACAAATATTGCCAGCTCAAGTGAGCCAGAATTGCCAAAAACTTGTATTAATCTTGAGCAAAGCAATAATACATCAATAATGCACAACGCTTCTCTATCGGAAAGCCAAAATTTTACAAAACTTCTGAACCCCTCTCAAAATATCATCTTGTTGTCTTTATAAAGCCACTGAAGGAGAACCCCTGCAAAAATATTATTTCTTGATTTTGTTACAGAGAGTCATCATGTCAAAATCAAGCATGCTCCGCGGCACAGTTGTTTGTAACAGAAAACATAACTGACTTGAGAAATAAAATATTTACATAGAAGTAAAAAATAGCAATGCCATGATTGACACAATCTGCAATATCTCCAATTTCGCCTGGCAGGTGGTGGGGGTTGCATTGCAGGGTCGATCATCTAGAGCACGGCCATATCAATGAACTGTTGACATCTCTGCGACAACACTGGATTTGGGTTAGGAGACTAGAAGAAAAATTGATGTGAGATCTTCGGATTTGTCAAGTTTGAATAGTCGAGCCTGGCCCTGAACATTTTTACCAACCCAAGAAACTAGAAGTCCTTCTTAAGGTAATTCACTATTGTTCTCCCTTTTAAAGCAATGGTCTTCTCGTGGGAGGAGTTTGCTCTGCTTTTGGCCTCTACCAGTTGTTGTTTGTATTGATCCCAAGTGTTTAGTTCGCCCAATTCCCAACAGCTAGGCAATCCTGCCCTTATCAGTGATTCAAATTCCTCATTGAAAGCCTCTATCTTTCTTGCCACTACCCCGAAACATTCTTCAGCTTTGACTCTGGCTTCCTCCTTTCAGATCATCTTAGTGATCTCCATGACAACCCCCACTCTGTCTACCACATCAATAGGCCTCAGTTCGCTGAGTGGCCTCTCATTTACAAACCTGATGAACTTTTCAGCAATCTGGGAATTCTTTATTCCTTCCTCCTTAGCTGATAAGATGGAGTAATCAAAGTCTTTAACCACCACTTTTGTTTGTGCATCATGGTTATAAATTCCCAGTTCCTCCCTATTTCTTCAATAATTATGTCCCACACCAGTTGTTTAGCCTGCAGTAGTGACATGTTCCCCTTCAACTTACTCTTTAGCTCTGAGATTTGTTGTTTAGCTTCCTATAGGTCCTTGCTGAGGATCTCAGCATTAGTCTTGTTGACCTCCACTTGTTTCTCCTTCTAGGCTAAGCTTTTTTAGGCAACCTCTAGATCTCTTTGTACCTTTTTCAGTTCCCCTTCTGAAAGTTGAAGTTCAGTAAGGGTCTTGGTAAGTTGTTCAATAGGGTTCTAGGGATCCTCAAGAATGATGATTGCACATCTATGTGAGTCAATCTTCTGTTGCAGCTCAACTATTTGTTGCTTGAGGGCTACCACCTCATTATTCCTGTCAATGATCTCATTGGCTAGGATCTCTTTTTCTGCTTCAACTTGCGCTAGCTCCTTGGACTAGACATGCTCGCTGTCTGGCATTTTTAGCTTATGCCTTAGCTCCTGAATCTTTGTTTGAGAACTCTTGAGCAGAGCCTCAATAGTTGACCTGTCCTCAGGATTCACCCCAAGCTTTACCACCAGCTCCTTGAAGCTTTCATTTTGTATGTGAAGGGCTCGGGAGTTGGCTTTCTCTTGCTTCAATCTATTTGCAGCTTTCTCCAGTAGTGTTTCTGCCTTGTTGATGGTCAAGGCATTCCTATTTAGCTCATTGTACAACATTTCCCCAACCTGCCTATGGAAATTGATTTTGTCTGGGAGGGGAACACTTCCCAAATCCAAAGACACATCCAAGGTTTTGAATTGTGATCCTGAAGGTAAGGACTAGGCTCGAGGATGCTGCAAGGAGAATTTCATTTGGTTCCTCTCCAAATCCATTGTAGTCAGCAGCCTAGTGTGATGTGGGGCTAGGTGAGATGCCATTTGTTGTTGTATCTCCTCCCTCACTTTCTTATTTCTTTCTTCAATGGCCTTTCCAGCATGATCCTGTGACCGATGTACTAGCTTTCATACCTATAACAGCTACTTGTGAAGAAGATGAGGCAGTGGACTGTGATTGATCTTCCAATGAGATATGAATACCCGGTTCGTCTAGGCCTATCTCCACTAGCCTAGTTTCCAATTCTTCTTCCCCTTTTTCCTGAGTCTTAGCATTTTTGGATGAGGGTGTATCTACCATCTCAATATCTTCAATCTAGCCCACAGGTCTCATTTCTGCCTTGTCTTTAGGTGTCAGAGTCTCAATCTCCATCTCTATATCAAGAGGCCACGATTCACTGTTAGCTTTCCATTCCACTTCAAGTTTAGACTCATGTAAATAAGTCGAAGCCTTTATTTTTTCTCTCCTTTGGGAAAATGACACCATGAGGGTCATACTGCCATATCTCTGAATATAGGTGGAGATGAACTGTGAATAGTTCTCAAAGGCTAGTCTTTTTCTAATAGCAACATCCCAATCAAAGACTGAGTTTCTCCTATTGTCCTCAGAGAACAAGTTTAGGCCCAAACATTCGAATTCTTCAACATGAGAGTAGACAAAAAGATAAAACAAAAAGTAGTATCTGAAGTATGAAGTGGTGGAGAAGTGATACATTTGGAATTTGATGGCTTCAGACAAGTAAGTTGGAATGTTAAATACACAGCCAGGTTGTAGCATTTACTTAAGGAAGCCCAAGGTGGCTTTGTTGGCTATGTTGGCATCCTTTTCTCCCAGCAGGTGAGAAATTACAGCAAGATAGGCTAGACAGGCTCTACAAAGAGGGTGATGGGGAAACTGTCAGCAATATGCAAGCCCTGTAGCCTAGGAGATAGGATCATTTCTAAGGAGGGTTGTTGCTCAGTGGCTGGGAGAGTAGAGAAATAATACATTAGGGTGGTGTCAGTAAACTGCAGAAGGTCACAGGGAGAAGGGTATATCAACGCTTTCTGAATTAGCTCTAGGGTGATTTATAAGATTTTGATCCCCTGGGAGGAAACGAACTAGTTCTTCTTGTCGATATAGGCTACTGTCAGCCAGGAGACAAATTTTGGGAAGTAATGCACACAGGATGCAATCTTGTAGTACAGTCCTGAGTCCACCACTTGAAAAGGGTCTTCCCCCCTTGACAAAATTGCCAAACAGGTCAACACAGAGGTCGGCCAAGTTGTAGGACCAGACCAGGTCTGCGATTTGCGCCTCCAGGTCCATGAGGGGGTCGAGGCTTGACGAAGGCTTGGGTTCATGAGATTTGGGAGCCCTAGGAGCCTTTGAGGACTTCGAGGTTGTCATTTCCCGTTTAAGATGCTAACCTGCGAAAATTACAGAGTACAGGCGAGCAGGTTACCTGGTCGCCGCAAAGGAGGTCGAAAATGACATTGGAATGAGTTGCTAGCACGAAGAGGTGTACAAACGGCAAACTTCACAGGCTACTGGCAGGAGGAGCACGGGAAAGCGGCAACAAAAATTTAAAAATTCGAGTGAAGGGAGCCTTTTTATAAACAGTGGGGGCCAAAAGGTCGGATGACGTCATGATGACGTCATGGAGGGTGGACGCGTGTCATGATGGGATTCAGCGATGGCGGGTGAAGCAAACAGGAGCGGGAGAAGAACCTAGGTTACCATTAAAGATTTTTAAATCCCGCCTTTGTTTTGCAAATCATAGCGTTGACAGGTGAAAACCGCCAGCGAGCGTGCTCCCCACCTTGTTCCAAAGGTCGAACAGCATCGGGACGAACCTCCCCTTTGCCCCCCCGGAATTAATGCCAGTCGTCAAATCAAAAATTGAATAGTCAACTCCAAAAGGGCAGAGAAGTTTACCGTCCGAGCAAGTAGCCCCTCCGGACTGCTTCTGAAACGTGGCACGACGAAGATGAGCAGCCATCCGCCTAGAAGCTACACGAGTTGTAACTTTACCTTTATTCTGAGGTCCTAAGGCCTGATATGAAACTTTGGAGCCTATCATTTGCTGCCACGTGTCACAGGGAGGAAAGAGAGAGAGAAGAACGATTGTCGGGCCTCTAAAAACTCGTCTTTTGCTTTCGACTTGAACACTGATCCCTTGCGTTTGGGTGCTTAAGCTCTTCTTAGGTTCCCCTTTTCAAACGTGAGATATATACTACCTTGCCTTGTGAGAAATAGGGCCTCTCAAGCATGAATGCAAAGAAGGGTAGAGTAGGTGACAACACACCCATTGAGTGCTTCTGGGTTTGACATAAAGTCAATTGAGTCATTGTCATGTATTGAAGACCCTTTTGGGCATGTTACATATTGTAAAGAAAAAATTGAGTCAAAATAGAATCAAAAGACCCTCCAAGGCCTCGTCATGGCACAAAGATCAAGTCAGCCTACACAAAGGGACAAGTTGGCCTCAAGATAGAAATTTGTACCCCTCTCAAGCTTATAAATAAGAAGGAATTCAACCTCATTTGCACACTCACTCAAGCAAGTTCAATCTCCCTAAGATAGAAGTTGGAAAAGGACGAAGAAGAAGAACAAGATCAAGATCGAAGTTTTTGGGCCTCTCTCTCTCTCTCTCTTTTGTTAAGGTTTATACAGTTTCTGGGCTAGATGAAATTCTGAAGTTGCATCGAAGCTATGAAACTGCAAGGTCAAAGTTGTGAACTTGCCTCTACAATGAAGTTGTGAAGATGGAAGGTTGAAGTTGTAACGCTGCCTCTAGATCAAATATGTGAAGCTATTAGGTCAAAGCCACTGAAGCTTTGAAGTTGCTGAAGCTGCTAGGTCGAAGTTGTAGAAATTGTTACTGGGGTTGAAGTTGCTGGAGAAGTTGTTGGAAGGTCGAAGTTTGTTGCTGGACGCTGTGTAAGGAAAGCTCATCGAGAAGGAAGTTTGACTTGGTCTTGGAGGGTATTGGTCAATGGTCATAGGTCTTTGAATTTGTCAATTGAAGTTCTATAAGAAGAAAAGGATTCTGGTGGGTTTTCCTCTCAGTTGGAAAGGCTTTGGCCCTGGCTGGTCGCCTATATCTTGTGCCCTGTTGTCTCATTGTTTTTTATGATTTGGTAGTTGTTTGATGATAGAGAACACTAATAATAATAAGAAAAGAAGAAGTTAAACAAGTAAAGTAAAAATACATCACAAGTAGATATCAAAGTAAGAGAAATCACCTACACTTGTTGCCCCCCTAGATTTCTCAACAATGACATTCTTCTTTATCTTTTATTTTTGTAAGATTAAAATGGAAGATAAAGATGAATCTCACTTTACTTGTTTTAGGATAAAGATAAAGATAAATTTTTAACATTACCACTAATTGTTTCAGGCGGTCTGGGAGTGGTTCCAACATCATTGGATTTCATATGGATAAAGTAGAATTTTATATCCCATTCAAAATTCAGCAAACTTAATAGTTTTCAGGATTTTGGGATTGGTAGTATTGCCACGTTTCTATTGGATTTTGTGATGTGAGGTAATGGAACTAACATTTAATCAAGAGCACCATCCCCTCTACATACCTCAATGTTGGTGACATTAACTATTGAACCCCTCCGCCATGACTTGAGTAAGAATGTAAACTTCACTCAAGCAAAAACATTGGTTAGGCATGTTAAGCTTTTTCTATCTTATTTTAATGCTTAAAGTGATCTTGATGAGGAGGATTCCAATACAAGAAATGAATTTGATGTTATGTAGCTATTTGTTGTAGCATGATTTCTTTTGGAGTCTGGACTCTAGATGCCATTTAGAGCCTCTTTGTCAATCCATTTTGATTCATAGATGCATTGCACTGGGTGTTATTTTGGTTATATGCACCCTTCCTTGCTATATACATGTGAAACTCTACATATTTCTATATAATAATCTGGATTCATATGAATGCATATGAGTGATATGTTCTTTTAACAATTTGAATATTTTATGTATTTTTTGGTCGACCAATATTTTGGTTTGGTTTTGATAACATTGTTTAATATGCTATGACCATTTTCCATCAAGCAAACTGTTGAGAATTGTTTGCAAGCTAGAAATTTTTTTTATGATAGTTACTTGTGATTGATATATATATTTTCTCTTAGCATTTACTTCATTTAATTATGTCATCAAGCAATTACACATTAACAGTTTAGTCATTCAAATAGAGATTATAGTGCACAAGATAAAAGAGACACCAAAAATCAAGCCAGAGAACAAGGCAAAACCCACAAGGGCAAAACCCATCAATCCTTTCATTATAGAATCTTTGTCATCAAGAGAAATCCAAGTCATAAATGAACTGACCAGTAGACCAATTACCAAGTGCCAAGTCAACCCTCTCAAGATGTTAAAATGCTTATTCTTTAGAACTTCATCATCCACATAAAGGCCTTAGACTTTGCACTTTTTTCTCCATAGAGACGAGTTACAGAATAATAGATTTATGCCTCAAACTTCTACTTTTTGTCGACCTTCCAAATATCCTTGAGTGAGTAGCCTTGTCTTTTGTTTTTCATCCTCCAAGAATTCTTCTTCATCTTTCTTTCAAATCAAATGTATGTGTGTAGGATGATATCCAAATGAGAGATGTGAGTGATCTATATATAGTCTTCTCTGCAAGCAAATGGGAGATACATTTAGCTAAAAGCTTACTTGAGGGGTAGGAGGGCCTACTTGGCATTTTGGTGAGACAAATGACACTTGACAAATTTTATATTTATTTCTTTTGCAAGGGTCATGAAGAACGTGCCCTTCTAAATTTTCTTTTGACCAATATAAAGCATGAAGAACATGCTTGAAAATAATAATATTTTTTCTTCTTTCATTTTATATAAAATACATATCGATACAAGTATGACAATTATGAAGATCGAGCCTAGTTACAATTTCAACACTCCCTCTTAACTAGGGAGGTATTCATAATGACTCATCGAAATATTCTCAAGTTGAAGACTTCTCTAAGAAAGGATCCAAATTGATAAGCATCGTTATATATATTATGACCAACATTGTCAAATTACCAAGGCCTTAACAAGCAAGCTCTATCTCTCCACTATACTAGAGCACCATGCTAGGAGGCATTTAATAAGACACCACAAAACTGCCTCTCCACCTACTCCACCTATGCACATACTCCACCTAGGATCACCAAAGTATGTCCTCCACGGGACCATTTCCTAATCTGATGTCACAATACTTGACAAAGGGAAATGTCGGTCATCCAAACCATTGTTATACCAGATAATGTACTTTGACTTACGGCTATTAGTCTTGGTCACAGTACATGTCTTCAAGAATGTCACTCCATGATGCTTATCCAATATACCATTCTCCCTATCTGTGTTTATGTACTTGACTTACGACCATTAGTCCTGACCATAGTACATGACACATGGAAAACAAGGTGTCCATTCTCACTCCTTCTCAGCTTGGGAGGAGAAATCCACAATCCCGAGCTTGTCTCAAAAGTACTCATACTTCCCTTACATTAGCTACCAGTTCATCCATGGAGATCCATTATAGCTTCTCAGCTCCTATCTGCACCATACTTTCGAATCATAAAGCGTTTCGACCTTCCATGAAAAACCATGTTATTTGAGTATCATGATCGAATCCAACACGTCGTCAAAAAATCCAAACATTTTATGGAGCCAAACTGCTTCATAGCTAATTGTACAAGTTGCCATATCTTCTTCCTTTGCAGTGCAACAAAATCCTGCTTCATGCTCTTCCAAAAAACCATACCAAATCCCAACCACCAATAGTATCAACACCCATCATCAACACTTCCAACCTGCATTGCCAACCTAATTGATGTATCCTCAAGTTCCAGATTGTAGTGTAAGATCCTTCATGTAAAATTTTGCTTCTATCTCCCTTTGAAGTCAATATTTCTTCCTTTGACTCCTGAGTCCTTCTTTCCCAAAGTGCTAGGTCTTCTTTCAATCATGAAGCTTCTTCAAAATGTGAGCTAACAATTCCAACCGAGGAAAATGATCCTTTCCTTCTTACTAGGAGATCCTTCTTGCTTCCATGTTGGTATTTGTTGCGTGCTTGACTTCTCTCATATTTTAAATTTTCTTCTTTAGTACACATTAAAAAAATGTCCTTATGTTTTGCTTCCATTCTTCTATTTCTTCCATTTGTTGCCAAAGCCTAAGCAATCCTTGCTATTGACCTGCAAACCTTACTGGGAGGATATAGAAGAACAATTATAACCAAGCAAAGGATACATAGACAAGAGATTAACCAAAAATTAAAGACAATAACAATAGTCTTAATCAAAGAGAAAAGGTATAGAATACTTATCTTTTGAGAAGAGTTAGCTCCCTCTTAATCTATGGACTTCTTGCATTCACCTGCAACTTTGTCAGCTCCATTTGGCATCCAGCTTGTAAGACAAATTCATTCACATCATCATGCATAAGCTAGGGTTTCTACTTCTTTCAGCAGAAGCAATCAATCCTAGAGTACAAACCCTAAACCTTTCGTGTTCAAACCCTTGCTAGGGTCAACAAACTGATTATAGCTTGATAAAAAATCTATCTTCAACCTTTTCTCATCTTGCTAGGGTTTTTGTCAACCCGAGACTTCCAATCTGCAAGTTTTCTTTTATCCCCAAATGCGACAACCCTAAATTCTTTACGTCATCATTGTTGAAAATTGGCAGCTCGGGGATGAATTTCCTTATCTAAAATCTCATTCCTGACAGTTCTAGAGTGACCTTCTAAAAATAGAAAGTCATGTCTAGCATCTTAAGTGTGACTTTCCAAAAATAGTAAATCACCTTGCATCAATTGGTAATCATTAATCAATCCTAATAGTTCAATCTCAACTTAATCATCAATAATATATTATTATTATTATTATTACTACTACTATTATCCTTTATGATACTATTATATTATTATTATTGTTAAAAGGAAATTCATGTCTCTCAATCATGGCACTCAATCATGTCATATATAACTCCCCTCAATTAATGTATATGTTACTCTCTCTCACTTAATGGATATATTACACTCCCTCTTACGCACTCATTAAAAGGATGGCATATTCCTCTTACACACTCATTAAAGCATGTCATAAAAGATTCCTCTTACGCACTCTTGAATGCATATGTTACATTCTCTCCTTTATGGCATAAGTTACTAAGGCATGTGTTGATCTCCTTTATGGCATAACTTACTAAGGTATGTGTTTCTCTCCTTAATGGCATGAATTACACTCCCCTAAATGGCATATGTTACTCCCTCAAAGCATGCATATTGGTCCTCCTTTATGACAAGAATTCGTTGGTCCTCCTATATACGCAACCTCTTATCATCTCATCTCCTTACTACTTGTGCATTGTGAAAAAATGATCGAAATTGAGAGGGAGAGTTGGAGAGACTTGAAGAAGATTGTGAGGAAGAGAGGCTTGGAAAGTAAGGGCAAAACTTGAAGGTTGATTTAGTGTTTGCATCAACTGTTGCTATCAGTGATCTTCATGCTACAGCTTGTTCAGCTTTGGGTGAACTTACTCATTCTCTTGATCTCTCATTGTACTTTGTATCTCTATTGAACAATCGATATCTAATAAAAGAAGAATCTAGTTGGGTTTTCCCCTTGTGGGTTTTGCCCATCTCTTCATTAATAGGTCCTCGAAGTCATTAGAGTCTTCTATGCATGTTGGGAAAAGACTAAGGTACCATACTCTTGCTTGTCCTTTAAGCGATAGAGCAAAAAGCATCATGATCCTATCTTCATCGAAGATCATCCTAGGGGACATCTACCAATAGAATTCTTCAACAAAGTCACAGGCAATCCAAGTAGCATCCCCTTTGAACTTAGGTAACCATTGGTTATACTTTTCAGCTAATGGTTTGGGATCATCACTCAATTTCAAAGGCGCAAAAGCACTAACCAAGTGTCTTTCACTTTTGGTCATCTGGGGTTGGTCTTGTTTTAGGTCAGTGTTAGAACTAGATGCCATCTTTGGGGAAGGGTCATTGACCTTTCGAAAACCAGGGAGAAGAGTGGTCCCAACGGGTGATAGGGCTCTTTCCTTCTTTTTTGTTGCAGCCCTAGTCTCAGGTGGAATGTTGTCGCTTTCAAGTAAACTAGGGGTTTTAAAAATGAGTGGAGTCACCAGAGGAATACTTGAATTATCGTCAATGAATCAATTCCTCAATGATTCACTAGGGGGTAGACCTACTTCCTCCCTGGCAACAATGCCAAAATGTTACTGCTCAAACTAGCAGGGGGTCCTAGAGGGGCACTTGCCAGGTCAAGAGCAACAATGAAACTAAAGCCCATTGTCACCACAACTCAAAGCTTTCTACTCTTTGCGGCCTTTTGCTGATGGGAGGAGATCCAATATATAGAGAATCACTTATGAAGGATAGATCAAATAAGATGGATGTGAAGTGACCTCAGGGACCCTTTTCTAGGGGAGACTCAAGAATGGGACTTGCTTGCTTCTTAAGCAAGGTACAAAGTTTTCTAGGAAAAGGGGATGAGGATTTAAGGGCTAGGTTTAAGGAGTGTGAATTGTAAAGGAGCTTCCTAATCCCTAAAATCTTTATGGAACTTGGTTTCCCAAGTGGTTTTTGAAGAATTAACTTTGATGAGGTATGGGACCACATGGAACCAAGTGGACCCAGGCTAGGTCAAGAGGAGGAAGTTTAGCAACCAATGATGAACTTGACCTAAACAAGGAAGAAAAGAGGATCGAAGAAATGATTTTCACTTAAAGGTGCAAAATGATCCCCATGAGGAACTAGCCTAGGGAAACTTAGGGAAAAAACTGATCTCGAGGCCAGGGCTTGGGATATCTCACAACCCCACCGTCAGAGTTCCATCAAATTTGGAGGAGGCCTAGGAGACACACCAGCGCAGTAGAGGCCAGGAGATCAAAGTTTTTCTATGGGTGGTTTGTCGAGAATGTGAAAAATTCTAAATAAAAATCTAACTGCAATGACTGATATTATTTCTTCTACTTATTAATTCAGAAATAAGTTATTCAGTGTTTCTAAGGAAAATATTGAAATAAATTTTATTGCCACCTTCACAATTAAAATAATGGAAAAAGTAAATGCAAGGAAAAATACTAGCACAAGTATAATCACAATGAGAGTTATTTTTGGACAATTGTCCCAGGAAAAACCCAATGCAGGAAAATCAATGCAACAGATGAGGGTTTCTTTATTAATCTTCAACCAAAATCTCATGTACAAGATACAACCAACAGAATAGAAGAGGAATCTTTGTGAGAAACTTACTGAAAGTTCTCTCACACTTCCCAACGAGATTTTGATACAGGAGAGGCACTGTTGCCCCCTCTACATCTCACTACGTCAGCTTCTGCATGAGGACTACACAGTCCCAACGTCAGCTTCTGCATGAGGACTGCACAGTCCCAGCGTCAGCCTTTGTGTTGTCACTCTGCATCACAACCTCTACATTGTCCCTTCTCTGCTTTGCGTTTTCTGCTCTTAGACTCTCGACTGATGTTGCTACCCTCTCTCTCCTCCTCACCTGCAACTCTCCCTCTGAATCGATTTCCTCTTGCCAAACTTCGACCAGTGAGAAAATCAATTTTACTTGGGTAACTGAGTATCTGCCTGGTGTGTTTTCCAAATGCCCATCGAAGTCCTTATAATCCTCCAGTTGAGAACCAACAACCCAGATTAGATTCTAATCAATGGCTCAAATCATTTGGACTCGATCTTCGTCTTCTTCTAGAAGTTTCACCCACAATTAGATGAATAGCCTTTAATTATTTTAATTTCCTAAGTTTAGACTTAGGGTCCCATTAAAAATAATTAATAAAATTGTCTCCGGGTGGAATTTCCCAAAACGATTTCTGGGTATTGTGGAATACATGTGTCCAAGCCTCGCCGCAAATTTTGAGACTTCGATCACATCCGATGCTACCAGAAAGCAACCCTCCCTCTTAGCGAGGAATGTGCTCTAGAAGTGCACCCTGTTGAAGCATCACCCTGTCTCTAACATCTCACTCTGCATTGTTGATGTCTGACATCACTGCCCACCAACTACTGCACAAAGTTCATATTGTTGTTGACCCTGGCACTGCCAACACTACATCTATACTGCAACTTTCTGCCACTGCAACTGAGAAACCATATGTTTCTGCTATTGAAACGAATTCTCTACCATACCCATCTACTCCCTGAACTAGATGAACTTAGCTCTTCCTAGAGATTTTGTGAGTACATTTGCTACCTGATTTCCTGTGGAGACATACTGCAACTATACTACCCCGCTGAACACAATCTCTGATAAAGTGACATCTGATATCAACATGTTTCGACCAACCATGAAATATTGGATTCTCAAAGAGTTTAATACAACTCTAATTATCGCAGAAAATATTGGTCGCCTCCATCCTTTTCCTAAACAAACTCACAAGCAGTTTTCTAAGCCATATAGCTTTGCACGTAGTTGTGTTGGCTGCCATATATTATGCTTCTGCTGAGCTTAGAGCTACTGGCTTCTGCTTCCTGCTGCACCAAGAGATCATTCCCGATCCAACACTGAAGCAATACCTGAAGTTACTTTTCCGGTCTATTGAACCCCCTGCCCAATCTGCATCTGTGAATCCATTCAATCAGATGTCATCTTCTCGGGTGTATTTCCACCCATATTCGTCTATTCCACGAACATATCTAAGAATGTGCCTAGTTGATGTCCATGCACCCTTTTCGGTTCCACCATGAACTGACTAAGGGTGTTGACAACAAAGCAAATGTCTGGCCTAGTGTTGACTAGATACATGAGCGACCCAATGACTTGTCTATAGAAGGTGTGATCCACCTCCTTGTCTCCTGATGCATCTATTCTCTTCCAATTGGTGATCGTGAGCGTAGCCATGGGCCGACAATCCTGCATTCTGAATCTCTTCAAAATCTTTGTAGCATATCTTTCTTGTCCAAGGAAGATCTCCCCCTCCTTCTGCCACACTTCCAACCCTAGAAAATAATGCATCAACCCCATATCCTTCATGTTGAATTCTGCTTCAAGATTCTTCTAATAGTTCTTTATGAGCCTAGATGAGCTTGTTAGAAACAAGTCATCCACATATAATACCAGAATAATAAGGGATTCTCCACCATTAGATAATAGAGATTGGGATCAGCATCACTCTTGACGAATCCCAACTGCTGCAAGTAACTATCAATCCGACCATACCATGCTTTGGGTGCCTACTTGAGCCCATATAGGGCTTTCTTTAACCTACATACATGAGTTCTCTTCTCATGAGTTTCGAAGCCTTTAGGTTGTTCTATATACACCTCTTCTTCTATCACCCCATTCAAGAATGTTGTCTTGACATCCATCTAGTGAATCTCCCATCCCATTTGAGCTGCTAGGGATATAATGGATCTAATAAAGGTATATCTGGCTACTGGGGTGAAGGTCTCTTCATAGCCTATTCCATGTTTTTGTGCATACCCCTTTGCTATGAACCTAGCCTTTTACTTCTCTATACTGCCATCTGCAGCATACTTCATCTGGTAGATCCATCTCGATCTTGCAACTGTTCTATCCTCTCGCCTAGGTACCACTTCCCGGACATCATTCGTCATGATAGAACTATACTCTTCTACCGTGGCATCCACCCATACTTGGTGTTGTACGGCTTCCTAAAAGCTAGAGGCTTCGTCAACCTGTGCTATCAAGGCTTGGTACCTGCCAGGTTGTCTACATTGCCTCTTCTCAGTTCTAGGAGCTCCGACAAACTCCTCTACGTCCCTTAATGTCTGTCGTACTTCTCTATTGATTCTGCTACTGGTGATGGGAGGCTCGATCAAATCCCCCTCTTGTTCCTGTCGTTCCACCTATTGAGAACTACTTGAATCTCCTTCTTCTGAGGAAATACTAGTACTATTCACTGTGTTAGTTCCAGGTGTCTGTCCTCCTACGTGTCCTCCTTGTTACCACCCCTACTGCTGGACTAAAGGAATATCTACTCACTAATCTTCTGTTGGCATCTCTCGGGATTTCCTAAAAGCTCTATCTTCCATGAACTTCACATCCCGACTTATTACAATCTTCTGGCTGCTAGGAATGTAGATTATGTATACCTTCGAGGTCTCACTATATCATACAAGCTACCCCTTTTCTGCAATCTGATCCAGTTTACTACACTTCTTGTTTGGAATATGACAATATGCCACACTTCCGAATATTCTGAGATGATTGACTTCTAGCTTCTTCACTATGAAGACACCTTCGAGTGTTTTCTTCCCCAAAGTTCTGTCAGGAGTTCTGTTCTGGATATACACCATTGTGTTGCAAGCTTCTGCCCATAAGAATCTAGGCAAACCCTGATCATACAACATAGCCTTTGTCGCCCCAATAATAGTTCTATTCTTATGCTCTGCTACTCCATTATGCTCCAAATTATATGGAGTTGTCCATTCTCTTCTGATGCCCTCCTTTGCGCAGAAATATGTCAAGTCTTTATCTGTATATTCTCCACCATTATTTGAATGCAATAACTTTATCTTTTTCCCTGTCATGTTCTCAACGAGAGCCTTAACTCTCTAAACTAATCAAAGACCTCATCCTTGGTCTTTAAGAAATAGAACCACGTTTTTCTCGAGTGATCATCAACAAAGGTGACAAAGTATTTGCCACCACTAAGAGCTCTTGTGGACATTGGACCACAGATATCTGAGTGTATCAATCCCAATACACCCTCTGCTTTGTTTTTACTCCTGGAAAAAGTTGCTTTAGCGTACTTCCCTAGTACGCATCCTCTGCATATATCATCACGCTCATCACTAAGAACTAGAACTCCTGTAACTCTCTTTGAGCATCCTCAGTGCTCCATGGTGTAAGTGTCCCATTCGCTTGTGCCATAGCTCATTCAGTTCCTTTTCACCATTAAGATTGTTTCCTATTAGTGCCATTGGAGACTCGAGCTGCAACCTATACAGTTTGTTGCTTCGAGCTCCAATTTGTCTCTTCTTCTTCCAGCTTGGATGTTTGACATATACTTTCTTTCCAATGAAGTATACATCGTATCCCTTGTCCTGTAACTGGGAAACTGAAATCAGATTCATTCCTAACCCGAGTACATGCAAAACTTTAGTGGCTCGGATGTTGGTTCCTGCTTCTGTCTAAAATGCTATAGTGCCTCTCCCTACTGGAGTACACTTCATTCTATTTCTCATAGTAATTTGGAAATCCATTTGCTCTTCTTGATATCTCGAGAAATATTCTCGTACTCCAGTCATATGGGTTGAAGCCCCAATATCAATGTACCAAACATTTGTTGATGTTGAAATTGCCAAGCATGACAATTCTTCCTCTAAACTAGAAGATAATACAGAGACATCTTGATTTTCCATCCTTCATTGTGCTATTTTCCTATCGATTTCCGATGCTTTTCTGCCCCAGCAACTGCTGCAAAATATCTGCATCCCAACTGAAGATCTGCTCTACAAGGAAAAATACGTTGCTCCCTTTTGCCTCTGGTAAGCTTCGATCTGGAGATCGAATTTCTCTGTCGACTCACTCAAAGAAATCGATTTGTCCTCAAAACTTCGTCCTCCTTGGCCTTCAAACTGTACTGCCTCTGGCATTTCGAATTGTTGCCTCTGCATTAATTTCAAAATCCTTCTCCTCTCTACTTTTGAGCTCTTCTGCTTACGGTCTATGCTCTGATACTATGTGAAAATTTCTAGATAGAAATCCAACTGCAGTGACTCATATTATTTCTTCTACATAATAATTTAGAAATAAGTTATTCACAGTGTTTCTACAAAAATATCGAAATAAATTCTAGTGCAACCTTCACAGTTAAAATAAAGCGGAAAGTAAATGCCAAGAAAAATACTAGCATAAGTATAATCACAACAACACAGTTATTTTAAACAATTGTCCCTGGAAAAACCCAATGCGGGAAAACCCGTGCAGCAGATGAGGGTTTCTTTATTAATCTTCAACAAAAATCTCATGTACAAGATACAACCAGCAGAATACAAGAGGAATCTCTGTGAGAAATTTACTAACAGTTCTCTCACACTTCCCTGTGAAAATTTCTAAATCTAGACACAGAAATCCTGCTGCAGCTACTAGTTTAGCATCTCCTACTTGTTATTTCATTCAACAAGTTATTTAATTTATAAACAATGATGATACTTGTTATTTCATTCAACAAGTTATTTAATTTATAAACAATGATGAAAAACACTACTGCAGAATACACTAACATACAGATCATAAACTAAAACAATAGATGAGACAAACACACAAGGGACACCGTTATTTTTGGACAACATGTCTCCAGAAAAACCCAATGCACGAAAACTAGTGCAACAGATAGAGGGTTTGTATTACTAAGCAAGTTCAATCTAAGTACAACAGGTTGCCTCTCACACCGGCTAACCTCTCAAAGAAATCTCAAGAGCAAGAAATACATACAAGGGTTTACCTCATTCTCCAAATCACAACTGATCCACTGAGTGGCTGAACTCCGACAAACACTGCGAAATCCCAACGCAATCCCTGTTTGGGCTAGCGTCTTTCCTATAGGAGACTGTGTCACCCCTTCTGTTGGATCGATTTGCTGGAGGAAGACTATTGTTCAACCCTCCTGGCTCAGAACCTCGCTTCTGCAACAAAATCTCAAACTTCCGACAAATATCCTGCACGGCCACTGCAAGAGACCCTCTTGGCCTGCGTCAGTACTGCGTGAGCCCCTTCCTGGGTTGCATAGGCCTCTGCGCTGCCTCTCTAATGGTATTGTTGCCTCTCTGCCCGGTACCCTTTGGCTCGGAAATCCTTTCCGATCCAAATCCCTGCTTCTGCCCCTCACTGCGACTCAGATCACTAGTTCGATTTTCTCAGCAAACCACGCCCCAGAAGAATTGAAATGATTTGATGAACTCGGTGTATCTCCAACTAACCCTCAAGCCTCCTCTTATACTTTTCTTGTTGATGAATCAACGACCGAAATTAAGTCCCTAATCAACGGCTAAGATTAAAACGAACTTGATCCTCGCCTCTTAGAAGCTTCTCACCCATATTTTTATTAATACCCATTAATATTTTTATTTTCCTAAGTTTAGACTTAGGAACCCCATTAAAAATATTAATTATTTTAATAACTCACAATCCGGGTGGAATTTCTCCAAACTATTTCTGGGTCTTGGAGATCTTAGGTATTCTAGCCCATCCACAAAATTATGAGCTAGAGCACATCCCATGCTACCAAAAATCAACACTCACTCTTAGCGAGGGATATGCTCTAGCAATACTTTCCAATAGAAGCATCACACTGATCCATGACATCAGTCCTCTGTGCTGTTGATGCTTGGCCTACTGCCCTTCATCCACTGCACTACTACACCCTATACTACTACCCATGACACTGCCACTGCCACTACTGCATTTGTACTACAACTCCCTCTCAAAATGTTGCATCATGTTGCCCATAGCACTGCCACTGCTAACTGCTGCACTACAACTCAGTTGCTGAGAAGTAACCAACTAATGAGCCACCCAAAAGCTGACATATCGGTCATTCTGGATACCTTGTGATGTTGAAGCTACCCCTGCTGCTAATATGTGCTGACCCTTTCCTGTTACTGCGCTGCTAAATCTGCTATGTGCCTCCCGCACTGCTGCAACCTCCACTGCACTGCTTTAGACTCTGGCACTCTAGCTCTGCCACTGTTGCTCCATCATCCCTTGCACCAACTGACTCCCGTCAATCTACTACTATCATTAAGGGCTCTTGTAGCCGTATGTGATCCAAGAGTTTGGGCACCTCAAGGATCCTACCCCAGTGTAGTCCTCCAGACTCCAGCTCAATGTCGCCCCATCTCTTCTCTAGAGGTGCATCATCACTCATGGCACAATCCTCGTCATCATCCTCCTTGTCAGCTTCCACTAGAGCAGCCTTCGAGTCAGACTTCTCTTCCTTGCCTTTCTTCCGAGGGCACTGAGTGGCGAAATATCCCAGTTCCCCACATCTGAAGCATCTGACTTTGGTTAAGTCTTTCTTTTTCCTCTTCTATTTCCCTGGTTGTCTCGCTGATGCGAGAGTTGCATCCTCCTCTTCCTCCTTCTTGACTCTGACTCCTTTTTCGCTACTTCCTGCCTTGGTTAACCGCCTGATCTCTTCCTATCGAAGAGTTGCCCACATCTCCTCCCAACAGGGGAGAGAAGCCCTGCCCAAGATGCTTTGGACAAAGGTCTCCCAATCTTCAATGACTGCATTTAGGGCAGTCCTGACCATGAACTCAGGATCTGGTGTAGACACCACAAAAGTAGGCTAGTCTCGAATCCCTTGCAAACTGAGAAAGAAGGAATTGATTTCTTCTCCCTTCTACATCTGATACTGTGTTAGCTGGTTCTCAAGCAACATCTTCTATTGGACAGAAGTTTCCTCATACAAGGTGGTCAAGGCCTCCCACATTTCCCTTGTTGTTTCTTTTCAGCAATATGTGGGATCACATGATCCTTGACCCCGTCCAAGATCATGCATTTTGCCTTTGCTTGAGCCTCCTCGTATTTCTTGAGAGGATCAGCATCGACTGGTACAACCACCACTTTCAAGGCATAATCCTTGATGTGATTCTTGTCCAAGACTGCCAAGATCCTGGCCTTCTAGATGACAAAGTTGGATGCTCCATCCAATCTTTCCTGATCCCTTAGTCCATTAACTGCCATCTCTGCTCAAACAAGTGTAGAACAGGTTCTCTTCTCCCTCTCTTACTACTACCCCAGCAAGGCTTGGATCTAGATTTCTTTGGTGCTAGAAATCCTCTAAGGAACAAGTTCTTTCTCGACTCCCTCTGAGTCCTGATTTCCTTCACGGAAATCCTCCCAAAAAATAATGTTGAATCACCCCTTCTCCAATCCTCCTTTGTTGTTGCTCAGAAACCCAGACTTAGATATCTTTTGGCAAGAAATATGTTAAGGCAATGACTCCCTCTACCTCAGTTTCTTCTCCATAGGCGTTGTTCTGCAACAACAGCAATAGTGTCCCACCAGCACCACAGATCAAATCTACACTGCTCCTTCTGCCCCGACAACTAATTAATCTGAGCCCCTCACCCTTTGCGCTGGCCCAGAGAGCTGACACAGTCACTACATGAGCTCCCCTCGACTACTGTGCCTCCTCCTCATGGCTCAAAAAGCTAACGCAGGCACTGCACAAGCCTCTGTGTCACCTTTTCTACACTGCATCACCCTTCCTTTACATTCTCTGCCTTTGGAATAATGCTCTCACTCGAGACAGCTACCTCTCTGCAATAGATTTGTTGGATCTCCTGGCTGATGGCTTCAATATCCTATGTTCTGCAATGCTCTGATACCATGTGAAAATTTCTGAATCTAGACATGGAAATCCTACTGCAGCTACTGGTTTAGCATCTTCTACATGTTATTTCATTCAACAAGTTATTTAATTTATAAATAGTGATGAAAAGCACTACTCTAGACTACACTAACATATAGATCATAAACTGAAACAATAGATGAGACAAACACACAAGGGACACCATTATTTTTGGACAACACCTCCTCGAGAAAACCCAATGAAGGAAAACCGTGGCAGCAAATAGAGGGTTTGTATTATTAAGCAAGCAAAATCTGAGTAAAATAGGTTGCCTCTCACACCGGCTAACCTTTCAGAGAAATCTCAGTAGCAAGAAATACATACGAGGTTTTACCCTGTTCTCAAAGTCACAACTGATCCACTGAGTGGCCTGACTCTAGCAAACACTGCGAAATCCAGCGCAATCCCTGCTTGGGCCAGTGTCTTGCCTCTAGGAGACTACATCACCCGTTCTACTAGATCAATTTGTTGAAGGAAGACTATTGTTCAGCCCTCCCGGCTCAAAACCTTGCTTCTCCAGCAAAATCTCGAACTTCTAACGAATATCTTGCATTGCCACTGCAAGAGACCCTCTTGGCCTGCATCAGTACTGCGTGAGCCAATTCCTGGGCTGCATAGGCCTCTGCGCTGCCTCTATGATGCTACTGTTGCCTCTCTGCCCGATACTCTTTGGCTCAGAACTCCTTTTCGATCCAAATCTCTGCTTCTGCCCCTCTCACTACAACTCAGATCACTAGTTCGATTTTCTCAGCAAACCATGCCCCAGAAAAATCGAATTGATTTGATCACTCGGTGTATCTCCATCTGACCCTCAAGCATCCTCTTACACTTTTCTTGTTGATGAATCAACGGCTGAGATTAAGTCTCTAATCAATGACTAAGATTAAAACAGACTTGATCCTCGCCTCTTAGAAGCTTCTCACCCATATTTTTATTAATACCCATTAATATATTTATTTTCCTAAGTTTAGACTTAGGAACCCCATTAAAAATATTAATTAATTTAATAACTCATAATCCGGGGTGGATTTCTCCAAACGATTTCTGTGTCTTGGAGATCTTAGGTATTCTAGATCCTCAACAAAATTTTTAAACTAGAGTACATCTGATACTACCCAAAATCAACACTCACTCTTAGCGAGGAATGTGCTCTAGTAATACTTCACAAAAGAAGTATCACACTGATCCATGGCACCGGTCCTCTGTGCTGCTGATGCTTGGCATGTTGCCCTTCATCCACTGCACTGCTACATCCTGTACTGTTGCCCATGACACTGCCACTGCTGCATTTGTATTGCAACTCCCTCTCGAAATGTTGCATCATGCTGCCCATAACACTACCACTGCTAACTGTTGCACTGCAACTCAATTGCTGAGAAATAAGCAACTAACGAGCCACACAAAAGCTGACATACTGGTCAGTTTGGATACCTCGTGATGTTGAAGCTACCTCTGTTGCTAATTTGTGCTGACCCTTTGGTTCTATTGCGCTACTACAACCTCCACTACGTTGCTTCAGACTCTGGCACTCTAGCTCTGCCTCTATTGCTCCATCATCCCTCGCACCAACTGACTCCTGTCAATCTGCTACTATCATTAAGGGCTCCCGTAGCCATATGTGATCGAAGAGTTTGGGCACCTCAAAGAGCCTAACCTAGTGTAGTCCAACTCAATGTCACCCCACCTCTTCTCTAGAGGTGCATGAGCACTCATGGCAAAATCCTCGTCATCATCCTCCTTGTCAGCTTCCACTGAAGCAGCGTTCAAATCAGATTTCTCTTCCTTGCCCTTCTTTCGTGTTGGAATTTCTAAGTCTAACTGTTAGAAATTCTTCATGTACTTTTTGATTTATTTCTGCCTACTTCTTCTGTCTAATTAACAAGTTATTTACCATGTAAATACTAAATAGTAAAAATAAATACAAGTACATGCTCAACACATTACAGATCATCAACAAAAGGAAAAGCAAGCACACAAGTGACACCGTTATTTTTGGACTAATGTCCCCGAAAAAAACCCAATGTGGGAAAACCGGTGCAGCTATCTGAGCATTTTATTATTAAGCGGTTTCATAATACAATCTGGGTGCCAAACCAGCTCACCCAACAGAGAATGATCTCGGCAGTAGTACCTCTCTATCGGAGACAGATATTCTGGCTAAAACCCCGAATGAACAATCCCACAGCTCTCGGCTCCAATCTGCCCCACGAAATCTCCAGCGTCTGCCTCTACGGACTGCGTCAGCCTCTCTGGCCCAGCGTCACCCCAACTTGCCCTGCGTCAGCCTCTAGAGTCTCTGCTTCACCCACGCTGGCTCTCTCTAGCACTACGCAGCTCATGGCTGCCTCTGCGTGGGCCCTAACTGGCTCCGTGTGGCCTCTAGCTAGCTCTACGTCCCTCTCTCCTAGCTTCTGCGTTGATGCTCCTGGTACCCTCTCTGCTTCTGTATTCACTGCCCCTTAGCTGCAACTTTGATCACTCCTTCGATTTCCTCAGCATGCCCTACCCCAAAAAATCGAATTCTTGATCAACTCGGTGTGATCTTCAAGTGACCCTCAAGCCTCCTCTTATACATATCTCGTTGACAATTCAACGGTCGAGATTAAGTCCCTAATCAACAGCTAAGATTAACTCTGGCTTGACCTGTGACTTTTGGAGCCTTCTAACACAATTTTATATTAATTCACATTAATATTTTATTTTCCCTAAGTTTAGACTTAGGGACTCCATTAAAAATATTAATTATTTTAATATCTCCCAAAGTGTTCAGAATCTTACCAAACCATTTTTGAGTATTGGAGATCTCATGTGCTTTAGCCTCTCCATCAATCTTCGTGGCTAGAGGACATCCGATGCTATCCCAAATCAACACTCCCTCTTAGCGAGGATTGTGCTCTAGTAATACTCTTCAATGAGCATCACCCTAATCATCTGGCATCGGTCCTGGTGCTGATGCTAGGCCTGCTGCCCAACATCCTCTGTACTGCTGCATCATGTACTGCTACCCATGGCCCTGCCACTGCCACTACTGCATCCGTATGGCAACCCCTCTCATCATGTTGCATCGTGCTGCCCATAGCACTACCACTACTAACTGCTGCACTGCAACTTAGTTACTGAGAAGTAAGTAACTGATCTCCCAACTCTGACATCTCTGTCAAGCTAGAGACACCCACGATGCTGAAACTCCTTCTGTCGATGACAAGTGCTCCCTCTCTGACCTTTGTGCTGCTACAACAACTCCATGCATCTCGCACTGCTGCCTCACGCTGTCCTGGGACTCCTGCACTGTAGCTCCCTCTGTCGCTCCATCCATATCCGTCTCTACTGATATCTGCCAGTACTGCTACTTCCTCTTCGGGGCTGCCATAGCAAGGTATAATCTAGAGGCTGGGTACCTAGAGGATCCTGCCCCTCATTGCCTGTAGTCCCTCTAACTACAGCTCGATATCTCCCCACTTCCTCTGAAGTGGCGTGTGAGCACTCATGGCACAGTCATCATCTGTCTCCACTTCCTTCTACGCCCTTGCTGGCGCAGCCTTGGTCTAGGAAGCCTCTCCCTTGCTCTTCTTCCTCGGAAACTGGCTCGCATAGTGACCCAGTTCCCCACAATGAAAGCATTTGACCTTAGAGAGGTCCTTCTTCCATTTCTCCTGCTTCCCCTTAGATGCTAGGGCAGCATCCTCCTCTTCCTCCTCCTTGATTCTGACCCCCTTACCGTTGCTTCCCACCTTGGTCAGCCTTTTGATCTCTTCTTGGCGAAGAGCTACCCACAGTTCCTCCCAATATGGAAGGGTTGACCTTCCCAGTATGCTCTAGACAAACACCTCCCAGTCTTCTGAGACTGCGTTCAGGGCTGTCCTCACCATCAATTCTTGATCTGGCATGGCCCCTATGGAAGTCAACTGATCCCGAATCTCCTTTAGTTGACCGAGGAAGTTGTCGATATGTTCTCCCTTCTGCATCTGGTATAGCCGCAGCTGATTTTCTAGTAGCATCTTCCTCTGCACAGAAGTACGTTGATACAATTTCGTCAGGGCCTCCCACATCGCATTTGTCGTTTCCTTTTCGGCAATATGTGGTACTACATGGTCCTTTACCCCATCAAGGATGATGCTCTTGGCCCTCGCCATTGCCTCCTCGTACTTGTTGTTCTCAACCGAGTCAACTGGAATTGTTATCATCTTCAAGGCGAAGTGCTTGAGACGATCCCTGTCTAGAATGGACAAGATTCTGGCCTTCCAGACTACGAAGTTTGAGGCTCTATCCAGTCTGTCCTGGTCTCTTACTCCGTTCACTTCCACTTCGTTGCTCCTCTACTTCCCTCTTGGAAGTTCTCGGTGTGACTCCCTCTGAGCCCTGATTTCCCTCCTGGAAACGCCTCTGCCAATGTCGAGATGCCCCCACTCCGATTGTTAGTGCAGCCACACCACTGATCCGGATTTCTTGGCTAGAAATCCTCAGCAGCAACTCCCTCCTCCTTGATCTTTCCCTCTTAGGTACTGTTGTGACCAAAATACCCCACTAGCTTCACTCTACAACTTACCCACAGCTTCCTATGCCTCAGCAAATTGAAGGTTAGAGCTTCTAGGCTTTGTGCAATCCCGGCACCAGCAAAATCCGCACCTCCTGGCCACAGGCGTCAATCCTTCCTGACTGAGAAAGATGACCGGGCACTGCATAGGTCAGGCCTGCTCCCTTCTGCCACTGCGTTGAACCTCCTCTAAGCTCAAACTTGATGATGCAGGCACTATGTCACCCCTTCCTTTCTACTTCTCTGCTAGGAACAGCTTCTGTCACTCAGGACAACTGTTTCTGCCACTGTTGCTCTGCTCGATTGATGCCCTCAATTCTCCTATGATCTATGTTGGAATTTCTAAGTCTAATCCATTAGAAACCCTTCATGTACTTTCTAATTTATTCCTACCTACTTGTTCTATTAATTAACAAGTTATTTACCATGTAAATACTGGAAATAAATACAAGTACGTGCTCAACACATTACAGATCATTAACTGAAGGAAATAGAAACAAGCACGCAAGTGACACCATTGTTTTTGGACTAATGTCCCCAGAAAAACCCAATGTGGGAAAACGGGTGCAGCTATCTGAGGGTTTGATTTATTAACCAGTTTCAGAATACAATCTGGGTGCCAAATTCGGCTCACCCAATGGAGAAAAATCTCATCAGTAGCACCTCACTACTTGGAAGCAGATATTTTGGCTAAAACCCCGGATAAACACTCCGACAACTCTACAGCTCCAATCTGCCCCACGAAAGCCCCATGTTAGCCTCTAGGTACTGTGTCAGCCTATCTCTGGCCCAGCGTTAACCAAACGTCACTCTAGCTTGGCCTGCATCAGCCTCTGGAGGCACTGCGTCAATCCTCTGGCCCTCTGCATCACCCACGTTGGCCCACTTAGGCACTGTGCAGCCGCTAGTTGCCTCTGCGTGAGCCCTGGCTAGCTATGCATGAACCCTTGGCTGCTTCTACGTCCCTCTCTCCAGCTACTGCACTAATCCTCCTGGTGTTATCTCTGCCTCTCTACTTCTATATTCACTACCCCTCAGCTACAACTCTGATCACTCTCTCAACTTTCTCAGCAAACCCAGCCCCAGAAAGTCAAAATCTTGATCTCTTGGTATGTTCTCCAAGTGACCCTCAGGCTTGCTCTTATACTTTTCTAGTTGACAAATCAACGGCTGAGATTAAGTCCCTAATCAACGGCTAAGATTAGATTTGGCTTGATCCATGCCTTTTGGACCATTCTAACACAATTTTATATTAATTCACATTAATATTTGATACTCCATTAAAAATATTAATTATTTTAATATCCCCCAAACTGGTTAGATTCTGCCCAAATCATTTCTGGGTCTTGGAGATCTCATGTACGTTAGCCTCTCCACCAATTTTTGTGGCTAGAGCACATCCGATGCTACCCCAAATCAACAATCTGCAACCTGCCTCTGATACCATGTTGGAATTTCTCCGTCTGATTGTTCGAAATTCTTCATGTACTTTCTAATTTATTTCTGCCTACTTGTTCTGTTTAATTAACAAGTTATTTACCATGTAAATACTAAAAGTAAATACAAGTACATGCTCAGCACATTACAGATCATCAACTGAAGGAAAAACAAGCACACAAGTGACACCATTATTTTTGGACTAATGTCCCCGAAAAAAACCCAATGCAGGAAAACCGGTGCAACTATCTAAGGATTTTATTATTAAGCAGTTTCAGAATACAATCTGGGTGCCAAACCGGCTCACCCAACAGAGAATGATCTCAGCAGTAGTACCTCTCAGTTGGAGACAGACATTCCGGCTAAAACCCCGGATGAACAATCCCACAGCTCTCAGCTCCAATCTGCCCCACGAAATCTCCAACGTCTGCCTCTAGGGACTGCATCAGCCTCTCTGGCCCAGCGTTAGCCAAGCGTCACCCCAACTCGCCCTACATCAGCCTCTAGAGCCTTGCGTCACCCACGCTGGCACTCTCTGGCACTACACAGCCCTTGGCTGCCTCTGCATGGGCCCTGACTGGTTCTGCGTGGCCTCTAGTTGGCTCTGCATCCCTCTCTCCCGGCTTCTGCATTGATGCTCCCGGTACCCTCTCTACCTCTCTGCTTCAGTATGCACTGCCCCTCAGGTGCAACTCTAATCACTCCTTCGATTTCCTCACCAAACCCTGCCTCAGAAAATCGAATTCTTAATCAACTCGGTGTGTTCTCCAAGTGACCCTCATGCCTCCTCTTATACTTTTCTCGTTGATAATTCAACGATCGAGATTAAGTCCCTAATCAACGGCTAAGATTAACTCTAGCTTGATCCATGACTTTTGGACCCTTCTAACACAGTTTTATATTAATTCACACTAATATTTTATTTTCCCTAAATTTAGACTTAGGGACTCCATTAAAAATATTAATTATTTTAATATCTCCCAAACTGTTTAGAATCTGCCCAAACCATTTCTGGGTATTGGAGATCTCATGTGCTTTAGCCTCTCCACTAATTTTCGTGGCTAGAGAACATTCGATGCTACCCCAAATCAACATTCTATGAGCACTGAGTGGCAAAATGTCCTAGTTCCCCACATCTTAAGCATTGGACTTTGGTTATGTCTTTCTTTATCCTCTTCTGTTGCCCTAGTTGTCCCGCTAATGTGAGAGTTGCATCCTCTTCTTCTTCCTTGACTCTGACTCCTTTTCCGCTACTTCCTACCTTGGTTAACCCCCTGATCTCTTCCTGTTGAAGAGCTGCCCACATCTCCCCCCAACTGGGGAGAGAAGCCCTACCCAAGATGCTCTGGACTAAGGTCTCCCAGTCTTCAGTGACTTCATTCAGGGCAGTCCTGACCATGAACTCAGAATCTAGTGTAGACCCCATGGAAGTAAGCAGTCCTTGAATCCCTTGCAACCTGAGAAGCAAGGGATCGATTTCTTCTCCCTTCTACATCTGATACTTCCTCAGCTAGTTCTCAAGCAACATCTTCCGTTGGACAGAAGTTCCCTCATACAAGGTGGTCAAGGCCTCCCACATTTCCCTCCTTGTTTCCTTTTCAGCAATATGCGAGATCACATGATCCTTGACCCCGTCCAAGATCATGCACTTCACCTTTGCTTGAGCCTCCTCGTATTTCTTAAGAGGATTACCATCAACCGGTACAACCACCAATTTCAAGGCATAATCCTTGATGTGATTCTTGTCCAAGGCTGCGAAGACCCCGGCCTTCCAGATGACAAAGTTGGATGCTCCATCCAATCTATCATGATCGCTCAGTCCATTAACTGCCATCTCTACTCAAACAAGTGTAAAACAGGCTCTCTTCTCCCTCTCTTACTGTTTCCCTAGCAAGACTCGGATCTGGATTTCTTTGGCGCTATAAATTCTCTAAGGAACAAGTTCTTTCTAGACTCCTTCTGAGCCCTGATTTCCTTCACGGAAATCCTCCCGCCAAATAATGTTGAATCACCCCTTCTCCAATCCTCCTTTGCTGCTACTCAATAATCCAAACTTAGATTTATTTTGGCAAGAAATCTGTTAAGGCAATGACTCCCTCTACCTCGGTTTCATCTCCACAGACACTGTTCTGCAACAACAGTAACAGTGTCCCACCAGCGCCACATATTGAATCTGCATTGCTCCTCCTGCCCCGACAACTCATTGATATGAGCCCCTCAAGCTCTGCGCTGGCCCAAAGAGTTGACGCAGTCACTGTGTGAGCTCCTCTCGGCTACTGTGTCTCCTCCACCTGGCTTAGAAAGCTGACGCAGGCAATGCGTGAGCCTCTGCATCACCTTTTCTGCGCTACGTCACCCTTCCTTTGGGTTCTCTGGCTCTGGAACAGCGCTGTCACTCGAGACAGCTGCCTCTGCAGCAGATTTGCTGGATCTCCTGGTTGATGGCTTCAGTATCCTATGTTCTACAATGCTCTGATACCATGTAAAAATTTGTGAATCTAAACACAAAAATCCTACTGTAGTTACTAGTTTAGCATCTCCTACATGTTATTTCATTCAACAAGTTATTTAATTTATAAACAGTCATGAAAAACACTATTGAAGACTACACTGACATACAAATCATAAACTGAAACAATAGATAAGACAAACACACAACGAACACCATTATTTTTGGACAACACATCCCCGGAAAAACCCAATGCGGGAAAATCGGTGCAGCAGATAAAGTGTTTGTATTATTAAGCAAGCAAAATTTGAGTACAACAGGTTGCCTCTCACACTGGCTAACCTTTCAAAGAAATCTCGGCAGCAAGAAATACATACAAGGGTTTACCTCATTCTCCAAGTCACAATTGATCCACTGAGTGGCCTGACTCCGGCAAACAATGTCAAATCCCAGCGCAATCCTTGCTTGGGCCAGCGTCTTGTCTCTAGGAGACTGAGTCACCCCTTCTGCTGGATCGATTTGTTGGAGGAAGACTAATGTTCAACCCTCCCGGCTCAAAACCTCGCTTCTCCAGCAAAATCTCGAACTTTTGACGAATATCCTGCACTGCCACTACAAGAGACCCTCTTGGCCTGTATCAGTACTGCGTGAGCCCCTTCCTGGGCTGCGTAGGCCTCTGGGCTACCTCTCTGCCTGATACTCTTTAGCCCGGAACTCCTTTCCGATCAAAATCTCTGCTTCTGCCCCTCTCACTGCAACTCAGATGACTAGTTCGATTTTCTCAGCAAACCACACCCTAGAAAAATCAAACTGATTTGATCACTCTATTTATCTCCAACTGACCCTCAAGCCTCCTCTTATACTTTTCTTGTTGATGAATCAACGACCGAGATTAAGTCCCTAATCAATGACTAAGATTAAAACAGACTTGCTCATCGCCTCTTAGAAGCTTCTCACCCATATTTTTATTAATACCCATTAATATTTTTATTTTCCTAAGTTTAGACTTAGGAACCCCATTAAATATATTAATTATTTTAATAACTCACAATCCGAGTGGAATTTCTCCAAATTATTTCCGGGTCCTAGAGATCTTATGTAATCTAGACCCTCCACAAAATTTCGAAGCTAGAGCAAATCCGATGCTAACCAAAATCAACATTCCCAGCGAGATTCGGATCCAGGAGAGGACCTGCTATCCCCTGTGTCTCACTGTGTTAGCTTCTGCGTGAGGACTGTGCAGTCCCAACATCAGCCTCTGCATTGTCCCTCTACATCCCAGCCTCTCCGTTGTCCCTTCTCTGCTCTGCGTCTTCTACTCTTGTACTCCTGACTGATGCTGCTACCCTCTCTCTCCTCCTCATCTGCAACTCTCCCTCTAAATCGATTTTTTCTTGTCAAACTTAGACAAGTAAGAAAAACGATTTTATACAAGTAACTGAGTATCTACCTGGTGTGTTTTCCAAATGCCCATCGAAGTCCTTATAATCCTCCAGTTGAGAACCAACGGCCCATAGTAGATTTTAATCAATGGCTCAGATCGTTTGGACTCAATCTTCGTCTTCTTCTAGAAGTTTCACCCACATTTAGATTAACAGCCTTTAATTATTTTAATTTCCTAAGTTTAGACTTAGTTTCTCATTAAAAATAATTAATTCTTTTAATAAAATTGTCTCCATGTGGAATTTCCCAACACAATTTCTGAGTATTGTGGAATACATGTGTCCAAGCTTCCCTGCAAATTTTGAGACTTAGAGCACATCTGATGTTACCAGAAATCAACAAGGAAAATGATGCCTTGGGAGCCCTAATGTGCCTGACCTAGAATAAAGGAGGAGAGGTGAAAAAATGATTTTTTAAGTGATCACCTTATGGTAGACCAGTGCCTAATCCTTTGGGGAGATTGGAGTCAAGAAGAGTATGAGAATGGACTTCATTTATAGGTTGGGGAAAGGTGAACCAAGTGCATCTTTCTCATCCAATTGGTGAATCTCAAGCAATCTCTGAACATCTCTGGGGATCCATGGAGTGTTTTTTATTGTTGTGGACACCCATGGCTCTCAACACACACCCTACATGTGCCAATGTAGTCCTTTGGAGGATTAGGACCCTGTATAGGGAGACCAAACACAAAATGGAGACCACTTGCAATCCTACATAAGATCCAATGCATCCCCTAGCCTTCCAGTACAATAAGTCATCAAGGAAATCGAGTAAAATATCTTACAAACCATGGACAATAGGTGGACACTTCATAATGGCATGCCCTTCAATAGTGGACTTTGGCATGTGTTAATGTCTCCAAGCTCCAAATCGGTTTAACCAAGTATCCTATTAGGTGGTTTCTACTTTTAAAGGGGATAGTATGTCCAAGGTACATCCTTTAAAGGATGGTGGCATGTGATAAAGAAATGAATGGAGTAGGGGATGAAAAGGGGCAGCCCTGGGCCACATGCTAGGGTACAAGGGTAGCTACTAAAAGGGAAGCCCACACTTAAGTATATAATATATAAGAGGGAGCAATCACAGTACATGAGGTGCCCTAGCCTTGATTTTTCCACGCTTCTTTATATGCCTTTTGTCTTTTATGGTTTTTCTTTAATTGACTGCTTTGGGATCAAGGGATAAGAGCATGATGTGTGAGATATAGCAGTGGATACCCCCTTTAAGGTAGCGCAGTTTGCCCCCTAAGGGTTGGGACAATCATGGGTTCCTGAATGATAAAGGGGGCTCATTTAGGGCCTGTAGGAACCAAGGTGATGGCCATGACGATGGGGTAGAGCTCATGTATTGGCTTTTGCCCATGTGCTAAATGTGTTTGTCCCAACCATCTTTTGCATTTTGTGGTACAATTTCCTGTTGAATGTGGCCAATTATGATTTTACTTTTCATTTCAGCTGCATCAACCTCCGGGGCATCATTCCAGACCTGAACCAATGTATGGGCAAGGGAAGGCTAACCCTATGTGGACCCAATGGAGGAATGTGGACCCAGGTGGGAGAAATGATGAATGGGGTTATATTGAGTGGAAAGGGAGTAAGATATGTGAATGAGGGAGCGGGACCATGTAACCAAAATCAAGGTTTCCCATGTAGTACCGTCCCTAAAGCCCAATGGTCAATAAAAGAAATCCCACGAGACTAGGGTCCAAGGTTAACATCCAAAAGAGGTATAGGGGACAAGAGCACAGACTTAGTGTTAAATTGGCAACTAAGGCCAAACTTCATGTGGGTCATCTTATTCATGGCTAATAATATTTTTATTAGATTCCTCTCGTCGAGAGGTGTAGGATTGATCTAAAGATCATCCGATTTCGATAAGTATTTATGGAGATATGAATTTATTTTGATTATGGAATTATTATCAAGCCAACCTACAACTCATGTAGGCTCAAAAGCCCAACAGTCGCATCTATTCAAACATCATCAGTTGTGTATAAATACAAAAGGACTTTTCCTCATTTGCACTCACTCATCTCATCACATCTCTCTCTCTACTGCGCAGAAAAGAGTCTCTTCTCTACTGCGCAGAAAAGGGTCTCTCCCTCACACATGTGAAGCCGGAAGCTGCTGAAACTGAAGCTGCAACTGCAGAAGTAAAGTTTGACTTGTGTGGACCAGAAAATTTCCTCATCTGAACTAAGTTGTAGGTTCATCTGAACCTCCTCTGAAAGCCGAAACTTTTGGTGGTGGAATCAAGTCAATCCGACGGACGGTTTGCAAGATATCGACTGCCCTCGTTTGAAGGAAGCTGCTGAAACTAAAGCTACAACTGCAGAAGTGAAGTTTGACCTGTGTGGACCAGAAGATCTCCTCATCTAAACTGTGTTGTAGGTTCATCTGAACCTCCTCTGGAAGCCACAACTTTTGGTGGTGGAATCAAGTCAATCCGACTGACGGTTTGCAAGATATCGACTGCCCTAGTTTGAAGGAAGTTGTTGAAACTGAAGCTGCAACTGCAGAAGTGAAGTTTGACCTGCGTAGATCTCCTCATATGAACTGCGTTGTAGGTTCATCTGAACCTCCTCTGCAAGCCGCAACTTTTGGTGGTGGAATCAATCCGATCCGATGGTCGATTTGTGAGATATTGTCTGCCCTAGTTTGATAATGAAGCCGCTGATGTTGATGTTGTTGATCTAGGGTTTGCTACTGTTGATATAAATCAGATTTATTGTACTATTTCTCTCTGCTGAATTATTGAAGATAAAAGAAGATTTGATCAAAGGGTTTCCCCACACATTGTGGGGTTTGTCCCTGGCTAGCCGCCACATCTTGTGTCTCTTGTGTTGGCTTGTTTTCTGTCGATCGTTTAATGTTCTATCTGCACTTTACTTTATGTACATGTGATTGCTAATCTGTGGAATATAATAAGAAAAAGAAGTAAAATGTTATAAGCATAGAACATACCATAACTTAACATGGTATCGGAGCTGAGGTGAAGACAAAGCCCGAGCAAGAGCAAGAGCAATCACCGAAGAGAAGATTGGCAAGGCTATCCTAAAAGAACTATGGAGTCCTCAACACATTTTCCTGTCGAAGACAAGCTCTGTGAGAAAGTTGACTATCACAGATGGAAGATGTTCATCGATATAACCCTAGAAGATCAAGGAGAGCTGGAACATGTAAGAGGCAATATTGTTGAGCCTCCATCAAATGCATCCACTGCTGCCTAGAACAAATGGAAAAATGGAGAAGTCAAAACAAAGAAGATCATCTGGGACACTATTGACAAGCACTTGGTGGCCTACATCTCTGAACTGGACACCTCCAAGGAAATCTACGATAGACCGGTGAGTATATTTAAAGTTAATATGAAAATCAAGTTTTGTTTCTTAGAAATAAACTGAGGGAAATCAAGAAGGGTAAAGATGAGAGTATGCAAGCATACTTCTTAAGAATCACCGAGATCAAGAACGATCTCCTATCTATTGGGGAGACTATTACTAACAGAAAAATGGCACTCACGACTCTTGGAGGATTACCATCCAAATGGTACGTGTTCAAGACTACTCTTCTGAACAATAATATAATTCTTGGTTTCAAGGAATTAATGGCTAGATGCATTCAAGAAGAAACAAGGGTAAAAGAGCAAGAAATGCCCATGCCTCAAGGTCCTCCTGCTGCCTCTTCTTCTCATGCTAAGAAAAGAATTAATTCCAGGACTAAATCAAAAGGAAAGGCTGGACCTAAAGGGTGGAAGAAAAGGACGATGTTACATCTGCGATAAAGCAGGTCACTATGCAAGGGAATGCCCTGATAGAAAGGACTCTCACCATGACGATGATGAAAATCCCTCTCATGGTAATTGAAGGGATGGAAAATTCAATAGCAAAAGTAAAAGGAATGTTGAAAATCAAGGAAGAGGGCAACCATTCAAGAAGGCTAGAAATTCCAGGATGTATTAAATGCACCTGACCTCAAAAAGAACTTGGTGTCCATCTCGGCAATGGAAGACAAAGGCTACAAGGTAACCTTCAGCGATGGCAAGGTACGTATATGGAAAAATAATGTTAAAGATGCCTTTACTCTTGGGTTTTGTGTTGATTCATTATATCAGGTCGATGGAAGTCTGCTAGGTATCATATATTATGACACATCTCTTCAGTCCGAACTTTGGCATCGGAGGTTTGCCCGCCTTCATTATAAAGTTCTACGCGATGTAAGACAAATGGTGACAGGGATGCCCGAATTCTGAGTAGAGAAAGAAGGTGTATGTCCAGGATGTGCCGAAGGAAAGCTCAAAAGGGGACCATTCTCCTCAAGCCAAAGCAAGACCTCTTATATATTACAGTTGGTTCACTCAGGCATATCTGAGGCTGGCATTAAGAGGGAGACTACTATACCACATACTCTTGAGCAGAATGGTGTGGTGGAAAGGAAGAACCGTACAATTGTGGAAGTTGTCTCTATGGGTAAATGATGTAACAATCCCTGATGTGGAGGAACCCATGGATCCCATTTATCCACCTGAGCCTTCCTCTTCTAAGAAGAGGCCTTCATGGCTTAGGGGGCTACTTGATGATGTTGAAGGACATGCTGCACCCCAAGGAACCTTCCGTGAAAGTAAGAAACCTAACAGGTATCAGGGATACCTGACCATCATGAGCACAATGATACAAAATGAGCCTTCATCATTCTCAGATGTCATCAAGCATCAAGTATGGAAGGATGCTATGACCAAAGAATATGAGTCTATTATGGAGAATGATGTCTGGGAAGTAGTTCCCACGCCCCAGGACAAGATAATTGTCACTTCCAAATGGCTTTACAAGATAAAGCATGCAGCAGATGAAAGTACGAAAAAGTATAAGGCTTGTTTTGTTGCTCGTGGTTTCTCTCAGAAGGAAGGTATAGACTATGATGAGATATTTGCACCTGTTTCCAGATATACGACCATCCACTCGATCATAGCCCTTGCGGCTTCTCAAGGATGGGACCTACATCAGATGGATGTCAAGACCACATTCTTGCATGGTTCGTTCAAAGAAGAGGTCTACGTGGAGCAACCCGAAGGATTTGAGATTTATGATCAAAAATCTCATGTATGCAGGTTGAAGAAAGCTCTCTATGGGCTGAAGCAAGCACCCCGAGCATGGTATGAAAGGATCGATAGCTACTTGA
The DNA here is from genome assembly GCA_031772625.1 of Pinus tabuliformis. Classification (NCBI taxonomy): domain Eukaryota; kingdom Viridiplantae; phylum Streptophyta; class Pinopsida; order Pinales; family Pinaceae; genus Pinus; species Pinus tabuliformis. The sequence goes on from CM062818.1 coordinate 756,203,474, forward strand.
TGAAGTTGGGATTCACTAGGAGTGAAGTCGATCCTAACCTTTACTTTAAGGTTGAAGATGACAAACCTCTCAAACTGGTGTTGTATGTGGATGACCTCTTTCTAACAGGTGCAGACCCTCTCATTCACAAATGTAAGAGGGAGTTGGCTTCTGAATTTGAAATGAAGAACCAAGGACTTGAAGTGTGGCAAAAGCCAAGGGAAATTTTCCTATCACAAGGAAAATATGTGGGGAAGATTCTGAAAAAATATGGTATGGTGGACTGCAAGCCTGTGACTACCTCGAGGATTTTAACTTTCAGAAGTTATATGGTAGTGATGTCAGACGAGATTTGGGAAATGCCTCTCAGTTTCAAAAAACTCATTCGCGTTGATGTTCTTGGTGAACCTCCATCCGAACATATGTTTTGCAGTTAGCATTGTGAGCTCATATTTGGTTGAGCCTCACTAAATTGGTGCCAAGAATCTTCTGAGATGTCTTCAGGACACAATCTCTCATGGATTGAGATACACTGCCGGAAATATGAAACTACATGATTATTCGAATGCTGATTAGGCAGGTAGTGTGGAGGATCACTGGAGCACTTTTTAGTGTTGTTTCTCTTTGGATTCTGCTTCGATATAATGGATGAGCAGGAAGCAGAAGTCGGTTGCCATAAGCACCACCGAGACTAGATACATATCTACGAGTATGATCTCGTATGAAGCTGCCTAGTTGGGGAAGCTCTTCAGTGAGTTGTTTGAACACATACCACTGTGATTCTCTGTAACAACCAGAGGTGGGATTCGATTATTAAGGAATCCCGTATTCGTCAATTGCTCCAACAGATAGACATCATCTGGGATATGGTAAGTCAATAAGCAAGGAGGCTCCATCGCATTAAGATGATGTACAGGTCAATACACCTTGTCAAAGCCCCGAGGAAAGATCTAATCTGTGATTTTCCCAAACGACTTGGAGTCATCAAGAAACCCTTGTACAAGGGTCCTACGTGTTGCATACATTGAGCTCTGGGAGCTCTGAGGGCTTGCAGTTCTTACTGAAGCAACATACAACCACAGGGTGGCTCACCCTCCCCTGGTGGTGCGCACTGGAACAAGATGATTCGCTCTCTTGTGGGACAAGATGATTCGCTCTCGTGTGTAACAAGATGATTCACTCTCCTGTGTAGCAAGATGATTAAGTTCTCTTGTGAGGCCTAGATTGATCTGTTCTCCATGGCGATTGTAGCAAGATTGATGTGTTCTCCTATAAGGCCTGGATTGATGTGTTCTCCATGGCGATTGTAGCAGGATTGATGTGTTCTGCTGTGAGGCCTAGATTGATGTGTTCTCCATGGCAATTGTAGCAGGATTGATGTTTTCTCCTGTGAGGCCTGGATTGATGTGTTCTCCATGGCGGCCTGGATTGATGTGTTCTCCATGGAAATTGTAGCAGGATTGATGTGTTCTCCTGTGAGGACGGGATTGATTAAGTTCTCCTGTCAAGACATCCTACCCATGCAGTCTGGGACTCATGGGAAGTACCTCTCATCTGATCAATGAGCAGGGAAATGAAGTTAGGGACCATAGTAGTACCGATGGACGCATCGTTGTATCTACCGTACTCCCTACGCTAGGATGACCTCCATTGATCTGGGATCAATGATACTGGTCTGGGACCAGTGGTAGGAGTGGTACATTCTATGACACTAACTTCGGGTCGGTTGTTACTGGTCTGGGACTAGTGGTAGGAGTTGTACTCACTATGACGTTGACTTCGGGTTGGTTAAGACTAGTCTAGGACCAGTGGTACATACTATGAGATTGACTTTGAGTCAGTGTGGCACATCCTCGATCATTTCTTCTTCTTCATAATTCGGACAAAAGCAGAGCAGAACAGTACAGATCAGTACAGGGCAGAACAAGACAAAGCAGAACACGCAGTTTAGAGCAGAGCAGGACAAGGGTCAAGCTGTACAGGGCAGTGCATTTGATGGATGAATAGTAGCGACCGACAAACAGATTGCAGATGAAGTTCTCCCTAGTTGAGAGGGAGTGTTAAATTGGCAACTAGGGCCAAACTTCATGTGGGTCATCTTATTCATGGCTAATAATATTTTTATTAGATTCCTCTCATCGAGAGGTGTAGGATTGATCTAAAGATCATCTGATTCCGATAAGTATTTATGGAGATATGAATTTATTTTGATTATGGAATTATTATCAAGCCGACCTACAACTCATGTAGGCTCAGAAGCCCAACAGTCGCATCTATTCAAACATCATCAGTTGTGTATAAATACAAGAGGACTTTTCCTCATTTGCACTCACTCATCTCATCACATCTCTCTCTCTCTACTGTGCAAAAAAGAGTCTCTTCTCTACTGCGCAGAAAAGGGTCTCTCCCTCACACATGTGAAGCCGGAAGCTGCCGAAACTGAAGCTGCAACTGCAGAAGTAAAGTTTGACCTGTGTGGACCAGAAGATCTCCTCATCTGAACTGCGTTGTAGGTTCATCTGAACCTCCTCTGAAAGCCGCAACTTTTGGTGGTGGAATCAAGTCAATCCGACGGACGGTTTGCAAGATATCGACTACCCTAGTTTGAAGAACGTTGCTGAAACTGAAGCTGCAACTACAGAAGTGAAGTTTGACCTGCGTGGACCAGAAGATCTCCTCATCTAAATTGTGTTGTAGGTTCATCTGAACCTCCTCTGAAAGCCGCAACTTTTGGTAGTGGAATCAAGTCAATCCGACGGACGATTTGCAAGATATCGACTGCTCTAGTTTGAAGAAAGCTGCTGAAACTAAAGTTGCAACTGCAAAAGAGAAGTTTGACCTATGTGGACCAGAAGATCTCCTCATCTGAACTGCGTTGTAGGTTCATCTGAACCTCCTCTAGAAGCCGCAACTTTTGGTGGTGGAATCAAGCCGATCCGACGGTCGATTTGTGAGATATCGTCTGCTCTAGTTTGATGATGAAGCCGCTAATGCTGATGTTGCTGATCTAGGGTTTGCTACTGCTGATATAAATTAGATTTATTGTACTATTTCTCTCTGCTAAATTATTGAAGATAAAAGAAGATTTGATCAAAGGGTTTCCCCACACATTGTGGGGTTTGTCCCTGGCTAGGCGCCACATCTTGTGTCTTGTCTTGGCTTTTTTTCTGTCAATCATTTAATGTTCTATCTGCACTTTACTTTATGTACATGTGATTGCTAATCTTGGAATATAATAAGAAAAAGAAGTAAATTGTTATAAGCATAGAACATACCATAACTTAACACTTAGCCCACTCTTTCTGCCGAATCCCCCCATTAATCCATACCCAAAGGTGTCCACAACAAGAAAACTACAATACTCAATTACCAAATGACAAGGCATACCTTTAGGTTTGGGAGGCCCGCCTTCAAACATATGATCATAACAGATGGGTGAGGGAGCACATGGCTGGCTCACATGGCAAAGAAATGACACAACGAGCTAGTTGGTGGCTGCAAGGGGCTGTTGGCTGCCAGCTGAGGACCATCTTGGAGAAAAACTTTCTCCTAGGGATATCACCCATAAAATGGTTGGTAACAAAGCCAAGTAGTCATTGTCATGATTGATCTCAATACTCGAGATTTTGGTGTCAATACTTTAGAAGCTCAGATTCCCTTAACAACTCCACAACTTTCAATCTAATATCTTTGGCTAGTAACACTGTAGCACCGGTATTTGACCTTGAAGAGGAACTCTGCCTCTTTCCATTAATCAGGATCATAGGTCACATAATGTTTTTCATATCAACTCATCAAAGAATGAATTCCTTCATATCTGACCTTAATCCTTTAAAAGGAATTACTGCTACTTTGACATGCCATACTTCAAGTTGTACTGTAACTTAAGAGTTTCTTCAAGTTGTTCTTCAAAGAGACATTAGGTCAGCTCTCAGTACTATATACTTTGTCCTTCTATTATGTATAGAAAAACAATATCATATATCTGTAATATTCAGACTTATGTCACAGGGCTTCAGAGGTAAAGAGTTTCAAATACTTGTCACAACAACACTACTCAGAAATGTTTAGATTAATAAAGAGGAGGCTTGGAAGTCTCCTAACATAGATTCTGATCTATATGACTTGGACACTGGAGCAACTTAACCCACATAATCAGATCATGTCATAAAGATGGATCGTATCTCAGCCTTGATACAAAACTTGTACTCATACTTTAAACTAGTCACAAATCTCAGATGTCATTAGTCATTAATCCACACCATAGAGATGGCAAACTTAGATATTTTAGATTTGCCTCACAGTGACTCTTGATCAATATTATAGAGGCTATATCATAGAGATAACATAGGGTTCTTTTCCACAAAGGTGAACCATGAAAATATTGTCCATTCACATAAAAAGATTGGACCCTTTTCTCAGGTTTCAGATTGTCACCTAGTTACCTTTCCATAAACTCAGATACTGTAGCTTGGATTTGTTTACTGTCTATGCCATAGAGATGATGAAATATTTCATTGTTTGCAACAGGAATATAGGTTGGATCTCCTTTTTCTTCACTCAATGCTCAGACTATTGCATTGACTTCAAAGCTCTCAGAGTGGGCATTGTTCCATAGTTAATATAATAAGCTCAAACTCACTTGATTACCATGAGAGTAAACTCGGACCATAGATTTCAATTATGCTCAGACCTTGATCTATAAAATGTCTCTTTCAGAAATGAGCTTTGAACTATACTCAGGCTTGTCTTCAGATTGTAGTCAATGACGATGATCCTTGCTCGGAGAAGAATCCATAAATTTTGGACCTACTTCAACTCAGGTGTAACAGAGACATATATCATTTATCACAGAGAGAATTTGGGTGCCTCATGTCAGTGAGCTCAGACGTCGATTTAACACAAAGATGGATTTTGAGGATCTTCAGATGCTTAGCACAGACCTTTGGATTCTTATTCTGACTAGTAGCCACAGACTTTAAAACATAAGCATCATGAATAGAGGTATCCTCATACAACAGACTTCTTGCATAGTAGATGATTTCAATCTATATTTTGGAGTGTGATCTCAGTGCATCTTCCTTCACCGTAGCTCTGATTCTATGTTGAAATTCGTCTGCAAGCTACAATTTCTTATCATGATAATTACTTGTGACTGATATATATATTTTCTTTTAGCATTTACATCATTCAGTTATGCCATCAAGCAATTACACATTAACAATTTAGCCATTCAAATAGAGATTATAGTGCACAAGAGACGAGAGACACCAAAAATCAGGCTAGGGTCCAGGGTAAAACCCACAAGAGAAAAACCCATCAATCCTTTCCTTGTAGAATCCTTGTCATCAAGAGAAACCCAAGTCATAAATGAACTGACTAGTAGACCAATTACCAAGTGCCAAGTCAACTCTCTCAAGATGTCACAATGCTTGTTCTTTAGAACTTCATCATCCACATAAAGGCCTCAGACTTCACACATTTTATCCACAGAGACGAGTTACAAAATAATAGATTTATGCCTCACACTTCTACTTCTTTTTGACCTTCCAAATATGCTGGAGCTAGTAGCCTTTTCTTCTGATTTTCGTCCTCCAAGAGTTCTTCAACTTTGTTTCATATCAGATGTATGTGTGTAGGATGATATCCAAATGAAAGATGTGAGCGGTCTATATATAGTCTTCTCCACAAGCGAATGGGTGCTACATATAGCTAAAAGCTGACTTGAGGGGTAGGAGGGCCTACTTGCCATTTTGGTGAGACAAATGACACTTGACAAATTTTATATTTATTTCTTTTGCAAGGGTCATGATGAGCATGCCCATTCAAATTATCTTTTGACCAATATAAAGCATGATGAACATGCTTTAAAATAATAATATTTTTTCTTGTTTTATTTTACATAAAATACATATTGAATCTTGATACAAGTATAACGACAATTATGAAGACCGACCCTATTTACAATTTCAACACAAACAAGGGAAATCTATTGTTTTCAATGTTCATTGCCATGATTTATCTCATGAGATACGTTTCATTTATATGGTTTTGGATCATTCTGTTAGATCTTATGACTTAGGACAAATATCATATTTCAATATTGAAATCTGATGTACCATTTTACATCTTATATATCGATTTTATTTTCATATTTATGTATCAATGTGTTTGTTTGATGTTAATGTTGCTATAGAAGTTTAAAAAATGATTACTTTTGTATTTTTTCAAGATTCTCGATAATTTATGAAATTTCTGATATTTTCCCCAATATTGTCAATAATTTAAATTTCGGACCCCCAGCAATAAATTGCCAATAACGATAAATATAACCTTGATTTATACATAAATATGCAAAAGTTCTCATTTATATAGCAAATAAAAGTGCATATAACCAAAATAACACTTAGTGAAATACATTTCTAAACCAAAAATATATCAATAAGGATGTTGTAGATGGCCTCTAGGGTAAAAAAAAAACATGCTACAACAAATACCCACATATCATCAAAATCATTATCTATATTGGGATCTTCATCATCAGTATCACCCTTTAAGCATTAAATTAAGATAAAAAAAGCTCTATGTTGCAGGAAATGTTGCCCAGGGGTCTGTTTCCGCTCGAAAACAAAACGGAAATGAGGAAACTCGTACCGTACAGCCTGGAAACTCGTTTTCGTCCATACTGGCACATTTCATGCTGAGAAACGTGACTAGTATAGCCGAAAACGAGTTTCCAAGCCATACAATGGAGTTTCCACTTCACAATTGTGGTTTTCTTTTATTTTATTTTTATTTTTTCGCTTCTAATTTTTTATTGGGTGAATAAAATATCTTTTGGATGCTTCTAGATGCCTCTCTCAAGCTATAAAAAGACTCTCGCCTCATTCTCTCATCACACAATTAAGCAAATCGTTTCTCTTGGAGACTGACGATTATAGCAAAGGAGAAAAGAGGAAGAGAGCAGTGGTTTCAGCTAGGGCATTTTCAATAGTGAGCAAAGGAGATTTCAGCAGCAAGAAAAGAGATTTTAGCAGCAGATTTGAAGTGCAGGGTTTCCAGCTATGGCATTCTTGGCTTTTGGCTCACTACAACCCTATTTCTTGTCTTTTCTGGTATTTTGGGGTAGGTTCAGCGACAGAAAATTAATTTGGGTAAGAAGCATTCATTTTCTTAGTTTTTTCCTACTATTTCTTCAATTTTTCGAGGGTGTATGCTTCCAAATATATGCAAAAGGTTTTTTCTTTACAGATTTGTTTTTTTTTTATTTTTTTCGCTGCAATGGCTTCCAACCAAGGTGCAGTTGCAAGTTCAAGCCCCAGGTCCAACCCAAAGGCTGCATATTATCCTCTTTGGAGGCATGTTCAGAAGCTTCAAAAATGTGGAGGTGGTGGCTCATGGGAATGGCAATGTAACCTTTGCAGTACTTCGTACAAGGGCTCCTACCCAAGAGTGAAGGCACATCTTTTGCATGGAGGAGGACAGTGGATTGCAGGTTGCACAAAAACAGTCGGCCCATTGACAAGGAGGGCATATCAAAGAGGGCAATATGAAGCAGATGGAATTAAGAGAAGGTATGATGAGCTTAGTCAAGCTCCACCTAACATTGAGCCAAGGATTGTAGTTGAAGAAACGAAGAGGAGAGCCAATGCCACTCAACAACATGAACAACCAGCCTCCAAAAATACCAGAGGGGCATCCCCTTCAGTTCAGGATAGCAGAATTGCTAAATTGGTGAATGTGCAAGCGAGAGAAGAAATTGATTCCAAATTGGCTAGGTGCATTTATGCATGTGGTATCCCATTCAATGTTGTTCGCTCTCCTTACAGGAAAGATATGATAAGGGAAATTAACAAAGCTCCTTAAGGGTACAAGGGGCCCAACTATGAGAAAGTCAAAACTCAACTTCTCAAAAATGAGGAGCATGTGGAGGATATCTTATCACCAATTCGTTCTTTCTGGAGTAGCTCTGGGGTTATCATAGTCTCAGATGGATGGACAGATACAAGGTGCAGACAATTGATAAATATCATTGCCACTGCCCCCAAAGGAGCAATGTTTATAAAGGCGGAAGATTGCTCAAGAGAGGTAAAAGATGCACAATTCATTGCTAATGTTATTATAAAATCTATTGAACAAATAAGGCCTAACAAGGTGGTGCAAGCGGGTATATATGGTGCGTAGATTGTGCCTTGATGAGGATTAGTGGAGTAAGATAGATTTCTTGCTAAAGTTCACAACCCCTGCATTTGAGCTTCTTCGGAATAATAACACTAACCAACCATTCTTAGGAGAGGTATATGATGGCGTGGATTCCATGGTCGAGAAAACTATGGAAATCATTTCACGAGAGTCTCCACAACTTTTGTTTGTTGATGATCATTTTGTTGATTTAGTCAAGAAAATCATTGTTGATAGGTGGAACAATTTCAACACTCCATTGCACACTTTAGCACATGCCTTGAACCCCAAATTATATGATTAGGAGCTTATTGCTCAAAGCAATGGGAAGAAGAAGGCACCCCATAAGGATAGAGAGGTGGCTAATGTGGTGAAAATACCCTTATGAGAATATTTCCATCTCATCTACACAGGGAGGTAAAGGAAGAATTTGCTAGTTTTGCTACAGGATTAGACGATTATTCAGATATATCAACTTTGGAGGAGAGAAGCACCACGAATCCAGTTAGGTGGTGGATTTGTCATGAAGCAAATGGTGCACATTTGCAAAACCTTGCCATTCGTGTTCTTTCACAAGTGGCAAGCTCTTCATCAACAGAGGAATTGGAGCACCTATGGTTTTATTCATTTTGTGAAGCGCAATAGGTTGGGCTCACAGAAGGCAGAGGATCTTGTTTATGTGCACTCCAACTTTCGCCTTGCATCTCGTAGCGGTCCAGAATACAACAGTGGTCCTTCTAAAGAATGGGATATGGATCCAGAAAGTCCTGATTTGGATCTCTCTCTTGCTGTCCTGGATATTGAAGTCCAGCCTGCAAGTGGAATTGGCCCATAATCTTCTTCAGCACCACCATCCACTGTTGAGTATGTTTCTGCTTCTATTTTTTATGAGGATTATGATGATGAGGATTAGTGTTTTGTCTTTATAGTTCTTGCAGCCTCATAGTCTTTATTATACTTGCAGCCTCATATATATTAACGGCTAATTTTGAGATTTGGATATATAATAAAGGTTGATTTTGGATATTCCGATATTGCTATTTTTATTATGTGATCATTCATGAGTAAATGTGATGTAAATTTAATCATAATGTTTAAACATTGAATGTAATAAATTATAATGTATCATGTATGCTTTATGATTGCACATAACATTTCTTAAATGTCCTAAAATCTAATATATATATATCTCGCGTTTCCCTTTTTCCAAAATTTGGGGGGGTCATGTTTCGTACTCGTGCCCGTTTCGAAAACTTGTACCCGTTTCGTGCAACTTAGAAAAAGATTCATATGTCAAATCGAGATTTTGTTTGTGATGGGTACATTTTTACTAGGGTCACGATAGAGGAGTTCAACAATTAATGCCACTAACACCAAGTTACATAGAGGGCTTGGTTCTCTTGATTGTTAAGTCTACTGAATTTTGAATAAGACCTAAAAATCTACTTTATCCATATGAAATCCAATGAAGTCAGAAACACTCTCAAATATCTCGAGTCAATTAATGGTAATCTTAGAAATTTAAGTAAAAGGATGAAAATGAAAGATAAAGGAGAATTTAACATTACCATTAATTGCATAGCAATAGTAGGGCCATAGGCTTGAATATTAGGCTGCTCCACTCAAAAAAATTTGTTTCTTTTTTTTAAATTGTGTTTGGAACTTCCTTGGTCACATTGTATGGATTTGCCTAGTTGTGTACAAAACCCGCTAGTTCGGTGAAAAAAAGTTGGTTCATTATTGAATTGGCCAATTTTGGCTGGTTCCATTACAGGATTGATCGGTTTGGTTACATCACTTTTTGACCCCACGGCTTGAGTAGATAGTTACCACATCACCCTTCTTGCCCTTTAGAGGATGACACAAGGAAATTTGGTGATGACATCTTGGTTTGGAGACACTTTGGAGGTATGCCCATGGAAATAGAGATACATTTTGGAGTATGGCACACTCATTAGCCTTGTTTGTGACATTTTGAGCCCCTTTGGAGGGTGAAGTCATAGTGGGGGAGGTCCTTCTCCCACACGTGTGGGCATTTTTGGCATTATTTGTTATGTTTTTGAGCTATGAGTTTGGCTTATAACCTCACATTTGTAGAACATTAAAAGTAAACTTGTAATTAGGGCTTTTACTTATATTTTTGTAAAAACGAAGGTGTTAAGTCTCATATAAATAGAGGATCCCCCTCATCTCATTTCATCATCACACATTATTCAATCTTCTCTATTAAGAGTGTGAATTAGTCACGTTTTCACTACTTGGGCAAGATGTGACTATTCTATGGTGCAAATTGTTGTGGAGAGGATATTTTGCATGGAGATGTTTTCCTGGGATTGAAAGAAGTGCTTCTTTGGATAATTTTGTAAGTTTCATGCTCTATTTTAGATATTTCGCGTATTGTTTGTTTGATGTAGGGTTTATGTTTATGCCATGACTAAATGCCAAATTTATGTTGAAGTCTTGCTCCATTATTGCATGCATAATTGTTCTATTTGATGCCTATAAGGAAAATCTAGATGTGCATTCATTATATTTAATTTCTCTCTTGAAAAGAAAAATATATAGGGTTTTAAAGTGGATGCCCTAGTCATCCCCCCTTACTCCATCAAAACCTCTTCATGAAATTTTAGCTCTAGAAGACACCATTGAGCCCATTTAGGAGAAAGCACTAATAATTGGCATGTTGCTCATCCATAAATTTCATTAATTTTTTTCTTCTTTTCCTTGTTCCTAAACACCTAGGTTTAGCAAATAGGGTTTCCTATGTAAATTTCTGCATAAAAGTGAATTTGTGGTCGATGTTGTGGCTAACAATTTAGGGATTGTTTCAATAAATCACATGAAAGCAAAATCTAGCATTGTGCATGGTTAATCCTCCCTTGAGAGGGCTGACATCATCCTTGTTTGCTGATTATGCATGTCTTTCAGCCCTAATCTCCCTTAAGTGACCCTACCCCTAGGTGTTTATTGGAAGCCCTTTGTTCCTTTTTTTGAAGGCCTTTTCTTTGTGTTAGCTTTTGTAGCATCAAATGTGTTCTAGCCATGAAATTTGGTGGAGAGGCTAGAATACATGAGATCTCCAAAACCCATAAATCGTTTCTAGAAATTTTTCCTAGAAGTATCTCATTTAGATTATTAACCAATTTTTAAATATTTCCTAACTCTAAAATTAGGGAATATGGTTAATTAATCAACATTAATTGAGATAAGATGATAATCATCTAGAAACTCACACGGATTGATCCAAAGATGATCCTAGCCATTGGTTAAGCTTTAATCTTGGCCATTGGTGTTCCAACAATGTATTATAAGAAGAGATCGATGCGGTGATGGAGAAAAACACTTGAGCAGTTCGATTTCTTGGCAGATCGATTTCCAGAGTAGTAGCAGTGAGTTGCCAAAGAGAGCCAGAGATCGAAGCAGTGTCGGAGGGGCAGAGACAGTAGAGGTTGGAGGACGTATTCCAGATCTAGTGAGTGCATTTGCAGAGAGGCAAAAAGCCACAAAGAAGCTAACGTAGGGGCAGCGCAGCAGCTTCTAGAGGCAAGTTCGATTTGCTGAGAGGGAGAGACGTCTCCAGTTCCAGATGTCGAGAAGGAGTCCCAGAGTGTCGGAGAAGCACTTTTCCAACTAGCCGAAAGCAGAACAACTTCATTAGAGACTAGTCAGAGGCTTGACATCCACCAGGCTACACAAAGCAACGCAGAGGCTGACGCAAAGGGTCAGAGGGCCGAGTTTCTGAAGGCAAGTTGCGTCGAGAGTTTGCCTATGGGGTGAGGAAAATTCCTCACTAGATTTTTGCCATTATTTTTCTTTGTAGGATTGCCAGATTTCGGCATCTATTTGTACTCAGAATTTCTCACTACTGTATAATAATAAAACCCTCAACTACTGCACCAGTTTTCCCAAGTTGGCTTTTTCTGGGGACTTTTGTCCAAAAATAATTGTCTCATAATTTTTGTGTGTGCTAGCATTTCTGAGTTTACAGCACATTATTTTTCCGTAGTTTTATTTGTGAAGGTTGTAGTGTGTTTATTTCAATATTTGTTGTAGCAGATAAATTGTTAAATTAATCAACAATTAGGAGAAATAATACCAGCTGCTGTAATAGGATTTCAATTTGAAATTTTCACACTTTGTCTATTGTAGAACATTGTGCACCTTATCACTGCAAATTAATCATACCCTATGAAACCGGATTCATCCCTTGGCCCTATGTGTCTGGAATCCGGCGAATCAGACATGATTCGGGTGGATTCGTGTTCGAAAATTGGGACATGTTGTGTCTGATCGGGACATGTTCAAATCCAAAATGTGCCCCGATTTTCGGACACAAATCTGGAAATCAAGAACCTGCGCAATGTTATAAAGGCATATTTCCCCATTCTATTTGCACATTCACTTGTTTAGTTTGTTGTGGGTTTGCTGTGGGTGTTTGGGAGCAAGGAAAAAAGGGTGTGGAAGAATTTTCAAGGAGATTCAAACAACAGGTAACTGCATTTTCTCTCTTTTTTTTGCATTTTTATTACAGCAGATTGCATGTGCATTTCTTTTACAAATTTGTGCATTTTTTGTTTATTTCTTTACAACATTCATGACTCAATCAAGGGCAGTAGGGAAGAGACAAAAGAAGGGGAAGAATGTCCCCATTGGACATGCCCCTCTCCCAATTTCATCAGGGTCTGCAAGTGTTTCCTCTATTGCAAGTGGGAATGCAACAGCGGCTTCAATTGTTGAGGTAAGACTTCCTTCTCAAGGTGACAAATATCCCTTGTGGAAATATGTCACAAGAGAGCAAGGGCCACCCAAAAAGGTGAAGGGAGGAGGCATTGTGAGTTGGAAATGTAGCTATTGCCACAGTACCTTCAGGAGCGCATATTTTCGTGTGAAAGGTCATTTGTTGGCTTTACCAGGTTGTGGAATTGGAGCTTGTACAAATGTGCCTTTACCAAAGAGGAAAGAAATGCTAAGAGAGTCGAACGTTGGTATGGCAAATGTGGCTGCAAAATTTTAAAAAAAAAAAAAAAAAAAAACAAGAATGATGACTACCTTCCATTCTTGAGGAAAAGCAGCAACAAATTCCCATTTGAGAGTTCTATTGGAGGACAAGCAGCAAAAAGAAAGGCAATTTCACTTGGTCCAATGGACAAGATTTTTCAGAATGAGAAACGGGAAGATCTTAATCTCACCATTGCCTTTTTTCTATCAAAACTTCATATGCTTTAATGTTGCATGCTCACCTCTATTTATTGAGATGTGTCGAGCTCTAACTCAAGGGGCTCCATCAGGGTATGTGCCTCCTGGGTCAGAGAAGCTTAGAACCACATTGTTGACGAAGGCAAAAAACAAGGTGGAAAAAATACTTGAGCTTATTAAAGCATCATGGCCAACATCTGGGGTTAGCATTGTTTCTGATGGATGGACAGATCCAACACGGCACCCATTCATCAACTTCATGGTGTCTTCCTTGAATGGTCCAATTTTCTTGAAAGCAGTGGATGCACTTGGACAATACAAGGATGCACAATATATGGGTGAGTTGTTTATTAAAGTATTGAAAATGTAGGTGTTGATTCTTGTGTGCAAATCATTACAGATAATGCACCTGTTTGCAAGGTTGCAGGCATGATTGTGGAAGCTAAATATCCACAAGTGTTTTGGATACCTTGCATTGTCCATTCATTGATCTTAGCACTGAAATCTATTGCTTTTGTTGTGCTTTGGATTGGTAACATTTTTGAGGATGCACGGCATATCCGTAACTTTGTACAAAATCATATAAATGCCCTCACTATCTACAAGGAGTACAACAATATATCATTGTTGAAGATTGTGAATACATAGTTTGCCTCTTCATTCATCATGTTGAAGAGGTTGAGGGAGGTCAAGACCGCTCTTGGGGCCATGGTTATTTCATAGTTTTGGTCTTTTTGGAGAAAGACAGATCAATTAGCCTCTAAAAGAGTGAAGGACACAATGTTAGATGATGCTCTGTGGGAGAGGGTAGATCTACTTATTGAAATCATGGACCCTATCATTTCTTTCTTCGATTTGCAGATACAAACCAACCCATCCTAGGAGAGGTTTATGAGGGATAGGATTCCATGATTGAGTTTGTGAGGAGCATTATTTTACAGAATGAGTGCCCCAAGTATGAGACATCATCAAAGGCCTTCTTCACCACTATATAGGATATTCTTGTCAGAAAATGGGACAAGAATTGCAAACCGTTACATTGTTTGGCTCACTCATTGAACCCAAAATACTATAGCCATGAGTGGTTGAATGGTGAACCTTCTCGCAGATTCCCTCCTCACATGGATGGTGAAATCTCACAGGGGAGGAAAGATGCATTCAGGCGGGTTTTTCAAGATCGAGCATCCCTTGATGAGGTGGAGGATGCCTTTGCAAAGTTTTCCACTGGCACTGGTTGATTTGCAGGATATGCTCTGATTAGAGACAAGGAGGCTAAGAATCCCTATAGCAGTGAGCCATGAGGCTCCTCTCTCAGGTGACTTCATCCTCTTGTTGTGAGAGGAACTGAAGCACATAAGGGAATTTTTATAGTGTCAAGAAGAGCAGGCTTGAGCAATCCAAGGCAGAGACAATGGTGTATGTGCACACCAACCTTCGTCTTATTTACAGGCAGAGGGATGAGTGGTTGAAGGGAAAGACAAAGATGTGGGATGTCTTTCCTGATGATATGGGTTTGGATAGCAGTGTTGAGTTGGCATTGGCCAACTTGGATCTCAATGATTCAATGCTAGAGCCTGTCACATTTGATGATGGTGATATTGTAGAGGGGTCATCCTCCACACTAGCAAATGCAGAGATGACTTTGGATAGAGGGGAGGAGGATGCAGCAGAGGAAAGCAGTGGTGACCATGATGATGAGGACAATGACACTGATTTTGATGATGACTACGAGGATTGATGACTCATGAGTCATGAACTACCTACGGCCTTGAGGCTTGTATACTTGTAGCTGTTTTGTATTTGCTATTTCTATTTTCCATTAGCATTGCACTACCTATGTAACACATTTTGATTTTGATGACTTAATGAGAAAACTACAGTATCTTTATCTTACTATCTTGTCTTATTCCTATTGGATCATTGATGGATTGAATATGTATTATGATTTATCATTTATATCACAATTGTATTTTTATGCAAAATGTTACTTTGTAAAACTTACATCTAAATGAAGATCTATGTTTGAAATATATATATATATATATATATAAAATAATATATAACGTATCCAACACTCGAAACGAATCCCCGTATACGTCGAATCTCGAATCCCCGTGTCAGGTGACTTAGATCATACACTAACTTATAACAGCTATGTCTTTGGTCTAGGTATAGAGTACTTGAACCTTGGCATAGAATATCTTGGCCTTTCTAGGCTTTGCTGGTACATTATTCCGTTTAATAGAATTGTTATCCATCACCTTCAGCCATAGCATTAGAGTATCCTTTAGGGGATTTAGGAAAGCCTCCCTTGTGGTCATATACCACTAAAGAACAGGAGAAAGGTTGCTGAGGTGACAGTGACAACCCTTTCTCTTGTTGCCATAATGTTTGGCTACACCTAGTGAGTCTTTGCACTGGGCCTGCTAGATTTTGCAGCAACATTCCCTCCTATTTTGTCTCAAAACTTTTGGTCTGTACTCTCTTGCATGCCTTTGGGGCCTGTACATCACATCCTGCTGAACCTTGTAACCATCTTTATTGCAATTCAACTATTTTGTGGTGCCATCCTATAATCTGATGCTAATGCATGAGCCTGATCAGAAGGCTTCAACTCTACATTGAGATCTTTTGCTGGCAAAGGTTCTTCCTTATCTAACCTCTAACACATAACTCTTGCCGGCTTGATTGCATCCCTTCTCCAGAGAATGCATCCCACGAGAGCTATCACAGCAGGAAGAACTGCCTGGATGACTCCCAGAATAGCATGCCATTGATGTCTTTGTAACCTCAGCTTTGAGAGTTAACACACAAGATTTTCATAACTTTAACAACTACTAGCCTACTGGAAATAAGGCTGTATGTCACAAAAATTCTTTTGGACGGTATCTTACATATTTCATTTTCTTCTTGTGTCTGCATGTGAGACATTCAGGCATGATTATTTTTGAAGTTCATGATCACAAACTGAGAGATATCTCAGGCACTTCTATTGCATACTACTTGAAGCTTTCATGTCTTCAATAAAGCAACAGGAATTTTGAAAAAGTCCCTCAAATATAACATTATTAGTCAATCTTAATCATAAATTATATCATCCTTTCTTTAGTTTTGCTGATTATGCTGGAACAAATACCTACCAGCATCAGAAGCTTATTTGCCCCATCAGCAAGAGTTGCAAGACTGCCATACTGCTCAGGATTGAAATCCATCAAAGCAGCAGTCAAGTATTCTCCAGCAGGGGTGCTCTTCATCTTCTCCGAACCTGAGTGTATAATAGCTAAAGCTCCTGTCGTTTGACTAGTACCAGAGCTCGGTGACCTTTGATCTGGACTCTGAGATTGAGTATTGCTATTGCTGCATCAACATACCAGACAAATAAGAAAATTTGTAAATATTCAAGGAAAACGATAGGAAACCATATATAGCCATCAAATATAAAATTGCATAATCAGGAAAGGGAAAACCTGACTGAGCCATCTAGCTGGTGATCATCATATCCTTTTGAATCTGTCCTTGCAGCCTAAGACATTTGCAAAAGGAAAATCCATAGTGAACAAAAAATATAAAATAGTTCAATCAATATATGTTAAAAATTTTAATAACCCAAGTTCATTAATAGTAAAAACGTGCCAGGAATCAGAAAAACAAATTTTGCATGGGTGATCATATCTGATCACTACACACCAACATGCTGCTTTTGTCTATTTACTGAGTAGAACAATGCTATTGGCATAGGTACCATTATAAGATGAAAAACGTTCTTGAATACTTTCACAGCATCACACCTCTTATGAGTAAATACTATATACAGAACACAGCTGCACATAATCTTCCTTTGCTTCAATTCCAATAACAATTTTCCAATCTTCAGACAAGTCTTCACAATGTGAGGATACAGAAGCAGGCAAACACACTTTAAAGTCATGTGGAGACACCTCCCAAATGTTAGAGAATGTCACGGTGGCCAGTGGGACACTGAGGTCCCCAGCATAGGTAGCCCCCTCTGAGTTTAAAGGCTGGAAAATTTAATATGAAATAAAATCAAAAGAAATCACCTGAAAATCTAAAAAACAGCAGTGATTCAACCCTACCTACACACTGCCAGATAGAAGAAATCACAGATAAATGGCTGTAGGTTCTGTGGTTCTTATGTTTCTTCTTAAAACAATGTTGGCTTTGGGGGATGGGAGAGGAGAGGGGGAGGACGACACATCCAAATGTCCCACTTTTCAGGAGACACCTAAAAGAACATTCTTCTACAACACACACACCCCACATAGATGAAACGTTTTGTTGTGCATTTTTAGAGTTTCACGACAAGCGGGGCATGGCAAAACATTTTCCCATGCCGCCCAACCCATGGTAACAAGGAGCATGTCTATGACCATTGGTGGCATATCGCCACATATACATTGTTGATTTGGGGTAGCATTGGATGTGCTCTAGCCATGGAAATCGCTGGAGAGGCTAAAGCACGTGAGATCTCCAAGACCCAGAAATTGTTTGGGGAAATTCAACCCGGTTAGACAGATATTAAAATAATTAATATTTTTAATGGCATTCCTAAGTCTAAACTTAGGAAAATTAAAATATTAATGGGTATTAATATAAAACTGGGTGAGAACGTTCTAAATGACATGAATCAAGCCAAATCTAATCTTAGCCATTGATTAGAGACTTAATATCGGTCATTGAAGACTCAACAGGAAAAGTATAAGAGGAGGCTTGAGGGTCAGTTGGAGATACACCAAGATTGATCAATCAATTCAATTTTTCTGGAGTAGGGTTTGCTGAGAAAATTCGAACAAGTGATCTAAGTTGCAGCGAGAG
Source organism: Pinus tabuliformis (assembly GCA_031772625.1). NCBI lineage: Eukaryota > Viridiplantae > Streptophyta > Pinopsida > Pinales > Pinaceae > Pinus > Pinus tabuliformis. The sequence goes on from CM062818.1 coordinate 756,221,663, forward strand.
GCAGTGAGTACATAGCAGAGAGGCAGAGATAGTGCCAAAGGGCCAGCGCAGTGATTGAGGAGGCTATGCAGAGGCAACAGGAGCCACGTAGAGGCAACTAGTGACTGCGCAAAGGCTGAGGGGCCTGCGTGGGTGACGCAGAAGGCCAGAGAGCTGACGCAGAGAAGCAGAGGGCTGATGCAGGGGGTTCTAGAGCTACGCAAAGGCTAGCAGGCCGATGCAGAGCCTTGGAAAAGCGTTGGAAGGATTTTCGTGGAGCAAACTTGCTGAATATCTGCTTCCTAGGAGAGGTATTACTACCAAATAGAAATCTATGTCGGGTGAGCCAGTTTGGAACCATAGTTGACCTCAAGAATGTTGCTTAATAATAAAACCCTCAGAACTGCTGCACCGGTTTTCCCAAGTTGGTTTTTTCTAGGGACGATTGTCCAAAAATAACGGTGTCCCTAGTGTGTTTGTCTATTATTTCAGTTGATGATCTGTAGATGAGTTGAGACTGCATTTGTGTTTATTATCAGTATTTATATGGTCAAATAACTTGTTAAGGAATAAACAAGTAGGTGAAATAAACCAGATAATGGGTAGGAATTTCTGATGTGTCAGACTTAGAAATTTCAACATGGTATCAGAGGATTGCAGATCATAGGAGAACTGAAGGCACCAACTGAAATCAGAAAATTTGCAGTAGAAACAATTGTCCCAAGAGACAGAGTTATTCCTAAGCAGAAGGCAGCAGAGAAGGAGTGACGCAGAGGGCCTGTGTCATCATTTCGAGCTAGAGAGAGGGCCAGTGCAGAGGCAGGGAGAGGCAAAAGAGGCTCACAAAGAGCCACGTCATCCTACTCAGCCAAGTAGGCTTGACGCAGTTGGCCAAAGGAGCGATTCACCCTTGTCGGGATTGCGTAGAGCTAAAAGGCTCAGTTTCTTCAGCTGCTAGGCACTAAGGAGTTGTGGGCAGATTGTGAATTGGGAAGTCGGTGGGGTGTTGTTGTTGTCAAAGCAGAACAGTACCTAACAGGACAGAACCAAGGTAGACGGAGTCGTTGCCTTGAGGGATTTCTATCCAAGAAATCCAGATCCGAGTTGTAGTTGCAAAGAGGATCGGAGAGGAGCGGATCGACAGTTGGCGGGAAGATTTCCAGCAGGGAAATCGAGACTCAGAGTGAGTCTAGGAGAGAACTTCCCAAAGGGAAGTCGAGACTCAGAGGGAGTCTAGAAGAAGAGCGGAGATGGCAATGAAAGGACTGAGGGATCACGACAGGTTGGACAGGGCCTCCAACTTTGTCATCTGGAAGGCCAGGATCCTGTCTGTTATGGATAGGCATCGCATCAAGGGCTTCGCCTTGAGAACCATGGCTATCCCAGTAGACCCAGCTGATAATGAAAGGTATGAGGATGCAATGGAGAAGGCAAAGTGCATAATGCTTGATGGGGTCAATGATCATCTAGTACAGCATATTGCAGAGAAGAACACGGCAAAGGAGATGTGGGATACCTTAACGACATTGCATCAGGGCACTTCCGTGCAGAGGAAGATGCTGTTGGAGAATCAGTTGTGGTCGTATGAGATGCAGAATGGGGAGGAGATAGATCTATTACCTCAGCAGGTTGCAAGAGATTCGGGACCAACTTACTTCCATAGGGGCCATGCTGGATCAGGAGTTCTTGGTGAGGACCGCCTGAATGCAGTCTCCGAGGACTCGGAGACATTTGTCCAAAGCATTTTGGGCAGAACTACTCTTCCAGGATGAGAAAAGATGTGGAGAGCTCTTCACCAAGAAGAGATCAGACAGTTAACCAAGACGAGGAGTACCAACAAAGGAGGTCGAATCAAGAAAGAGGAGGAGGAGGATGCGGCTTTGTCATTTGCAGGACAGTGGGGGAAGAGGAAGAAGAAGGACATCTCCAAGGTAAAGTGCTTCCATTGTGGGGAGTTGGGTCATTATGCAACCTAGTGTCCCAGGAAGAAGAATAAGGGAGAGGCTTTTGACTCCAAGGCAACTCTAGCTAAGGCGGAGAAAGAAGTCGAGACGGATGACGAAAGTGCCATGAGTGCTCATGCACCTCTAGCGAAGAGGTGCGAAGACATTGAGTTGTAGTCATGAGGACTACAGAAGATGAGGGGTAGGATCCTTGAGGAACCCAAACTCTTGGAACATATCCAGTTATGGGAACCCTAAGTGACAGTTGCAGGATGACAGATGTTGGTAGAAGCAAGATGTGGATGGAGCGACAAGGCAGTGCTAGAGTGCAGGGGTATGTGGCAGCGCAGAGGTGGTTGCAGCAGTGTGAGAGGCACAGAGGTGTTGCAGCAGCGCAGAGGCAGCAGAGGGAGCACAAGATAGCAGCAGAGGTATCTTCAGCATCAGGGGGCTTCTAAACTAACAAGGATGTAAGTAGTTAGGTAGATCAGTTACTTACTTCTCGGTAGCTGACTTGCAGTGCAGCAGTTAGCAGTGGTAGTGCTATGGGCAGCACGATGCAGCGTGTTGAGAGAGAGTTGCAGTGCAGACGCAGTGTTGGGAGGAAGGACCAGCAGCAGCACGGATGCAAAGGGAGCTGCAGTACAAATAATGCAATAGGAATTTCTAACGTGTCAGACTTAGAAATTTCAACATACATTGCTATAGTGGGAGCAGCATTTAGTGTTGTTGGGAAGATCCATGGTCTCTTTTTTTGTGTCAACTTTTTGAATCCAAAACCAAATCCATCATCAGCACAACAAGTCAATTAAAGGATCAAATCCAGAACCAGACCCATCACGTCCAGAATTGGACCCATCATCAGGACAACAAGTCAGGCCCTTCAATTTATTTGTTGTCCTCCAGATCCATTGAATCCAAAACCAAAACCATCATCAAAACAAGTCAAACTTCTTGTCCTGATGATGGGTCTGGTTCTGGAGTCTCGGGATCTGGTTTTGGATTTTTTCCTTCAATTGATTTGTTGTCCTGCTGATGGATACAGTTCTAGATTTGAATATACATGTTTTCAATTGACAAAAAAAACACCATTTTTTAAATGGAGTTAGTGAGTTATCAATCAAAATGAAATAAAGGTGATAACATATAATACAAAAAAACATAATCAATATTTAATCATTTTGATACTTACGGACTCAACAAAGCACTGAACATAAACATCACAATGCCTCAAAACCAAAGTTTCAAGAAACTAGCTCCCAAATGGCTCAGATAAAACCCAAAACATTTTGGACATCTTTGCCAATTTGGAAACATGCCCTGAGCCATTTTGGGCCTAAACTTGAGTGTTTTAGGGCCAAGAAAACTCATTTACGGCTATGGCACCCACACAAACTCTAAAAACAATTATATATATATATATATATATATGAACTTAAAAACCTGATTATATTTGTTGTCACTAGGAAATCCCCACACTACAAAAGCTGAAGGGAGTTTGGAAACACTAGCAAATAAGCATTATCACCTTGCTTATCCTTGCTTCGCAGTAACTACTTGTTAACTTTAGTGGTGCATCCCTCAATGATCAAGGGATCAACACTTGGAAAGGAAAATTATTACTAGCACCCAAAATCAATATTAATGCTGTCTTTTTAAATAAACTGCAACTAAATGTAAATAACAGCAACCCTAAAGGTGTCCTAAATGCAGAAAATATGCATGAAAAACGATGCAGCAAACTATTCTAAACTATGGGATCAAATCCCAATGCAAGTATATGTTGTCAACTGATAAACAGGTGCAAACACAGAAAATGCAGCAAGATAATATGACTAGATTAAGGTTGTCTATGCTAAATTAAATGTTGTTTTTTGAGTATTTTATGTTTTTCAATGTTTTTAGACTTTTCCAATGCATGGAAATCAAGAAAGCTAACGTTTCTGTCTATTTCCACACTTAAAAATGGAATTACAGCAAGTTTATGTCAAACTTGTAAATTAACAGAAAATTATAGTAATATGATGCACATGTTTCAATGTAGATAACCTTTTTTGCTTTTATGTTAATAGTTTAGTAACTAAAACAAATAAAACTAGTTCATTATTGGAGACAAAAAGGAGGATAGAAGAAAGCAAGTGGGGTAAACGAAAGTTCCAATTCCTACCACTGGAGTTCTACAAAAAATGAAATTAAAAACAAGTAAAAATGTATAAATGTTACATAAATTCTTGAACACAAAGCAAAAGAGATAGCCATTGAAGAATTGTTTGATTGTCTTTATTACGAAATATTGTAAGAACAACAAAATCCTTGACAGGTCTGGAAAAGAAAGAACTTTCCAGTTAGAATCATCTTCAACTAGATGGGATGAGGTAAAATCATGATCCAATAAAGAATTCTCCAACTATGGCAGGCACTGTCTAATATTCCTAATGGAAATTTACAATGATAAACAAAGCAAACATAGTAAAAACATATACAAAAATTTACAGCACATCAAACAACTAGAATTCTCCATAAACTACGTTGTGCTCAGCCATTTTATTAATATAATTGCTGGGTACAAAGGTATAATCAGAAAGCATGCACTTGGGCTTGCTCAAGTCAAGTTAACAATATCCAAGTGATGAAATCAGCTGCTCTAACATGCAATATCGCTGTCCCCAACAATCTGTGTCTTGTCTCAGTGAAGACTGCACCGCTAGCTGCAAATAATAGTTGCTACGGCCTCCTCTGGTGCTCAGAAAATTCCGGGAAATTAACCCCCGGCTCAACATCCTCCTCCATAATGGACTCAACATGAGCCTCCGACTACTCCATAAACAACCCAACATCCAAGACATCCTCACCAATCAGTGGTAGATGATTGTCATCCAGCAACTCTGCCATAGATCTAGATGCCTTTGTACCTATTGGCTCCTCATCAACAATGGAGATGTCTCTAATTTTGAGCATAGTGGATTTGTTGTATAATTGAGAATGGTCCTGATTCCCAATTGCAGAATGAATCAACTTCTCCCCCACATCAATCATCATTTGTTGCATCCTAATCACCTCATTCAAGGTTACTACCATGTTGTTTGATTCTAATCTTTCTTTGGATCTCATGATTTCTTCTTTTTATTCTAGTCTTGTCATAGAACGAAGGGTTTCCCACAAGCTAAGCCACGCTTATGGCTCTAATACCACTGTAATATTCCTAAAGGAAATTTACAATGATAAACAAAGCAAACATAGTAAAAACATATACAAAAACTTACAGCACATCAAACAACCAGAAATCTCCATAAACTGCGCTATGCTGAGCCATTTTATTGATATAATTGTTGGGTACAAAGGTAAAATCAGAAAGCATGCACCTGGGCTTGATCAAGGCAAGATAACAATATCCAGGTGATAAATCAGTTGCTCTAACATGCAATATGGTTGTCCCCAACAATCTTTGTGTTGTCCCAGTGAAAACTGCACTATTGGCTGCAAAAAATGGTTGTTAGGGCCTCCTTTGGTGCTCAAAAAATTTCGTGAAATTAACCCTGGGCTTTCCACCAAAACCCACAAAGGAATTGGCCAAATGTTGACCTCGAAATTTTGGCCCAAATTTCTCCTAGCTCCTCTAGTTGCTGGCTGAAATGGGACCCCTGTTTGACCCCTCAAATATGCCCACAAAATTATGCCAAATTATTTATGAGGTCCTTATCAAAAACCCAGAAAAACCCAGAAAGGGCTTTCCTAGTTTTGACTTTCCAAAATTGACCCCAAATGCATGGCCCTCCACAAGCAGAAGATGTAACCTGCAACAGATTCGGTGTTTGCTACTCCTCCCAAGTGCTGGAAAATCCCCCAAAATAGTTGCAACCCCCAGCAAAATACTTCCCCGGACTCCACCTCAAGTCTCAACCCCAAAATCACTTCACACCTCAACCTCCTTGCTTCCTCCAAGAACTGTGCAATCCCTGTGTTGTTGCTGCTGAGCCTCTCCACAAACTCGCACTCCTTGCTAGTAGTACAAACCGGACTAGATGGAACTCCCTCCTTGGGCTGGCCCTCGAAGTCCACCGAAGCAAGGGTTGAGATCTCCGCTCGAAGACACTCGTGTGCTAAACAACACTACAGACTTAGCTTCTGCTCAAGCGTGCTATGTCAAAGACACAATTTCTGAATAGATGAATGGATAACCAAAATGAATGCCTCTATCTCTATTTATCAAAGAGCCTCCAAGATGCCCATGTGGGCCCAGCTCGACTTTCCCCACCAACTTAGCTCCAATGACAGAGTCTTCCACATGTGAGCCGTAATTCTCCATGGGGTGTCCCCCACGCTCCACTAGAGCTACAATATTTCCCTTCCTAATGTTTGGGCCCCCACTTAATCCCAAAATTCATGTGGGACCTCTGAACCCATATCACCTAATTGCAAACATGAAATAAGACAAAATTGTGCAAGATTGATATTTCCCTTAGCAATCAATATTGCTAAGTGGGAATATCACAGTCCTCCCTGCCAAAACGGTGTTTGTCCTCAAGAAACTGCCAAACAATGCTCTCTCTAGTTGTTGCTCCCCATTGTCACTGCAAAAATGTGCCAGGGTCCCAAATGCGCCACTGATTTGTCCCTGACCTCCGCATTGTCCTGACATGAAAAAATCCCTCAATACGAGGATCCCAAGCCATCCTATCCCACCTGAAGCTCCCCTCGCTCCACTCACTATCCTGCCTGGTATAAGTATCAGAAGTCCCCTGTATACCATCAATGAGTAGGGGATCATGATAATGTGGCACTATGCCCAACTCCTCGTGAAGTTGTCCTACCACGTAGGCCATCCCATGCACTCCAGGAATATACTCTCGAAGATACCACCCAATCCTTGCAGAGATAGTGTCTCGCTCACGCGAGCTTCTCTCGATATCATCTTGCTGGCCCACCTACCATGCTAATGTCCCCATGCCATCATTGAGTCACCAATGCCCAACGGAAGATCTGAATGATATTCCCCTATAGAAATCAGCTCATCCCCAAGGGTAGTTGTATCGCCAAGTCCTATGATGCCCGGATCCCACGCTAGTCTAAAAAGGGTGCCACTATGTTGTCGTCGCACAACTCTGATCATGACAGTCTGTCCCTCACGCTCAAGTTGTATCCACCTCTCTTGGGACGTAATGGTAAAACATCTATGGAGTCCCAACGCATCTAGACCAAGCACCTCCATGATGTCACCTTCTACCCACCCAATGTTGATTTTTAGGGTAGCATCGAATGTGCTCTAGCTCCAAAATTTTGTGGACGGCCTAGAACGCATGAGATCTCCAAGACCTAGAAATAGTTTGGCGAAATTCCACCTGGATTATATTTTATTAAAATAATTAATATTTTTAATGGGGTTCCTAAGTCTAAACTTCAGAAAATTAAAATATTAATGGGTATTAATGAAAATATGAGTGAGAAGCTTCTAAGAGACGAGAATCAAGTCTAATTTAATCTTAGTCGTTGATTAGAGATTAGATCACGACGTTGATTTCTCAACAAGAAAAGTATAAATGGAGGCTTGGGGTCAGTTGGTGAGTCACACAGAGAGATTGAGGAAATCAATTTTCTGAGGTGAGAAGTTCTCAGGAAGGAAATCGATTGGGGAGATCTTGCAGCTGAGGGACAGTGATAGTTTGGGAACACAGATAGAGAGGCGAAGAGAAGCTTGTGGAGGCAGCGCAGTAGCCAAGAAAGCTGACGCTATGCCAGTCTGGGCCCACATAGCCTTGACGAAGAGCCAGGAGGGCTAGCGCGGAGGTAGAGCTTCCTTCCACACAGAAAGTCGAGGAGCTACCAAAATAGTCGGGAACGCTGATGCAGTGGGCAGAAGAGCTGACGCAGAGCCTCAGAGAGCTCCACGCAAGCCCACACAATTACTACGAAGGGGCAGTGCAGTTGTAGCCGAGGCCAGCCAGTTTTGCTACCAGATTAGCTGGATTTTGTTGGGTGAAGTGAGGCAAAACTCGCTCAGGTTCTCCACCATTGTATTTCTCTGTCACTTGTTTGTCGAGAGGGCAACCAGCGTTTGTATTCAAAACTTTTGCTCAATAATAGAAAACCCTTAGAGTTGTTAAAGCGATTTTCCCGCATTGGGTTTTTTCAGGGACGTTTAGTCCATAAATAAGTGTGTCCTTTGCATGTTTGTCTCATTTATTTTCCAGTGCTTGATTTATATAGTGGTGTAGGTTGCAGTGTATTTACATTAATATTTTCTTAATATTTCTGAAAATAACTTGTTAAATGAAGAATACAAGTAGGTAATGTAAATCAGTTTTTTGCAATAGGATTTATGGTTGTTAGGTTCAAAAATTTTCACATCCAACACTCACCCTGATCCGTAGGGATAACAAGGAAAACCAATCTTGCCATACAATCAAGGCCTCAATGCTCCCACATATGTCAAACCAAGGGTGATTTGGGTCATCCCCTGTCCTTATCCCACTCACCACGAAGCAGAGTGTCAAATCGACCAACCAAACCCCTGAATTCCACAACCAGAACGATTGTGGCATAGTCCTGACAGTTGATGGAACCAACCTGTACCACGTCTCAGGTCCTTGCGTTCAATCAATATATGAACTCCATACATCACAAACCAATATGGTGCGTGCGACGCAACCTTGCGTTGGCCATACCACAATGTGGGATCTATCGTCCTGCCTCCTAAAAGTGCTTCTCAATACTGCCTAGTGTCTAAACATCGACCCGTAAGCAAGGTCCACCAACCGTTGTAGATGCTCCAGAGACACCTCAGAATGTCTCACCAAAACAGGATCATGTATGACCCTAAGTGTGGGCTCAAGGGTGGTGCAAGTGCTACCTCTGCAGGAGATCGGACCACCCCCAAGCCTGCATCCACCAACTCGCGTCTTGACCATATGCCACAACTAGAAAGCCTCTCTCCCAATGCATTGTGTCTCGTCCAACTGTCTCAGATGAACCTCATGGGTCCTGTTGCTCATGATGAGAGCATCAAGAGATGATATCCAAGTCCCCTGTGGCAGTTTGCAATGCTAGGGAGTGATAAATGGAAGCTCACAGTCGGCCCTGTAATCAACTCACTCTCCAAATCTGAGTGTGCCAAACCAAATGGTGTGTTTGTTGCCCTTATCAACACTCTGACAACCTGTTGTGCATCCTCTTGCTCGGCTACACACAAGTATGTACCCCTACACAACTCTGCATAGCACTGAACTCCGCGGCATAACTCCATGCACCCTCGAATACCAACACTCAATGCCATGCCCCCATGTACCATATGGAATCCCATATGTGCCCATGCAACCACCACACTGCAAGTACACCTGCCACAAAGTGATCTACACCTCCTCATCTACCCTAGTAGACATGAGCGGCCTAACTCCACAGCTGCTAGAGGGGATATCTCTGCTGTGCCAATCCTCAATGACTCCTGTTCCCAATACCCCAATGGGAGAACATCATCTCCATACAATGCCCGGTTTGGTGGCCTACCCATGCCACCTCCTCCTACCAACTTCTGCCAGAGATTGCTACTCATCTTGCGACCCCATGCACAACTAACATGCCAATACAATCCATGGAGCCTAACGAACCTCTTGTCCACTAATGCCGAGTGGAATTCCTTTAGGGAGTGTATGTGCTTCGTCACTGGGTCAACTACCTCATCAATGCCATAGCCATCCCACATGTCTGATATCGAATAAGGAGCTCCACCTGGATCCCAATGCCAACCTGGGCCTCCAGTGCCCTCGATGTCTAAGAGCTCCCACTAAGCTTTATTCCAGACTATGACCATCTCCATGAGTCCAATCCAATCCACCGGGTACCAACTCTGAATCTCTCGCCATCCAAACCCAAGAGAGGGATTGAATGCACGAACTCCCGCAGATAGAAAAACCCCGACATGAGGATGTTGCACCTTATGCAACTCCGATCGTCTCATCACGCTATCCGGGTTAACACATGATATCTGAATACATAGCTCCATCTCCCTCTCTCCAATGGGAAAAGGTTGTGAAAATTCGAGAATCCCTGAATCACTATTGTAGCAAACTGATATTACCTCTCCTACTTGTTAATCCATGCAAGTTATTTACTCTGTTCTACTGTAAATATTGAAGTAAATACAACTTCAGCCTTTACAAATTTAAATAATATGCGGAAACAAGAATCTGAGCAAGAAAGAAATAACACACACAAGTGACACCGTTGTTTTTGGACCAATGTACCTGGAAAAACCCAATGCGGGAAAACCGGTGCAGCAGCCGAGGGTTTTATTATTAAGCAGTATTACGTCCGAGTAGAATTCGATGGATGCTCAACTGGCTATCTGATACAGAGAGAAAATGGGCAAAACAAATAGTGAGATGATCTCACCCTGTCACTGGAAGAACTGGCTCTAATCTCATTGTAATCGTCCCTTCTGCGTCAGCCTCTGTGCAGAACTGCATCAACCCCATGCAATCTCTGTGTCACCTCTGTTGGGACTGTGTTGCCCCTCCTTTTGATCCTCAGTTGGCTGGAAACTTCAGCTCTTCGCTACTGCACTACCTCCACAAGCTTCTCTCTGCCTCTCTGTCTGTATTGTCGAACTATCACTGCCACTTAGCTGCAAAATCTCCCCAATCACTTTCCTTCCTGAGAACTTCTCTCCTCAAAAAATTGATTTCCTCAATCTCTCTGTGTGTCCTCTCCAACTGACCCCAAGCCTTCATTTATACTTTTCTTGTTAAGAAATCAACTGTCGTGATCTAATCTCTAATCAACGGCTAAGATTAAATTAGACTTGATCCTCGTCTCTTAGAAGCTTCTCACCCATATTTTCATTAATACCCATTAATATTTTAATTTTCCTAAGTTTAGACTTAGGAACCCCATTAAAAATATTAATTATTTTAATAACTCACAATCCGTGTGGAATTTCACCAAACGATTTCTAGGTCTTCGAGATCTCATGTGTTCTATCCCCTCCACAAAATATCGGAGCTAGAGCACATCCGATGCTACCCAAGAAAGCAACACTCCCTCTTAGCAAGGAATGTGCTCTAGCAATACTTCCCAGCAGAAGTATCACACTGATCCACGGCATCAGTGCTTTGCGTTGTTGATGCTCGGCTTGTTTCCCTTCATCCACTGCGCTACTACAACCTGTACTACTGCCCATGACACTGCCATTGTCACTACTACATTTGTACTGCAGCTCCCTCTCAATATGTTTCATCATGCTGCCCATAGCACTGCCACTATTAACTGTTGCACTACAACTCAATTGCTAATAAGTAAGCAACTGAAAAGCTACCCAAAAGTTGACACACTGGTCAATCAAGATGTCCCTGGACGCTGAAGCTACCTCTGCTGCTAATCTGTGCTGACCCTCTGATGCTATTGTGCTATTATTGTATCTGCTCTGTGGCTCCCACACTACTCAACACTCTACTACGTTGTTTCAGACTTTGGCACTCTAGCTCTACCACTGTCGCTCCATCATCCCTCGCACCAACTAACTCCCGTCATTATACTACTGTCATTAAGAGCTCCCGCAGCCGTATGTGATCCAAGAGTTTGGGCACCTCAAGGATCCTGCCCCCTTTTCATGTAGTCCTCCCGACTACAACTCAATATCACCCCACCTCTTCTCTAGAGGTGCATGAGCACTCATGGTGCAATCCTCGTCATCGTCCTCTTTGTCAACTTTCATTGGAGTAGCCTTTGAGTCAAACTTCTTCCTTGCCCTTCTTCCGAGGGCACTAAGTGGCAAAATGACCCAGTTCTCCACATTTGAAGCATCTGACTTTGGATATATCTTTGTTTTTCCTCTTTTGTTTCCCTTGATGTCCCGCTGATGCAAGAGATGCATCCTCCTCTCCATCCTTCTTGGCTCTGATCCCTTTGTTGTTGCTTCCCGCCTTGGTCAACCGTCTAATCTATACCTGTCGAAGAGTTGCCCACATCTCCTCCCAACTAGGGAGAGAAGCCCTGCCCAAGATGCTCTGGAAAAAGGTTTCCCCGTCTTCAATGACTACATTCAAGGCAGTCTTGACCACGAATTCAGGATCTGGTGTAGACCCTACAGAAGTTAGCTGGTCTCGAATCCCTTACAACCTGAGAAGGAAGAGATCGATTTCTTCTCCCTTCTGGATCTAATACTATCTCAGTTGACTCTCAAGCAACATCTTCCGCTGAACGGAAGTTCCCCGTCTTCAGTGACTGCATTCAGGGTAGTCCTGACCACGAATTCAGGATCTGGTGTAGACCCTACAGAAGTTTGCTGGTCTCGAATCCCTTACAACCTGAGAAGGAAGAGATCGATTTCTTCTCCCTTCCGCACCTAATACTGTCTCAGTTGACTCTCAAGCAACATCTTCCGCTGAACGGAAGTTCCCTCGTACAAAGTGGTCAATGCCTCCCACATTTCCCTTGTTGTGTCTTTCTCAGCAATATGTGGTATCACATGATCTTTGACCCCATCCAAGATCATGCACTTTGCTTTAGCATGAGCCTCCTCGTACTTCTTGAGAGGATCAGCATCAACCGGAACAGCAACCGTCTTCAAGGCATAATCCTTGATGTGACTTTTATCCAAAACTGCCAGGATCCTGGCCTTCCAGATGACAAAATTGGATGCTCCATCCAACCTGTCCTGATCCCTCAGTCCATTAACTGCCATCTCTACTCAAATGAGTGTCGAACTGGTTCTCTTCTCCCTCTTTCGCTGCTACCCCAGTAAAACTCGGATCTAGATTTCTTTGGCGCTAGAAATCCTCTAAGGAACAAGCTCCCTTTGAAGTTCGATTTCCTTCACATAAATACTTTTGCCAACAACTGTCGAACCACCCCTCTTTGATCTCTCTTTGTTGCTGCTCAGCACTAGATCTAGATTTCTTGGCAAGAAATCTTCTAAGGAACTGATTCCCTCTACTTTGCTTCTGCCCCACTAGGTACTGTTCTACACCAACAGAATCAGCACCGCACCAGCAACTCCAGATGAAGTCTGCATTGCACCTCTAGTCCCGGAAACCAAAAAAACGAGACTCAACAGTCTTTACGCTGCCCAATTAAGCTACAACGTCGCACAAACAGGCTGACGAAGGCTCTACATGAGCCTCCCTTGGTGACTGCATCACCCCTCCTCTAGTCTCTCGGCTAAAAACTGCGCTCTCTCGGGACAGTTGTCTTTAGCACTAATTCTCCTTTGTCTTTTCATTGATGGCTTCAGTCCTCCTTGATCTAGAATCGCTTTGATACCATGTGAAAATTTCTGAATCTAACAAACTAGAAATCCTACTGCAGAAAACTGATTTACATTACCTACTTGTATTCTTCATTTCACAAGTTATTTTCAAAAATATTCAGAAAATATTAATGTAAATATACTACAACCTATACCACTATACAAATCAAGTACTGAAAAATAAATGACACAAACATGCAAAGGACACACTTATTTTTGGACTAAACGTCCCCAGGAAAACCCAATGCGGGAAAACTGGTGCAGCAGCTCTGAGGGTTTTCTATTATTAAGTAGAAGTTCTGAATAAAAATGTTGGTTGCCCTCCCGGCAAACTAGTGACAAAGAAACACAATGGCGGAGAACCTGAGTGAGTTTTACCTCACTTCACCCAGAAGAATTCGGCTGATCTGGCAGCAAAACTGGCTGGCCCCAGCTACAATTGCGCTGCCCCTTCGCAGTAACTACGTGGAGCTCTATGAGGCTTTGTGTTAGCACTTCTACCCACTGCATCAACTTTCCCGACTATTCCGGCTATTTCCAACAGATCCCCGGCTTTTTGCGTGGAAGGCAGCTCTTCCTCTGCATTGGACCTCTTAGCTCTGCGTCAAGGCTGCATGGGCCCACACAGGCCCAGCGTCAGCATTCCCAGCTACTGCACTGCCTCCACAAGCTTCTCTCTGCCTCTATGTATGTCTTCCTGAACTATCACTACCCCTCATCTGCAAGATCTCCCCAATCAATTTCCTTCCCGAGAACTCCTCACCTCAAAAAATTGATTTCCTCAATCTCTCTGTGTGTCCTCTCTAACTAACCCCAAGCCTCCATTTATACTTTTCCTGTTGAGAAATCAACGGTCGTGATCTAATCTCTAATCAACAGCTAAGATTAAATTAGACTTGATCCTCGTCTCTTAGGAGCTTCTCACCAATATTTTCATTAATACCCATTAATATTTTAACTTTCCTAGGTTTAGACTTAGGAACCCCATTAAAATATTAATTATTTTAATAAAATACAATTCAGGTGGAATTTCACCAAACTATTTCTGGGTCTTAGAGATCTCATGTGTTCTAGCCCCTCCACAAAATTTTGGAGCTAGGGCACATCCGATGCTACCCAAAAATCAACAGAAGTCTCCTAGGGCCTACTACGAAATGCATTAGGCTAGTCCATTTGATGAGCAAGTTGGTCTACTACTGCGTTGGAGTCTCCTCTTGGTCTCCTCAAAATTTGAGCGAATTCTTGTGGTTGGATTTGGAGATATCCCAAGCCCTAGCTCCAACATCATATCTACCCTAAGTTTCTTTGGTTAGCGGCTTCCCATACGTCAACTATACTAGAAAACTCATTGGAAGTTAACCATTCATTGACTTACTCTATCCTTGCTTAGTTTTGGTATCCTATTGTCCTTGAAATTTCACAAACCCTAAGCCTAGTTTGGGTACCCCTTGGGTCTTTCTTATGGTCCCAATCATCATATGACCTCTATCTCACAAAACCTTAAGAGAGGTCCTTTCCCTTTTCTAGGAAGCCTTGATCTAGGCATAACTCTCCTATTGAATACCCTTGCACCTAGGTTTAGGCCTCCTACCAATAAGCCTTTCTTGGAGAGTCCTTATCTTGCTTTTGAAGCAAGCCAGCCATTATTTGAGTCTCTCCTTTGAATGGGCTTTGGAAATCACATTGTACATTGTTACTGACCTCATCATTCTAGTGATTTCCTTAATACCAGGACTCCTTCCATCAATGAAAGTCCGTTAAGAGAAAGGGATATTCACTGAGGTGTCAGTGGGTCCTTGTCCCGTTGTTACCATTTGGTCTAGTAGTTGTCCCTTAGGAACCCCTCCTAGGACCCTGGCTAGATAGTGTGGTAGCGAGCCCTAGGTGGCCTAATATGATTGATGTTGAAAGACTTATGTCTCATGATATTTGTACATTGTATCTCAGTTGAACATTTGATGAATATCTAAGAAGAAGAATATGGTTGGGCTTTCTCCCTTGTGGGGTTTTGCCCTGGTCTCTAACCTAAATCCTTGTGTCTCTATTGTGTATGCTTTTCTTCTATTGTTTCACTGCATTGTTGATGTTATTGTTAATCAATGAATGAATTGAATTGATTTACAATGAGCAATGAAGCTCAATAATAATACAAATGTATTTACAGAAATAGAAACAGGAAGTTTCTATTAAGAAATAGAAACAGCAAGTTTCTTTTAAGAAACTGCTAATAAGATCACAAATGATCTTATCCGAATGAGCATTAAACACTAAAATAGCATTATTCTAATACCCTCCCTTAATGCTCAATCTATTTACAACACCTATAGACCCTCTGAATTTTACAAACTTATCAGAACCAAGGGGCTTGTTGAAGATGTCTGCTAGTTGCTCCGTTGTGGGAACATACAGCAACTGAACGGATCCGTCTTCAACAAGCTGTCAAATGTAGTGACAATGGGTTTCCACATGCTTTGTTCGTTCATGGAAGACTAGATTCTTGGCAAGTTTGAGCACTCCGTGATTATCACAGAACAAGGGAGTAGCACCTGCCTGGGAAACATGCATATCTGCAAGCATATGTCGAAGCCAAACTACCTCACAAGATGCCATAACTACTCCTCGATACTCTGCTTTTGTCGAGGAGAGAGCCACTGCCTGCTGCTTCTTACTAGTCTAGGTGATAGCACCGGATCCCAGAGTAAACACATACCCAACTGTAGATTTACGGTCATCAACCGAACCAACCCAGTCAGAATCTGTGTCACCACTGAGTGTAGGATCGAGACTCCGAGTGTACAGAAGTCCATAATCAGAAGTGCCACGGACATAACAAAGCACACGCTTCGCTGCTATCCAATGATCAGCCTTAGGCGCTGACATGAAGCGTGAAATGTAGCTCACCGCAAAACTGATGTCAGGGCTAGTGGCAGTAAGGTAGATGAGGCTGCCCACTAATTGCCTGAATAATGTTTCATCCACAAGTGGTGAGGATGACTGCGCTGAAAGTTTGAGCCCTGGTTCCATAGGAGTCGTGGCAGGTTTGCAATCCTGCATTCTGAACCTGTCCACAAGATTGGTGGCATACTTGGACTGAGAGAGAAAGATGTTGTTCTTAGTCTGCCAGACTTCAACTCCCAAATAGTAATGAAGAAGTCCCAAATCTGTCATATCAAAAGTGTTGCACAACTCCTATTTGATCCCATGGATCAAATGCGCTGAACTGCCAGTAATGATAAGGTCATCCACATAGACAACCACAAACAGAATATCATCACCAGTATGCTTGATATACAGGTTTGCATCAGATGGACTCCGCTGAAAGCCATGATCTGTTAGGTACTTATCAATTTTCATGTACCAAGCCCGAGGAGCTTGTTTCAGACCATAGAGTGCTTTGACTAATCTACAAACTTTTTGTTCTTGACCGACAACCTTGAATCCTGGAGGCTACGTCATGTAGACTTCTTCCTGTAAGTCACCATTCAGAAAAGCACTCTTTACATCCATCTAATGGACTTTCCCACTGAACTAAGCTGCGAAGGCAAGGACGAGCCATATGGTACTCATCTTGGTTGTAGGAGCAAAGGTCTCCTCATAGTCTATGCCTTCCTTCTGTGAGAACCCTCGAGCAACAAGGCGAGCCTTATACTTGTCTAGGGTTCCGTCAGCTTTGTATTTCACTTTATACACCCATTTGCAGCGAATGGGCTTCTTCCCTGTAGGAAGATCAGAAAGGGTCCAAGTGTGATTCTTCTGAAGACTCTGGAATTCATCTTCCATAACCTATTCCCACTCAGCTATACCCTTAGCCTATGAATAGCTTTGAGGCTCAAAAATACTATGTAGGTTAGCCATAAGAGCAAAATTGACTGTAGGTTGTTGTTTGCTCTTATTTCTGGATGTTCTACCTTCAAGAAGCTCATTATCCCGGAGATCACCAATAGTTTTAGCCCACCATTTAGGCAAGAGAGTAGAAGAATCAATATCAGGAGTAGGTAGAGGAGGCTCAAGAACAATAGGCGCAGCAAGAGGAGGATTATTTTCCGGAGGAAGCTCAGGTAGTGCATCATCAAATACTGATGCTGCATCATCCCTCCCATCAAGTGGACCTAACGGAAGAAGAACAATGTGAGATTGATCCTTAGAGCACTGCTCAGAAGGAGGAGACTGAAAGAATCCTCCGTCTTCATCAAATACTACGTCCTGACTGAAGCTAAGACGACCAGTGTCTATATCTATCAGCATATATGCCTTGTGGTGATCATTGTACCCTATCATCATGAGTTTCTAGCTTTTGGAATCCAACTTAGAGCGCTTAGCAGCTGGAATCCAAACATATGCAACCAAGCCAAATACTTTGAGGTGACTAATCTTGAGCTTACGGCCAGACCAAACCTCTTCTGGAGTCTTCCCCTTAACAGCCTGAGTAGGTGATCGGTTAAGAAGATAAACAGTAGTAAACACTGCTTCAACCCAAAATTTGTTCGGAACACTCCTGTGTTGTAACATGGAATGAGCCATTTCAACAACCGTACGGTTGCGACATTCGACAACATTGTTCTGCTGAGGAGTGTAGGGTGTAGTTAACTAGCGTTTGATGCCATGAGTATCACAGAAGTTGGAGAAAGCAGAAGAACAAAATTCCCCCCCATTATTTGTCCTAAGAGTTATGATATTACAGCCAAACTCTTTTTCAACTAAGGATTTAAACTTCTGAAAGATAATAAATACATCAGATTTATGTTTTAGAAAGTACACCCACATCTTTCTCCTAAAATCATCTACAATAAGCAAAAAATATTTGCAACCAGTAATAGAAAATGTATTCATAGGGCCACAAATATCAGCGTGAATTAACTAGAGTACCTTAGATGCGCGCCAAGATTCTCCATCCTTGAATGAAGACAGATGTTTCTTGCCAGCTTGACAGGCGCCACACACTCCCAACTGCTGAGTCTGAATATCAGGTAACCCTGACACAAGTCCCTCCCGGGATAGCTGAAAGAGATACTGAATGTTTAGATGCCCATATCTCTGATGCCACAGAGTGCTGATGGGAGAAACACGAGCTGCTAGAGCCACTTCTGGAGAATCACCAGTGTCAAGAACCCTGTATAGGCCATGATCTTCTAGGCTAACAGCAACCGTAAAACGAGTGTCCCTGTCAATAATGGAGCACTTGTGTGCACTGAACACCACATCGAGCTGAGGAGAGTTCCTCATAATCTAGTTGACAGACAACAAATTAATTTCCAAACCAGGAACATAGTAGACATTCAGGAAGATGAGTGTGCACCCACCAGACTGGATCTGAACGGTACCTCTGCCAACCACTGTGTACTCCTCACCTCCACCGAATACTATGGAATCACTGAAAGATGAGAAGTCAATAAACCAATCACGTCTGTGAGAGAAATGACGTGATGCACCAGAGTCAATGTACCAAGCAGAAGACGGGACATGATCTGAGGACCTCTTAGCCATAAAGGCATAAAACGCAGATTTTGTCTGCTCGGAGTTTTCTGCAATATTTGCTATTTGATGAGACCCTCCCTGTTTCTTCTATTCAGAAGCAATCCTCTATCGGCAATCTTTCTTCATGTGGCCGAACTTGTGACAGTAATTACATTGCACATTTTTCTTACTAGCAGGATCAGAAGGCTGAGAAGAACCTTTCTGCTAAAAGCACTGAGAGGACCGATATTTGGTAGCAAAAGCATTTTCTGAGGACGCTAATGAAACACCACTACCAAACTGTTGTTTCCAACGTTCTTGCTGCATGAGTTTGGTGCATAACTCCGGAAACTTCAGATCAACGTTAGTGGAGGTAATGTTGAGTGTTTCTATGAAGTGCTCATAAGGTTTTGGCAGACTTTTTAGAGTGATGACTACCATATCTTCTTCCTCCATGGTCTGACCAATGGCTTCGAGCTGATCTCGAATGTCTTTAATCTTGTTAAGATGTTCCTGTAAAGACAAATGTTCGTCCATCATGATGGAGAACAACTGATTCTTAAGAAAGAAAGCTCTGCTCTTGTCGGATGTCTCGTGCAATTCCTTCAAGTGTTGCCAGATTTCGGTCGCTGTCTTGCCGGAAGGAATCTGCGGTAACTGATCATTAGTCACAAAGAGTTTGAGAAGCATAACAGCCTCTCGATTTCGATCATCAAACTTATCTTGATCTGCACCAGGTGTACCAGGACTAAGTTCTTTGCCCAGAACGAGCTGGTCAAGACGCCTATATTCAAAAATGGTCAACATTCTCTATTTCCAGATGTTATAATTGTTGCCATTAAAACGTTGATTGCCTTCCAACATCAGATTGGTTAGTGAGGCCATCTGCACGTTTCCCAAGACACAGAAAACAACAAAGGAGTCTAGCACGGATTTTAATACAGATGCCGGCTGATCCAGACAAAAACTGACAGGTGCTGGAAATAAGGTTCGAATCTGCTGACTCGAAAATCAAGGCACGGAAAACAATGCACCCAAAAAATTCTGACGACTACCCAGTTGAGATATCATAAAACCCACATCAAATCTGTAATTGGAAAAAAAAATCGACAAATGAAAACGGTAAAATACCTTGGTCGAAGAAAAACGAGCCACAAATATCAGTCTATAAGTTTGATATAATGCCCAGAATTTTCTTCAGCAAGTCATACAAGTGCTGGAGTAAAGAAACTCGTCCTTCCCTTTTACAATATACAAGATATAGTTGTAGAGAATGCCAAACCAACAAAATAGGACTGAGGGATGACTGGAAGAGAAATACGCTACCCACAGATAGTTTTAGAACTCAGTCTCCGTAGTATACTCCATGCACAGCAGCAGAGATGGTTACACACAGTCAGGGACAGAGGCAGCTTTGTCCTAGATTCAGCCACAAACTTGCTCAGCAAACCAAGAAACCTTGAATTCTGTCCTGATAAGAAACTCGGCCCTTTTCAGCACTATAACTCAGCTCAACAATGATAGTGACAACTTAGCTCCAAAACAGCAGTTAATTTGTCCTTCTGCTAGCAAAGGAATTGTCCAGTCGGAAAGAGAACTCGGCCAGCAGGATTGAGGAAGGAAACTCGGCCTTACTATTATGGCGTGGAAGCTTGACAAATTTGTGGGATTTCTCAACAGACTGAAGCTCCTCTGTTACACGTGGATTGATCCTCTGCAGACTGAAGCTCCCAAGCGGCAATTTGAAGGGAAAAAAAATTTCGTGAAAATCAGTGTACACTAATTAATCTCGGAAGAAGAAAATCCAGAGTCGCACTCGCATTGCCGGATTCAAAAACCAGGATGTCTGGCTAATACACGGGATATCGAAGAGCAGAGCTCTCACGCTGCCGGTCCACAGCTGAAACGAAGACCAACAGTTTTGATACTACCCGTATCTAACACTGCGGGATTCACAGCCAAGTATCAGAATCAATCACGTTGAGATTTTAAAGCCCAGCGGCAAACAACAGTGAATGATGATATCAATATTCCCTCAGGCAGCTCGAACGCACGACCTCTCGACACCCGCGTCACTGATCTCTTCGCTACCAAAATCTAAGTGTGTGGATCCGATGATATAAGTCACAACGACTTCCCCCATGCCTGAACCACCAAAATATTACGCGGAACTGGATTCTGCAGAGAACAAAGGCAGCTACGTGGTGCTTATTCGTCAGAATCCTGCAATAGTGAACCACGACACCCAAAGAAGGATAAAACACAATGCCAATGAAAAAAATTCAGACTCCAAAAGCAATTTCGAAATGGAACACGAAATTTTTCGAACAGTGAAAAATTATTTCGAAACAATACCTGAGCTCTGATACCATAATCAATGAATGAATTGAATTGATTTACAATGAGCAATGAAGCTCAATAAATAATACAAATGTATTTACAGAAATAGAAACAACAAGTTTCTATTAAGAAATAGAAATAGCTAGTTTCTTCTAAGAAATTGCTAATAAAATCACAGACGATTTTATCCGAATGAGCATTAAACACTAAAATAGCATTATTCTAATAATTGTTCTCTCTACATAATTGCTAATGATAATTTGATGTTATGGGGTGAATGTAATGTGAAAATGTTGAAAAAGTTTATAATTTCAATTATACAATAGTGAACAATCTAGCCTTGAAAATTAACATGCTATCAGAGTTGGGTTGAAGAAAAGTCATTAAGATCACCCCTGTGTAGACACCTATGATGGATTTCATGTTCAAGCAGAGTGAAAGAGATGAAGATGTGGGAGACCCAAAAGAATGCTAGGGTTTGAAGGAAACCCTAGGAAGACTTTGGTCTTACAAATGAAGGTTAGGGTTGGGAGAGAAACCCTCGAAGTGGCCTTCAATATGGAGAAGGCTCGAGTTCTACAACATTGGAACCCTAGTGCGATTCATAATTTATTTATGATATGATATCGTCAGTAAGAAGCCAACGAGTTATTTTCGTACCTATGACAGAGTCAGTGTAACCCTAGATGGGTTAGTCTCCCAATATGAGATGGTATGATGCAAATCCGATGATCATCTTGTACATTGTTAACCAGGCTTGGAAGGATCAAAAATGAAAATAAAGGTGAAGACGACATTGACATATGGTGAATCATGGAGGCAAGATCAAGAGGGATCTTATAGCTTTCGACAATCCTCGTTAAAGATAAGTACTTTCAAGACTTATGTTATTTCTTTATGACACTATTCTTGTATAATTTTATTTTTGTTTATTCTTCCTGCAAGAGTGATTGGCTAATTAAATGCTTCTTTCCCTAGTTTCTTGATTGAGAATGTGATCAAGGAAAGCAAATCCATCTCAAGGGCCATCAAAATGTAGAGCAATGTAGGAACAGGTAGCCCGAAGACGGAGTTGGTGCAGAAAAGTGAAGAAGTCGCTCTCATATTTAGAGAAGAAAGACAATCCTGCCTTATTATCAAGTACAGTTTCATTATGTTTATTTGCTTTGCATTATTTCTCTTGCTCTTGTTCTGGGGTATATAAACACATCAGATGGATGTAAGGACCTAGCCCTTAAGATCGAGATTGAGGAGGATGTAGAAACATCCCATGATTAGAGTCGCACTTGAAATGGACAAGAGCTCAGATCTTGAAAGATGGATTACAGTCTTCTAGGCAAACGATTATAACTAAAAAGGCTTCCTATTCAAAGGGAGTAGACTGTCAAGTTGAATGCAACAGTCTGATGAGATGATGTAACGAACAAGGTTCGTAAACGCAGCAGACTACTTCAGAAGATTTGAAATGTATAAACATCCACGATAGGACAATAACATATCATAGAAGAATATTTGAATACAAGTGAGATGATTGAGTTACAAATGAGGGTCTGCTTTATATACCCATGGCAGGTGCCCTTTCATAAATGGTCTATCCTTAGGGACATGCCTCTTGATTAACTAATTACTATTTAATTAACTATTCCTTATTATTATTATATTTATATTTTATTCATAATAGATGATGAGAGAAATGTGTCCTTCATGCAAGGACCATTCTAGATGACAAGATGTAGTAGTGTCAGATGCTTCTGCGATGCTAAGTTCAAGAATGATAAGGAACATGCTCTCAGAGGGAGAAGACTGTCATATGATCCTAGCACCTGTTGCCAAATGTACTCTTATAAGATATATGTGAAATTGGCTTCCTCTATGAAAAATTTTGAAGAAACATACTTAGAGCTACCTCGGGACTTTGAGGTGAATGAGTAGGAGACTCATGTTTTGCAGATTGAAACAAGACCTCTGGGCTAGCTATACTTGGATTGATGGACATATGATGTAGGCACCAACCTCTCTTCAAGGTTGAAGGTATGTATTTGATATTTGATATGATTCAGGCACCAACCTCGCTTAAAGGTTGAAGGTATGTACCAGAGGGAGTCGGCCTCTGAGCCCAGGTGGTCAACTTTTTCAGATTATAAGTGTAACAAAGAGATGAGGAGGACTTCCTTATTAAGAAAAGTACGTTCTCAAAAACTTGGCATGATAGATTACACTGAAGTAGTTGAGAGACTCCTATTTAGATATAGATTTGATGGATCCAATGATTAGCACGCAGCTAGATAGATCCTTGCTTTGCAGCATGTGCCCTAAGTTAGATAGAGCCTGGACATGTATATTGGATGTTGTTGATTTGGGGTAGCATCGGATGTGCTTCAGCCACGAAATTTGGTGGAAAGGTTGGGACACATGAGATCTCCAATACCCAGAAATGGTTTGGGCAGATTCTAAATAGATAAGGAGATATTAAAATAATTAATATTTTTAATGAAGTCCCTAAGTCTAAACTTAGGGAAAATAAAATATTAATGTGTATTAATATGAATCTATGTTAGAATGGTCCAAAAGACATGGATCAACCCAGATCTAATATTAGCCATTGATTAGGGACTTAATCTCGGTCGTTGAGATGTCAACAGAAAAAGTATAAGAGGAGGCTTGAGGGTCACTTGGAGAACACACTAGAGTGATCAGTCATTCTATTCTCTAGAGCGGAGTTTGCTAAGAGAGATAGAATCAATGATCGGGAGAGCAGCGGAGGGGCATTGAGTACAGAGAAACAGAGAAGGCAGAGATTGTGTCGGGAGAGCAGCGTAGCAGCGAAGAAGAGTGACGTAGAGCCAGCAAGGGCTCACGCAGGGCCATGCAGAGGCAGCCAAGTGTTGCGCAAAGCACCAGAGAGGCCAGCGTGTCTAACACAGAGGCCCAAAAAGCTGACGCAAGGCCTCCTGGGGCTGACACAGGCCAAGAAAGGCTGATGCAGGGCTAGCATGAGATAGAGAGGGGCTGACGCAGTCCAGATTGAGCAGAAGTTACAGTTGCAAAGCAATTTTGTGCTGAGGAGCTGTCAGAAGGATTTTCCGAGGTTTCAGCCAGGAGATTTCTCTCAAACTGTCAGGTATAGCTGATAAGAAAATTCTCTGTTGGGTAAGCCAGTTTCGGCACTCGGATTGTACTCTGATATTGCTTAATAAGAAAACCCTCAGATAGCTACACTGGTTTTCCTGCATTGGGTTTTTCCAGGGACATTGGTCCAAAAATAATGGTGTCATGTGGTGTGTTTGTTCTTGTTTCTTTTAGTTGTTGATATGTAATATGTTGAGCATGAACTGGTGTTTATTTTCAGTATTTACTTTGTAAATAACTTGTTAAAGAAAAATAACAAGTAGGTAGGAATAAATCAAAAAAAGACCATGAAGGGTTTTTAAACTAAGTAAACTTAGAAACTTCAACATGGTATCAGAGGGTGATTGCAAATCACAAGAGGACTAAAAGACATCAGCCGAGCAGAGCAATAGCAGCAGGAAACAGCTGTCCCGAGGTGACAGAAGTTGTTTCTAGCAGCGCATAAGCCAAGAAGTGTGATGCAAAGCCAGCCAAAGCCACGCAGAAGAAGCCGAGAATTGCGCAGAGCCTCAGAGAGGCTAGCATTGCTAATGCAAAGGGCCAAAGGGCTAATGCAGACCCATCTGGGGTGACCCAGAGCCAACGTGACGCAAAGAGGGGCTGACGCAGTTCACAAAGAGGCAGTTGCTAGAGTCTAGAAGGCTGCAGAAATATTGCGGAGTGGAGTTGGTGAGGTACTGTAGTCAAAACAGTACCTGACAAAGCAGGGCAAGAGGAGTTGTTACCGAGGGTTTCTAGTCGAGGAACCTAGATCAACAGTGCAGTTGCACAAGACGATCAGAGTAGGGGGCATCTCGACAAGTGGCAGAAGGATTTCCAGAAGAGAAATCAAGACTCAGAGGGAGTCCAGAAGAGAACTTCTAAACAGGGAGTAGAGACTCAGAGGAGTCAAACAGAGAACTTCCAGGAGGGAAGTAGAGGAGCGTCATGGCACTACATTGCCGAGAAGGAAACAGCATATGAGATGTGGGAGGCCCTCAAGAAATTGTACCAACATACTTCTGTGGAGAGAAGAGTGTTACTAGAAAATCAGTTAAGGTTGTATCAGATGAAGAAGGGAGAATCGATTGACACCTTCCTCAGAGGACTGAATGAGATTCGAGATTAGTTGACTGCTATATAAGCCACCCCGGATCAGGAATTGATGGTGAGGGCAGCCCTGAATGCTCTCTCAGAAGACTGGGAGGTATTTGTCCAGAGTATATTGGGTAGAGGGACACTTCCACCTTGGGATGAGATGTGGGTGGCTCTTCGCCAGGAAGAGATCAGATGGCAGTCAAAGACGGGTAGCAGCAGCAAGGGGATCAAAGTCAAGCAGGAGGAGGAAGATGTTGCCCTAGCATCTGAGGGAAAGCAAGACAAGCGGAAGAAGAAGGATCTCTCCAAGATCAAGTGCTTCCACTGTGGGGAGATGTGTCATCATGCGACCCAGTGTCCAAGGAAGAAGAGTAAGGGAGAGTCTTCCGAGACTAAGGCAGTGCCAGCAAGGGCAAAGAAGTAAGTGTTGACAGACGATGATTGTGCCATGAGTGCACACGCACCACTTGAGCGGAAGTGGGGAGACATTGAGCTGTAGTCAGGCAGACTACAGGTGATGAGGGGTAGGATCCTCGAGGTACCCAACCTCTTGGATTAGACCTTGCTACGGGAGCCCCAAAGACGAGTAGCTGGACTGGCTGAGTCGGGTAGAGATGGATGTGGATGGAGCAGCAGAGAGGGCTACAATGCAAGAGTCCCAAGACAGCGCGAGGCTATCAGGCTGCAGAAGTGCGAGAAGCACAAGAGTGTTGCACCAGTGCAGGATGGCACAGAGAGCACTTGTCAGCAGCAGAGGGAGCTTCAGCATCAGGAGGGTCTCTATCCCAACAGAGAGGTCAAAGTTGGGAGATCAGTTACTTACTTCTTAGTAATTGAGTGCAGTGCAACAGTGGGCAGCACGATGCAACATGATGAGAGGAGGTGCAGACTTGCAATGTGGATGCAGTGCTGGGAGAAAGGACCAGCAGTAGCACGAATGCAGAGAGAGTTGTCGTACAGATGCAGCAGTGGCAGTAACAGAACCATGGGCAGTAGTACAGGATACAGCAGTGAAGAGACTGGTGGGTAGCAGGCCTAGCATTAGCACAGGAACAAATGTCAGATGATCAGAGTAATACTCAAAGAGAAGTATTGCTAGAGCACAGTGCTTGCTAAGAGGGAGTGTTGATTTGGGGTAGCATCGTATGTGCTCTAGCCACAAAATTTGGTGGAGAGGTTGGGGCACATGAGATCTCCAATACCCAGAAAGGATTTGGGCAGATTCTTAGCAGTTCAGGAGATATAAAAATAATTAATATTTTAATGGAGTCCCAAGTCTAAACTTAGGGAAATTAGAATATTAATGTGAATTAATATGAATCTGTGTTAGAATGGTCCAAAAGACATGGATCAAGCCAGATCTAATCTTAACCATCGATTAGGGACTTAATCTCGACCGTTGATATGTCAACAAGAAAATTATAAGAGGAGGCTTGAGGGTCAGTTGGAGATACACCAAGAGAGATCAAGAATTTGATTTTTGGGGCGATTTTCTGGCGCTGGGTTTGTTGAGGAAATCGAGTTAGAGATCAATTGCAGTGAGGGGCAGTTCAACAAGGGATTTCGATCCAGAGCTGAAGAATACATATCAGAGAGCCAGCAAAGTGCCGGAAGAGGCAGCGCAGACCCTACGAGGGTTGATGCAAAGGCTATGGAGACTAGCGCAGAGGACGCAGAGGGTCGTAGAGGCTGACGTAGAAGCCGTAGAGGCTAACGCAGAAGTCGAAGAGGGCTTCAAAGGCAGCGATGGGAGTGTTGGTGGGGCAGATTGGGAGCTGATCAACTGATGCAGAGGCGAGTAAGGGTGACGTAGTTCCTGAAGGGTGACGCAGTTCTAGAGGAGTGCTTGGAGCAGCTTTTGTTGTCCAACACAAGGAACAGTCAAAGTCACCGTGGGATTGTTCATCCGATTGTTGACGTGCCGGAATATCTATCTCCAGATAGAGGTACTACTGCCAAGGATATTCTCTTAAGGGTGAGCCATTTCTCGCACCCTAGTTGTATTCAGAAATATGCTTAATAATAAAACCCTCATATATGCTGCATTAGTTTTCCCGAATTGGGTTTTTCCGAGGACGATTGTCCAAAAATAACGATTTCCCTTGTGTTGTCTCAATTTATTTCAGTGGTTGATCTGTATATCTGTGAAGGTTGCAATTATGTTACTTTGATGCTTATGTTATTAAATAACTTGTTAATGTAAAGAACAAGGAGGAGATAGTAAACCAGATATTGCAGTAGGGGTTTCTGATGTGTTAGATTCAAGAATTTTCACACCCTTCACCAAGCAATTCGAACCGCCTCCTTAGCCATTCGAATTTATCCATCAAGGGGTGCATATATCATCATGGGATGGTCCGCACATCCCACTATGTGATTAATCTCCCCTTTGTCTAGTGTTTGGGGCCTCCACTACCACACAACATTTATTTAATTAATGTCCACCCACTTTTCCTAAGTTTGTATCCAAAATTTCCCCATCCATAATTTACAAAAATTGAGGAAGGCACTTAGTAGATTTTTACGGGAAGGGATATTACAATAGTCGACCCAAAGATCAAAAACACTTCACTAGAAGTTACTCCTACTTGAACTTGGGAATTTGTGGAGCTATCTTAGACAAAGGCGGGGGTGATATAGCCTTCTTGACTCCAAGCGCATCTCATTGTCCAAAGTGCAAAGGCAACTAAAAAGTGGTTGTCATTCACAACTTGACACTTGGAAGGTAATATTCACCAACGTAAGCATATTTCAAAAACCATCATATTTTAAAAAATTCAAAGCTTTTACTTTCCTATTTTATAAAAATAAAAATAAAAATATTTACTGGCTTGCACTTTACAGAATTTTGATGTCAAGATTACCTAGTTCACCCTTGGGGTTTTGCAGTATTCAAAACATCAGTATCGGCAAAATATTGTCAAGAATTAGAAAACATCTTCTAGGAAACATCGACGAAAATATTGACAAAAATCGACAAACCATGGTAGACATTAAAAAACACAAAACATATTCATTTTTTCAAAATAGGAAAAAATAAAAATTAGCAAAAGTCGATTGAAGAAAAAAACACAAAACCTAAGGAAAAAATCAGAGTTTTTCAAGCCAAAAAAATCGGCTAGCCAAAAAATCATGATTTTTCGACACATCACTGAAAAATCGGCAATGCTATCAATAGTGGTTTTGAACCATAATTTCAAACCTTATCTAAGGGATAGATATACCTTAATTTAGGCTTTAAAATGTACATATTTCAAGAGGTAAATTGAGTATGTTTTACAGATCTATGCTGATTTACAACAATACATACTTCAGATCCAACAAATTTCAAGGTATAGGGGGTCATTTCCAAGTATGTATACATAATCCTAAGTTACCAGGATTCGGATACAGATCCGGATCCAGATTCTCTAGTTTTTTGAAAATCCAGGATCCAGATACGGCAAGGATACGTCAAGTACAAAAAATATAATAATATTTTTTAAATTTTAATAACCACATTAATTTATGTGACTAGATATTTATAAAAAAGCCACATATTTATATTGCAATGTGGCTAGATATTTTTTAAAATTTAAATAGCCACATTAATTTATGTGACTAGATCCCATACAAAAAATATAATAATATTTTTAAAATTTTAATATCTAATCTTCATTGTTTCAGAATTCTAATGGATTTTATTTTGTTTTCAAAAGATCCCAAATTTTGGTCACTAAATGCACTAAAACATTCGACAGCCCAAAACCCTCATTGAGAATAAAAACAGAGTCAAATGTGAACTTTGAAGAATAGACAAAAAAATCAAAATGATAAAATTAGACGCTGAGTTGAAGTCTTTAAAATTAGACGCGAAATTTTTAATTAACTAACGCCATTGGGAGTCGGGACCACAACCACCAGTATTTACTATTCTGTGGATTGGACATGGGGAACAAGAGGTCTGTTCCAGACCCAAAGCGGAGACAGTTTACTATTCAATGTTTATTTAACATGAAAAAAATTTAAAAATGAATGAGTTCAGACCCGATTAAAAAATTTAATTTAACATTAAAAAATTATCAAACTGTGAATTGTTGCCTGGTGAATCGTCCTCAGAAAATTAAAACAATTAGTCGTTGCCTGGTGAATAGTCCTGAGTCTGTTGTGCATCGTTGTTGCTCAACGCTCTATGAAGAGCGATCGCTGCCTGGTGAATAGTGTGCGGCAGACAAATGCTCATGCTCGCTATAGTGTGCTGCCTGGTGAATAGTGTGCTCATGCTCGCTATCCGGGCGTTGTCTTTCCAGGCGCTATCTTTTCAACAAATGCCACAGCCAGCAGACAAATTTATGCTATCCATCTGCCAAAACGAAAACTGGTGTTGTCTCGCTGTCCTTCTCTGTTGCTATAAAAATGTCAATGTGTGCCGACAAACAGTGAAAAAGACAATGATCGACATAAAGCCAAATAAAAACCTAAAACTGAAGTCTACAAACTAAAAACCACGCTGCAAAAAATTTGAAATCCGGAAATATCACAGGAACTGTTTCCGATTTTGCAGGATCCGTTTCCAAATTCAGGGATGCGTTTCCGGCCAACAGTGATCCGCCACGTTGCTGGTTCTTGGACGGATCTAGGCGGATCCGGATCCGGATCAGATCCATGGATCCGTGGATCCTAGACCATGGAGTGCCGGATCCGGTAACATAGACATAATCTAAACCAATGTACATATTTCAAGAGGTAAATTGAGTATGTTTTACAGATCTATGATGATTTACAACAATACATACTTCAGATCCAACAAATATCAAGGTATAGGGGGTCATTTCCCAGTATGTATACATAATCTAAGATTCTAAACCAATGGTATTGAAAACTGTGGAACTAGCTAGTTCGATCATTTTCATACTCAAACCGGTATGACTGGTGGTACAAAACCAACAAAGGCCGATTCAGTACTGAACTAGCTATTTTTCACCAAACCAGTCGATTCTGTACAATGCGACCAAGGACCCTCGAAATGCAAATATTTGTAGAAAAAACAATAATTTATGAGTGGGGCAACCTCACATTCAACCCTAGGGCCCTAATAATGCTATGTAATTAATGGTAATGTTAAATTCTTAAAGTAATTTTCACTTAAATTTTTAACATTAATATCAATTGTTTCAAGATGTTTGAGAGCGGTTCCAACATCATTGGATCTCATATGGAGAAAGCAGAATTTCAGATCCCACTCAACATCCAGTAGACTTAACAGTTTTTAGGATTTTAGGATTGGGGGGAGGGTTTGCAACGTTTTCATTGGATTATGTTGTGTACAATGGTCTGGAACTAGAATTTAATCAAGAGCACCAGGCCCTCTATGTACCTTGATATTAGTAGCATCGATTGTTGAACTTCTTTATCGTGACCATAGTAAAAATGTAACCGTCACTTAATCTCGATTTGACATGTTAAGCTTTTTTATATTGTTTTAATGCTTAAAAGATGACATTGATGATTAGGATCCCAACATAGGCAATGATTTTGCTGATATGTGGGTATTTATTGCAGCATGCATTTTTTTTAATGCCAAAGGCCATCTCAAGCCTCTTTGTTTATGTATTTTTGGTTTAGAGATATATTGCAATAAGTGTTATTTTGGTTATATGCATTCTTGCCATATAAATAAGAACTTTTGCATATTTGTGTATAAATGGTTTATGCATCTTTTGGTTGACTAGTTTTCTCCAAATCTTGAGGGTTCAACTAGTTCAATGACTGATTCAATTCTGAGAACATTGATCTAAACCCTTGCAGATTCCAAATTTGTTTCTCAAATATATATCATTAATTTTGGACAATTTGAGCTTATTTCAAGTACTACAAGGTTATATTATAAGCTGGAATAAAAATTTCGGTTTTCACCCAATGGAGATTTGACTTCTAGACCTCTAAAAGAAGTTACCAACTTGTTGGAAACATAGATTTGCTGCATATTTGAAGCTTAAGAAGGGTCAAATTGACTTATTATTGATGTCCTAGTTTTCCCCACCCCCAGATTTTCAATCTAGAGTGTATATACACTTTTGTGTGGCCCTGAAAGGGATGTTCTTTGATGTTATTTGTGTTTTCTATATTTTTTCAGATCTACAGTCACACGATGGTAAGCAGAAAAACACTGAACCCTTACCAAAGGTACACTTCAAAAGAAACATAGATATTTTGTAAGTATATTAATTGTTTACTCTTTTGAGTTGTTTACACGATTAACAACTCTAGTTTAGAGAAACTTTCCTTGCTATTCTGCATTACTTTTCTGTATAAATATCATTTCTAGATCAACGAAATAAGAAAAAATTAACTTTTTTCTTCACCCAAGACCCCATTTAAGGTACTAGTCTACAAATTTTTGGGTCAAGCATCTCACATAGGGAATCCTCCCATAGCCATTCAGATAGGAGATTGTTTAAAGAGTGGAGACTTGTACTGAGGTGACATTAGGGCACTTGTCCTGTGTGTGCCATCTTGGTGGCTTGCAAGGACCTTGGCAAGAATGCTAGTTTGAGTGGTAACACATTCTTACATGATCACTTGCACCTGATGTAACAATATTTTATGTGTGGTAGAGAATGTCAATAATCATTACAGAATTACCCACTAGTAATGAAATTCATGGAGGGACTTGTTAGTCCTTATGTTGAAATTGAAATACATTGTGTAGACATTTCACTTTGGTCTCACAGACAAAACCTATTACATATACAAAAGGAAAATCAAATTCTCAAAATAATACAAAATCATGTTTCAGAATGCAGTTATCAAAACTATTAGAAAGAGTAGCATAGTTCATCATTTTCACTAATTAAATGCCAATTAAGTACATAATATTTTAAGACGTACATGCATGAAATAGGTACTAATCAAGTTGATCTTGTATTTAATGAAACCAAAATTTAATAATCAAATTAAAGAGTTGTTTCTCATCAATTAAAGAGTTGTTTCTCGTCCTAAAACATCCATAATCAAATTAAAGAATCGTTTCTCATCCTAAAAACATACATGTCAAAGTTATATCCAAAAGAGCAATAAAGTGTTAATTGAAGTTAAAAGTTATGCAATGTAATGATATGAAATAAAAATTGAATTCAAGTAACATAAAAAAAAAAAAAAAATCGATGCATTCATATATTTAAACGGCTCATGTTAGTAAGAGCTGTGAAACATTAAAATAATGGACCAGAGATTAACCTTTTGTAGGCCTCCTGATGAACTTTTCTCAGTGAGCCGCTCAAAAAGCTTCTCGTTCTCCTCATGCAAACGCTAAATCAATCAAAATCACAACATGTTAGATTTTACTACCAAATATTGAAAATAACTTTTGGAAATAAAACCTGTTAATGAACTTGATTTAACATTGAGCAATTAGCTTTATCATCATTGACAAACACATAATAGAAATATACAAACATAATAGTGATTTGTTTATAAAACATTACATGAGACATGTACAACATATATGATGTTAAAATAATGCCAATGGGATCGAAGGAAATGCCTGGTACCCATGCTCCAATTAAGAAGAAAACAAACAAAAACAAGGATATTGCACACACAGACATAAAGATTAAAATGTTGCATAAATGTCAAATATTTAACTTAAACAAAATACTATTTTCCCCCAATGGCCAAAGATGGCCAGATGGATAGTAACAAGTACAATCATTTGAACATATATTGTAAGTGCGTGTAACATTTCCCCAAAAAGGTTGAAATGAAGAAGAAAAAGAGATGAAATAAAGTGTGGTTTCCAATCAAACTGATGAAACATAAGGAAACCCAAATGGGTAAAATAGGGTGACTATATGAAGGAGGATGACATAATAGAAACCCTAGCATCATAACAACCATTATAAATGAGCTTAGTATTACCCAATGGCTCTCGTAACATCCTTGCCTTGGAAAAATTTCACAATCAAAATCATTTTGGCAACTAGTTAGGGACTTTTATGTTGAAAAGTGTAACTAGGTTCGGTCTTCATAATGAGATGTAATTATGATTTTATGTAATGAAATGTAAAGAAAAAAAATAAAAGTATTATATTGACTTGCTTCATGGGTTTCATGAGCAAGAGATTTTCTTTTTGAGTCAAGACTCCCATTGAGAGTCTTTAGGAATTATTTGTCATCTAGTCATAAAACGATAGAGTCATTGTCATGTAATGAAGTCATGTTACACTTTGTAAAAGGCCAATATTGTCTATGTAAAGTATCCTCCAAGACCTTGTCACTTATCCTCTTCAAGTTGGCCCACAACAATGGAAGAACTTGCTAGAAGAAGTCGGCCTAACCTCAAGTGATCATGTCGGCCTAAAGAACATGTAATGAAGTGTATATATAACCACACTCAGCCTCACTTAGAGGCAAGCAACTCGACTTGCATTCGATCAAGAAAAGTGCGAAGAAAAAGGCTACGAAGGGAAGTGCAAAGGAGGTTTCTTTTGGGGCAGCGAAACAGATTCTTCTGGGGCAGCGAAGAAGGGTTCTTCTAGATCAGCGAAGAAGGTTTCTTTTGGATCAGAGAAGGAGGTATTCTTTTGGGGCAGCGAAGAAGGTATTCTTTTGGGTACGCGGAGGAGAAGCTTCTTCTGGACAAGCGAAGGAGAATTTTCTTCTGGGGCAGCAAAGAAAGGATTCTTCTGGGTTACCAAGATAAAGATCTAGAGACCGAGTTTCTCTAGAGGAGGCCAGTGAAAGCCTAGAGATTGAGATTCTCTAGGGAAGCCAAGAAGGAGCAGTGTGAAGGATAGAGACCGAGTTTCTCTAGAAGGAGCCGAGGAGAAAAGTTCAAGATCAAGAGGAAAGTCGAGAAAGAGAAGAGGCAGAGCATCAAGGTTAGTGACAAGGTTCTTGGGAGGATACTAGAGTCAAGGGTCTATGTCATGGTCTTGGTACTCATCAATTGAAGATCTAGAAGAATAATTTTGATCGGGTTTTCCTCTCAAGAAGTGAGAGGTTTTGTCCCTGGCTGAGAAGCCTACATACTGTGTCACTTGTCATTGTAGATATTGGTAATTGTCTTGATGAAGAGAACACAATAATAACATAACCAAGAAAAGACTATAAGCTAAGAAGTAAAAGTATATCACAAGAAATTATCAAGTAGAGAAATATTTTAATTATTCATGCCCTAGATTTCTCAACATGTTACCCACCAAAAGTGGGTAACCCATAGGAGAAAACTTTTCTCCTACTTGGATAGCCAGCCAACCAACAGCCCTATTAATTGGCACTTGACATGATGCCATGGACTCTTCACAAATATGCTCTGGCTATATTTTTTCTCCCATTTGGCATTTCTCCTTTATGGAGGGTGAGTCATTCATCGACATGTATTTTTAGCATTTTGTAATCACGTACTTTTGCTTATTCTTTGGGGCATACTAATATGAGGGTAATCTGATGATTGGTCGATCTTGACTATATTCGTGTTCTTTTACTTCACCAAGGTGGTTAGTCTTTGATCCTCAACCAGCGGGACCTCCTCTTAGGTCTTAGGGTTATAGGAAGGACACTACTAGGGAGGCTTTGATTGAAGTACTGTGCCTGTGATATTCCATACTTACAACTTTCCATCATTCCCTGTATTTCACATCCATTCTTCGAGTAGGTGGTCATTGGTCATGGGGATTAGCACTCCCTCATCCTGATTCTAGGGTTTGTGTTGGAAAACATTGTGCTAGAGGTTGATGTAGCTAAAAGGAAGATAAAGCCAAAGAAAGCCACACTAAAAGAAAAAGGAACAAAGCAAAAGATGGCTAGGACAAAAATTAGTGTGTGGAAAAAAAACCAAGCATGAGCTCTACCTCCCTCATTAGCCATCACTTGGTTCCTAAATCACTCGATGCTCCATACATAAAAAGGAACCCTTGTATTGTCCAACCCCAACGAGTAATAAACCACCTCATCTTAAGGGATAATAAATGCTAAATCTCTCAAATGTAAGCTTGAGCTATTGAGTTATGCACCCATATCAAAGCATTATCATAAAAAAGTATAGGGCACACCAAAAGGGTGGAAAAAGCAGGTTGAGGAAAGGGTATCTCATGCCTCCACAATTTCTCTCTCCTTACATCTATACACCTGGAATGTTGGACCACAATTAGCTGGTCACTTGGCTATGCATCTAGCCCTAAAGTCTTTCTCGCTCCATTGCCACCATTTACACATGCAACTATGTATTGATGGGTTGACTAGGGACCTATCACTTCACCTTGGGGGTTGGAAACACCTAATAGGATTATCCATCTTGTCATCCCAAGAATAAGGGAGGGAACACCTATGCAAGACTTGATCTAATTAGATATTTGAAGGTGATCTTTGTGTGGAGCATTGATTGTGCCCCTAGCTTTAAGTATGCTCCACTATGATGCATCTATCATTTTAGTTACCTAATGATTATTGATTTACACTTGATCTTGAGGAGGTTTTGTTAGGAGGTCCACATCACAATGACATAGGCTTCTAGAAGTAATTGCCCAGCTCCTCAGTAGAGTAGCAAGGGTAGTACTATCTAGCGTAGAGAGAGAGAGAGATTGACTTCGATGGTGCAGTGTTGCCTACCTAGAGCATGTCGTTGGGATATTTGAGGACTTCAAAGTTCACATGATGCTTAACACCCGGAGGGACCCCCATATGCTAAAACATTGATCCCATGATGCTTAGTGTTGGTGATATTGATGATGTGCCCATTGGACCAAGGATGCCCCAAGCTAGCCTTGGCACTGTTTGATGGGCATCACTTGATCCATAGCCTAGATAATGGTGTTCATCCTTGAGATGACAACGAGGGCTTGTACATCACCTTGGAGCCCCAATGCTTGAGATATTTGATGCGATATCACCCCTTTTCCTCTTCTGAGTGTGATGTAGGGTACTTTTGGGCATGACGTGTTGGCATGGAGAGACTTCGATGACCTGCACAGGATCCTTGAGTCACTTCTTGGAGTACAGAGCACTCACTGGCCTTTCTCTCACAATTGGAGGACTTATTGAGATCACTTGAGGGTGATGTCATACTATTGGAGCATTTATTCCCACACATGTGGGCTTCTTATGGCATATTTGTCTTTTTTTTGAGATATGAGGTTTGCTTGTAACCTCTTTCTTGTATAACACTCAAAAGTGAACTTGTCTTCAAGACTTTTACTCATTTTATTTGTGAAGTGTGTAGTAGAAAGCTCATATATATAGACACTCCCCTTCACTTCTTATTTCATCATCACAAATGTGAATTCAACCTCTCTAAAAAGAGTGCAACTTGATTTTTTATTCGCTACTTGGGCATAATCTAATCTTTTGTGGATGTGAGTTATTCTTGGATGTCTATGCCCAATCCACTCCAATGATGGATCAATGTCACCCAAACCAGTGAAACAGGAGTCATCGATCACTGCAGAGGACTCGCAATTCCGACATGGATCGGTAGCCAAACGAGAAATTCAAAGTCTTCGTGAGTCAAACTCCCATTCACTGAGTATGACTCATGGTCAACGCAAGTTTGACCTGCGATTCAGCAATTTTGATGATTTGCAAAGTAGTCGACGATCCACTCGGATTATTAGGTTAAAAGTCCACAAGAATTTTTGTGGTTTCGTGTTCACTTGTTCACTCTCTCTTGTCGTTGCCACACTTGGAGACCAGGGTTTGCTTGTTGCCTTGTTCACTTTCACTTCTCTTGTTGCCCAGCTATCTAGAGACGCCTTGGATCAACAATGCCATTGTCACGTTCATGTGTCACGGTTCTTCCGTAATTGCGAGCACTTTGGCTTCAATAATTCCCTTTCTCTAATTTTCGATGGGTTTTGGCATTTTAACAGTGACAGTAAGTTCAACTATAAGACTTAGAACTCAATTTGGAACTATAAAGGATGTTGGGTCGCAGGCAATATGGTAGCGACTAATTTGTTAACGCGCCCAAGCACCTGTTCTTTCATCAAGAATTATCGTATTATAACTAGAAGGTCGAATATGTATATCAAATAATGAATAGTCTCATGATTTTGAAGCTCGAAGATTGGAAAAATCGACGATTTGACAACAATCGTTGGGCAGGAGTTCAATTCACAGTTAATACCCACCTCGTTATCGGAGATCAAACCCCTAGATAACTATGTTTTTTCAAAGGCCAAACAAGTTAACATTATTATAGGATTGAATTACTATTAGCATAGCTATCTAGCAACTAGACTTGAGAACCCTGATATAACAATATAAAAAAACATGAGTTGCTTCCGAGACAAAAGATTGCCAACCAGTAGTCAATTTTATGAGTCAAAACAAAAGATATGCCCCTCCTAATATAGAAGATGAAACATTAATTAAAAAATAACATAGACCCCTTGTTACCAGACTCACCAAATGTTACATTATTGACTGTAAATGTTACAAATTTGATTGAATGTGACAATAATTTTAAAGTCTCTAGTTCTAACATAATTTTTTTTATACTAAGATTCCAAAGTTAAAACAAAAAATAAAATATATATGTATCTTTTTGTGAAAATTCTATCACTACAACATCTTATTTACTTTGCCTACTTATTTTCAATAAGTTATTTATGAAATTCCTTCAATAAACATTAAAATAAATTATGTTGTAAATATCACACCATAATACAGAAACAAACACATGCACAAGAATCGACACAGATATTTTGGACAATAGTCCCCGGAAAAACCCAATCTGGGAAAATCAGTGCAGCAAGGGAGGATTTTATTATTCAGCAATTCTTCAATACAACCGAGTGCCAAACTGGCTTACCCAATAGAGACAAAAATTCTCCAACACTTCTCACAGTCCCAGCATTAACCCGACTAACCTCTACGTAGCTCCCAGACACTCCGCATCAACCCCTACTTGTCTACGCAAGCCCTGGGCCTCTCTGCGTTACCCACGCAGGCCCTCTAGTGACTGTGCA
Organism: Pinus tabuliformis; assembly: GCA_031772625.1. Classification (NCBI taxonomy): domain Eukaryota; kingdom Viridiplantae; phylum Streptophyta; class Pinopsida; order Pinales; family Pinaceae; genus Pinus; species Pinus tabuliformis. The sequence continues at coordinate 756,259,771 of CM062818.1, forward strand.
GTCTCCTGCTGCCTCAGCATCTGCCTGAAAGGCCTTGTGTCTGCCTCTCTTGCCTCTACGTTGGCCTTCTGTTTCTGATTCTGACTCTCTGCTCCATACTTGTTGCCTCCCGCTGCTCTCCAGACCACTAGTTCGAATTTCTCAGCTAACGCCGCTTCAAAAATCAAACTGACTAGTCTCCCTTAGTATGTTCTCCAACTGACCCTCAAGCCTCTTCTTATACTTTTCTCGTTGGTCCATCAACGGCTGAGATTAAGTGCCTAATCAACAGCTAAGATTAGATTTGGCTTGATCTATGACTTTTGGACCTTTCTAACTCAATTTTATATTAATTCACATTAATATTTTATTTTCCCTAAGTTTAGACTTAGGGGCATCATTAAAAATATTAATTATTTTAATATCTTCCAAACTGGTTAGATTTTGCCCAAACCATTTCTGGGTCTTGGGGATCTCTTGTGTTTTAGCATCTCCACCAATTTTCGTGGCTAGAATACATCCGATGCTACCCCAAATCAACACTCCCTCTTAGCGAAGACTGTGCTCTAGTAACACTCCTCACTGAGTATCACCCTGATCATCCGGCATCAGCCCTTGTGCTGATGCTAAGCCTCCCTGCCCAACATCCTCTGCACTGCTGCATCCTGTACCGTTGCCCATGGCTCTGCTACTGTCACTGTTGCATCTGTACGGCATCTCCCTCTGCATCCGTGTTGCTATCACCCCATTTCTGCTACTGAAACAGGTTCTTTATCATCCTCGTCTTTCCCTGAAGTAATCAAACTTTGTCCTTCCAAGCACTTTGGTGAGGATGTCCGCCACCTGTTCTCATGAAGGAGTGTAGCTCAATTGTACAGCTCCTCGTTGGACACTGCCTCTAACAAAGTGACACCGGATATCAATATGCTTTGACCGATCGTGAAACACTGGATTCTCAGAGAGCTTGATGTAACTCTGATTATCGCACATGATCCTGGTCGCCTCCATTTTCCTTTTGAATAGGTTCACAAGCAGTTTTCTAAGGCATACGGCCTCACACGAAGCTATGCTCGCCGCCATATATTATGCCTCAGATGAGCTCAGAGCCACGGACTTCTGTTTCCTACTGTACCAAGAAGTCATTCATGATCCAATGTTGAAAGAGTACCCAGTTGTACTTTTCCGATCCACTGAACTTCGTTCCCAATCTGCATCAGTAAATCCAACCAATCTGATATCCTTACCCCTGGTGTACAAGAGTCCATAATCGACTGTTCCCCGTAAATACCTGAGAACGTGTTTGGCTGCTGCACAGTGCGCCCTCTTCAATTCCACCATGAACTAACTGAGGGTGTTGACAACGTAGCAAATGTCTGGCCTGGTATTGACCAGATACATCAGGGACCCTATGAGCTGCCTGTATAGGGTGCAATCAACATCCTTGTCTTCTGATGCATTAATCTTCTTCCAGTTGGTGATCAATGGAGTAGCCATGGGTCTACAGTCCTCCATCCTGAATCTTTTCAGGATTTCTATAGCATACCTCCCTTGCCCAAGGAAGATCTCTCCCTTCTACTGCCAAACTTCCAACCCTAAGAAGTAATGCATTAGTCCCAAATCCTTCATTTCAAATTTTGTGGCTAGATTCTTCTTGCAGTCCCCAATGAGCCTGGATGATCCTATCAGAAAGAGATCATCCACATACAATACTAAGATTAGCATCTCATTCTCTATAACCAGATAGTAGAGATTCGGATCTGCATCACTCTTAACAAATCCCATCTTCTGCAAGTAGCCATCGATTCGCCCATACCATGCTCTAGGTGCCTGTTTCAACCCATACAAGGCTTTCTTCTCATGTGTCTCAAAGCCCTCTGGTTGTTCAATGTATACCTCTTCTTCTATTACCCCGTTCAGAAAAGCCATTTTGACATCCATCTGATGAATCTCCCACCCCATCTGAGCTGCAAGAGATATCACGGTCCTAATAGATGTATACCTGGCTACCGAGGCGAAGGTCTCCTCGTAGTCAATTCCTTCCTTTTGTTATGCTCTTAACCTGCAAGACGACACCGGATTACAAAATATGCGAAGAAATATACCCAGAACATAGAATAGTGAGAAACAACAACAAGTATTTTATTATTCAAAAAGCAATGTTCACTTGCCTCTTCAAGGGGGCAACCTCCAATAGAGCAGAGCTTGATTACAAAATAAGACACGATGCTCCTCACAGGGAGTCTCTATCCTTTATATATGACTCATACATGCAATACGATGGATCAATACCATGGTTCTTATTACTAGCATCTATCTAATACCATGGCCCATTTGCAACTAACTGTGGTCCCATCATTAATTGCGAGTTAACCACTTACGATTATTAATATGGGCTTTATTGACTCCTTACTTAACTATAACTATGACTCGATCCTACTACATGAATAAGGGGGTTAGGGTGGGACCCTAACATGCCCTCCCCCTTAAGAATTGCCTTGTCCTCAAGGCTGAAGCTACAGAAACTGCTGAAGAATAGTGGCTGGTTCCCAAGTTGCATCTTCCAAAGAGGTGTCTTTCCACTTGACGAGGACTTCCTTGATCATGCGGCCACGCAGGTGCCGTTCTCGTGTGTCTAGGACCTGTTCAAGTTGGAGCCAGATTGACCCTTCATCATCCAATTCAGGTAGACTGGTTTGAATTCTGCAATTGTTCCCAATCACTTTATTGAGGCATGAGACATGGAAAACTGGATGGATTTTTGCAGTGGGTGGCAAAGCGAGCTTGTAGGCCACTTCTCCAATGCGCTGAAGTACTTGATATGGTCCGTAGAATTTTGGAGATAGTTTATGACAACCCTTGTCTTTGAGTGAAGTTTGCTTATATGGTTGCAACCTCAAAAATGCCTGATCCCCTTCTTGAAATTGACGCTCTAAGCGATGCTGATCTACCTGTTGCTTCATGCGGTTTTGAGCTTGATGAAGATTCTCTTTAATTTGGGCGAGCATGGTTGTGCGGTTTTGTAGGAGTTGATCCACTGCTTGTACCTTGGAGCATCCCTTGATATAAGAAGTAGGGCAAGGAGGGAGTTGACCATAAATTGCTTCATACGGAGTCACTTTGGTGGTGGCATGATAGTTGGTGTTATACCACCATTCAGCTAGAGGCAACCATTGTACCCATAGATTTTGCTTTTCTGAAGTGAAACACCTAAGGTAGGTTTCCAGACATTTGTTGACGGCCTCAGTTTGACCATTCGTTTGTGGATGATAGGAAGTATTGAGTTTTAGTTGGGTGCCTTGTAGCCTGAAGAGTTCCTACCAAAATTTACTGGTGAAGATCGGGTCACGATCAGACACAATAGAAGTGGGCATGCCATGCAATTTGAAGATCTGATCCATGAAAGATTGAGCGACCAAAGTCGGTGTAAACGGGTGGGGTAGGGCGCAGAAATGAGCATACTTAGAAAGTCGGTCCACAACCACCATGATGACTGACTTGTTTCCCGACTTTGGAAGACCTGTAATGAAATCCATAGAAACCTCCGTCCATATAGATGTTGGGATGGGCAACGGTTGTAATGTGCCTGGTGCTTTGACTGTCTCCCCTTTGTGGCGTTGACAGACATCGCATTCCGCTACAAAAGTAAGGATGTCCTTTTTCATGCCTGTCCAAAAAAATGATCTTCTAGTGCGAGCATATGTCTTCTGAAAGCCTGAATGTCCTGCAGTGGGGGATGAGTGCAATTCTGCCAAAATGCGGCTTTTGAGGGTGGATGTTGGTGATATTACAACTCTGTCCTTGTAGCGAAGAATCTCATCCTGCCACGAGTAGCCCTTGGTGGAATTTGGATCCGCCTGCAATTGAGTAATGAGTTGGGAGAGCCCGGGATGTGAAAACCATTCCCTGCGAGCCTCTTCAATCCATTCTGGAATGGGAAGGGAAATTGCGAGTAGGGTACTTTCCTCCTCAAATTGGCGAGATAATGCATCTGCTACACTATTTTCGCGCCCTTTCTTGTAAATGATCTCATAATCATATCCCAGCATTTTGGCGAGCCATTTATTTTGTTGTGGGGAGGATAGGCGTTGCTCCAAAAAATATTTAAGACTGTGATGGTCTGTGCGGATTTGGAAACGTCGCCCCAGTAAGTAAGGTCACCAGGTATCTACTGCATGTAAGATGGCCATCATTTCCTTCTCATAGGTAGATTGTCCCAGATTCCTCCCACTTAGTTGTTGGCTTGTGAAGGCCAAGGGTTGACCTTCCTGCATTAAGACTGCCCCAATACCCGTACCCGAAGCATCACATTCAATGACAAAAGATTTGGTGAAATCAGGTAGTGCTAAGACTGGAGTGGAACACATGGCATTTTTGAGAGCTGTAAATGCCTGTTGTGCATCATCATTCCAGAAGAATGAATTTTTCTTGAGGAGTTGAGTGAGGGGCTTCGCAATGCGGCCATAATTGCGGACAAATTTGCGATAATAGCCTGTGAGACCCAAAAATCCTCTCAGGCTCTTCAAGGTCTTAGGTTGAGGCCAATCTTGCATTGCCTGGATCTTTTTGGGGTCCACCTTGACACCTTCACGCCCCACAATGTGGCCCAAATACTCAACTTCTTCCATGCCAAAAGAACATTTGGACATCTTAACAAATAATTTATGCTTGCGGAGCAGTTGCAAGAGCAGATCTACATGCTGAAGATGTGCGGCCCAAGTGCAACTATAGATGAGGATGTCATCGAAGAAGACTAGGGCAAATTTCCTAAGATATGGTTTGAGAAGGTGGTTCATAAGGCTCTGAAAAGTAGATGGGGCATTACAAAGACCGAATGGCATGACCAGGAACTCATAATGGCCTTCATGAGTTCTGAAAGCAGTGTTTGGAATGTTAACTTCCTTCATGCGAATTTGGTGGTAGCCTGAGCGAAGATCCAACTTAGTGAAGAATTGAGCCCCATTGAGTTCATCCAACAAATCATCAACAACCGGGATGGGAAATTTATCTTTGACTGTCAACTTATTGAGGGCCCTGAAGTCTGGACACATCCGCCATTCCCCATCTTTCTTGAGCACCATGACCACCGGTGATGAATAAGGACTAATGTTGGGACGAATGACACCTGCTTCCAAAAGTTCCTTGATTATTTTTTCTATTTCATTCTTTTGGGTGAATGGATATCTGTATGGGCGCACATTTGGTGGTTGGGCCCCTGGAACCAAGGTGATGCTATGATCATGTTCCCCTCGCGAGGGTGGAAGCTCATGAGGCTTGTCAAAGACTGGCAGATGGTTATTTAAAATCTGTTGCATCTCAGGATGAATCGGCAGAGAATTGGGTTCGACGGCCTGGATGGCATTAAATTGAGCGATAACTCCATGATGGCCCTTTTTTAGCAATTTTTCCATCCTATGTGAGCTGATGATAGAGGGAGCTCCCGCCTGGAGTCCACGGAGGGTATATGTGGAGTTGTTCTGCTTAAAGCTCATATATAACTCCTGAAAATCCATTGTGATTGGCCCAAGAGTGCGAAGCCATTCAGCACCGAGGACAATGTCACACCCTCCCATGTGTATGGCAAACATGTGGGTCTTCAACTGATAATCCCCCATTTGAAGTTTGACATTTTCACAGCGGCCTTCACATTTCATTGTTCCCCCATCTGCAATTTGGACTTGGAAGTTAGAAACTGCTCGTACAAAACAATGCACTGCTTCCGCGACTTTTTGATGGATGAAATTATGTGTACTTCCACTATCAATCAAGACTACTATTGGGCGATGTTTAATAAAACCTCTGATTTTGAGAGTTTGAGGTGAAGAAATCCCTGCCAAAGCATGCAGCGAAATAACTGGTTCATCAGGGACATTGTCCTTCTGGTTGTCCTCTTCTACCTCCTCCAGTTCCTCAAGTGGTGGGGCTTCCTCCGATGAGCTGTAATCAGTGGCATCAATTTGAAAAAATTTAGGCTCCTTGCATTTATGACCTGGGGAGTATTTTTCATCACAGTAGTAACATAATCCCTGTTTTCTTCTTTCAGCCATTTCTGCAGGTGACACCTTTTGAACCTTAAGTGTTTGAGTCATGCTGTGAGCCTATGGGGGGCGACCCTTGGCGGTGAAATTTGGGCGAATGGACTGGGCTGCTAACGCACATTCCACGTTACGAGCTACCTTGCAAGCCTCCGATCATGTGGGAGGGTGGTGTAGTCGGATGTTGGCTTGTATGGCATCTTTAAGACCGCTGATAAAACATTCCGTGTAGAACGCATTTGAGAGATCCCTAGTGCGGAAAGCTAAGGCTTCAAAGGCTGTAACATATTCATCCACTGTGCCAGTCTGTCGGAGCTTAGTGAGACGACCCAAAAAAGAAGATTCTTGGTCATATCGCTCTCTAAGAGCTTTTTTGAAGGTGGCCCAAGTTAGAAAACTTCCATTGCAACGTTGATGCCATGCCCACCATTGCCATCCTGCATTGTCCAAGTACATGCTCCCCACCATAAGCTGAGTCTCATTATCTAGGATATTATTCAGATTGAAATACTGCTCCATTTGTGCTATCCATGCAGTCGGGTGAGAACCATCAAATTTATGCATATCCAGCTTGGGAGGTCGCGGACGAGATTGTTGGTGGGTGCCCCAGAGGTGAAGAGAGCGGCTAGACTCACCCTCACTGTGTCCATTGCCAATATGCGCCTCCTCGCAGGCTTCCTCCTTGCCCTTAAAGAGTGTGTCATTTAGTCTGTCAAGCTGAGCTTGGATGGTTTGCAAGGATTGTTCAAGTTTGTCGATCTTCTCATTGGCCATAGCTTGTGCTCTAGTTTCTACCATGCACCGATCTGATGTTCTTGAAATTTGGGACCGCCCGAATTTTTTTCACTAACAATTGAATGGTACCACCTTGCTCAGCTCGTCGTCCTGATTCTTATGGGCTAGATCACCAATAAGCGCCCCAGGGACTCTCAGACTTCTTTTTTTCTTTTTTTCTTTCTTTTTCTTTTTTTCTTTGGAATACTGCAGTAGCTGAATCCCCAAAATGTCAATGCTGCCAAAAGTCCTGCGAAAATCACGCCCTGGTATAGGAACGCCACACAACTACTCAGATCTGGTGGATCTGAGAGATCTGGATGGCTGATCGGATAGCTCTGAGCGGCAGCACCGACTACTACTGTGGATTTGATGGATCGGAAAGGCTGGTCTGCTAACTCGGAACTGCGGGACTGATGTCTGCTGCTGCTGCAACCCCACTTGCGAGATCTGATCTAGCAGAGATTATGCGTGATCCCAAGATAGAAAAGGGAACTATGGTCTCGAGGAGTGTCAGGTGCTACAGATCGCAATATACATAAGGGTCTGACAGTAGTACTCGGCCCAATGTTTCAGGGCTCTAACTAAGGAGGATCAACCGTACCCTTAGTCATACAACCCGACTACCCTATCATACGAGCGAGTAATCTCTCCGAGTGTTGTTCTCGGTGTACTGTAGCAGCAAGACGGCCGACGGTTTATCTATGGTGAGGTTTCAAAGGAGCTAGGGGGCTTCCGATATACCCAGAGGGTACTTGGAAGACAGTTTGTGCGCGGTTCTGTCTAATGCGCTACTACTCGAAGGGGTACCCACAGGGGTTACAAGGGAGTCCAACAAGCATGATCACCTCTTGTATTTCCTGCGTCCATGCCTCCCCAAATCTGCAGGTTTATGCGCTCAACGACAGATCCCCTGTTTAAAGACGCCGGAACATGTCTCTAGCCAAAAAAAAAAATTGCTAAGAAATGGAGATCCCACCGGCCCTGGAAAGAGCTCTGATACCACTTGTTATGCTCTTAACCTGCAAGACGACATCGGAATACAGAATATGAGAAGAAATATACCCAGAACATAAAATAGTGAGAAACAACAACAAGTATTTTATTATTCAGAAAGCAATGTTCACTTGCCTCTTCGAGCGGGCAACCTCCAATAGAGCAGAGCTCGATTACAAAATAAGACACGATGCTCCTCGCAGGGAGTCTCTATCCTTTATATATGACTCATACATGCAATACCATGGATCAATACCATGGTTCTTATTAACACCATCTATCTAATACCATGGCCCATTTGCAACTAACTGTGGTCCCGTCATTAATTGCGGGTTAACCACTTACAATTATTAATATGGGCTTTATTGACTCCTTACTTAACTATAACTATGACTCGATCCTACTACATGAATAAGGGGGTTAGGGTGGGACCCTAACACCTTTTGAGCATACCCCTTAGCCACAAACCTAGCCTTGTATTTCTCAACACTGTCATCTGTAGCCTATTTGATCTTGTAGATCCATCTCGAACCTACTGCTCATCTATCTTGAGGCCTTGGCACTACCTCCCAGACATCGTTCACCATTATGGAGTTGCACTCCTCTACCATCACATCTAGCCAAACCTGATGTTGAGCTGCCTCCTGGAAACTGGCGGGCTCCCATCCTGAGCTACTAGTGCCTGATATCTATCTAGTTGTTTTCGCTCCTTCTTATTGTTTCTTGGAGCACCGATGAAGTCCTTTGCATCTTGCAGAATATGACGAAGTTCCCTACTAGTTCTCCCTCTGCCAGCGAGTGCCTCTGTTAGCTCCTCCTCATCCTGTGAATCCTCCTGATCCGAGGAAGAATTCTTTACTTTTGTTGGTTGAAGAGGTTTAACTAACGGCTCTTCTTTTGATTGCTCCTCGGAAGGCATCTCACGAGATTTTCTGAAAGCCCTATCCCCAATGAACTTTACATCTCGTCGAACCACTACCTTCCTGCTCCCTGGAAGATAGATTTTGTATGCCTTAGCATTCTCGCTATATCCCACTAGATATCCCTTTTCCGCAGTTTGATCCAGCTTCTTCCTCTTTTCCTCGGGTATGCGGCAATATGCTAAGCTCCCAAATATCTTGAAATCACTAACTTCAAGCATCTTCCCTGTGAAAACTTCTCTGGAGTAATCTTGCCCAATGCTCGATGAGGAGTCCTGTTTTGAACATAGACTGTTGTGTTGCATGCTTCTACCCACAGGAGTTTTGGCATATCCTAATCATACATCATGGCCCTAGCTGCTTCTACAATACTCCTGTTCTTTCTTTCTGCTACTCCGTTCTGCTCTAGATTGTAAGGAGTTCTCCACTCTCTTCTGATGACCTCCTTAGAGCAAAAATCAGTGAAGTCCTTATTGACACACTCTCCACCACTATCTTAGCGCAAAACTTTTATTTGCCTTGAACTCTTTGAATCGACAGAAAACCTCGTCCTTGGTTTTCAGAAAATAAATCTATGTTTTCCTTGAGTGGTCATCAATGAAGGTAAGGAAGTACTTGGCACCACTAAGAGCTTTAGTGGACATAGGTCCGCAGATATCTGAGTGTATCAACCCTAGTACACTCTTGGCCCTGTGTTTACTCCTAAGAAATGTTGCCTTGGCATACTTTCCTAGAGCACATCCTCTGCATACATCATCTCGTTCCGTACTAAGATCCAGAACTCCTATTACAATGCTCCTAAGAATTCTCAGAGCCCCATGGTGCAAATGTCCCATTCTTTTGTGCCATAGTTCGTTCATATCCTTGTCTCCATGACTGCCTATTAGTGTCATTGGTGATTCTAGTTGTAATCTGTACAACCTATTACTTTTGATCCCGATCTGCACTTTCTTTTTCCAACTCGGATGTTTGACGTATACCTTCTCCTTGATGAAGTAGATGTCATAGCCCTTGCCTTGAAGTTGCGACACGGAAAGTAAGTTCATCCCCAATCCTGGTACATACAGCACATTTGTAGCACGGAACTGTTCTCCTGATTATGTTTGAAAATCTATGGTACCCTACCCTACAGGAGTACACTTTGCCTTGTTCCCCATGGTGATCTAAAAGTTCATATTCTCTTCTCGATGCTCTGAGAAACATTCCCTGATTCTCGCCATATGCAAAGAGGCTCCACTGTCTATATACCATACTTTTGATGATAAAGAACTAGTCATACAAGCCACTTCTTCTTCCATCCTGGAAGCCAACATGGAGAAATCGAAATCTCTTATGCAATTTTCTGAAAATTTGTGCGAGTCCCCTGATGTGGATGCCTCTGCATCATGGTCTCGACCCATAACTGATTTTCCCTTCTTGTCTTTGATTACTCGCTCTAATACCATGTGAAAATTCGATCATTGCAACCTTTGATTTACTTTGCCTACTTATTTTCAATAAGTTATTTATGAAATTCCTTCAATAAACATTAAAATAAATTCTGTTGCAAATATCACACCATAATACAGAAACAAACACATGCACAAGAATCAACACAGATATTTTGGACAACGGTCCCCGGAAAAACCCAATGTGGGAAAACCGATGCAGCAAGGGAGGATTTTATTATTCAGCAATTCTTCAATACAACATGGTGCCAAACTAGCTTACCCAACAGAGAGAAAAATTCTCCAGCACTTCTCCCAGTCCCAGCATCAGCCTGGCTGACCTCCACGTAGCTCCCGGACACTCTACGTCAGCCCCTACTTGTCTGCATCAGAACTGGGCCTCTCTGTGACACCCACACAGGCCACAGGCCCTCTAGTGACTGCGCAGTCTCCTGCTGCCTTAGCGTCTGCCTGAAAGGCCCTGCGTCTGCCTCTCCTACCTCTGCGCTGGTCTTATATTGTTGATTCTGACTCTCTGCTCCGTACTTGTTGCCTCCTGCTCCTCTTTAGACCACTAGTTCAAATTTCTCAGCTAACCCCGCTCCAAAAATTGAACTGACTGGTCTCCCTCAGTATGTTCGCCAACTGACCCTCAAGCCTCTTCTTATACTTTTCGCGTTAGTCCATCAACGGCCGAGATTAAGTCCCTAATCAACGGCTAAGATTAGATCTGGCTTGATCCATGACTTTTGCACCATTCCAACTCAGTTTTATATTAATTCACAATAATATTTTATTTTTCCTAAGTTTAGACTTAGGGACTCCATTAAAAATATTAATTATTTTAATATCTTCCAAAGTGGTTATATTCTGCCCAAACCATTTCTGGGTCTTGGAGATCTCATGCGCTTTATCATCTCCACCAATTTTCGTGGCTAGAGCACATCCGATGCTACCCCAAATCAACACTTTTAACCTCTTCATTATGATTAAGAAGGGTTGTAGGTTTGCATTGATTTCATTTAACTTTTTACATTTCTGGATCATTTTTAATTTTGAATTTTTTGTCTTTTACAGCCTACAGGAGCCGCAAATTAAACAAGTCCAAAACAACAACAATGTCGAGGGAGGACTTTGTTTGGGCTTACTGCGACAAGATTCTCGGAGACCCCGGGCTCCTCTGTAAATTTTGCAAAGAGAAATGTAGTGGTGGCACTTATGGATTCAAGTACCACCTTGCACAGATACCCGGCAATGATATAGGTCTCTACAACAAGGTTGACCAAGATGTCAAACACCAAGCAATCTTGGCCCTGTTATCACCCCAAGAAACTCACCTAGGTTGTAAATCAGTGATGCTCAGGAACATTAAAAATTTAACAGTTTTTGTTGGATAAAATGATGGATAAATGGAAGATGTGCAGCACCTTTAAGCTGAATAACCACTCCTACTATGATTTACCCCAGGCATGGGTGAAGACCCCCAAACTACAAGGCTTTCAACCACCAACTACTCACAGCTTAAAGTTAAGGTGATGATGGAGAAGACTGATTGCACCAGCAGATGCACAGAGCTCTGCGATGGCCAGCTGCAATCAGTTAGAGGATCAGCACGACTATTATTCAATAGGCAGTGAGGATGACAGCTCTCTGCTATTTGAACAATAGCAACCTGCAAACAAGTTTCAATAAACTACTAAATTTTAACATAGAGGTGGGATGACAGCCCCTCCGATGCCAAAAATTCACAGCACATCAAATAAATGCAAGCAGGTGCAGTCTAGAACAAGAAGAAGAAGTGGAAAGTGAGCAGGTGATAGCAAAAGAAGCTTGTATTAATAGAAATCAAGACCAGAAGCTGCAGGTCTCATAGTATTTACAGTCTCCAGAAGTTAAAAGGCTACAATAAGCTCTCATTCATCAAACACTCATCAATCCATTACATCTCTGTTCTGGGTATATATACTGTTACAATACAAAATATCTCTGTTGAACAATGCGTGGAGGAGCCTATAAATGCCCACCAACCATATTTATATTCAAGAATGGGCCTCTGGTACAAATATGGCCATGTTGTAAATGGATTTGACCCCCTCTGGCATCTGGAATATTAACTGAAAAATGCCCCATAACTGATAAATGCAGTGATCTGCTCGAGGCTATCCTTTTCAATCTTCGGCCACTCTGTTAGTTAAATGCGGTGGTTGCAAAATAACTGCGTTGAGTGGTAAACGTTGGCCGCCTTCGGGAGCACAGGACAGGCTATGGACACGGGCAGCATGGAGGAAGATCCACCGTTGAATATCGTGGATCGACGGCGGAGAGCGCTTTGCAATGGCTACCGGGAAGAAACGGGAACAACGAAACTGAGCCGTTGGATGAAACAGACGGACGACAGATATAGCTCAGCGGGAGGAAACAGGTGGAAGTGGGATCAGCGATTATCGTTGGATAAAATGAATGATCGGCAGATGAAGGGATACACTATCGGGAAGCGCAAAAGGCAGAAAGATTGAGTTACACGTAAATACACTATCGGAAGCGGAAAAGCGGACTTGAAATTTTATACAAGGGAGCAGCGAGTTGAATCGGGTCCGGAACCTGATATCGCATCGGAGGAAGTCATAGAGGGGAGACCTTTACACAAAGATGCGATTGCGATCAGTGATTGGGCGCGGGCCGTTGGATTGTCAGGACTGATCGGACGGCGGAGAAATGATTCCAACATCGCATCGAGAAGACAAGGGGAGCGGAAGCCTTTTTACAGATGCGATCGCCGATAGCGACGAGACTGCGGACCCGATAAAAGAATTAGCCGCAGCTTAAAGTCATGTCGCGTCCGAAGGGGCAATCGGTGATCGGCAATCGATGATTATTAAAGACATGGCTTATGAGAGACCTGCGGAAAGTTGCGATTGTGATGAAGGAAAAGGGGCTTAAGAAGAGTGCGCAGTTACACGGTCACGGTCATATGACCGTTTGAACTTGGTGCCTGGGGCTAAGGAAATATGGGTCTTTAGTGGATTTCGGGGTTGTATACGGGAAATGAGGAGGCTTTAAGAGGAAAACAAAGATGGCAGAGCTATGGGAAAAGAGAAGATGAAGGAAAATGGAGAAAAAGAATGCTGCGATCTCCCCCTCTGAGCGTAAACACATGGCCGATCTGAACATTGGTCCTCCAAATACTGAAGTTTGTAGCAGAGCTAACAGGCCCTTGATATGTTGAGTTAGCATAATGCCAAGAAAACAAAGAAAAATGTAGAAATAGGAACTCTTGGAGCTAACCATTCTTCTTCGAATACCCCCTTGTCATCTCCCCCTATTGAATCCTCAATGTCGGGTCGAAGTTTCCCACACATGCCTCAAAGTCCAAGTCAAACTCAAGGCCAAATGAAACCTCCTCCATTCAACACTAGAGGTGGAAACATGAACACTTTTTTTGCTCCCCACACAAATCCTGGTTCCCAAATGACCTTGGATGACACTGGTTGGAAAAAAAATGTCCATAATCAAGCAAGGAAGGTCATTGCTAACTTTTGGTACTATTCTGACATACCTTTCCATTGTGCCAAAAGTCCTTATTGGCAAGCTATTATTGATGCAATTGCTATTGTAGGTCCAGGGTTCAAAGCCCCTTCATTAGAGAGCCTTAGGACAGATTTGTTGTTAGATAGTGTTGAAGATGCCATGCTTGTGCTATCTGAGTTTCATTCATCATGGGTAGAAATAGGGTGCACCATCATGAGTGATGGATGGACAAATTAGAGGAATAGAACTTTAATAAATTTCCTTGTATCTTGTCCAACAGGCACAATGTTTCTCAAATTAGTGGATGCCTCAGACAAGGTTAAGACTGCCCAACTTATTTGTGAAATGATGGAGGAAGTCGTTGAAAAAGAGGGAGAAGAACATGTTGTACAAATTAACACTGACAATGCAGCTAATTATATCGCTGCTGGTAGAATTTTTGAGATTAGGCACCCCACTATTTTCTAGACCTCTTCTGCTACCCATTGCATAGATATAATGCTTGAGGATATAGGTAAACTCCCTTGGATACATGAGGTTGTGGAGAAGGCAAGATCCATAACCAAATATGTGTAAAATCACACAATTGTCCTGAATACCATGAGAAAATACATTGAAGGTAAAGCAATTATTCGACTTGCAGTGACCAGATTTGTAACAAATTTCATATCTTTTCAATCTGTGGTTCAGCAAAATATAAATCTGAAGAGGATGTTCTTGGGACCTGAATGGATGGCATCTAAACATTCCAAGGACCTTGAAGGCATTGAAATTGTTACACTTGTGTTTAACGATGGTTTATGGAAAGATGTCAAAGAGATTATTGTTGTGACGAAGTCCCTTGTTAGAGTTCTCAGGTACTTCAAGTCTTTTAACTTTTTCATTTTTTTAATTTCACTTCAAGCTTCATTTCGTTTTCAAAGTTTCATATTTCATTGAATTTGAAAACTTGAACTTTCAATATGGTTGATGGTGACAAACCCGCTATGGGTTACATTTATGAGGCGATGGATCTCGCAAAAGAGGCCATCAAAAGGATATGGAGATGAGGAGGCCAAGTATATACCTTTGTGGGACATTATTGATGCACATTGGGATAGGCAATTGCACTCCCCTTACATGCTGCTAGGTACTTCTTAAACCTACATTATGTTTACGATAAGAGAAAAATTAATGAGGATGGAGAGGTTGGCAGAGGACTTATGACATGCAATAAAAGGTGCTTCCCTAATCAAGAAGTTCAAAGTTGTGTCCTTCCCCAACTACAGGATTATAGGGCGCCAACCAAATTATTTTCCTATACTAGTGTTATACGAGAAAGGACTAAGATGTTGCCAGGTGCCCTTTAAGGCTTGAAGGCTTCATCAATTCATTAAAATTGTTTAAACTCTATTTTGAATGTTAAATGTTTTATTAAATTTTGTTGTCTTTTTAGTATTTATTGTTTATCATATTTGATTTGTACTTAGTACTTACTACTCACAAACCCTTGCCACTACCAAAGTCTTTCCACCAAAAATTTGCCTACTGCAAAGCTTCACTATGTAGCCTAGGTTTCTATGAAAAAAACCTAGGTCTTGTGGCAATAGTAGATCAACAACCACTATCACCTCAGTGGCTTCTCTCCAATTATTTACTGGTGGATATTATCCCCACAAGCAACGCTTCATTAAAAAATGTCACCAACAAGATATACATATTACAACTAAGGAGGGCTTAAGGGTGATGGTGGTCGATTTACCATTTTCCTTAATTAAAAGGATAATTTAATTAAAATTAAAAGAGGGAAAAAGTACCAAGTATTAAAATAATAATAAAATAAGACTTCTAAAGGGGTCCATCAGATCTATAAAAGAGGAGGAGGAGACCATTTGAGGACATCCTAGATTTGTGCATTGTCTTGTGTGAGAGGATTGAGAACCTAGTTCTCTACTCTAGCAGCCCTAAGACGGAAACCCTCGAGTGATCTAGAGAGAGAGTGGGCAAGAACCCATCTCTCCCCGATGCGGAGAAAGGATAGTGGCGGATTTACCATTTTTCTAAATTAAAAGGATATCTTAATTAAAATTAGAAGAGGTAAAATGTACCAAGTGATTAAAATAATAATAAAATAAGGCTTCTAGAGGGGTCCATCAGATTTATAAAAGAGGAGGAGGAGACCATTTGAGAACATCTTGGATTTGTGCATTGTCTTGTGTGAGAGGATTGAGAACCTAGATCTCTACTCTAGCAGCCCTAGGACGGAAACCCTCGAGTGATCTAGAGAGAGAGTGGGCAAGAACCCATCTCTTCCCTTGGTCAATCCATTCAGAATCCACAGGCATAGTGATTGATTTCTCATTTCAATTTGGAGGTCGGTATCAGCATTATAACATATCTTGGAGGGCCATTTCCAGCTATTGTATTAGCATATATTTCTATATAATAAAGTTGGATTTTGCTATTGTTGCCACACTTCTCATTGTTCCTCATGTTGTGATATTTTTAATGAGATTTCTTTATAGTTTTTGGGTTCATTGTTTCTATCAAATTTCTAGTGTTTTGGTTGTGTTTTTTGGTAAAATTATGCAAAGATAAAACCCTCATGAAATTTTAATGAAAATGCCCATTTGGGTCATTACATAATTGTTGTAGAGGAGGGCATGTTGCCCCATGAATTGCCCACCAAGAATAGGGTCTCTTAGCCCCCTGTCTCTAATCACATCATTGCTTGCAAATCACCCGCCGCCAATGGAAAACTTTGCAAAGGCATCCTCCACCTCATCAAGAGATGCTCTATCCTGAAATATCCGCCACAATGCACCCTTCCTCCCCTGTGAAATTTCACCATCCTTGTGAGGAGGGAATCTGCGGAAAGGTCCACCATTCAACCACTCATGGTTGTAGTAATTTAGATTCAATGAGTGGGCCAAACAACGCAAAGGTGTGCAATTCTTGTCCTACTTGTGGACAAGAATATCTTGTATGGTGTTGAAGAAGGCCTCCGATGATGTCTCATACTCAAGGCACTCACTTTGTAAAATAATGGTCCTCACAGACTCAATCATGAATCTCATCCTTCATAAACTTCTCCTAGGATGGGTTGGTTTGTATTTGCAAATCATAGTAAAGTAATGATAGGGTCCATGATCTTAATAATGAGACCTACCCTCTCGCACCAAACATCATCTAACAATGTATCCTTTACTCTTTTTTAGGCTACTTGATCTGCCTTTCTCCAAAAAGACCAAAACTTTGAAATAACCATGGCCCCAAGAGCGGTCGTGACCTCCCTCAACCTCTTAAGCATGATGAACATAGAGGCAAACTGTGTATCTGCAATCTTTTACAATGATAGAATGGTGTACTCCTTGTAGATTGTGATGGCATTAGTATGATTTTATACAGAGCTGTGGATATGTCATGCATCCTCAATAACACTTCCAATCCAAGGCACATCAGAAACAATAGTTTTAAGTGCTAAATTCAAGGAATAGACAAGGCAAAGTGTCCAAAATACTTGTAAATATGTAGCTTCCACAATCATGTCAACAGCATTGCAAACAGATGCATTGTCTGTAATGATTTGCACACAAGAATCAACACCTACATCTTCAATAAATTTACTGGACAACTCACCCATATATTGTGCATCCTTGTATTTTCCAAGTGCATCCACTAATTTCAAGAAAATTGGCCCATTCAAGACACCAAGAAGTTGATGAGTGGGTGGCGTGTTGGATTTGTCCATGTTGATTTAATAGAATCAAGCATTTTATCCACCTATTTATTTGCCTTAGTCAACAATGTGGTTCTAAGCTTCTCTGACCCAAGAGGCACATACCCTAATGGAGCCCCTTAAGTTAGAGCTCAACACATCTCAATAAATAAAGGTGATCATGCAACATTAAATGATATGAAGTTCCGATAGAAAAAGAAGGCAAAGGTGATATCAAGCTCTTCCCGTCTCTCTTTCTAAAATATCTTGTCCACTGGACCAAGCGCCATTGCCTTCCTTTTTGTTACTTGACCTACACCACCACCAAAACTCTCAAATGGAAATGTGTTGTTGCTTTTCCTCAAGAATGGAAAGGGGTCCTCATTCTTGTTTTTTTTAGATGATGCAACCACCCTTTCCACACCAAAATTGGCCTCTTTTCCCATTTCTTTCCTCTTAGCTACAAACACATTTGCACATGCTCCAATTGCACAACCTGGTGAGCCCAACAAATGTGCTTTCACATGGAAATAGGTGCTCTTGAATTGGATGTTACAAAAGCTGCATTTCCGAGTAACAATGCCTCCTCGCTTTAACTTCTTGTCTTGCCCTTGATATCTTGTGACATACTTCCACAAGGGATATTTACTTTCTTGAGCATGTTGTCTTTCTAAATTTATTCTTCCCTCAACATTTGAAGTTGTTGTTGCAGCCCCACTTCCAATAGAGGGAGCACTTGCAGACCCTGATGAAACTAGAATAGGAGGGGCATCACCAATGGGGACATTCTTCCCCTTCTTTTGCCCCTTCCCTGCTGCCCTTGATTGAGCCATGAATGTTGTAAAAAAATAAAGAAAAAATGCACTAGCATGTAAACAAAATGGATAGAGAAACTGCTGGAGCAAAAATGGAAGCAAAATGCACTTATCGGTTGCTTGAATCACCTCCAAAATGCTCCTAAACCCTTTGCTACTCACTCCCACACACCCACAGCAAGAGAGACACAAAAATGAAGAGAAAGCGGCCCAAATCGAGCTTTTAAAGACTTGTGACACGCTTTTCTAGAGGGACATGTGCCTGAAATAGAGACATGTTGTTTGGAGAATCTGATTTGCGGGACTAGCGAATCCCACATATTCAGACACACTCGAGCCATGAATCGGACACGTGTCCCTTGAGAATCATGTCTAACACATGGGATTCGGGACACAAGGGGGAGGACGAATCCAGTTTCTTAGGAAATGACTTAACCATAAGGGTTAAAGGTTACAAATTTACTCATCCCAAATATCCTTAAAATCATAAGTAGAACGACTCATTACATGTTACATTAGACCCTTTTTAACATGGCACACTATTGTTTCTGGAAAACCATCAAACCTAGCTCACATGTACCATACACCAGCCTACATGACAAATACAGGTGGGCACTAAAACACTATTTTGTAGCAAACAAGAGAAGCTATGAACAGATTTTGGCACACAATAATTTCCTTTACAAACTGACACTCTACAATTATCATATGTAGTCTGTATACAAATAGAATCACAAAAAGGGGAAAACTGATTTTGAATTAGGATTAGCGAAAGGACCATTTTAGGCTCCAAAAATCAGTTACAAGATGTACCATACCAAAACAAGTATGCATAATGCATGTTGGAAAAAGTAAATTTGTATTATTCACAGCTACAAACCTCAATAAGTTGATCCCTTTTGGCAAGTTCTTCCTCTAGCTTCTTAGCTGCCAATAAAGCATCGATCTCCGAATTACCGTTTTTTGCTGAATCACCCTTCCAGTGACCATCAGCACCTTCAATTGTCTTAGTAGCCTGAGCTTTAGCAAGCTTATTTTCCAGTTCTTTAACTTTGGTCTGTGCACAAAGAAGTAGAAAAATCAGATAAAATTGTCCACCACAAACAGAAGTATAAAATATGCAAGTGATAAGAAAAGACAAAAGAAGCATGTTTAAAGTTTCTACAACAATTGCATTGGTCTTTATATTAATAACTACATGCAACTAGTTTTTTTCAAAAATTAAAGAAAAAGCCTCATAAAATTTCCCTTTGAATTTGCACTTGTAATTTATTCAAATGATATCATACAATACTTTAGCTTTAAGTTTTTTGATACTTACCTATCTGATCCTATTTCAATTTAAGTAAACTCAAAACATTCAAGCACCAATTCTATCTCATTGGTCTTGAATTATTGCACAATTATCAAAGAATGAACATTTAGCAAGTCTAGAAGTGATCTATTTATGCCTACATTTATTATATGAGAATCCATGTGCCCATGCCATGGATAAACTAATACTTACATCAACAATCAAGAAGAGAAATACCCTAGGTGCACACCTCGATGCAGGTAGCCTCCACGAGATAGCTCCAAGCATATGTTGTCAACACATACAATTAAAGGGCCAAAGAGCATCCCTACCAAAGGGACCGATCCAACAAAATGCGTGGAGAAAGAGAGTTATTAACTGATACAAAGGCTATGGCATTGAAAAAAAGAGTTTTCACCATATCAACACAACTCAATCCACCCCTGAGCATGTCAACATCTCTATGATGCAGGACCAATCAGTCAGATCAGAGACCTTGTCAAAATCTATCTTTAGGAAGAGTGTGTGTTGACCAGACTCTTTGAACATCTCCATTCACAATTTCCAAGATAAATCATCCCTACACAAACCTTGTCTATTCTAGCCAAACCACTTTCCTGGCAACATTACAAATATGGCGAGCCAAAACTTTGGCCCAGATCTTGTAAGAAACACAAAGCAAAGTAATAGGCCTCCACCCACCAATGGAATCTTTGGCCCTTTTTTTGGAATTAGCTTAACAGGTCACTGATCGAAAGATTTGGCCAAAGCCCCTACGGAAAAGGCCTCAATACAATAACCAAACAACAAAAGTCATCCCCCATTGTGTCCCACATAGCCTTGGAAATTTCACAAGGCAACCTGTCCAACCTTAGGGACATCAGATTCTGAATGGAGCTAAGTGCAACAAAAGGTTCCTCCATTGAGAAGTCATTGTCCAACCTATCTTGTTCCACAATTCACACATTATGAGGGAATCACCATATACCAAGAATTCCTAGCTGCCACAACCCTGTCCATCAAATCATAATGAGAAAAATAATTATTTTGAAAGTGTAAACCAAACATCCCTTCAATCTCAGCAAGGTCATTGTCGAGATTTGTCAATCCTACGCAAGAACCCTATCTACAACTACCTTCTTTTGTAGGAAGTAAAAGAATAATGTGAAACCATCCCCTTCTTGAATCCATTACAACCTAGATCAACCCCAAGCACTCATAGAAATGTACTTCTCCACTTTGTGAACAACCATCTCCAACTTGCAGTGTCCTCCTAAAGAGCTATATTTTGTAGATCTTCCTCTTGAAAAACATGAACCTCCTCTAGTCAACTCATAGATGTTTGCAACTCACGACGCCCATTGAGGCTGACATTCTCCCCCATCCTATCATAAACTTAACCATCCAACAAATAGCAGCTTCCTAGCAGAGAAAAGAATGCTTATCCCCTAGTACACCAGGAGAAAACTTCGTAGGAAAATTAAAAGACTCCAAACTTGAGACATTCAACTTCAACAAAGCAGACGAGGCAAAGTCTATCATATGTCCCAACTCTCACTAAAATGGTTGTTTGAATGGCTAAATGGTATGAGCCTGTAACATCCATTCACAAATCCACTGGCAACAGTTTTCTTGAAAAGGAGATATTTTTAAGGCCCTTAAAGTTTAAACACAATCCAACCGTGTCTAAATCCTATTGTTCCATGGTATATAAATGGAACCAAATGAACCAGCCACCATAATGCAACTCCTTTTCTTTCTGTTTGGGGTCATACATCTGAAAATAAGCCTTAAAATGACACCAAGCCTACTTCTTGACACCGCTAACCACACTAGAAACCATAGTTTTAAAAACCAAAACCAGGTTTTGAACCAACCCACCTATCTTACCAAGTTTCAAACTGAAACTGGATCAAACCAGATTCAATGAACTGGATTTGGAAGAAGACAAAAAATAATTATATTTTAATGAAAGAAAAAATTTAAGATTTCAAATCATGATTCCAAAAGATTAGAGATAATATGCAAATTTGTCTCATATATATACCATGTAAGAGTAAATATATCAAAATCGCACCAAGTGCAATGCATATCAACAACAAAATACATAATAGATGAGGCTCTAAATGACCTCTAGAGTCCAAAAACAATGCTACAAGCTATTGGGCTCAATGTTATATTCATTGTTATCGGAAATTTATCGCCGGGGTCCAAAATTTTAATTATCGGCAATATTGGGGAAAATATTGGAAATCATCGGAAATTATTGGGAAACCTTAAACAATACAAAAATAATCATTTTTTTTCAATTTTTTAACTTCTAAAACAAAATCAACATTAAACAAGCGCATTGATACATAAATATGCAAATAAAATCGATATATAAGATGTATAAGATGCCAAGTGAGAGTAGATACATCAGATATCTATATTGAAATATGATATTTGTCTTGAGTCATAAGATCTAATAGAATGATACAAAATCTGATCAAAACAAAAATAAATGAATCTCATGAGATGAACCATGGCAATGAAAACAACGGCATTCCCCTTGTTTTCTTGATGGAAAATGGTCAATTCACCCTTCGCAATGTTATCAGAACTAGACCAAAAGATTGGTTGACCAAAAAAATACATATGATATTCAAATTTTGAAAAGAAAATATAATTCATGTACATCCATATTAATCCAAATTATTATACACAAATATGACAAAATTCTCATCTAAATGACAAGGGTGCATATAACCAAAATATCAACGAGCGCAATCCATCTCTGAATTGAAATAGATCAATAAAGAGGCTCTAAATGGCCTTCGAAATCAAAAGAAAACCATGCTACAACAACTAGCTACAAAAATCAAAATCATTGTCAATATCGGGGTCATATTCATCAAGATCACCCACTAAACATTAGATTAATGTAGAAAAAGCTTAACATCCTAATCAATAATTTTTCTTGAGTGAAGTGTACATTTTTAATAGGGTCATGAAGCAGGGGCTCAACAATCAACCCCACCAACATCGAGGTACATAGAGAGCTTGGTGATCTTGATTAAATGTTAGTTCCATACCCTTGTACATCACATAATCCAGTAGAAACATTACAATCCTGCCAATCCTGAAATCCCAAACACTGTTAAGTCTGTTGAATTTTGAGTGGGATCTAAAATTCTACTTTCTCCATATGAAATCTAATAAGGTCGGAACCACTCTCAAACATCGTGAGTCAATTAATGGTAATGTTAAAAATTTAAGTAAAAAGATGAAAATGAAAGATAAAGGAAAATGTCACTTTTATTTTAAGACTTTAATATTACCATTAACCTAAGTCACATGACACGAGGACACGAGACACGGAGGACACGTAAATACGAGTATTCAATACGAAACGCAGCGACCTGGAAACAGGACACGGGGGACACGTTTTATATATATTTAAAAAAAAAAAAATATATATATATATATATATATATATATATGTTACAAATATTAAATTGCAGGTTGCAGCTTATCTAATCAAATTAAAATATAATTACTTCTCAAAGTTCATACTTCACTTTAAAAAAAGGTGGTTTTTCATATTCTGTGGAAAGCTGAAAGTTTCAGCTATCAACTTGTTTGCCACGGGAGTCAGCCTTTGTAATCATACTCAGCTTTGTCAGCAGTTGAGTTTCTCATAGTTCTGTATTGAAGGAATAACTGAAGTTACATCTTAAAGGAATGGAGTAAGCTCTGAAGAATGGAATCCCACAAGCAGACAAGCTAGCAGTAGTAGCTATTGGTAGGGAATCAATGTTAGATCAACATGTCTTAATGGTTAGCAATGCATAAATTCTCACTGACTTAATGGGATCAAGGTTCAACAGCTGATATGTTATAGCCTTTAAGGAATATAATACCCTGTCAGATATAAAGCAGCCACAACGAAATGTGAGTTTTGAAGTATGGGCACAGTGAATTTCAAATTGACATATTTAGCCAGTTAATAAAAAAATTGATGTGATACAAATTTTGAATCTCCAATGGTTGGAAGAAAAGTGTGCTACATAGAGATTTCAGCCTTCAGGGAGTGCCTATTAACTTGTGAGTTTTCAACTGATGTAACATATCACTTTCGGATTTCCATTTTAGAAGAGAGGCTAATCTGCTGGAGTTTCAAATTTAGAGATTTAGTCAGGTAAATCTAGTGACTGCAATCTTGATGAAATCAGACGTGCATACAGCTTGCTTGAATTGCAATTAATTAACATTCAATTCTATATGTGAAACTAGGTAGAAGCACAAGCACAACTGTCAATAGTTAATCAAGATTAGTTAGGATTACATTAGATAAGGTCAAAATTAAATAAGATTAGATAATCTGATATAGAAGGTTTTGTATTTTGTGATATTGAAATGAATGAGATAACTGAGTTATAAAATCTTTGATGGTGTTTGCTGTTTGGTCATCTATTGCAGCGTTGAAAAATAACATAGTATTAGGCTGTCACCAGTGTGTGAAGTGAAGTGAGAAGCAATAATGGGAGTGCCATTCATGCTCCTTCCCAACAAATCCCAGGAGTGGAGTGTCGTGGAAGCTTTTCACTTATAAATTTATATATTATAAATTATTGGTATGTGTTGCATGAGCCCTCACTATCTAACAAACTTGAGACTTGTAAATATGTCCTTATGACTTGGTGGTACAATCCAAATCGTCTGTTGCCATGGTTCCAGAGGAAAATATGCACCTGTTCTTGAGTTTTTCTGTGGTCCACATGTCTAATATGCTTTGGAGGCTTCAATAGAGAAGGGGGCCATTACTAAAGCTGCAGTGCAAAGCAGGGGCAAAGGAAGCTTTTAGCAATGAATGCTGGCAAGCTAGCTTGAGTAGCAGATGTTGATTGCGAATCAAGAACAGATGTTTTTACTGCCAGTTGACATGCTTTCTGAGTGATCAAGCGAATTTAAAAGTTGGATAACTTCTGTAAAGACATGTTGTGAAGTCTTAGACTGGCGGTGAGAACAGTAGTGTTAAGACTGAAGTTAGGTATGACAGATTCTAATTAACAACGACTCTATCCCATATATGCATTCAGCTTCCAAGTTCCTATACGTAACAGAAACCAGTCAGCTCATACCACAGTTCAAACTGATACCCCGACAAGGTTCACGCTGTTCGTTTGACAAAAAAAAAGAAATGCACAAATAAAACATGGGTTCCGGTTTACGGGTTCCGGTTTAGGGGTTCCGGCTTACTGGTTTACGGGCCGGTCTTGAACGCTGCACACTGGCACACTCTGCTCCAGACTTCAAATAGCTCCAAACTTCAAATATAATGCTAACTTAAAAGACAAACACCCTGCTTGCAGCTCCACACGACAGCTCCAGATGACAGCAGAACCAAAATAACCCGAAATAGACCAACGCGTAGGCTTTAAATTATGTTTTTCTCGCAGTACGTATTCAACCTGTCGAAATACGTTAGGGCAACGTATTCTACCAACCAAATACGCGTATTCGAAATTTAGGACACCACGGAAAACGTAGAATACGTATTCAAGTTTTCATGACACGTTGAAAATTGTATTCGACACGTATTAGGGCCGTTTTCGTGTCCAATACGTAAAATACGGGACACGGGACCCTGGGGGACATATGTATCTCATGACATGAATCTTGGGAAACGAAAACAATAGTTTTTTGGTTGTTTGCTGGATGGAAATAGGAAGTCTATCCTCATAGCTCAATCCCCTAAATCACTTCTAAAATATTAGGGATAGAAAAAGAAAAAAGAAAAAAATTAAAATGTTAATAAGTTGGAATTGAAAAACAGGGTGATAATTTCAAAATTATCACGATAATTAACCAAATTATTGCGATAATTCAAAACAGGGAAATTATCATGATACATTATGGTAATAATATCGGCAAGGGGCAATTTGGCAATAGTATCCTGATAATTCTGATATTATTGTGATATGTGCAACATTGATTGGGCCATTGGCCTACTACAAATCATTGATCAACATGATCAATTATCAAACTGATCACTAATTCACCACTACTAGAAATGTGCTCATCAACAAGATCTACATAAAAATCATTTGGCTCAAAGTCTTCAAATTCAAAATCCTCAATCTTATAATATAGTTGAAATTGAAAAAAATTAACATGCCTAACCAAATGATATTGGTTTAAGTGAAGGGTTCATCTCCTCAATCTTATAATATGGTCGAAAGCTTAAAATGCTTAACCAATTATTTCGGTTTGAGTGAAAGGTACATTTGTGTTAAGGGGAGTTCAACAATCAACACCACCAATCAGGAATTGATAGTAGATACCACCAACATCAAGTTACATAAAGCACTTCATGCTCTTGATTAAATTCCAATCCCATATCTCCATACATGCTAGATTTCAATGAAAATGTTGCAATCCTACCAATCCTAAAATCCTGAAAATCGTTAAGTCTCCAACATCAAGTTACATAAAGTGCTTCATGCTCTTGATTAAATTCCAATCCCATATCTCCATACATGCTAGATTTCAATGAAAATGTTGCAATCCTACCAATCCTAAAATCCTGAAAATCGTTAAGTCTAATGAATTTTGAGTGGAATATGAAATTCCACTTTCTCTATATGAAGTCCTACAAGGTTGGAACCACTCTGAAACATTGGTCAATTTAGATGTTGAGATTAATTAGAGTAGATTACAAGACACTTAATGAGATAAATATTCAAAGACCAGTGCCTTCAATACAATGCCCAAATTAAGATACTTGCTCAAATACAAATGACAAGTTACAAAAACAACACTGCTACACGAAAGGGTTAGTACATGATGCAGAGATAACTTGCAATACAAGATGAAAATGGTACTTTCACTTTAATAAGACAGCAATATTTATAAGGACCAGTGACAAGTACAGGAAGGATAACTTTGCAACTAATGATGATGCAAATGACAATGCTTCAATGAGATACCATATGCTCCAATTAACGATATAGCCAATCAAAATATCAAGATCCACTTAAAGCAATAGATGACAAACTTGTAGCATGAATTTTATACTCAATGAAACATTAGGTGATCAACTAGGATTAAATTAGAATTGTTAGAGACAATTTCAAATGCCTTTAGATTGTGAGTGCTTATTAGGATGTTCTTCACTTTATACAATATATCAATTAGAGGCAAGTGAAATTAAGTGTAATAAGCACAAGTAGCTAATGATAGATGAGACTGCTAATAGTGATACATGAGGATGCAATTTAGGAACCAGATCTGAACTATGCAATCAATTTTGATATGAGCAGAAGATGCAACGGAGAGTTAGGAAATGGATAGAGGCTCCTCTTAACACTTTTGATGAGATCGAAAAAAAACAAGCGATGTAATTACCAATCCACTATGCTTCAAGCTATTAAATGCCACAATAAATGCACAAGAGATCAACAATATTTCAGAGATGGAGATCATGCACCAAACCTTGCAAGAGCCTACTGTCAAGAGATATTAGTCCACAAATAGCCCACGGCCAAGCAAAATCAGTCATCAAATAGTAAGATAAAGGCTACAAAAACAACTAAAAAAAATTGTGAGCTAATATGATCAATTCTATGTGTTTTAGGGATTCTTATTATCAAAATTTTAATGTGATTACTCCTCGAATGCTTAGCTTCATATCTGAGTAGTGGTTTATGTGAAAATTATTTGAAATGCAGCAACTGGAAAGATTTCTTCTAACTGATAAATTAATTATGCAATTTATGTTGTTTATGACAAAATAACGAATTATTCACACTGCAAATTCTTCACAAAATTTATTATTTTGGAAGCAAAAACAGGAACTGAGAAATACTAGTACACACACAAAAATTTTGACACCATTATTTTGGCCAAAAGTCCCCAAAAAACCCAATATGGGAAAACTGGTTGCAGCAGTGACGGTTTTTACTATTATGCAGTAGCAGAATTTCTGAGTACAATAAAATGTCTTCAAACTGGCAATTCTACCCAAGAGAATTACTGACAAAAAAATAATGAGGGATTTTACCCTCTCTGAACAATCCCGGAACCTGACTGCCTTTGAAAACCAAGTCGTCCACCCTGCTCTACACAGGCCCTGTGTCACCCTAGCGTAGACCCACTCATGCTCAGCCCGAAACTCCTACAAATCAAGCCATCCTACCTGTTGCTCACTAGGAAATTGTCTCTCTGGCACTCTGGAAAATCTTCTTGGCCTCTAGAACTGAAAATGTCCTTCCTTTCAGCCAAATCGAATTTCTCTGCTCAAGCAACTGCACAGTCCATGCACTGCATCCTAGAGAAAATCTTGGCCTCCTCTTTCTGACTCTCCAAAACTGGAAACTCCTCCAAAATACTGTTATGTTGCCCCTCTGCCACCTGCTACTCGATCTACTAGCTCGACTTCTCCTACTGAATCACCTGCACTGGAAAACCGAACTGCCCAAACCATTGAGTATCTGCACTGGTGTGTTCTCCATCTACCCATCGACCTCTTCTTATAATGTCCAATTGGGACTCCAACAGCCAAGATTAAAACTTAATCGATGGCTGGGAACATCTCCAAGTCGATCTGTGTGAGTTTCTAGATAATTCACACATTTCTCAATTAAATCCTATTAATTAACCATTTTCCGTAAGTTAGACTTAGGAATTTTTTAACTATGGTCATTTAATTTAATTGAGACATCTCTAGGTGGAACTTCCAAAAACGGTTTATGGGTTTTGAGGAAATCCTTTGTTTTAGCCTCTCCACAAAGTTTCGAAACTAGAACACCTTTGATGCTACAAAAATTAACATTCCCTCTTAGTAAGGAAGGTGTTCTCTAGCTAGTGTTGCACAATATGTCACAACAACTTGTCTTTGTAACATCCTCCATACACGCCAATGGTGTTTGGCCACTGTGACACCCTGCCACTGCACAACTCTGATGTTGCAATTGTGTTGTTGCTGACACTGCACTGTACAACTTGTATTGCTGTCAACTCTACATCTGCATTGCAACCCAACTCCCTCTCAACTATTGTTGAAGCTACTGCAACTATAGCAACTAAGAAGCATCCTAAATACTAAATCAAATGTCTTTGTGCTGCAACTTTCTCCTAAGTCTCTGGCCGCTACTAGTTTCTGCTCTGTCTGCTGGGAAATTCGCGTTGTTATTGATTTTGCATTGAATCCCACACTGTTATCAACATTGCTCTGCACTCTTCAATATCTGACTGCAACTAGTCTGCAACTATCACACCAGAACAGGTTGCATCACCAGAACAGGTTGCATCAACTAACATTGATCCTCCTGTTACTGAATACCAGTGTGGAAAAAGTCTGGAAAAAATCCCGATTTAATCCTAAAAACACGATTTTTTGAACTAAACGATTTAATCCCCCGACTTTTTGGCGACTTTTTCACAAAGGAAAAAATCCCGAATTTTTCCTTATACTCCTGATTTAATCGGGAGTTGACCCAAAAAGTCTTCCTCCCTTCCCAGGCCGCGGATAAAGAGGCCGCAAAGGTGAAAAAACTGTAAATTCCATCCATGCATTTTCAAGTTATTGCATTGTATTGTTTGTCATACTTCTTGCGAGCATAGCAGTCTCATTTGTAATCCGTTAGTTTTGAGGTTAAGATATGTTTTTGTTTTCCAAGGAAAAACAAATCTTTATACTTCATATTTCTAGTTAGAAAGCAAAGTATACATTGGCTAAGCCTCCAGGCTTTCAGTGATCTAGACTCTAACAGCCACTGCCCCTTCAAAAGATTACAAAAGTACCAAAAGGACAGGCATACAACAGTCTTCCATAGAAAGAACCCCACACCATCAAAAACATTGTTACAATTGTTGAATGCTTCCAGAAGAAACAACAAAGAGGAGGTCATGAAGATCAAATAGCAACAACCTGTCCAAAAAAAACAAAACCTGTGCCTCAAAAAAGAACCCATTTTTCAGGTAGGAACAAAGTACCTGTGAAATCTTGTGACAATAAAGATCCTTCCTGCAATGAGAGCACGTTTTGAAAGGGAATCTTCTTTAGTGGTGAACTCCCTGTAAATGTGGGCAAAGGTTATGTATCAGAAGTGGATTTTACCTCCAAGAGTTTTTGAATAATAGATGCCAAGGCTAGGTTAGTAATCTGACATCTACTATTTTCTCAGAAAATAAGCAGCTTGGAGTCACCAAGCGTTAATTTTCACATCTACTGTGATACTCATTGTTAATTTTCATTGGACCTACCACCTGACACCTTATTACCCAAGCAGATTACAATCTACTGAATAAATGCATGACTTATTTCTTAATACAATTAGCGGAAACAAAAATTAAAAGGGGAAGAGGATCTCAATGACTGATTACTTGATGACTTTTAGATGACTCATGATATACATTTATTATATTTTTTGTTGATATTTTGACTCTTGAGAGTTGAGACTTAGACAGGACCCAAAATTCAGGAGTTGATTCACTATTTTGATATGTGATGTAGCATTAGACCTCATATACATATTATATATTAGCTTTCTTTACATGTTTATGTGGAAATGCATTTATTTGATGTTGTGGATACTCTAGATGTTAAAAAAAAAAAAAAAATGAATAATTTTGGGTTTTTTTTAATTTTGCCGACTTTTTCAAAAAACTCCCGACTTTGACGAGTTTTTCAACTTTTGGACCCTTGCCGAATTAATCCCGACTTCGACTTTTTCCACATTGCTGAATACTGCAGGTCCTTGGAGCAAGGTAGTGATCCATGAGGAGACACCATCTGATATTTACCTCGATGGACCCTACCAAATTTCTACGCAACTTTGAGACTATAGCTCCATATCAGCCCACCTCACTCCTGGAGGTATAGCTGCAAACATGGCAAAGTCTTCCTCTAGCCTAGAAGAAAGTTTGTCTATCTCTGTGGATGTTGTTGCCTGATCCTACTTCTCCTTCTTGCCCTTCTTCCTCTTAGGACATTGGGTATTGTAGTGGCCAAACTTGCCATACCTGAAGCACTTGATCTTTAACATATCCTTCTTTTTCTTCTTCTCCCCCTGTGAGCCTTGTCCTTGGCTGTGACCTTTTGCTTTCCCCTTTGATGCAAGGGCCATATTATCTTCCTCCTTCACACCTTTCGATTCCTTGTTGTTGTTGCCACTAATGGAGCTCTTTACTAGAGCTCGCCCCATCTCCTCCTGTTGTAGGTCTAACCACATCCGGTCCCACCTCATTTAGCACTCGCTCACCCAAGAAGTTCGATCTATCAAGAAAGAGTTCAATCTGTAGCTAGGAAGCTAGAAAAAGGAAGAGTGAAGGTCTAGAAGAGGAAAGAAGGACAAAAAATCTTGTTTTTGGGCTACATCTCTCTCACACGTGCGAAGTTCTAGGGTTTCTAGTGCTACAAGAAGAGGCTGAAGTTACAGGTCCAAATTGTAGTAGGATGAAGTGCAGTGTCTTGTAGCTGGAAGAAGAATACTCTATTTTGACCTCATTGACCTTGGGAGGAGCTATCTTTCTCCAGGAAGGTCTCAAGAGGGAGCTAGATTAAGGTTCCTATAGCATTTGTAAGGCCGAAATTGCACGGTCGAAGTTGCAGTACGAGTTGCAGTAGTGACGCTGATAGGTTGATGTTGCAAGTTGTAGCTAGTTGGTGCAGAATCAGGGAAAGACTTGTTGGGGGTTGACTTGGTACTTAGAGAAGGACTTGGTCTAAGGTTTGGATCTTTGTATCTCATTTGAAGCAAATTCTATAAGAAAAGAAGATTTTTATGGGTTTTCCCCTTGGAGGGGTTTTGCCCTAGTTAAGACCCTAATATTTGTGCCCTTTATTGTTGTTAATTATGTTCTTGATATTTGTTTGATGAAAAGATCTAAGTAAAGAACACAAGAAGACTAACTAAGTTCACAAGCAAGTATTAAGGTAAAGGAGAATTGAATTAATAGGTTGCCACATTACATTTTCCAACACAGTATCAGAGCTAAGGTGAGCAAGGAAGGCAACTGGAAGGACACTAGAAGAAATTACTTGTCAAGGGGAAGGAAAAAGGAAACTCTCAAGGAAGGCCTAAAGAAGAAGACTTCAAAAAGGATTGTCTCTTGAAGGGATCTAGTTAAAATCTCATTGGTAAACATCTTTAAAGGAAGCTTCAAAGGATCTTATCATTCATCACTTGTGGAAGTTGTTGGAGAAATCCTAGGAACATCGTTCAAGGAAGTCTCTTCAAAGATCTTGAAAGCATCAAGAAGGTTGGAGACATCTTAATTATCAAGCAAGTATCTCAATGTTTGAATCTACAAGCCATATGGGTTATTTCTGCAAGGACAACAATAAGCTCATTGGAGCATCAAACTATCTAGCATGGAAGTATGTGACTGGGGAATTACTGAAACTAGCAAAGACAAGACACAAGAAAGGGGAAGTTAGGGCACAAAGGATCATAGTTGAATCCATTAAACATCACCTTGTTCCATTTGTTGCAAACTTTGAAACTTCCAAGGCTATGTATGACAATCTAATGAATTGTACTCTTTAAGTACATCAAGACAAAAGATGTGTTTGTAGAATAAGTTATATCGAATGAAGAAATCAAAGGATGAGGATATGGCATCCCTTCTCATGAAAGTCTCTCAACTAAGAGACCACGAACCAATTTTTGGTTCAAAAGTGACCATTTGTGTACTTAATGCATTGCCACCAGAATGGAGTAGTTTTGCAACAAGCATCTACTCCAAGAAAGATTCAACTCCTTAAACACAATTTCTCCCTAAGCTACCAATTGTCAATAGCATGATCAAGGGTTGCCTCTGTTCTTGTGGGCAGAGGCATGCAACACTACAATATTTCTTTAGAACAGGAGTCCACACAAGGTTCTTGGACAAGTTACACAAGACGAGGCTTTCATAGGAAAGAAGCCTAATGTTTCACACTTCGGTATCTTTGGCACAAAATTTTATTGCCATGTGTCCAAAGATAGTAGGAAGAAGTTTGAGCCCACAGTAGAAAAGGGTATTTTCATGGGATACAGTGAGACAACTCAGGGTGGAAATTGTTCATTAAAAGGTATCGTTGCCAGAAATACGCTACCAGACTGGAACAGGTTGTGGTGACATCATTCAGGAAGAATTGTGAGATGAGGATCTTCATCCGAACAAGAAGGCTTCTGATGATGAAGTGGCTCTTGCAACGAGAATGAAGAGCAAGCAAAAGAAGGACATGAGTAAGATTAAGTGTTTCAACTGTGGTGAGTATGGTCATTATTTGGCAAAGAGTCCAATGAAGAAGCAGGGAGATGATGAGAAGAAGTAGAAGGGGAAGCAGGTTGCAGGTGTCACCACTTCTACCAAGATTGATGACCCCTTCAGGAGATTGGAGAGTGAGGATTTTGCTTTGATCTCTCAACGAGGTTGCATCATTGCATGGTACATGGATACTGGTGCATCAAAGCATATGACGGGTTCACGAGATGTATTC
This sequence comes from Pinus tabuliformis, assembly GCA_031772625.1. Classification (NCBI taxonomy): domain Eukaryota; kingdom Viridiplantae; phylum Streptophyta; class Pinopsida; order Pinales; family Pinaceae; genus Pinus; species Pinus tabuliformis. Next base: position 756,292,704 of record CM062818.1, read on the forward strand.
GAGACTCTAGTTGAGTGGGACTCGAAGTTGAACGTGGTGGTGAGCAACAAGAGTTAGAAAGAGATCAGAGGATCAAGTGTCGTGCCATTCAGGATGGAGTCATGCCAATTGATGCAAGTTTAGGATGTATTGTTTATGCCATAACTCAGATATAACACATTGTCTGTCTCAGTGATCAAGAAAAAGGACTTTGAGGTGTTGTTCCAGTGTGGAAAGGCGAGACTCAAGGCCAAAGTCTCTAGTTCCGCAAGTGTTGTGATTAGAGAGCATGGTCTATATAGTGTTGGAATTTCTAAGTCTAACTGTTAGAAACCCTTCATGCACTTTTTTGATTTATTTCTGCCTACTTGTTCTGATTAATTAACAAGTTATTTACCATGCAAATACTGAAAATAAATACAAGTACATGTTCAACACATCACAGATCATCAACTGAAGGAAACAAAACAAGCACACAAGTGACACTATTGTTCTTTTACCAATGTCCCCGGATAAACCCTATGCAGGAAAACCGGTGCAGCTATCTGAGGGTTTTAATTATTAAGCAGTTTCATAATACAATCTGGGTGCCAAAACCGGCTCACCCAACAGAGAATAATCTCGGAAGTAGTACCTCTCAGTCGGAGACAAATGTTCCAGCTGAAACCCAGGATAAACACTCCGACAATTCCCAACTCCAATCTGTGCCACGAAAACCCCAGCGTCAGCCTCTAGGGACTGCATCAGCCCTTTCTAGCCCAGAATCTACCCAGCGTCACCCTAGCTCGCCCTGCGTCAATGGCTGAAGGCATTGCATCAACCCTTAGAGCCTCTGCATCACCCACGCTGGCTCTCTGAGGCACTGCACAACTCCTGGCTGCCTCTGTGTGAGCCCTGGTTGGCTCTACGTGAACCTCTAGCTGACTCTGCGTCCCTCTCTCCCAGCTTCTGCGCTAATCCTCCTAGTACTATCTTTGCCTCTCTGATTCTGTATTCACTGCCCCTCAGTTACAACTTTGATCACTCTTTTAACTTCCTCAGCAAACCCTGCCCCAGAAAGTCAAAATTTTGATCAACTCGGTGTGTTCTTCAAGTGACCCTCAAGCCTCCTCTTATACTTTTCTCGTTGACAATTCAACGGCCGAGATTAAGTCCCTAATCAATGGCTAAGATTAACTCTGGCTTAATCCATGACTTTTGGACCCTTCTAACACAATTTTATATTAATTCACATTAATATTTTATTTTCCCTAAGTTTAGACTTAGGGACTACATTAAAAATATAAATTATTTTAAACTGTTTAGAATCTGCCCAAACCATTTCTAGGTATTGGTGATCTCACGTGCATTAGCCTCTCCACCAATTTTCGTGGCTAGAGCACATGCGATGCTACCCTAAATCAACATATAGGCTGACGTGCAAGCCTATAGATCATGAGAAGAAGAAGTAAGAAAAGGTCCAAGTTCCAGAGGTTCAGAGGAAGACGAGTTCTGAAGAAGGTTTGCAAGTACAGAGGGAGAATGTGCAGCCCAAGAAGAGTATTAAAAATCAGTCGGTCTAAACTGGAAACCAGTCAAACCGGCTGGTTCATTGGCCAAACCAACCAAACCGGTCAAAAAAACCCAATCAGTCACCCTCATTCACCCTTTTTCTAAACAAATCGAGCATAAAAATCGGCGGGTTTATGACAAAACCAGCTAGTTTTCCCATAAATCGGTCGGTTCCGTCATAAACCGATCACTTCATTGCCAGGTTGGTCGTGGACCCACCAAACACATTCTTGGAGGCTTGTGAGGTGGTTAGGAGGGAAAATAAGGGTTGTTTCATTCCAAAGACAACCCCTCTAAGCCAATAAAAGGTCTCCCCTCTCATTTTCCTCACATCTGATTGGGCATTTTTGTGAACTTCATTGTGAGCTTGGAGAGTGTTGAGTTTTTGCTGGAGTAGTGGAACAACAGAGAAATTGAGCTAAGTAGTAGCCACCATGCCTCCAAAAGCCAAGGATACTACATGTGCTCATTATGATATGATTGATAGCAAAATGATCTGCAAATATTACCAAAAATCTATTCAAATTGATGGCAAAATGATCTACAAATATTACCAAAAATCTATTGAAGGTGGGGGTATTAACAAGTTCAAGCAACACTTAGCTGGGATAGGAGGCCATATAAAGCCATGTAGAGCACCAAATGAAGTAATAGGGCATATTAGGCTAGAATACCTTCAAAAGCTTGAGACTCAAGTCACTGAACTAGCAGAGAAGTTTGTGACTCAAGCAGTTGCAAATTTTCGGAGTCGAGACTCAACTAACACGTCAAAAATTCTTCTTGCATTATCTGGTTTATTTCACCTACTTGTTTATTCCTTAACAAGTTATTTAACCATATAAATACTGAAAATAAACACAAATGCAGTCTCAACTCATCTACAGATCATCAACTGAAATAATAGATAAACACAGAAGGGACACTATTATTTTTGGACAATCATCCCTGGAAAATCCCAACTTGGGAAAATCGGTGCAAATGTTCTAAGGGTTTTATTATTAAGCAGCTTTATTGAGTACAACCAGGGTACAAACTGGCTCACCCAACAGATATTTCTATCTGGCAGTAATACATCTTCTCGGAAGCAGATATTCAGCTTCTCAGCACTAGTAAGCCCCACGAAAAACCTTTTGGCGCTTCTCCAAGGCTCTGCGTCAGCCCTACTAGCCTCTGCATAGCTTTGGAACCCCCAGCGTCATCCCTCTTCCTTTGCATCAGCTCTATGGCCTTTTACATCACCCACGCAGGCCCTGCTAGCCTCTACATAGTCTCTAGCTGCCTCTACGTGGCTCCTGCTAGCTCTGCGTAACCTCCTCAATCACTGCACTGGCCCTCTAGCACTATCTTTGCCTCTCTGCTACATACTCACTGCCCCTCGCTGCAACTCAGATCACTTGTTCGAATTTTCTCAGCAAACCCCATTCCAGAAAATCGAACTAACTAATCAATCTTGGTGTATCTCTAACTGACCCTCAAGCCTCCTCTTACACTTTTCCTGTTGAGTTTTCAATAGCCGAGATTAAGTCTCTAATCAACAGCTAAGATTAGATTTGGCTTGATTCATGTCATTTAGAACATTCTCACCCAGTTTTATTTAATACCCATTAATATTTGAATTTTCCTAAGTTTAGACTTAGGAACTCCATTAAAAATATTAATTATTTTAATCTCTCTCTAACCAGGTGCAATTTCCCCAAACCATTTATGGGTCTTGGAGATCTCATGTGCTTTAGCCTCTCCACCAATTTTCATGGCTAGAGCACATCTGATGCTACCACAAATCAACACTCCCTCTTAGCAAGGAATGTGCCCTAGTAATGCTCCACCCCTAAACATCACACTGATCATCCAGCACCGGTACATGTGCTGATGCTTGGCCTGCTCCCCAACATCCTCTGCGCTGCTGCTTCATGTATTGTTGCCCATGGCTCTGCAACTGCCACTGCTACATCTGTACTGCAGCTCCGTCTACATTCGTGTTGCTCCTAGTCCTTCCTCCCAACACTGCATCTGCATTGCAACTCACTCTCAACATGTTGCATCGTGTTGCCCATAACACTACCACTGCTAATTGCTACACTACAACTCAGTTACCGAGAAGTAAGTAACTGATCGACCCAACTACGGACATCCTTTTCGGTCTGGAAGCTCCCTAATGCTAGACCTACCTCTGTTGTTATCCTGTGTTGCCTCTGCTGCTGCAAACACCTTTGTGCCTCTCGCACTGCTGCAACCACCTATGTGCCTCTAACCATCTATGTGCCTCTCTCATTGCTGCAACCCCCACTGCGCTGCTACAGACCTTTGCACTCTAGCACTGCCTTGTTGTTCCATCTGCATCTTGCTTCTACCGACATTCGTCATCCTGCTATTATCATTCGGGGCTCCCGTAGCCAGATATGATCCAAGGGTACCTCAAGGATCATGCCCCTCATCTTTTGTAGTCCTCCTGACTACAGCTCGATGTCTCCCCACCTCTTCTCTAGAGGTGCATGAGCACTCATGGCACAGTAGTCATCTGTCTCGACTTCTTTCTCTTCGCCTTAGCAGGAGCTGCCTTGGAGTCAAAAGCCTCTCCCTTATTCTTCTTCCTAGGACACTGGGTTACATAATGACCCACCTCCCCACAATGGAAGCACTTTACCTTGGAGATGTCCTTCTTCTTCCTCTTCCCCTACTGCCCCGCAGATGCCAAAGCTGCATCCTCCTCCTCCTCTTTTTCTTGATTCAATCTCCTTTGCTACTACTCCCCACCTTGGTCAGTCGTCTAATCTCTTCTTGGCGAAGAGCTGCACACATCTCTTCCCGTCCTGGAAGTGTAGCTCTACCCAAAATACTTTGGACTCCCATCCTCACCATGAAATCCTGATCTAGTGTCGCCCCTATGGAAGTAAGTTGGTCCTGAATCTCTTGCAACCTGTTGAGGTATAGATCTATCTGCTCCCCTTCTGCATCCGATACAACTGTAGTTGATTCTCCAACAGCATCTTCCTCTGCACGGAAGTGCCCTGATACAATGTCGTCAAGGTATCCCACATCTCCTTTGTCTTGTTCTTCTCGACAACATGTTGTACGACATGATCCTTGACCCCATTAAGGATTATGCACTTTGCCTTCACCATTGCATCCTCATACCTTTTATTATCAGTTGGGTCGACTAGGATAGAAACGGTTCTCAAGGCGAAGCCCTTGATGTGATGTCTATCCAGAACAAACAGGATCCTGGCCTTCAAGATAACAAAGTTGGAGGCCCCATCCAACCTGTCCTGATCCCTCAGTCCATTCATTGCCATCTCCGCTCCTTTTCTAGGCTCCCTTTGACTCTCGACTTCCCTCCTGGAAGTTCTCTCCTAGACTCCCTCTGAGTCTTGACTTCCCTCCTGGAAGTCTTCCCACCAATTGTCGATCCGCTCCTCTTCGATCCTCTTTACAACTACAACTCGGATCTGGATTTCTTGACTAGAAATCCCTTAAAGCAGTGGCTCCCTCTACCTTGGTTTTGTCCCATTAGGTACTGTTCTGCTTTGACAGCAACAGTACCCCACCAGCTTCCCAATCCACAATCTGCCCACAACTCCCTAGGCCCCCGCAGTTGAAGAAACTGAGCCTCTTAGCTCTACGCAATCTTGGCAAGGCTGAATTGCTCCTCTGGCCAACTGCGTCACTCCTACCTGGCTGAGTAGGATGACGTGGCTCTTCGTGAGCCTCTTATGCCTCTACATTGGCCCTCTCTCTAGCTCGAAAGTATGATGCAGGCCCTCTGTGTCACTCCCTCTCTGCTGCCTTCTTCTTAGGAACAACTCTATCTCTCGAGACAATTGTTTCTACTGCAAATTTTCTGATTTCAGCTAGTGCCTTCAGTTCTCCTATGATCTGCAATGCTCTGATACTATGTTGAAATTTCAAGTCTAACACGTCAAAAATTCTTCTTGCATTATCTGGTTTATTTCACCTACTTGTTTATTCCTTAACAAGTTATTTAACCATATAAATACTAAAAACAAACACAAATGCAGTATCAACTCATCTACAGATCATCGACTGAAATAATAGACAAACACACAAAAGACACCGTTATTTTTGGACAATCGTCCCCGAAAAAACCCAACTTGGGAAAACCGGTGCCACAGTTCTGAGTGTTTACCGTTTTATTATTAAGCAGCATTATTGAGTACAACTAGGGTGCCAAACTGGCTCACCCAACAAAGATTTCTATGTGGCAGTTATACCTCTTCTTGGAAGCAGATATTCAGCTTCTCAGCACTAGTGTGCCCCACAAAAAACCTTCTCGTGCTTCTCCAAGGCTCTGCGTCAGCCCTGCTAGCCTTGCATAGCTCTGGAACCCCATACGTCAGCCCTCTGCCTCTTTGTGTTAGCGCTTTGGCTTTCTGTGTCACCCACACAGGCCCTGCTAGCCTCTGCGCAGTCTCTAGCTGGCTCTACGTAGCCTCCTCAATCACTGCGTTGGCCCTCTAGCACTATCTCTGCCTCTCTACTATGTACTCACTGCCCCTCGCTGCAACTCAGATCACTTGTTTGAATTCTCTCAGCAAACCCCGCTCCAGAAAATCGAACTGACTGATCAATCTTGGTGTATCTCCAACTGACCCTCAAGCCTCCTCTTATACTTTCCTGTTGAGTCTTCAACGGCCAAGATTAAGTCTCTAATCAATAGCTAAGATTATATTTTGCTTGATCCATGTCATTTAGAACATTCTCACCCAATTTTATATTAATACCCATTAATATTTTAATTTTCCTAAATTTAGACTTAGGAACTCCGTTAAAAATATTAATTATTTTAATATCTCTCTTACCAAGTGGAATTTCCCCAAACCATTTATAGGTCTTGGAGATCTCATGCGCTTTAGCCTCTCCACCAATCTTCATGGCTAGAGCACATCTCATTGTTACACTAAAATTTGTCCCCATGACTATTTGCAGTCAGTATGGCTCCATCAATTGTCATATTGTCCTCCTTGGCAAGTCTTATACATCTGCTCCTCATGTCAAACTCCAAGAAAGAGAGAAAGTCCTTAAAAGTCAATATAACTCTGGTTACGCAGTTTCTCTTACCCTTACCTGCGTGTACGCACCTCAAGTTCATAATACCTGCGTACTTGTACGCTCTGTCTATAAAGGGGTGGGTGCGTACTCCTGTAAAGGTCAAAAGGCGCAAGTTTTACTTCAAAAAAGTTACTTGTGGTCGAATCTAGAGCATTCTACAAGATGGTTTGACGTGGATTGAGCGCCTCCAGATGGTTCATGCATCCCAAAGAAAGAGGAACTTATCCCATGAAGAGGGGAGTTATCCCTTTGAAAGAGGGGCTTATCCCATTGATGGTGGACCTGATTAACTTCTTCCAAAACACTATAAATACAGGCATTGGGCCAGAGGGAGGAGAGGTTGAAAGTTGAACATTCCTAAGGGTAGATGCTGCTGAAATTAGGACTCCCTTATAGAGCTTGAGAGGAGAGATTCCAATCCTTTCTTAGCTTCATTTGGAAGTGGGTGAGCTGATCAAAGTAAAAGAGAACTCTTGCTGGACCCTGGGAGGGACCTGCACAACACCAAGGAACTGGTTGTAATAGTTTCTTTTGTTTCCAATTAATACAATTAAGTTCATTTTTCTCAACAAGTTGTTATATATAATTTGTTTCATAAACTCCTTGGTCTTTATGATGAATATGTTTTATTATATGAGTTATTCAGGTGCTATGTAATCGTTTTCTTGTTAGTGTATGCAGGCTTCAAGGAGAAGGAGGAGCTCATCTGGATCGGAGAGGCTTGGCTGCTACAAACAGCGTTGGATTAAAGGTATGCTTTAAACACCTGGTTGCTTGTATTTTAAATGCATATTTAGGGAAAGATACTGCTTGATTGTTTTGTTTGTCACTAGAAAGCCTTAGCTTCTAAGGAGGTCGGTTTTGTCCGCAAAATTGACTCTTTCTGCATGACAAAATGGCGACTCCGCTGAGGATCGAACCCAGAATCTCTGGGTTTTCCCTATGAAGCCGTGCAGTCTTTTACCGACCCGCGTTCGACCAAAATCGACCAAATGAATGTGGTCCGTGAAGAATCACTTTTCACATCAACCTCGGAGTTAATAGCATTTCCCGAAGTTGTTTCATCTGACGAGCAACTTCGTGAAGTCCTGTGTGTAGACGATTTACCATGGGAAGATCTACATCACAGATCTTCGTTTTTACCTGAGGATGATCGTTTTGAAAATGATTTCTCATCAATTTTTACAGCTGAATATGTCAAAGAAGCTCAGAATCGAATGAAACATCCTGATTCAGAGCTGAATTTGGGAAACATTTCTCGAACTATTCCCATTGACATTTCAGTCAAGCCCGGAATTGTTGAGAACATTCATATAGGTGCCTCGTGTACAGATGACGAAATTCAGACATACAAGGCCCTATTTCAAGAATTTTGTGGCGTGTTTGCCTGGTCCTATGAGGAAATGCCAGGAATTGATACCGCGATTGTTGTCCATGAGATCAAGACTTACCCAGACGCTAAACTCGTCCGGCAACGTTTGCGTCAGATTCAGCCACGAAAAGCGGCTGCTATTAAAGCAGAAGTTGAGAAACTGTTGAAAGCAGGTTTCATTTATCTGATCCCGTTAACGGATTGGGTATCAAATATTGTTCCGGTTAACAAAAAACAGGGAACAATAAGAATATGCATCGATTATAGGTACATTAATCGAGCTTGTCCAAAGGACAACTACCCAACACCCTATATCGATCAAATAATTGATGATTGTGCCGGTAGTGAAATATTTTCCTTTATGGACGATTTTTCCGGTTACAATCAAATCAATATTCTACCTGCCGATCAACCAAAAACGGCTTTCATTTGTCCATGGGGGACATTTGCTTATTGCAAATTACCTTTTGGACTAAAGAATGCCGGAGCAACTTTTCAAAGAGCGATGTCTTATGCGTTTCATGACATCAAACACATTGTGCAACCGTATCTCGATGATTTGCCTGCTCATTCGTTACATCGAGCTGATCACCTTGTCCATTTACGAGCAATCTTCATGAGGTGTAGGCATTATCGTATTCAGTTGAACCCACACAAATGTGTCTTCTGTATAGAAGTGGGACGATTACTGGGATTTGTAGTTTCGAAAGCCGACATTCGCGTCGATCCCTCGAAGGTAGAAGCTATTATCAAATGGCCTCCTCCTTCGAGTCTTCGCCAACTCCAAAGTTTGCAGGGGAAAGCAAACTTTTTACGACGATTCATTCCTAACTACGCCGAGGTTACCAAGGGTTTTACACGGTTGTTGAAACAGAACGCTCAATTCTCTTGGGATGAGATAGCTCAGAAATTTTTTGATGCACTCAAGCACGCGTTGACCCATGCACCGTTGCTGCATCCTCCCAACTACAACCAGGATTACTTTTTGTACCTCGCCGCCGCTCATTCCACCATTGGGATGGTCTTAGTTCAGGAAGACGAATTCGGAACGAAACATGTGATATATTACCTTAGTCGGACGTTAAACCCAACTGAGCTAAAATATTCACATGTGGAGAAATTGGCATTGGCAGCCGTTCAAGCTGTCCAACGTTTTTGTCACTACATTTTACTCCATAAAACTACAGTCATTTCGGATTGCAACCCTATGATCTACATTTTGACTAAACAATTGCTAGGGGGCAAGTACTCTAAATGGATTGTTATCCTGCAGGAGTTCGACTTGGAGTTTGAGAAATCTAAGTCTAAGAAATCTTTAGTTTTTGCAGAGTTAATGTGTGACTTCCCGCGTGCTGACACGGAAACTGTGGCAGAGGAGCCCATTGCGGACGAATCTTTGTTTCTAATCAGCACTTTAGATCCGTGGTATGGGGATATCATCGTCTATCTCCAGACCCAATCCTTTCGGCCCGAAGTTTCAAAGTCGAAACGTCGGAAAATTCGATTCCAATCCCAACAGTATAAAATTATTGGAGATACTCTTTATCGTCGTGGGGCGGACTCTATTTTTCGACGTTGCTTAACTCACGAAGAAGCTGAAAGGGTTCTAAATGACTGTCACTCTGGAGCGTGTGGCGGTCATATGTCTGGGTATGCCACAGCCCAAAAGATATTGCGCGTTGGCTACTTCTGGCCGTCCTTGTTTAAAGATTGTATTACTGCGGTCCGAAAATGCCACAACTGTCAAGTGTTTGATCGAAAGATGCGCGCTCCACCTGCTCCTCTCCACCCTATAATTGTCGTTGGTCCTTTTGCCAAATGGGGTATCGATTTTATTACATGTAACCCTCACTCGGCCGGGGGGCATGCGTATATCATCCTTGCGGTAGATTATTTTACTGAGTGGGCCGAGGCGATGCCTACATTCGAGGCAGACGGCAAGACAGCTGCAATTTTCGTGTTCAATCACATAATTGCTAGGTTTGGTGTCCCACAAGCGATAATCACTGACCATGGGCGTCATTTTCGAAACATTATGATGACAGAACTTACAGGCCAGCTTGGTTTGCGTCACGATAGCTCAACTCCATATTATCCACAAGCGAATGGTCTGGTTGAGTCCATCAACAAAGTTTTAGTTATCATGATCCGACGAATCATTGGTATTCATCGGTCGAATTGGCACAACATGTTATTTTCAGCGCTTTGGGCGTACCGAACCTCAGTGAAAACATCAACAGGGTTCACTCATTTCCAACTAGTTTATGGTTTGGAAGTTGTGCTACCCATTGAATGTGAAATCCCGTCACTGCAAATGGCCATCGAGTTACTTCTAGCTACTTCCGAAGAGGAAAAGCGTTTATTATACTTAGCTCAATTAGATGAGAATCGACGTGATGCTGCATTGGCGATCGAGACTCACGCAAAACGTATGAAAGCTCAGTATGATCGAAATGTGACCCCTCGAAATTTTTCGGAAGGAGACCTAGTGCTATTATATGATCAAGCTAATGATAAATTAGGTGCTGGAAAATTCGTTCCTGTGTGGCATGGGCCCTATATTGTCAAGCGAAAGCTAGCAAAAGGGGCCTATGAGCTGGTAGACTTTGATAGAGACTCTTTGGGTAAACCCAGAAATGGACTTTACCTAAAGAGGTATTATGCTTAAATGATGGGTATGGAGAATTTTTAGTTAGGTTAGTTTTCTTTCTAGCTGGTGTGTTTGTTAGTTTAGACAGTGTGCTTAGCTTAGAGAGTGTGTTTTTCGTCGTTATTCTGGCTTATCATGGTTTTACTCTTGATATTGCAAATGTCGATGCCTCTCCAAACATACATTGGTTTCGCTGATGGTGCTTGTCGTAGTACACGGAATATCTCTTCCGCAGCTTGGGTTATCTATTCTCTCTCTGACGAGTTAGTTTCTATGCATGGGGTGAGCCTCGGTCAAACAACAAACAACATTGTCGAATACAATGCAGTGATTGAGTTATTGTCTGAATCTATTTCATTTGGGGTTCGGAGTTTTATAGTGAGGTTAAATTCTGAACTCGTTGTATTACAGCTTAATAGAGTATATGCCATTAGAAATCCGGTGTTATTAAGGTTATTTTTGAGAGTGCGTCTCTTGGAACGTGAATTTGATTACATTGAATATCAGCATATTCCAAGGTCTTTAAATACATTAGCAGATGCAATTGCTTCTCGAATGTTAAATAGACATTTGCAATAATCATACATGTAAATTTAAAAACATTTCATCACACATGTTTAACAAGATAAGCCGGTAATATTGATATATATATATAGGAGTGTGTCAAAAAATACATCGTCTTCGATCATAGGTTGAAAAACACCTTATGATCGGCAAAAATGATAAGTACAAAAAACCAAAATGTCACATGTGTCTACAAAACGACCATCCAATCACTAGTGATGATCTCTATATGACACCACTGCACGGGCCACCCTACACAAGAACCTCCTAAAAGGTCCTTGGACCCCGACTACATAGCGCTGAAGCCTGATAGGAATATCATCTATGGTAGTCTCCGGTATATCTGTTGTAAGACGCTCTAGGTCATGTTCCAACTCAGCTAAAGTCTCTGTGGCCTCGTCCTGTGGGGTCGGTGCCGCTGCAACTAGTAATTTCCTCTCGAAAGGCCGGAGATTGGCTGGACGACGTGGGCCTACATCTGCATTTTGAAAATTATTACTATCAGTTTTGAGACGATATAAAAACAAACAAAAAAATAAATAGTTTAAAAACATGTGGAAAATGAAGTTACCTGTATCATCCCATTGTTCTCCCGGTGGAAGAACCATGTCCAGATCTCCACGAAAATCAACTCCGGCATAAGGAAAATCCTGTATAGAAAAGACCTGGTCCTCTAACCAGTGAAAGTACTCCGGAGTAAATCGGACAACCTCTGTTCCCTCATCAGGATGACAGGCCATAACCGCAACCCATCGCATCAATTTGGGCTCTCGAGGAAGCCCAGCCTCAACAGTGAGCTGCTGTGGGATCAACATCGGAACCCTCTCTAAGCAAAAACTCACAACTAAAGGCCCATAACCAAAAGTCTTCAGTTGTCCGTTTTTGGCTCTAGTCAGTTGGCCTTTTACATTGGCCAACACAGCATCACACCAGTTGAAAATGGTACCTCGATAGCAATCAATCGCCATCCGCATCTGGGATCCAGTGGCAATGTGTAAAGCGGCAGCCCCGCAAAGTCTGGTAACTGTAAAGGCAATCACCATAAGTTCAGGGCGGGATATAGTTTTGATCTCTATCCCCTTCTCCTGAGTCTGAGTGTTACACCACTCTAGTCGGAGACTAGCAATGGACTGGCCACCTGGCCTAGTCCCGAACAGAGTCAAGTGTTCGCCTCTCTTGGGCAAACCAGTGAGAAAGTAGATATCTGCGGGCTCCATCTCGAGCTGGTGCCCTCCAATATAAAAACACTGGTCCTGAATGTTCCATCTTTCTACCAGCCACTCTAGAAAGTGCACTTGGGCCCTCATGCCAGGTATGGCCCAGTATTTATAAAGGCCGCATGCCTTCAAAGCATCAATGGACGGTTGATGACTAATGGCGGCCAAATCAACATCTTCGTGCTCTCTCTCGCGCCAATCAAGCATGGTGAACAATCTACACACCAGAAAACATCCATTAGAATCCATGAAATCAAAAAAATTTGGTCCAATTTAGAGAATTTGGGGTTTGAAAACTCTTTGCGCGGAGTACGCACCCCGCCTTTAGGAACAGAGCGTGGGTACGCAGGTTCCCTTAAGGCAAGGTGCGTACGCCCGACATTTTCCCAACTGAGAAAATGTCGGGGTACGCGGGTCCCTAGTGTGGCACCTGCGTACCTCGAAAGGCGGTTCTTGAAACCCCAAAGCCTCCAAAAAATAAATCTAGGGCCTAAAAACAAATTCTAAACGGATGAAAATGAAGAGGAGGATGTTGTAGAATACCTGAAAGAGACGGCGTTCGATTTCGACGGTCGGATTCTCCGCAATGTCCACGGGAAGTTTCTTGCCAAAAGCCCTTTTTCTCTCCTCAACAGTAAAATGGTAAAAATGAATTGGTAAAAGCCCTTTTTATAGGTTTTTTGGGTAAATAAATGGTAAATTTGTTTATTTTTCACCATGAAAAGGTATTTTTCAAAGTATTTTTATCTATCTTCAACAGGTATGAGTAATGTGTTGGTTTTTGTGCAGGATAAAGGATTTTCAGGGAAAATTGTCATTTTTTACAAACAAAAACATCAGAGTCATCTTTAAGCCCTTTTCTGACTCCTAAAACATGAAAAGATTGCCGAGCGTTTCTTTTACACTCGTTAAAATGGAATTAAAAGACGGTCCTCTTATAGCCCTTTTCTGACCGTAAAAACATGAAAAGATTGTCGGATTTTTGTCGTTTCAAATTCGATATTGGAAATAAAACGACGTGTCCTTGATCACTTTTTACTTTTCAGATTGGAGACACTAATCATGAAAGTACTCCTTGGTCGTAAAGATCAAGCGGTTCTCTCAAGTATTATTTTATACTTTTTCGGGCTTGGGAGACACAAATTTACGAAAAAGGTCAACCCTGGAGTCTTCTTAAGTTTTTTCAGACTCTCTGAAATTGAAAAACGTCGAGTTTCTCCTATACTGGACTCGTTAAAATTTCACAGTAAAGGACCTGTTCGATTACAAACAGGAACAGACCACTCCTTCTTAGGGTTCGAATCTAAACTAAGTTGGACTCATCCGAAGGATGAGCTTATAATCAAGCAAATGTTATCCTCCTCAAGCTTGTAAAAAAACAAAGAGGTACTTGCCAGAAATGGTGGGGGAAAAGAGAGAAAAATGAGCCTATTTGTTATCCTTTGTCTCAGAAAAACCTTATCACCACTCTTGAACACGACACTTTTCATTCACCTGGGTTGGGAAATCCTTTGCCTAACAGTTGACCAAACCACATTGAAAATCTTCAGCCGGTTTCTGGGTATTAACTTTGGGTCAATTGTCACCAAGCCATCTGTTGTGTCGTTATGTGTTCAAGAGGTCACTGCAAATAAACCATTCATCTGCAAAATACCTGTCATTCATCTTGACCATCCCTGAGTCAGTCCTTACAGCTACATTTCTTCAACTTGAACTATGATTTCGTGTTGTGGGCTTGCCTACGACGGATCGCTTTCTATCGACATCGGCACATTATCTAGAAAAATGATCTAGGAATCGTCAGTACCTTGAAATCTGCATGCCTCAATGGCAGGTTTCTCGCCTTTGACGACGATTTACATCATTGACTTTCGATCGAAGGATTCCGTGACATGTTCGACATCAACACATTCATTCACATCTCATGGATTGTACTGGGTACTTTGAGAGCCATTGACATCACTGGTGGTTTCTCTCACACTTGTTAACAGTTTACATCATCGACTGGTAATCAAGTGGTTTCTACCATGTTCGACATCAACTCATTTATTCGCATGGATAGAATCGTACTATTTCGGGAAGTAGAAATGAAGACCCTGGATCTAATTTCCACCATCCAAGCTGCGAGGAGTTTTGTATTCATTATATAGTAGACTAATCATAAACAGATGGCTGCGTCCATACTGTGTCTACATGAGTCTATGATTATGATGTACTGCGAAATCATTCCTATATCAGAGCAGTAGTTAGTTTGTTAGTTAAAGTTTTTGATCTGAGTATGGGAATGCCTACCTCAGCAATGATATGATCTCATATATGTATTTTGTGTTCAATATTTGCAGGTTCTGACTGGGCTCTCCACAAGATAATCCTTGAAATGATAAAGTCCTTCACCCTTCCTAGATGATATGAAACCCTAATCTACTACAGGCTTCGCACTTTAGGGGGCAATCTGTTACACTAAAATTTGTTACCATGACTATTTGCAGTCAGTATGGCTCCATCAATTGTCATACTGTCCTCCTTGGCAAGTCTTATACCTCTGCTCCTCATGTCAAACTCCAAGAAAGAGAGAAAGTCCTTAAAAGTCAATATAACTCTGGTTACGCAGTTTCTCTTACCCTTACCTGCGTGTATGCACCTCAAGTTCATAATACCTGCGTACTTGTACGCTCTGTCTATAAAGGGGTGGGTGCGTACTCCTGTAAAGGTCAAAAGGCGCAAGTTTTACTTCAAAAAAGTTACTTGTGGTCGAATCTAGAGCATTCTAGAAGATGGTTTGACGTGGATTGAGCGCCTCCAGATGGTTCATTCATCCCAAAGAAAGAGGAACTTATCCCATGAAGAGGGGAGCTATCCCTTTGAAAGAGGGGCTTATCCCATTGATGGTGGACCTGATTAACTTCCTCCAAAACATTATAAATACAGGCATTGGGCCAGAGGGAGGAGAGGTTGAAAGCTGAACATTCCTAAGGGTAGATGCTGCTGAAATTAGGACTCCCTTATAGAGCTTGAGAGGAGAGATTCCAATCCTTTCTTAGCTTCATTTGGAAGTGGGTGAGCTGATCAAAGTAAAAGAGAACTCTTGTTGGACCCTGGGAGGGACCTGCACAATACCAAGGCACTGGTTGTAATGGTTTCTTTTGTTCCCAATTAATACAATTAAGTTCATTTTTCTCAACAAGTTGTTATATATAATTTGTTTCATAAACTCATTGGTCTTTATGATGAATATGTTTTATTATATGAGTTATTCAGGTGCTATGTAATCGTTTGCTTGTTAGAGAATGCAGGCTTCAAGGAGAAGGAGGAGCTCATCTGGATCGGAGAGGCTTGGCTGCTACAAACAGCGTTGGATTAAAGGTATGCTTTAAACACCTGGTTGCTTGTATTTTAAATGCATATTTAGGGAAAGATAGTGCTTGATTGTTTTGTTTGTCACTAGAAAGCCTTAGCTTCTAGGGAGGTCGGTTTTGTCCGCAAAATTGACTCTTTCCGCATGACACTCATGCTACCACAAATCAACATAGATTTGTATTAAGCCAATGGCCACATAGCTTGTAGACTTTGTTTTTTGACTCTACATGCCATTTAGAGCCTCAATGATTATATATTTTGTTGTTGATATGTATTGTACTTGGTGCCATTTTGCTATATTCACCTTTACATGGTATCTATATGAGCAAACTTTGCAAATTTTTTGTTTGTTGGTTAGGAATCATGGTTTTAAATCTTAAAAAAATGTTTCTTTTCATTAAAAATTAGCTATTTCATGGGTTTTTTTAAAACCGGTTCATTGAGATCTAACCAGTCCCAGTTTGACTGGTTTTGGTTTGAAACCCGATTTATTAGGTGGACCAGTCCGATCACCGGTTTTGGTTTTGAATACTATGGTTAGTAGGCAACAAGGGTGCTTCTACAACTAGTAAGAAGGAATTGTGGAAAGGCCTGAAAACATTTCAGGAGAAGAAGAAGCAAGAGGCTTCTAGTGGCAGTGACACTTCCAAGAAGGGTGCAGTCCATGCTTCAGGGGTTTGCTAGAGTTGTGGGCACCAGGAGTTGGACTAGTGTCGCCAACAGTGACAGTGATGACTAGTTACTTCCTAGTCTTAGAAGTACCTCCCTTGCTAAGAGAGAGTTTTGAGATTTGTAGCTTGGGTGGTACTCCAAGCCCTAGGGTTCGGAGTTTTGGAGGAATTGGCACCACAAATGAACTTGTGGGCTAAGAACCCAAGCATGTGGAATTTGCACCCAAGTTTGTGGATGTGAAACCACAAGGAGATTTGGACATGTAACCCTTGGAGATTGTAGAGGACCCCAAAAGGAGCTAGGGACCACAAAGAACGCCAAGAGAGGATGTCTACAAAGCAAGATGTGAATTTTTATATGTTTAAGTGGGTGAAATTGTCAACAACTTTAGGTCAGCTAGCAATTAGAGGTGTCCTTTGGAGGGTTGTTCGTTGCACCCTAAGAAACATATAAATAAGGCATATGTGAGACCTTAATAAACGCATCCAAAAGTGCAACAATGATAGAAAGACATCATTTGAAGCAGCCACAGCTCAAGAGGACAAGGCTAAAAGAGTTAAGGGACTAGTTTTGGGTCTTTTTGTGTTGGGGACAGGTCCGAGTAGAAGCAGGAGTATTGGCCGAGTTAAGGAGAGAAGATTTGGGAAGATCTAGTGCAAGTTTCTTGTGTAAGCAAACCTCTATTTGCAAGTCACATTTTCTTTGGTATTTGGAAAGAGATTCGAGCCTTGTACCTTAGATTTGAAGAGGGTCGAAAGGCTTAAAAACGGGTGCAAATCAGTCCTAGTAGCTAGTGAAGGAAGGCAACTTGATGAGTGAGGGAAGCCACATCTAGAGGAGTCTTGGAGCAAATTGGTGGGGCTGAAGCAGTTTGATAAGCAACCCTAACAGGGCCGAATTCCTACAGCAAATGCACAGACCCAGTGAAGTATAAAAGGTATGTGTTTAGTGACTTTAAGTTGACTTGTTGCTAATGGATAGTGTCCAAGTTTGGACAAATATTTGTTGGGCATCTTGGGGTTGTTGGAGAGCAACAAGTAGGTGCTCAAGGGAGCCCTAAGTGCAGTACAAAGGACATTTGGACTGCTAGGAGAGACAGATTTGGAGAGCTCAGTCACTGATCATTGAGGGATGGAAGGAGGTCAAAGGGAGCAGTTTGACCAGCCCAAGTTCATTGTTGGAGAAGGACATCTTGCAATGATAAGTGGCAATCCTCCGGCGCAATGTTTGTCTTTATTGGAGCAGCACAACACCCTAGGTGGCAGTCCTTCGGCCCAAAGTTTGTCTTCTTTAGAGATGGCAACCCTCTAGCGGCAAAGTTTGTCTTGATTGTCTTCAATAGAGTTGTGAACAACTCAACAAAAGACCTTATGTGTTGATGCATCGATGGACTAACGATTAGCTAGAGGGTAGATTTATAAGCCGTGTTCAGTGACCTAAAGGAGTAGGACCATTGATAGAGGCAGAGCTACATATTGGGAGTAGAAGGACTAGCAAGTGTGTTCAGGGTACGATCAAGGAAGTTGTGAAGTCAACTACATCAGTTAGAAGATCACTCTATCTTATTCATGGCAGTTTGGTAGTCATAGTTGTTGACAACAAGCCCTAGTTTGTATTCTTGTATCAGCGGATGTATGAGGGCCATTAACCCTGGTACAGGAGCCCTAGACAATTGTATTACAGTTTGTTAATATAACGAAGTTGGGTTGTTGAAAATTGTAAGAAGTTGTCTATTTTATGCACATGTTGATTTACTATTGTTTATATTCCGCTATACAAAGTAGTTTGTTGTGGCATTTGGATTGATAGTGTTCGTGATTCTAAGACCCTAACCTAGTTCTCCAATGTCGTAGAAAAACAAAACTTCATGGGACAGGGTAAGTACACTACAGAGTTTCTCCGGACATTTCATATGCAAGATTGCAGGCCCATGACCACACCTCTAGTTACAAACTAGAGGAAGGTGGATGCTAGTAAAGCAAAGCAAGTAGATGCTACAATATAAAAGCAACTCATTGGATCGTTGATGTATTTGGTAAACACACAACCTGATATTTGTTTTGCAGTCAACCAGCTAAGTTAGTTTATGATGGAACCGACCAAAGTTCACTGGGTTGCTGCACAGCATGTTTGGAGGTATCTCAGAGGCACAGCAGATTATGGGTTATGATATAGACAACTTGATGATCCGAGGCTTGAGAGCTTCACAAATGCATATTGGGCAAGGAGCTCCATAGATCGGAAGAGTACTTCAGGTGGCATCTTCAGCATTGGGTCAACAACTGTTTCCCAGTACAATAGGAAGCAGATATCAGTTGCACTCAGTTCAGCGAAGGTCAAGTACATGGCTGCTAGTTTGGTAGCATGCAAGGTTATTTTGATGAGAAAGTTGCTTGTGGGACTTTTCACACAAGGGATGGAGCCTTCTATGATACAATATGATAATCAGAGTTGCATCAAGCTCTCTGAGAACCCAGTGTTTCATGATCGCTCCAAGCATATCAAGATCATGTATCATCATCTCAGAGATTGTGCGCAGAAAGGGATAGTGAAGCTACCATACATTCCAACAGAGGAGCAGACAGTAGATATATTGAGCAAGGCATTGGCAAGAAGCAGTTTTATTCATTTTAGAGATAAGTTAGGAGCTGTACAGAGTACCTTCCTCGCTAAGAGGGAGTGTTAAAAATAGTAGCGAAAAAGGTCTTCTTGACTCATGCCATAATCAAGAAAGACCTCACAATCAGTCCTTCTTTAGCATGCACAAGTTCGAGGACGAGTTCATGGAGCAGGTAACTCATGCGCACAGTTGGAGGCTCACTTATGTGGCTCTCCAAGTGCGAATTTATATTTAGAAAAGGACGAGTAAGAACCTTAGTGTATAAGTGAGGCAAGGACAAGTTAGAAGAGTCAGTTCGACTCAGTTAACAAATCAATCACAAGTCCGAGTCCTAATATTAAACTTGCCAGATATAGCATGAGTCGAAAAGGTTAAAAGGAGGACGAAGGCACATCATTGTACCATTATTGTTGAGCACGAGTTTGTCTGAAAGCTTCTTGTAGGAAGAGCGTATCAAGGAGGAGCCTGTAGGCATATCAGAACAGAGAATTTCCTTGTGGAATTGTGCTAGGATTTAGGAAGAAATTCCTAAATAATAGGGATCTGTACTGCACTAGGAAATAGGAAATTTCAGGGCTAGGAAATAGGAAGAAAATTGTGCAATGAAAAAGGAGCTAGATCAGGTGTGTTTGCAGGGAATTTCATGCTAAGTGTTAGCAATGAGAACAAGCTTGTTCTCTAGTGAAAGAGTGTTGCCCTGTAAAGAGATCAATAGCTCAATCTTCTGTCAATAGAATTCTACAGCAAAGCAGAGAATTTTCCCAGTTGGGTTCCCTATAAAAATATTGTGTTATCGTGTGTGACTGTGTTTCTTTATCTCAGTTTCTATTCTGCTTCTTGTTTAGTAGAGAAATTTTGTGTCCTCGTGAATCGAAGTTTGTTCATTCAAGCAGTTGCAGGATTTCAAGGAGATTCTACAAAATTTGACTGTAGTTGACCGAACCTTTCCGTGACAGAGTTGATCGAGGGTTTGGGCAGTGTTTGACTGAGGTTTGGGCAGAGTTGACCAAGATCTTTGGGCCACTGTTTGACTGATATTCTGGGCCTAGCTAGTTTATGTGGTCAGATTGACAAAGTTAGACTAAAAAATCAGACTCTGCCATTTGTCGAATTGAAGTATAATTTCTCCTAGAAAAGATTGTTGAGATTTCTCCCAAGGTTGGGTTTCCCAGGTGAAAATTTCTGGTGTCTATTGTTCTACAGTGATCTCTGCTGTTCTACTGTTCTATCACACTTATAGTTGAGTTTTCTGAAGTGTAATTACTTAATGATAATCTGGAAAGTGCAAAAATATCATTAGAAGTAATTATCATTAGCAGAAAATTGTGCTTGTCCACTTAGCAATAGAAAATCAACAATAAGAACCTTGAATTTTAATTTTGATATTTGGCTTAGATAAATTCTTCCTTTATGCCAAACAATGTCACTATTCCATTCAAGTTTTGAATATCGACTGGGATTATTGATCATGGAGCATGTTTCCATGTTCTTGGCATTCCCGCCTCAGATTTTGGAACTACTACATCGATGCATGCCTCTAATGAAAGAACTAAGAAAACTCTACTTGACTAGGCATGTAGGGGTAGTCTATGAGTGTATGATGTTAACATATGGATATAGGTTATTCATAGGGAGGCCTAGAAGCTGTGGACATAATTTTCCCTACTGTTGAAAAACTGTGTAGTGGAAAACCACAGGAAATGCAATGACATGATGGAAACAATCCATTTAGTTGATTGAATAAGAAAGTTGATTGAATAAGAAAGCATTGCATGGTCAAATATATCTAACGTTTATTATCTGTGTCAAGAATAGCGGAGAATCTGATCCATTAATGCACTAACATACATCTATATTTAAGTGTGTGATGTTGTAAGTATGGAAAACCATATCCTCTAATAGCCATCCCTAGCACTAGCTTTGGAGCTTTGCTATAATATCTTTCAAAAGCTAACAAAGCATACTTTTTGTTTTAGAGAAAAGAAAAGCTAAAAAAAACTACCAATCCCTATATATATATATATATATATATCAGAAGTATAATGATGCATGTGCTATATGTTTTGAAATTTGACCGTAGTGGGTAGCCTCTCCCGATTGGAGAACCTTGTCCTGTTAATACCCATACTTTGGTGTAACTTAGAATGCATTTATAGAACATGTTCACAAAAATACCTCGAGAATTTGAATCACAGTTGTGTGTTCTTGCAACTGGATCTTATGTTCCTGTTCAACCTTCATAATATGTGCTGCTTGATTTCTTATTTGTGCATTTTGTTCTTCTTCATATTTCTGTTTCTCTTGTAGCATTACACTCTCTGTCTGAAAACAAAAAGAGGAACAGATCATTTCTATTCATCCAAAGGCAAGGCTTTCAGCCAAAAAATTCTTATAACCCAATATGCTCAAGAAAAGCATGTCATCACTTAATTAAAGAACCATTAGTCCTTATGTTGCACCGATATGTTAACAGATAAAATGAACTACAGAGGAAATTACCAACCTTTAGATCTGCCTGCAATGCAAATGCAACTTTCCAAGCCTTTTTTACTTCGTTGAATAAGAGAACAGATTGATCATCTGCCTCTTTCAGTGCTTTCTGTAAACACATAACCTCTTGCCTTGCCTCTGAAATTTCCTTTTCTTTTTCGTATAACTCCTTGTGAGCTTCATTTGCCTTTTAAGCACATAATCCAGAGTCCAGACATCATCAATTTTAGCACCAGATTAAGAATCATATCAAGGAAAAAGAAAGCAGTATCTCTCTCAAATATCAGGCCAAGCAATTTAAACTACGTACTATGGTATGTGTATATTTCTGAGCTGGCAAAACATGTCAAGAAACATACAGTTGGAATATCATAAAACAGAATAGTAAGTAAAATAACTTCAATTAAGTAATAAAAATATTTTAAACAAGAGTGAACCATATAATTCGAATCACGTTTCTATTCAGTTCAAATCTAAAAATATCACAAACCTCCATCCTCAATACGCATCAACCCAATGATTTCTACACTGTCGACAGATGGACCCAAAAGTATAAATGATAACCCCCTGTTCAGAATGAACTTCTACGTATTTGCACAAGCAAAGAATTGTTGGAAAACTAGCTTCTCAGGTCTTCGTATTATTTTATGTTAATTAATGATTATCCTAACATTAAAATGAAGCTTATATATTCGAAGAAATAAATCATATTTCTGACTTATTTAACAAAACTTCCTTGATATATTCTACGTCACAAGGTTCGTCAAACTTTAACCTTGAGGTTTGAATTATGGTGAACCTTAAAATCTTTTTGAGGTTCGACGAACCTTGTCAAACCTCATAGCCATTGACCAAGTCTATAAATCAAAACTCATAACTTCATGTCACAACTCAAGCTTGTAATTTATCCTTGCAGTTTCCATGTCTGTGATAGCATTTTTTATGTTTACTGATGTCGATTTCTTATTATTTTATCCTATAATTCGTTTTAAATTAAGATATATATATATATATATATATATATATATATATATATATATATATATATATATATCTAATGGTGAATCTCATCCAAACCTCATCAAAAAATTCAAACTCAAACCGAACCTCGTCATTGCTGAACCCAAACTCGAACCTGAACCATGTGACACTGGATATATTGAACTGGTATCTGTACTATAGATATAAAGGAGTTTGACATTTGTAGGTTAATCTCACCAATTTAAATAATACCATCGCATTATTTGCAAAATTGAACAGAGTAATATCAAAGTTGTAAAAGTTGCACAACAAAATTGTTGGTAAGCAGCCTTCGTTCTCTTCCTCCTCATTTTCATCACTGGTGCTTGAAGCAGTTATGTTTGCTTCACATGGGTTACTGATAAATTGTTTTCTTTCCCCCATAGGAAACATGTCACAAGTAAATGGAATGATAACATGACATAAAAACCAAAGTTAGCAATTCCCAACCTGGATAACAAAATAAATGTGAAGACAGAGACACCATTATCTGTCTTAAAACATCAAAGGTCAAAACGATTTCACAGGAAGGAATAGAAAGCCCCGCTACACTATAATAGGGATCCTACGTAAACCACATGCATAAACCTGTATATATAGAAGATGCTAGAGATCACTTTCCCCAATCATTGACACTTCTTCCTCATAAATAAAATAATGATTACAAGTTACAACAAGCGCATTTTTCATCGTACATTGGTTGATTATGCATGCCTCTATATATAGCTCTCTTTTGCACTTCGACCATATGGCAAACTCTAGAGTCTACAGAGACTTAGCTTCTTGAATGAAAAGTACAACATTTTTATAGAAGGACCCTTAATCACTATTGAAGCAGATATAAACCACACCACTGACAAGGAGGCAACCACACTGCAAATTAACATTCAATCAAAGTACACAAAATCTATCTTTTGCCCTGCTGAATTGACCTGTACGGTCTGGGTAATTTGGCCTCCTCGTTTCCTGCTCGCTACCCATGAATTTAGCCTGTTCGTTGCTCCTCAGTTTGTTGTCAGTTCAACCTCCTGCTCCAATTGAAAGCCTAGTTCTTGTGCCAAAACGATCTACCTCTCTAACAACCTATTTCATCTTTTATAATTTTCTGACATAATCTCCAGAATCCAGAGTGATGGAGGGTTGAGATTGCATCCCCACACTTGGGATCTATGGTCAAGATATAATCCCAAGTTGACCCTTTTAACTTTATAAAATTGGCCAATAAAGAGAAAAATTAAATTATTGACTTTATGCCTAAGGTCCAATGTTAGGAAATAATTGTGTTGTGAGAGAATTTCTGGTGATTTTCTGCATGTCATGGCACTTGACCAATGAAAAATCACCTTCCAAGCTACATTTTCAACAAATTGTCTACTTCTTGGTTTCTAGACCTTTAGAAGTAATGCAAATAGACTATGTGATAGGTTGAGTTAGACAGATAAACCAACACCTAGCATAAAGAGTAAGAAGCTTATATGCCAATGACTGGTGTATTTGGATCAATGTGGAAAAAGTCGAAGTCGGGATTAATTCGGCAAGGGTCCAAAAGTTGAAAAACTCGTCAAAGTCGGGAGTTTTTTGAAAAAGTCGGCAAAAAGTCGGCAAAATTAAAAAAAACCCAAAATTATTCATTTTTTTTTTTTTTAACATCTAGAGTATCCACAACATCAAATAAATGCATTTCCACATAAACATGTAAAGAAAGCTAATATATAATATGTATATGAGGTCTAATGCTACATCACATATCAAAATAGTGAATCAACTCCTGAATTTTGGGTCCTGTCTAAGTCTCAACTCTCAAGAGTCAAAATATCAACAAAAAATATAATAAATGTATATCATGAGTCATCTAAAAGTCATCAAGTAATCAGTCATTGAGATCCTCTTCCCCTTTTAATTTTTGTTTCCGCTAATTGTATTAAGAAATAAGTCATGCATTTATTCAGTAGATTGTAATCTGCTTGGGTAATAAGGTGTCAGGTGGTAGGTCCAATGAAAATTAACAATGAGTATCACAGTAGATGTGAAAATTAACGCTTGGTGACTCCAAGCTGCTTATTTTCTGAGAAAATAGTAGATGTCAGATTACTAACCTAGCCTTGGCATCTATTATTCAAAAACTCTTGGAGGTAAAATCCACTTCTGATACATAACCTTTGCCCACATTTACAGGGAGTTCACCACTAAAGAAGATTCCCTTTCAAAACGTGCTCTCATTGCAGGAAGGATCTTTATTGTCACAAGATTTCACAGGTACTTTGTTCCTACCTGAAAAATGGGTTCTTTTTTGAGGCACAGGTTTTGTTTTTTTTGGACAGGTTGTTGCTATTTGATCTTCATGACCTCCTCTTTGTTGTTTCTTCTGGAAGCATTCAACAATTGTAACAATGTTTTTGATGGTGTGGGGTTCTTTCTATGGAAGACTGTTGTATGCCTGTCCTTTTGGTACTTTTGTAATCTTTTGAAGGGGCAGTGGCTGTTAGAGTCTAGATCACTGAAAGCCTGGAGGCTTAGCCAATGTATACTTTGCTTTCTAACTAGAAATATGAAGTATAAAGATTTGTTTTTCCTTGGAAAACAAAAACATATCTTAACCTCAAAACTAACGGATTACAAATGAGACTGCTATGCTCGCAAGAAGTATGACAAACAATACAATGCAATAACTTGAAAATGCATGGATGGAATTTACAGTTTTTTCACCTTTGCGGCCTCTTTATCCGCGGCCTGGGAAGGGAGGAAGACTTTTTGGGTCAACTCCCGATTAAATCAGGAGTATAAGGAAAAATTCGGGATTTTTTCCTTTGTGAAAAAGTCGCCAAAAAGTCGGGGGATTAAATCGTTTAGTTCAAAAAATCGTGTTTTTAGGATTAAATCGGGATTTTTTCCAGACTTTTTCCACACTGATTTGGATTATATGCTCTAATTCTTTTAACAGTGAACAATGATATTACCAAGGAATAGATAAATCATGAGGGCTTAACGATTCCTTCATGCAAGTAGAATAAAAATGACAAAAAATGTAAATAATGATGACCTAGGCTTTACATGCTATTAGGTATCGTGGTCCTTGAATGAATAAGCTAGAGATGTAAAGTGACCGAAGAACCTTGGGTGACAATCACAAGATACACAAAACCAAGAATTGAAGTACCAA
Source organism: Pinus tabuliformis (assembly GCA_031772625.1). Classification (NCBI taxonomy): domain Eukaryota; kingdom Viridiplantae; phylum Streptophyta; class Pinopsida; order Pinales; family Pinaceae; genus Pinus; species Pinus tabuliformis. The sequence goes on from CM062818.1 coordinate 756,318,423, forward strand.
CGATTAAGGCATGCTAGTAAGGCCAGTAAGAGCATAGCATTGAAATTCACCAAATTCCACTCTGTGGGAAAGAATGCATGCTTAGAGATTGTGGTTTTAGATTATGGGGGCATACTTGAAGGTTTAACAATGTATTTAGATAAGGAAAATATATAAAAACTTCAACACCCTGACAGGGTGACTAGACATACCTCCAAAATTGCCAACATTCTTGTTGTAAGAAGAAGAAATGATAATGATCCATATTTGGTCGACCAAGTGGCACTCATAACATTGATGATTGCTTGTAGAAGTCAGCCTGGGTTAACAAACTTAACCAAAAGTAGATCCTAGATGGATGCTTGATGATATTCTTGCATTAGATGTAACAAGTAGTAGTGAATTTGATTTCAATAATGAATCATGTGAAAAATATTCAGGGTGCTTTATTACACTAAATGCACTCTACATAAGATGATTATCATATTCATGACGATATGCTATCTTAAGAACTTGGTGGTATTTACATATGATGAACATGTGGTTCCATTTATAATGTGATGCAATGCTATATCTTTTCTTATGACAGTATTTCATGACGTGATGGCATGTGGTAATTACACAATTTTATGATAAGATATTTTATGATGGCAGGAATGAACATGTGGCACCTTACTATCCAAGAAGTTATGATGACAACGAAGTTGTGTTCTCATGATGAGATGCCAAAATTAGCATGTGGAATCTTTTCAATATGATGATGATGTCATGATTATAACTAATGCATTAGTTGCATGTTGTAAGGTGATGATGGACAAGAAATCCACCAATGGTCTGAGATGGTCGATTCATTCAATGATCTCATGGGAGCCCATACATACAAAAAATATCTATAAAAAAACACCTTATGGGTTGAAGACAAAATCAACCAACCTATGTCAATGGCTCTTTTGCCTTGTATAATTCTCAATCAAACATGGAACTATCTTGAGAAGGCCAAAGTGTCAAATATTGGAATTCTGATGTCAAAGTCTGAATGAAAGGTCATAGTATTGCTCGTTGATGGATTTTTGTGGTTGGACTTCGATGCCTGGGACTATGTACCTGGTAAGAGTTGTGGAGACAGTTTTAAGTCATCCTTTTGAGATGCTTCGGGTACACATGTAGTGTACCAAAGAAAATGCTTCCTTGAGCAAATATGGTCTTGGGCCTTGGGCTCCTAGTTAGGCAAATAGGCTTTAAGCCTACTACAAAAAGTTAGAAAGAGGACTACCAAGTACTTGCACTTCCCCAGATTTGTTACATCGACTTTTGATGCCTATTGTAGTCACTTGGTGGCTCTTATGCTAGTTACAAGAGAGGGTGATGTGGAAGATGTGGAGAGAATAAAAAACTATAAATAGCATAATTAAATTTAATTTCAGGACAAAGTTCCTTGAAGGGGGGAGTATGTAATGCCCTATGCTTTGAATTAAAGTGATAAATAATAAATAAACAATCTTAAAATAAAAGTAAAATGGATCATAATAGATAAATAACATGATAAATAAAACAACTAAGAAATTATAAAGGAAGAACAAGTAAAAATTGTAGAAAAATCTTGTGTCCTATAGCCCCACCCGGTTTCAATTTTTTTCACACATTGTGTTTAGTGCCCAAACCCCAAGTTCTTTTGTTGGGTTAAACATGAATATTAAATTCAAAAGAAACACTGCTAGGCCACCACTACTCTTTTCACAAGTCATGTTTTTCTGTTTTTCCGTCTACATGCCATAAAATGGGAAAAAAGGGAAAATCACTAGCAGCTAGACGACAGGTGGAGCACATAAAGGAGAAACTTAAAGAAGTAGAGAATCCACAGCCTCAAGAATACAATTTCAACCCATTTCTCATCTCAGACTCCACTTATAAGACGCAGAAAGCAGGTACGATGAAATGGGAAGAGATTTTTGGTTTCTTTGAAGATAGAGAATGGTTAAAAAGTGCAAGGACTTCTCAATCAAAGAATAATCAATTGGAGGGCATTAGGAGAACAGAGTTACACAAGGTAGCTGCTAGGTCCAGAATGTTTCCATATTATGATATGATTTCATGGATCTTCGCTCATGTGGATATACCAACCCGAACAGTATCAGACCACAACAAAACTGTTATAGCATCCTAGAAACCAAAAGTCCTTACAGCCATCTATAAGCTCAATCCCACCAAAATCAGACCACAACAAAACTATTATAGCCTCCTGGAAACCAGAAGTCCTGTCAGCCATATATAAGCTCAATCCGCCCAAAATCCAGCTTGATGTTAATTTTCTCAAAACTTATGAACAGTGTTGTGGGGGAGCGCCCCCCCCCCTTTCGATCCCGCTCCCAATCCGCGCTTTGGGCAAGAGCGACTCAGGAGCGCGCTCCGGAAAAGGGAGCGATTTCGAGAGCGCGCTCCCTAAAAAAAACGCTCTCTGCCTTTTCGGGAGCATTTAGCCTTTTTTGCAAAAAAAAATTTGCAATAATGTTCAAAATGCAATTTTTTTCAAAGAAACAAATAAGTTTTGAGTGGGGCAACTTAATGATCAAGCCTATGGCCCTAGTATTGATATGTGATTCATGGTAATGTTAAATTCTTAAAGTAAAAGGATGAAAATGAAGATTAAGGAGAATGTCACTTTACTTAAATTTTTAACATTACCATGAAATGACTCAGGATGTTTGAGAGTGGTTCCGACCTCATTGGATTTCATATGGAGAAAGTAGAATTTTAGATTTCATTCAAAATCCAGCAGACTTATCAGTTTTTCAGGATTTCAGGATTGCAATGTTTCCATTGAATTTTGTCATGTATTAGGGTATGGAACTCGTATTTAATCAAGAGCACCAATCCCTCTATGTACCTTGATGTTAGTGACATTGGTTGTCGAACTCCTCTATCATGACCCTCCTAAAAATGTACGCATCACTCAAACAAAATCTTGACTTGACATGCTATGCTTTTTCTATCTTATGTTAATGCTTAGAGGGTGATATTAATGACAAAGATCCCTATACAGATACAGAGGTAATGACAAAGATACCTCTGGATATTAATGCTTAGAGGGTGATATTAATGACAAAGATCCTTATTTTCCAACAAGACTAAAAATTAGACATTTCTCGTGGTGGCAAGAGGCCCAAGCATAAGCAATAGATAATAGATTTGCTTGTCTTTTTCTAGTTTCTAGTAGTTTTTATAACTATTGACTCTTTCATATTTATTATGATATTTTTTTTAAACAATATATGACAATTTAAGTTTGAAGTTGGCAATTATAACTCATTAGTAATGAATTACGAATATGATGCTTCATGAAAGTTGAAAGTTGTTTTATTTCATTTTATAACATTTCATTTCATGTTAGATATTATTTGTTGTAATGGTTACACTTAGCTTACAAGTACAACTTTGGTGATCAATGATGATGAATGTTATATATTGAATTTTGAAAGCTTGAAACTTTAAGATTGATGAATCACGAGACTCAATATGTTGTATGTTACTATGTTACTAACTTGTGGACATGGTTGATGAAGATTATAACTCTAGATGATTGTTGTTATATGGTTCAATCTATGTTTTTTATATCTAATTCATAATTCTACATGTTTTTGTTGACATATATGTATCAAAATATAAAAAACGCTCCGGGATTCGCTCCCAAACTGGGAGCTTTTGACAATGTCGCTCCCGCACTTGTTTTCGCTCCTAGTCCCTGCTTTCGCTCTCGCTCCCAAGTAACACTGCTTCTGAAACATTGTTTTCAAAAAAAGCAAAGAAAATTATGACCGGGTGATTGAGGAATGGCTAAGAGAAGAAAATGAAGGGTTTAAGCTTAAGGCTAACAAGGAATATCCCATCTCTATTTTCAAGAAACCCATAATATTTCTCATAAAAATGTTATCCCAATTATATGGAGAACAAGACCCTAAACACTATAAAACAAAATGGATTCCCATAATCCATAGCATCATGAAAGATGTGAAGCGTCTCAATTGGGCTGACATCACAAAACATCACAGGCCCTTTAAAGTTATTATTAGCATCTCCTCCCGGTTACAAACACATATTCCATATGTTTGTTTTCTTACTAGATATTATTATTGCCTCAGTCACATTTCCCCTCGTGAAATGGAACTATCCCACTAACCAGCAACTCTCCATTCAAAATTATGCCCCAATCCTGTGGGAAAGAAATTTCAATTTTCACTTGTATGATATTTGCCATTATGTCATGATTCCCTTTTATGAAAACCTGTTTGGTAAAACCCCTCCAAGAATCAGTCCAAATCTTTAAAAAAGCCTAGAGTCCATAGGTGATTGGTTTGTTGAAGAATTATTTTCCTACATAAGAATCTATGGAAGTGAGGTTGGTCCTCATTTCTTACCCCGATATATTCCAGAAAGACTTGCTCTAAGAGAAGTGGCAAATCAAGCTGCTTTAAATGGTCAGGCTCGGAAATTAAGCATATTACAAAAGAAAATTTGGCCTAGGTTTCTGACTAAATTTGGAGGGATAAATATTGGAGATAAGGGACATGCTTTTAAAGAAGTTGAGTAGATGCAAGAAGTTTGGTTGTATTCTCTACCACAATATGATTATGATCCCCATGGGATCATTAGCATGCATTATATAACAGTTAGTTATGTGAAAATCTTTGCTCATCACCAACCTCCTTTTGATAAGGCTTTTAGAGCCATTGATGATTTTTAGCAAGCCATTGACAGAGGAAGGCTTTTAGATGCTGAGACAAGAAACCAATTGCAAGAATTTAGGGAAAATCTTTTTGAAAGTTTCTTAAGAAAAAAAGTCTTCATCTCAAAATCTCTTTAGAAGAACAAAAAAAAATTGAGTTTTTGAATTTGATTTTAGACAAATTACTTCAGAACCTTCCTCTGTCTCTCAGCAAGAGCAAGGAATTCATATTGAGAAAATGGAAGATGTTTTTGTTACAGGTAAAGAAGCAGATAGCAGTGAAGGAATAAACAAAAATCAGCGGACTGTTGTAGAGGTTACAACCACAACAATTCCTGAAAATAAAACAGTGAGTGAACAAGAGATCATTGTGATCAATTCACGTGAGGATACAGAGCAGAAGCAACCAGAAAACATGACAAGTCAAGAAATGGAGATTGATAAGGAGAAGGATAAACAATTATCCAATGATATTGTTTCCCAAAGGAATAAAGAGGCAATGGAGCCACAAAAAAGGATGGATATTGTTTCCACTACATCTCCCAAGACCTCAATGACACCTATTTCCACTAATATCCCTTGGGATTATTTTCTGTTCAAACATGTTTCTGAATTAGAAACCATTCATGATATTGTTCCTTCTCTTACTCAATATTATTTTAATTCTCAAACCAAGTCAGTAGTATGGAAAACAAAGAACAGAAAATTGGATTCTATAGAGATTGTTTCAAAATTCAGTTGGCAAGGTCAAGGAGATGTAGAAGAAAACTCCAAAGAATCTTCAAGGGCCTTGGGTGTTTTTGTCAATTATAAACAATATCATCTTAATGGGTTAGCAGCTTCATATGACAGAAGTCTTCAGAGAATTAAAGTGTTGGAGAAGTAGTTAGAAAAGAATGAGTTATTTACTGGAGAAAATTGGCAGAAATACTTTGCAACTCTTATCACGAGTTCAAGCTTAAGGCTAACAAGGAATATCCCATCTCTATTTTCAAGAAACCCATAAGATTTCTCATAAATATGTTATCCCGATTATATGGAGAACAAGACCCTGAACACTATAAAACAAAATGGATTCCCATAATCCATAGCATCATGAAAGATGTGAAGTGTCTCAATTGAGCTGACATCACAAAACATCACAGGCCCTTTAAAGTTATCATTAGCGTCTCCTCCCGGTTACAAACACATATTCCATATGTTTGTTTTCTTACTAGATATTATTATTGCCTCAGTCACATTTCCCCTCATGAAATGGAACTATCCCACTGACCAGCAGCTCTCCATTCAAAATTATGCCCCAATCCTGTGGGAAAGCAATTTCAATTTTCACTTGTATGATATTTGCCATTATGTCATGATTCCCTTTTATGAAATCATGTTTGGTAAAACCCCTCCAAGAATCAGTCCAAATCTTTAAAAAAGCCTAGAGTCCATAGGTGATTGGTTTGTTGAAGAATTATTTTCCTACATAAGAGTCTATGGAAGTGAGGTTGGTCCTCATTTCTTACCCCGATATATTCCAGAAAGACTTGCTCTAAGAGAAGTGGCAAATCAAGCTGCTCTAAATGGCCAGGCTCGGAAATTAAGCATATTACAGAAGAAAATTTGGCCTGGGTTTCCGACTAAATTTGGAGGGATAAATATTGCAGATAAGGGACATGCTTTTAAAGAAGTTGAGGAGATGCAAGAAGATTGGTTGTATTCTCTGCCACAATATGATTATGATCCCCATGGGATCATTAGCATGCATTATATAACAGTTAGTTATGTGAAAATCTTTGCTCATCACCAACCTCGTTTTGATAAGGTTTTTAGAGCCATTCATGATTTTTAGCAAGCCATTGACAGAGGAAGGCTTTTAGACGCTGAGACAAGAAACCAATTGCAAGAATTTAGGGAAAATCTTTTTGAAAGTTTCTTAAGACAAAAAAGTCTTCATCTCAATATCTCTTTAGAAGAACAAAAAAAAATTGAGTTTTTTTTATTTTAATTTTAGACAAATTACTTCAGAACCTTCATCTGTCTCTCAGCAAGAGCAAGGAATTCATATTGAGAAAATGGAAGATGTTTCTATTACAGGTAAAGAAGCAGATAGCAGTGAAGGAATAAACAAAAATCAGCGGACTGCTGTAGAGGTTACAACGACAACAATTCCTGAAAATAAAACAGTGAGTGAACAAGAGATCATTGTGATCAATTCACGTAAGGATACAGAGCAGAAGCAACCAGAAAACATGACAAGCCAAGAAATGAAGATTGATAAGGAGAAGGATAAACAATTATCTGATGATATTGTTTCCCAAAGGAATAAAGAGGCAATGGAGCCACAAAAAAGGATGGATATTGTTTCCACTACATCTCCCAAGACCTCAATGACACCTATTTCCACTAATATCCCTTGAGATTATTTTCTGTTCAAACATGTTTCTGAATTAGAAACCATTCATGATATTGTTCCTTCTCTTACTCAATATTATTTTAATTCTCAAACCAAGTCAGTAGTAAGGAAAACAAAGAACAGAATTGGATTCTATAGAGATTGTTTCAGAATTCAGTTGGCAAGCTCAAGGAGATGTAGAAGAAAACTACAAAGAATCTTCAAGGGCCTTGGGTGTTATTGTGAATTATAAACAATATCATCTTAATGGGTTAGCAGCTTCATATGACAGCAGTCTTCAGAGAATTAAAGTGTTGGAGAAGTAGTTAGAAAAGAATGAGTTATTTGCTGGAGAAAATTGGCAGAAATACTCTGCAACTCTTATCCAAAGTTTGCAGTAGAAAGAGAAAATTTACAAAAACAATTTCAAATGGAATCAAATGAATTAAATTCAAGGCATGAGCAGCATGTTCAAGAATTAAAACAAGCTCATGAAAATCAAATCTATATTTTGAAGGAGGAAGTTGAAAGCAACATTGAGGTCATGACTACGGATTTGAAAGAACAAATTGATTCTCTTCAAAGTCAACTCAATCAAAAACAAGAATCAACACAGAGTCTAGGGCTCAAAGAAAAAGCATTACAAATTTGTCTCATTTTGAGAAAGGATCAATCAAAATTCTACAAACAGATGGATAAAATCTTGATTTTATCAAGAAATTATAAATTTAAATGAAAGGATTGATTCCTTAGTGGAAGGGGACAAATACATTAAAACCAGATTTATTTCTATTCTTGACTGGGAAGAGGAATTTCAATCTAATGAAATTCCTAAGGTTTCTAAGACAGATAAAATATTAATGCTTGCATCCTTAAATCATAGAGAGGCAGCCCACGGGGCTTTGGATTGACGGTGAATGGGTGCGTTGTTAAGGCACTCCTTGCGATAGGTCACCGGTTCAAATCCCCCGTGGGTACTTAGGTTAGTCTTAACTAACCAAAAAAAAAAATCATAGAGAGGCAAAAGCCAAAGAAAAAAAGATTGGACTAAATATGCCCAGGAACAATGCTTAGCAATATGGAAGAAAAGGACTGATTTTATTGAAGAATTTGGTCTTTCAGGTTCCAAGCCATTGAAAGAAGTTGTTCCAGGAGAATTAAAGAAGCCAGCAAGAGAGTTCATCATCAAAGATCAGAGAGAAATTAATGAGATTAAAATCTGGACTCAACAAACTTTCCAGAAATTTCTACGGTTCCCTTTTGAGTAAATTAAGCTCATTTCTAAATTTGGAAATAAATATCAAAAAAGAGAGAAAACAATCCAAACTCTGAATGCAAATTGTCAAGTCAGCACAAATCAGTTCCATCCAATTCACTTCTGAGCAGTTTCCCAGGTTTATTCACAAGGGAAAAACATATCAAGATTAATGCACCTCATCTATTGTTCAACCTAAAAGAAGAAGATTTTGAAGACGAGGAGGAGTTACCATCTTTTCAGGGAATATCAGGTGAACAATGATAGAATTTTATTTATAGAACCAGATCTTTACTTTAAGAAAATCTTTTTGATTTTCTTGTTTTCAAAAGACTTATCTTATTTTTTCAAGTATTTATAGAACCTCTTACGTTGGTGTGAGGGGTCAGGGGTCGAGAAATTGTGAAGACTCAATACTTGCATTTTTTAATTAATTTTGAAGTTACAACTTTTTTGAAGACCAGTTTCAGAGTTGATGTGTTGTGAGCTATGAGATTAATATCTAGATATATTTTTAATTTCTTAATGGATACATCTGGTATTACTCTTTAACTTGTGCATATTTATTTCTGAATGAATATTTGATTATTTTGTTTAAACATTTCTTTGGACATGTTACAGTCTAAAAGTATTATCAGCAGAAATGATGAACTGTTAACTTTTTGTTATATTCCTGTCCAATGTTTGAAATCTGATATTCGAAAGATAGAATCTTAATTATCTTGTTTTCAAGATAGTGTTCTTTCTTAAATTTTGTTAGTTAATGCATGCAAATTTATTTAAAAAAAAAACAAATAAAATTTAGTTTGAATAGGATGAAAACCTGTTAGAATATCCCTTTTTGAGTCTTTTGTATCAAAAAATCCCTCAAAACTTATTTGTGTGGATCGCTGGACCCAAAATCCAGTCAGATTTAAATGAACATGATATTTCACGTGGTTTATTATGTTCAAATGAATCCTATATCCCCTGTTGTTCAAATTGATTTCATCCAACCAGTAGTCTGTTTATAATTTTGTAAATAATTGTGAATATTTGAATACGTCATATATTTCCCCTAGATTAGTTTTGTTTTAATTTTAGTTTAAAGTAGTAAAGGCAATCAAGTCTTAGTTCCAGAGTATACGGCCATATAAACGAAAAAGGGTCTAATTGGGGCTTTAATCGGGCAAATACTCACTCATCGTAGGAGGAATTATTCTGCTTGTCAACACAGTGGTGCACATTTGTTCGTTTTCTCCTTCTTGGAAGGCCTCATTGTTGTTTTTGGTAAGCATTTAAGCCAATCCTTGTGCCTTGATAATCCTTTTTGGGTGGATCTCCAAATCATCTTCTTGTATTTCTACTACCCACTTGCCCCTTGATCTGAGGCAATCAGTTTGTGACAACACATCCCTCACAACAAGGCATGGGACAAAGGCATGTATCTTATTGTACCCCACATATGCCCAGAAATATTTGAGTGATTTGACAAGGGCATAAGCTTGCTTTTCAGTGATCGCATATCGCGTCTCATCATCTCTTAATGGTTTGCTCATAAATGTTATGGGTCGCTCATTTCCTTCATCATCTTTCTACATGAGTATACTATCAATTGTATCCTCTGGGGCAAAAGAATAGATGATGAAATCCTTAGAATAATCAGGACCACTAAGAGCAATCCTTTCTTTAATTTCTTCAAAAGATTTTTCCTTAGTGCTATCCCATACATAAGGCACATCTTTCTTTAGCAAGTCATTCATGGGTTTAACAATTTCAGCAAAATTCGATATGGATCTTCTTAGAAAATTCATTTTACCAAAGAATGACCTCAAGGCTCCCCAACAACTTTCCTTGATCAACCCCAAAAATAGAATTCTTGGGATTAAGGGAGATGTTATATTGCCTCCATTTCTCAGACGCATTTCTTAGATGCCTACAATGATCCTTTCTTTCCTTAGATGCCACAGTCAAGTCATCCTAGTATATCTTCACGATTTTTCCTATAAGGTCTCTAAAGGAAAAGTCCATAGCTCTTTGGAAAGTAGAACTAGTGTTTAATAGACCAAATGGCATCCTAAGATACATGTAGGTCCCTAAAGGGATGGGGAAAGCGATTTTCAATTGGTCTTCCTCTTTAACCACAACTTGGTTACATCTAGAGAAACCATCAAGGAATGACGTCATTTGAGAGCCAGTTATTCTTTGCAAGAGATTTTCCATGTTGGGCAATGGGTAATTATCTTTCAAACATACTTGGTTAAGATCCATAAAATCAATGCATATCTTAATATTCCTCGTCTTTTTCCAAGTAACCATGGGTTTTGAAATCCATGAAGAGTGTCGAATGGGGGCAATGATGTCGGCATCCACCATCTTTTGAAGCTCTTCCTTGAGTATGGGGGCAAGCTTAGGGTTCATTCTTCTTATATTCTGCCTAACGGGCTTCAACCCATCATGAAGAGGGATAGTGTGTTGTATGATTTCTGGGCTATATCCCTTCGAGTCATGATAAGACTAAGCAAACACATCCTTAAATTCTCTTAACAATTTTTCAAGTTCGTCTCTTTCTTAATTAGACAACCCTTTTCCTATTTTGACAATTTGGGGAGAGGCAGAAGTCCCTAAATTGAGATCTATAGTGTCAGATGAATCTTGGGCTTCAAGTTTGGTTATATTTTTGTCATCTCTATCGAAGTGTTGTTCATTAACCAAATCTTCCTCTTGGTTATGTGATTCATTATGATTTGAAGGAAACAAATTATCTCCTCATCATTCTTAAAAACAGGCCATGGTCATCATAATCAAGGATGGTTACCTGATATATGGTATCCATCACACACCTCCCTAATTCAGAGATATCATCATCTAGGTATTGGGAGCTGGATGCAGCCAGTGCAAGGGCATTAGCAACATGATTATTGCTTCTAGGTACAACTTAGATGGAGAATTCTTGGAAGTCCATCACATTCATAACTCGCTCCTTGTATGGTTTCAACTTTTCATTCTTGGTGTTGAAAGATCCCTTCACCTAGGAGACATTTAAAGCAAGATCACCTATAACAATTAACTGTTGAATTTTCTTGGAGCGAGCAGCATCAAGTCCTAGTAGGAGGGCTTCATACTCAGTTATGTTGTTAGTACATCCAAACTCAAGTTTTAAGGAAAATAGTGTGTAGTCCTCGGATGGGGAAATTAGGACTATACCAGCCCCACAACTAAACTTTGAGCAGGCTCCATCAAAGTACATAATCCAAATTCCTATAGGTTTTGGTCCCTAGTTAGGTTCATTTATATACAACCTCCATTCCCCAAACTCCTAATCTTCTTCCCACAGTTCTTCATCAAATTCCCATGAGAGGGTAATCACGGGTCTAGTGAAGTTATGCCTAGGTATGATGGCACAAGAATTTTCTCCCATGGGAACTTTAATACAAGACCTATCCTCATTTATGGTTGGCTTTAAGTCCTCTATCCACTGTTTAGAGAAAAACACCCCCCAGAGGGAGGTACTTTAATCATAATTATATCCATGGTGATTTTTCTCTGAGAGTAACCTTGTAAGTAAACCTCCTTTCCCTCTATTTTCCCATGGATTTAACCCTCTTTAAAATTGATTGTATATTTATTCGAATATTTTCTAGATACGTGCAGCCCTAAATCTTGCACTATGTGATCCAGAATCAAGCGCACAATTCCTCAAAATGCACTTGTCAATGTTTAGGGCAATGTAGAATGGGAAACAATCCAAGTCATGCTTACGTGAGTACACCACAACTGGAGGGTCAACATTAGCATTCCTTGGAGGACTGTCTTGTGCTTCTTTTTCTTTACTTTATTTCCTTTAAAAAGGACTATGTCTTTTCTAGGAGGTGGGCTCCCCCTTTCTGGAGGCATAGGTGTAGGATCCCCTTGTTCCTCATCATCATGGTGCACTATATCTATCATGGTTTTATTTGTATCTTTACTTACTTTGAGGATAATTTTTTGAGCTTGAAGGATATTCGTAGGCTTTTTGTATTTGACCGCATAGGTCATTTCTGTTGTGAATACTTTAAGATATGTTGCAAGAATGACTTTATTCAGGGGCCTAAGATTATCAAGGATCAAATAAACAAGGGTGTTGAATCTTTGGCTAAATTCCTTAATAGGTTCACCTTTCTCCCTCTTGCTTAAGAGAATGTCTTTGTACAATTCGACCACATCACATTCTTTGACCCATTTCTTTTTAAATCTAGCCATCAAATCATCCCAAGATGGAATAGAGTTAGGGAGAAAAGATTGGTGCCAATCATTAGTGTAGTCTTGAAGAGTATGAACAAACATAGTCATGACTACATCTTCTTCCAGCCCCCTGCCACCTATGAAATAAAGGAAGAAATCCACATGTTTCAGGGGGGTCTTCATCATCCCTGCGATAGAACTAGGGCACTTTATCATAATCATGGGGAAGAAGATGAGGGGCTCCTAGTATGTTATCAAAATTTAAAGGAAGTTGAATTTCCACGACCTTGGGTCTAGGTTAGAGTCTTAAAATCATTGATGCTACCAAACCAAGGATCTCAGCCATAAACTACTTTGCACAATGGAAATATAAAGCAGTAAATCACATATGCACAATATACACAGTTTTAAACCAAATTGTACAATATTGTACAATCCCAATATTCGTTATATCAAACCAAATTCTGAATAATACAACAGTCTATGGTATACAAGATACAATGAGAAACTTCGTTGCGCAACTTCAATGTCGTATCTTGTCCTGTCGGTCCTTCGGTTCTATATTGCTCACTAGTAGTGCCTTGATCCATCAAGGCCACTACACATCGAAACTCCAAGAGGGTTGCCTCCTATCACTACTACAAGACATGTCTGCTACAATGAACATGGGCTCATCAACTGCTCTCTGGGTAGGCCTAATTCCCGAGCTCCAATCTGCCAGGCTAGCAGCAACTTTCGTCCATCAAAGTGCTCCACTTCGGCACCAAAACTTCACCCAATCTCGCACCAACAAAGTCCTTCTTGTCTGCTACTCTAGGGCTACTTTGGGTAGCTAACTTGCTGCCCTCCAATCAGCTCTATGACACCAAATCTCGTCACTGTCGATTCTACTCCTAAGATGACACTTCACCACCACGAAATGTCATCTACATGGCACCGATACGCTGCACAAAAATCTGATCCAAACTGGTCACTTCTTGACCCAACATTCCTCCATAAACATTGTTGTCCTTTATGTTTGCATATTGTTGTTTGTGACAATGTTGGTTAGGGAACTTGATGCAACCCTTAACTCCTTTGATAGTCCCCAAACAACCCTTCAATCAACTGTGGCATACCCTTGAAGGACTCCTCCTTGCTACGTTGTTATCTAGGGCATACACCAGCCCCTTAACATGCCCTATGTAAGCCCTTGTTGTGGTGTTATGGCCTACGGCCTAACACACAGTAGTCCTGTAGTGAACAACCCTTCAAACAATGCCCAAACAACTCCTAAACAGCAGCGTAATGTCCTCTTCTCCTCGGCCTAGCAGCCCAACATCTCGGCCCTAGAACAGTTGCCTTTTTAGCCCTCAAACAGCCCTTAGAAGGTCCATAATCTTGCCCATAACTCGGCCTCCAAACAGACCTCTCCCACGCTGCTCCTTGGCCTTCAATTCAGACTTATTCTCACGTTGTCCCTTGACCCTTTTCTTGCTGCAACTAGGGCATCCAAATTTCAAAGCTATCTTAGATGAATGTTGCACAAGATGGATGCCTAAAATGACTTTAATACGCCTTGTATTTATACGCATACAAGGGTTCAACGTCTCACTTAAAGTGACACATATCAAGCTGGCCTACTTGACAACCAAATTAATTTTCCAACTTCAAAAATTAATATCTCTCTAACGACAACTCGAATTCGAACAATTTTCGATGCATTGGAACCGTCTTTCCGAGCACTATCATCCTCATCCATCACATGCCGTGAATCCATCATGGTTTTGCCCCAAAACACAATGGTGCCAAAACCCCATACTTGGGTTCCAAGCCCACAAGCTACCCCTGTGGCACTTTGTCCTCCAAACCCTGAACCCTTGAGCTTGGAGTACCTACCAAGCTACACAAATCAACACTCCCTCTTAGTGAGGGAGGTACTTCCAAGAGTAGGAAGTATCTCGTCATCATCCTCACTGCTCGCAACACTTGCCCAACTCTTGGCGCTCACAATCGCAGCAATCCCTATACGGTGAACTACGCCCTTCTCGGAACTGTCGTCACTGCTGGAAACAACATGCTTCTTCTTCTTATCCTGTAACATCTTCCACTCTTTCCATGATTCCTTCTTGGCAGTTGTAGGAGCATCCTTGCTCACCATTGACCACGTGCTTTTCTTGGGTTGCAGAATCTCCCTCTGAATCTGCAAGCTCCCTCTCGAACTTGACTCCTTCTGAGTCTCTGGAAACTGGACCTTCTCAGGAAATTCTACCTTCTTCTAGGGAACTCGTGCCTTCTTCTTTGAAGCCTGCACCTACACCTGCTTCTCTGGAACCTGCACCTGCTCCACCTACTTCTTTCCATGATCCATAGGCTTGCCCGTCAACCTATAGAGACCATGCTCTCTAACTCCGAGTACAATCCCATCGGACTTAGAGCCTCTGAGCTTGAGTCTTGCCTTTCCATCCTGGAACAAGACCTCAAACCCCTTCTTCTCCATCATCGAGACGGAGAGCACATTATATCTGAGTCTTGGTACAAACAGTACATCCTGGACCCACATCATACGTCCTATCTCCATCCTGAATGGCACAACACCTGATCCTCGGATCTCCAACTGACTCTTGTCGCCCAACACTATGTGCAACTTCAAGTCCCATCCAGCTAGAGTCTCAAAAACATCCTGTGACCCTGTCATATGCTTCGTCGCACGACTGTCCATGTACCGTCCATCCTCTTTGATAGTACTCTGCAAGAAATGAGAAATCATAGCAAAATCCTCCTCCTCTTCTTCCAATCTTCTAGCGAACTCATCCATCTCTGCTTTATTGGCAATAAGGGCAGCATGCTTCCCTTTTCTTTTCTCATCATCTCCCTTTTTCTTTAGACATTTTGACAAAAAATGACCCATCTCGCCACAATTGAAACACTTGACTTTCCTCAAGTCCTTCTTGTGCTTACCCTCCATTGGTGATGCAAGTGCCACGTCATCATCTGAAGCTTTATGCTTCGGTTGAAGATTCTCGTCTTGCAACTCTTCCTGAATGAAGTCATTACATAGCCTATCCCAATCTGGCAGCTTCTCCTTGGAAACGATCCCTTTGATGAAAGGCTTCCATTCCTCGGTGAAACCTTTCAAGGCAATCCTTACCATATCTCCATCTAAGAGAATCACACCGATGGCAGCAAGCTCATCTTTGACCGGAGACATTCTCGTCGTATACGAGGCCATGCTTTCACCCTTTAACATCTTGGTGGCCTTCAACTTGTCCTCTAATACCAGTACCCGGTTCTCATTCTTATTCTGGAACAAATTCTAAAGAGCAATCCACATCTCATGTGTGGTGTTCTTCCCAGATGAATGAGGTATTATGGCATCCCTCACACCATCAAGGATGATCAATCTCACCCTCGCATCCAAATCTTTTCATATTTCCAATACCTTAGGGTCGATTGGCTTCTTGATCTCTTTCTTGGCAAAATCCTAGATCATGTTAACCTGCAAGATCAACTTGATCCTTTCCTTTCATGGACTATAGTTGGACAACCCCTCCAACCTATCCTCATATCGGATACCTGCCTGCAGCTTCAACATTGTAGTGAACCTCTCACTCACAATGTGACCAACTCCCTCTCACGATGTACTTCGTTGCGCACAACTCTGATTTACTTACTTCCAAAGTAGCTCAGACACCCTGTGATACCATGTTGAATTTCCAAGACCTTGGGTCTAGGTTAGAGTCTCAAAATCACTGATGCTACCAAACCAAGAATCTCATCCATAAACTACTTTGCACAGCGGAAATATAAAGTAGTAAATCACATATGCACAATATACACAGTTTTAAACAAAATTGTACAATATTATACAATCCCAATCTTCACTATATTAAACCAAATTCTGAATAAGACAATAGTATATGGTATACAAGAAACTATGACAAACCTTGTTGCGCAACTTCAATGTCGTATCTTGTCCTGTCGGTCCTTCGCTTCTATACTGCTCACTAGTAGTGCCTTAGTCCATCAAGGCCACTACACATCGAGACTCCAAGAGGGTTGCCTCCTATCACTGCCACAATGAACACGAGCTTATCAACTACTCTCTGGGTAGGCCTAATTCCCGAGCTCCAATCTGCCACGCTAGCAGCAACTTTCGTCCATCAAAGTGTTTCACTTCGGCACCAAAACTTCACCCAATCTCGCACCAACAAAGTCCTTCTTGTCTGTTGCTCTAGGACTACTTTGGGTAGCCAACTTGCTGCCCTCCAATCAGCTCTATGACACCCAATCTCATCACTGTCGATTCTGCTCCTAAGATGACACTTCACCACCACGGAATGTCATCTACATGGCACCAACAGGGTGCACAAAAATCTGATCCAAACTGGTCACTTCTTGACCCAACATTCCTCCACAAAACACTGTTGTCCTTTATGTTTGCATACTGTTGTTTGTGACAGTGTTGGTTAGGGCACTTGCTGCAGCCCTTAACTCCTTTGACAGTCCCCAAACAACCCTTCAATCAACTGCGACATACCCTTGAAGAACTCCTTGCTGCACTGTTATCTAGGGCATACACCAGCCCCTTAACATGCCCTATGCAAGCCCCTGCTGTGGTGTTATGGCCTGTGGCCTAACACACATCAATCCTGTAGTGAACAGCCCTTCAAACAATGCCCAAACAACTCCTAAACAATAGTGTAATCTCCTTTGCTCCTCAGCCTAGCAGCCCAGCATCTCGGCCCTAGAACAACTTCTTTTTTAGCCCTCAAACAGCCCTTAGAAGGTCCATAATCCTACCCAAAACTCAGCCTCCAAACAGACCTCTCCCACGCTGCTCCTTGGCCTTCAATTCAGACTTATTCTCATGCTATCCCTTGACCCTTTTCTTGTTGTAACTAGGGCATTCGAATTTCAGAGCTACCTTGGATGAATGTTGCACAAGATGATTCAAATGACTTCAATACTCCTTGTATTTATACACATGCAAGGGTTCAACGTCTCACTTGAAGTGACACATATCAAGTCAGCCTACTTGACAACCAAATTAATTTCCCAACTTCAAAAATTAATCTCTCTCTAATAAAAACTGGGATTCGGACGATTTTCCATGCATTGGATTCGTCTTTCCAAGCACTATCATCCTCATTCATCACATGTCGTGAATCCATCATGGTTTTTCCCCAAAACACGATGGGTGCCAAAACCCCATACTTGGGTTCCAAGCCCACAAGTTGCCTTTGTGGCACTTTGTCCTCCAAACCCTGAACCGTCAGGCTTTGAGTACCTCCCAAGCTACACAAATCAACACGAAGCACCCGATTTGCCCATGGAGGAGGAATCCTATGCATGTTAACCCTATCCACGAAAGGGGGAGAAGGGGATTCATCACCCCTTCGTTGATATGTTAACATTGTCGAAGTTTCAACTTCCATGGGGACTTATAGAGTTGCCAAAAGAGGATCTATATTGTCATTGGAGAAATCACCTATTTAAATACTAAACCAAGGAGCCATACCTACTTCCTCCCCACGAACGGTGCAAATAATGGTACCACACAATCTAGCAGGGCCCTAAGGAAGGCAAGACCTAAGGGACAACTAGTAGAGTAAGAGACAACAATGGGACAATGACTCATTGTCACCTCCATCAAAGTCCCCTGCTCTTTACGCACTTTCACCGATGGAAGGAGTCTCGGTGGGAAGGGAATCACTTAGGATAAGTAGATCAATGATTAGGTATAACTTGATTCCACAAAGCCCATTCAAGAAGACACACAACAATGGCTCAATGCTCCAAAGAAACTTAAATGATCTCCAACAAAAATTTTAAGATGAAGAGGTCAACACCTAGGGTTTTGAGATATGGGAATGATAATATGTATTCCTAGATTCAAGACTCTAGGCGATGAGGTATAGGACCTCTCAAGGAAGCTCTATGTGATGCCTTAACACTTCTAAGACGCTCCACACTCCCTTTGAGAGACCGCGGTAATACTTGCACTAGACCTTGTGGGGAGAAGTACTTCTAAGGTGCTCACTAGGTCAAGGTAAGGAAGAAGAAAGGGTTTCTTATGATTTATTCCAAGAAATGCAATGCTCATACAACCCTCAAGAAAGTCCCTTGGTCTAGGAGAAACAAACTAGGATTTCCCTTCTAGGGCACATCTAGGTCACAAGATTTTATGGATAAGTAACCATGAGAAACCCACCAAACTTGGAAATCCTCTAGGCAAGACCCTAAGGAAGAGGCCCAATTGCATAGAATCCCAAAATTCACACCCGAAAGGAATTCACTTGATGCCCTAGCCTAGCCGTCGTAGAAAAAGGGGCCAAAAAATTGAGAAGGACAAAATATGGAGAAGAGAGGAGTTGATGACCAAGTTTCTTGGAATGGTGCCTAGTCCTTTGGGCTATGGAATCCTAGATGCTTTTAAATTGGCCAAAATCATCCTTAACAAGGCTAAAGGATGATGCCATAGAAATCAACCTTCAACATTTACCCACTAAAGATTTATGGAGTTTTATGGAAGAAAGACAAAATTTCATTCACTAGGAACATTCACCATTTACTATATAATCAGTAACTGTTGGGTTGTGTTATATTCTTTCCACGACTAACCTACCTATGGTTTTCGGTCCATGGTATTGGATGCTTCGGCATGTATAAATATGTATTGTAAAATTGAAAGGAACATCATGAAAAATCAAGCTGGTAGTCCCGGTTTTGGGATCCAAGGGAAAATCTCTGTGTATATGTGTTTTATGTGTTATGCTCTCGCATTATTTAATTTCTGTGTTTTGGAATTCGTATGCAGGTAATTTCTGTATGGGGTTAAAACCTACAGTAACATCTGCAATTGCCAACCAAATAGCTTTCCAAAAATGATTTTCAATAATTAGGGCATAATAGCATTAATCTAGTTGCAACAATTCTATACATTAGACATTATTTCAAGAAATTATTCAACAAGAAGCACTTACAAGATGACAATTTGATATATCAATCCACAAATCATGAGATAGCTCCAAATAAGATCGAAAATTTCAGCTCCAAATGCCAAAATGCATCAAAGAATCTCCAATAGCTTCCAAAGAGAAAAGGTGAGTTCTTTTACAAGAGAAGAATCCAAGTGATGATGATGATGCTCTCTCACAAACAAGAGTGAGTTCTATTTATATGAACCTCACTAAGTCGAATTAGCCTAATTAGCCCCAAAAACATTAATGGCAAGAAACAAGCCTTGGTCACAAGCCGACCAAGTAGCTTTCACAAATTATAAATTAGCCATCCAAATGCTAGCTGAGTTGATGAAGTCATGCTGATGTAGGGCAGTTGGAGGGCCACATTGAGTCCTCTAGGTTCCAAGATGAGAGAGAGGACTCCATAAATCACCAATTAGGGGACAGCCTCTAATTCTCCATGCAAGTCATCATGTGGAGCCACAAAGTAGGTTTGGGGCACAAACGCTGATCTCATGGGTCTCTTGATGATAGAATAGTGGATAATGCTCCAAATGAAGGCTCTGATGATGGTGCCTGCCCTCCCATGACTCAAGGGTGAGACAAACCTCCTTTGGGCCTTGGATCAGCTGCCGTAACATGCTAAGCCGACTACGGCACACTAGTCCAAGTGCAACATCTCATAACTAATGTAGAACAATGATCAAACTGTTGTGGGTGCTAAAGGTGCCCATGGCATGAAATGATGCTCTAACACATGATGGAGTCCCATGGCTTTCAATGCTTCCCCTGGGAGAGTCAATATGATCCTTGGTGGGCATGGGCCCCAATTAAGTTGCTTTGCCCATGATGAAATCACATGCCAATTACATATAAGATCCAATGTGCTTCCTCACCATCAAGTACAGTAATTCATTAGTGCATCTATGTGAACCAAGTTTGTTAATCAAGGGCACATTGAGACTTCATAATGGGCTTCCCTTCCAAATTTAGGGCTTCAAGTTGGTAATAGGGTTACCTACCTAGGTAGGAGTGGCTAATAAACAACCCTATTAGGTGTTCCCAGCCCCTAAGGGTAAAGACAGGTCCAAGGTACACCCTTCAATTGATAGGGGTCATGTGAATAATGATGAAATGGATGGGCACACAGGGGTCTCAAAGCCAAATGCCATAGGTTCAAGTATGTTAATCATGAGGGATGTCCACATAATTGGGTGTATAGAGGTAGGAAGGAGCCGTCTTGGATACATGAGTTACCCCAACCTTTGTTTTTCCACCCTTCTTCATTATCCTTTTGCCTTTTCTTGATTTTTTTTCTTTGTATTACTGCTCGGGGCTCTAGGAGATGACAGCATGTTGTGTATGATATAAGCAGTTATGACCACCTTAAGGTGTGGCAGTCCATCGCCCACCAAGCGTTGCGATACGCATGGGTTCCTTAATGATGCAGGGGCACTCATGGACCCTAGGAACCAGGGTGATGGCCATAATGATAAGGGGTATAGCTCATGTTTGGCTTTTCTCCATCTATTATTTGAATTTCCCGACCATCTTTTGCATTTTATAATATTCTTTTCTTTTGTTTCTTGCTTGTGGCCATGATATGCTCTTAATGTTCTTTTAGTTGCATCAACCTCCAAGGCAATATTTCTAGGCCCGACCCAGATATGTGGATAAAGGGAGTAGGTGAACTAGTGCCTTGTGGACCCAAAGAGGAAAAATGATGAAATAGGGCTTGAAATGTGCAAAGGGAGTGAAAATATGGAGCCCAAAAACGGGACCACACTACCAAAATCAGGGTTTCCCATGTAGTGCCTTTCCTAAAGCCATAGGCCAATAGGGGAGCACTAGACTAAGATTGAGGATTAACCCCCCATTTAAGGTGAGGAAACAAAACTATGGTCAAAACCCTTGCTTCTTCCAAGTCACCAGATAATCCATGCCCAATATGCCCAAGGAAAATCAAGCAAAAGCACTCAATTGCACAACAGAAAACATATCTTTAGGGTTGGAATGCCCACCTTCAAACATATGCTCTTGACAGATGGGTGAGGGGACATATGACTAATGCAAGGAGCAAATCTCAAATGGCACTATGAATCGAGTACACTAGTGGCTATCAAGGGTTGTCAGCTAAAGAGATGTCGAGGAGAAAAGTTGTCCTATGGGGTCACCCACTTTTAGTGGGTAACAAGCCCCACACGATTTCAATTTGTTTTACACATCATGTTTAATGCTCAAACCCCATGTTCATTTGTTGAGTTAAATATGAATATTAAATTCAAAAGAAACACTGTTAGGCTACCACTACTCTTTCACTTTTAGTTTCAGCTGATAAAAAATTTAGCAAGCACACATACAATTCTGAACACTGTTATTTTTGGTCAATCATAGACCTTGGAAGGAGGATTTTATTTTGCTCATCTTAGAGAATATTACAGCATTAAATACACATCAAGGGTACTTATCTCTCCCTTGAAAATCAAGCCAATCTTCCTAGAAACTCATGCCACTATTCTGGACCTCTGACTGCCTTGAAACTCGAACCACTGTCAACAATCTCTGCTCTTGATTTTTGTGCCCTTTACCCAGAATTTTCTCCTCAAAATTCGGGCCACAGATTCAGAATATCAACCTTGAAATCTGTATCACAAGATCCCCCTTTCTCCCTCGAAAAAAACATTATCAAACCTTCCTTTTCAATCCTTGAAATGTGTGCCTCAGACCAGCACTTCAACTCCTCGACTTTCACATTGAGTCTCTACCTTTAGAACCTTGAAAACCACGTTGAATCTATGCCCTCAACCCCTCGAAAATCATGTTGAGAGATGGAATGTTGTACCTCGGTTTGCGTGCCTGATTTCCAACCTAGATACTCAAGTATGTGTGGTTTCTCCTTGATGTTGTGTGTTTTCTCCTTTAGCAACTGCTATCTCAACCTCTTCTCCTCCTCTTCCTCCCCTCTTCTCTTCTCCAACACTTGCACAAGAAGAATGAAGAAAGAATTCTCTCCTTGCATTTTTCCTCCTTTTTAGCCTCATAATGATGAGAAGCCCTATCCCTAGCATCAAGGGCTAAGATTAGATCTCAGCTCTCCTTGATCAAGGGTGGCGATCTAATCTCCCATTGACCCCCTCTTATGTCTCCTCCATTAATGAGCCTCCCTAGTCACTTTATAATAACTTGTTTTCATACCATGTGCTTTTTCTCATAAAGTTACTTTTAAAACATAAAGTCACTTTAATATAATAAAGTACAATGTACTTTTAATACCTTATAAAGTGACTAAAAGGTCACATGACTTTAATAACCACATAAAGTCACACTAAAAAGGTGAACTCACGTGTTTTCCTAAGCCAAAGCAGAAAACACTAGGAATCACCTCCTTGGTACCTTTTACAACAAAAAGAATGGAAATTACGTAAAAGAAACAAAGGAAAAGCTAAACCAAGAAAAAGTTAAAATCTACAAGATTAATTACTTGATAACAATTGGAACCTATGCATGAAGCTTTTTGCATTGATGGACAAGAAGAATTCTATTTAATGAATGCAGAGGAGGGAGCAGCATATATTTTGCTTGAGTAATTTGATGTGTAAGGATTAGAAGCTAGCATAAATAGTTGATTAAGGGCTCGATGGCCTTCTAGTCATGGTGATTGCAAGATTGGTTAGCACAAGAGTCATCCTCTGCACATAGTTGCAGTCACTAATTATGGCTTGACTAAAGCTAATAGCAAGAGATCAATGATTCTTTGTTCACGCAAATTGTAAGTCAACTCTCCATGAACATTTTTACGTATGACTCTCATAACTTGTTACCTCATGTTGATTATGCAATGAATGATGAGATAACATTTACATATAAAGTTTTAGAGGTATGAAAACGATGTTGATTTTCAATTTTGTAAGCCTTTGATTGTTTTGTAAGTATTTAATTGTATATAGCATTATAATTGGACCACATCTCTTGCAATTTTTGCTAGGTTTTTGCCAAGGGAAACCATAGCTCTAGAGAGGCAGTAATTTGTTGATGTACCCCTTCACTCGCATTGGGGATTATAAACTCTAGGTAGCACTCATACAATCCATCTTTGATCTCCCAAGTCGATCTTTTAAATTTTTGCTAATAAATCTTTGTAATGTATAGGAAAACGAAGTTGATTGCTCCATCTATTATCAATGATCTCCTAGATAGGCCCATACTTAGCTACTATATCCTTGTGCGTTGCATTTATCTACTCCTTCGCTTAATTCATAGCCTCGTAAATGTAACCCATGATGAATTTGTCTCCATCCACTAGCTACAAAACAAGGGACTCAACAATTTTCACAACCTCTACTACTTTTTTCCAAAATGTGTTCTCAAAAGCCTTTCTTATTGGTATCTTGTCCATATTGTTTGCAAGCCCACTAAGAGTCATTCCATTCATCACTTCAGAACATCTTCTGCAAGTTCTATGCTTAGGAAAGGAGAGATTGAAACATCAGAAAATCAATTGAAAATCTTGTTATGGTGAACCTAAAAAGTTCCATTTTCCTGGTGTTTTTTCTCATTAGGTTTAATGCCCATGAATCGTTGTAAATGTATTTTGTAATGGTCTTGACATGCTCTACAATGCTCTTGGTCCAATCTTGTTTGCCTATATCCCCAAGCATGAGGTCTGTGGAATGTGCAGCACCTGGGCTCCAAAATATGGTTTTGAATTTAATCTCTAACATCTTACAAGCAAGAACATAGTTAGAGGCATTATCTATGACAATTTGAACAACATTCGCCAACCCCACCTCCATAACAATCTCATTAAAAAGTTGAAACAACAAGTTTGCATCTTTGACCTTATCAAATGCATCAACCAATTTCAAAATCATGGTTCCACTGTTGAAGTTTCTAGGTCTACCAGTTAGAAACCCTCCATGCACTTTACTGATTTATTCCTACCTACTTGTTCTATTAATTAACAAATTATTTACCATATAAATACTGAAAATAAATACAAGTGCATGCTCAACACATTACAGATCATCAACTGAAGGAAACAAAAACAAGTACACAAATGACACCGTTATTTTTGGACTAATGTCCCCGGAAAAACCCAATGCGGGAAAACCAGTGCAGCTATCTGAGGGTTTTATTATTAAGCAATTCTTTTCTAAGTACACTGGGTGTCACACTAGCTAACCCGACAGAGATAAAAAGAATATGGCAGCAATACCTCTCTTCGAAAACAGGTATTCGGAAATCCTACTCCACGAAATCCCTCTCCAGCACAATCTGAAGCTCAGCGTCAGCCCTATTGGCCTCTACATCTACTTGAAACCCTCTGTGTTAGCCTACTGAGGCTCTGCGTAGCCTCTCTAGCTCTCTGCGTCACTCCTGCAGCCTTTGTGTGGATGACGTACACCCTTTTGGCTCTACGCAGTCTCTGTTGCCTCTGCGTGGCTCCCTCTGGCTCTACGTCTACCTCTCTCTGCTTCTGTGTTGGTCTCTCGGCACTATCCCTGCCTCTCCACCTCGTACTCACTGCCCCTCACTGCAACTAATCACTAATTCTATCTCTCTTAGCAAACCCCGCTCTAGAGAATAGAATGACTGATCACTCTGGTGTGTTCTCCAAGTGACCCTCAAGCCTCCTTATATACTTTTCTCATTGACAAATCAACGGCCGAGATTAAATACCTAATCAATGGCTAAGATTAATTCTGGCTTGATCCATGACTTTTGGACCATTCTAACACAATTTTATATTAATAAACATTAATATTTTAATTTCCCTAAGTTTAGACTTAGGGACTCCATTAAAAATATTAATTATTTTAATATCTCCCAAACTGTTTAGAATTTGCCCAAACCCTTTCTAGGTATTGGAGATCTCATGTGCCCTAACCTCTCCACCAAATTTCGTGGCTAGAGAACATCCGATGCTACCCCAAATCAACATCCACATGGGCAAGAAATAAAGAAATTGATCATAGGGTGGTTACTTTATCAGTTCATCCATCTGGCCATGACTATTTAAAACCCTTCAAATATTCATGTATGGACAAAACTTCTTTGTACAAAAGTGATCCACTTAAGTCATGCATACTAGGGCCTATGAAGCCCTTACAAGTAGCAAAAATGGAATCCCGTGTAGATTGGGAATAAGGTGAGGAGTAAGAAGTCAAGGAGATATCTGCATCATATCACCATCTAGAAATGCATTTATAAGCACCATCTTTCTATTGCTTCTTTCAATGGTCATCTAAAGAAGGTTTGATTCTGACTCGGTTGAGATAGAGGTATTGCCATCAGCAAGGGTGGGGTAGGATGTAGTAAAATAACTTTGAACATTCTTCTTCTGTTTAGGCCACCGCTCATGAGGCCAAGGAACATGATGAAAGGGGTCCCTAACATTTGTAGAAGGGATAGAGAAAGAACCTTCAAAATCAAAACTAGGATTTGCTTCAGATCCCCTTGTCTTATGGAAAGTTGCCTCTTCCTCCATATTTCAGAATCTATCTCTTTCTACCAACCTTTGTTTTCTTCAAATTTCTCAAACTGATTTTGTAATTTCAATCTAAACTATCTAATCTCTTTTATTGGTGCTTCACATGGAGAAATTTGGCCTCTTATTTAAGCCAAGTGTTGTTTCAGCCTATGTATGCCCCCCTCTTTTATGTGTTTTTTGCAGTATCTGCAACACATCTCGCCATCAACAACATCGGCATGGATCCATGCAGCATCTTTGACTCTTGGGGCCATGGTAAATGCAAACAAATCTGCAAGTGTGCAAATATGCAAACAGAAAACCCTATCTCAATTATTTTTGCAGCAGAAGACGTATTTCAGATCTGCAATTATAAGAGATAAAACAGTGGAAAATTTAACATGCTTTGGAATGAGATCAATGAGCACACTAATCTGATCAACACCTTCAAGCTTGAAGATGGGCTATAGCTTCCTAACTTTGATGCCAACTCCACGGCAAACAGCCCACGTGGATCAGCAAAAAAGCTCCAAGCTCATCACTCCAAATCAGTTTTCAACACTACTCCAAAAATCCAAATGCTAACAGATGTTCAATGTGAGATGTGTGAGGAAAATACTTTGCAGTGGGGTCTCCTTGTAATGATCATTGCTGATAAGGGTTTAGGGTGAGTGAAATTAGGTATTAGGTGTAATTTTTTTTATAAGCTTACCCTCAAAATATGCAATTTGGACCTGTAAGGTACAACTCAGCCAAGTACTTGGACCAGTTCGGTACCAAACCACTCGCCATACTGTTTAGATGGCTGTTTGTAATGTGCAGGGGTCAACTCCATCAACTCAGTCAAGTTTGAGTCTGAGTTCACCAAGTTTTAAAACCTTGAGCTGGAGGTATATTGTTCTTCTCAGATGAACACAAGGGAAACTTCAGGGGACCACAAGGTGAAGGATCCAGTAACTGAACAGAGATGAATTCTCTGATGATATCAATGAGGATTGCAATAGAAAGGGAAGTTCATTAACAGCAGATTCATGGAGATTCCCATTTGGTTGTGGACTGACAAAGTAGGAGGAATGAATATCATAACTTCTTGTTATTTCCTGTGCTCGATCAACTAAAAGAGATGGAAAGAAGATTCACCAATATCTCCTTTTCTCACGCATATAGGAAGCTAAATGTACAAACTTGATGTACTTCCAAAGCAAGCTCTGGAGCTGGGACACTGGTCCTCATGGAAGAAAGTGCTTCTGTTCATCAACCAGCAGCCAATAGACACCTATATGGCTGATACATAGTAGTGCTGTTTATGTTTCATGCTATGGACTTAGAGTGGTAACTTTGATATTTGGCATTTCTACACAGTTTCTGATTAGCAGGGCCCTTAGAGGTCAGTTTTGTAGCTGAAGTATACAGTATTTTCTGGATGCTTTTAGGACCTCTTTTTCTCTTTTCAGTTTCTATAAACTGGACTCTATGTCCATGGAGTGTGAGGTTTAGTTTTGAATATTTTTGGTCAGCCTATAGGCTTTGAGAACTCTGTTAAGAGCATACTTATGTGTGCTCTGTAGCACAATTACTATATGTATGTTTTTAATTCCACTTGAAAAAGAAAAAGAAAAAAAAAAATCATGGAAAAAGAAAGTAAACAAAGTAGAAATAAACATATAAAGAAAAGAACATAAGATATTGACGGTGGTGGAAGAATGATCAAAAACTGTGGCATGTCTCTCCACTTTCTCGAAGTGAGATGATAGAAAACATTTATGAAATTTAAATATTCAACCTTTTAGGGATGTAAACAAAGTGAAAATAAGCATAGAAATAAAACAATGCAAGATATCGATGGCAGTGTTGACACGGTCTAAAACCATACCACATCTCTCCACTTCTTTATGGTATCATGATTTCGGAGACTTAGTTCAACATTTCGAGCTCTTGCAGCAAAATTAAGAGACGATATTGTCTCCTGTACTTCTGCATGGCTGGGACTCACGTTAACAATAATCAAAGTCTTGGAATCACCACCTGTGAAACAAATCAATACATCACACAAATAACCAAGTCTTTCATAAGACCAATAACAATCAATCATTCTGTACTCTAAACAAGAACATCAAAATGAAGTTTATTCAAACCAGAAGAAACCATTACACTTTAATCTAAATGTCATCAGTAAGTGTATAAACAAAAAAAAAGCAGCAGGACAAAAGATCATTGTCAGTAGTGATGCCCTAAATCATTAATATTCAGTTCATTTTGGACTACAACTTACAAGCATTCATTAGTAATGCAGTTTACTTAAATCATTTAAACAGGTAGAAATGTGCTACCAACCCCAGTGAGAAATCAACTTCTCTGCAATTGTAAAGTTTCTAAGTTATCTCATCCACTCAAGCGATTTCACTTCTTGTTCCCACTCTAAAGTTAACTCATTGAAGTCTTTTTGAAAACATAAACCAAAGAATCGTGTCCTAGGCAGTCTAACTGAACTAAATTTTCTTCACAACTTTGCCCAAAGCTTTCCATCGTGCTCTGCTTAGTATTCATCCTGAAGATGTTCAACTCCTGATTAAAATTGCATTCTATGATCTCCCAACCCTCTCCTTGATGCCACTGTAAATATATCTCCATTCTCTCATTCACCTTTTCTTCTCCCGAAAGGTTGACATCCATGCCATGTGCCTACTCCCAAAATTTTCCAGATAATCTCAGTCAAGATTTATTCTGCTTTCTGCAGTACTACATCAAGTTAAAATTGTCCAAAATCGCCTGTTGTAACACCACCGACCAGGCCCCTCTCAAATGATAATACAAATGTATGTGTAACATGAGGCTGGTAAGCCAGAATATGGAATAGGTTGGTGAGCCTGAAACTTGTTGAGGCTTGTATGCCCTGTGTGTAAGTACATGCTAGGCCAGTGGGCCAAGATATAGATGTGGTTAAGGCCCGTCTGCCTATGCAATGGGTCTGCAGATCGTGATTTATTAGGCTGGTGAGCAGAGACATAATTAATTAGGCTAGTGAGCCGAGAACCACTTTGGGGCAGTACACCCGTGTGTATGTGTGTCTATGTGTTGGGGGGTGGTGTGCCCGCGTGGATATGCTTTTATATGCTATGAGGCTAGAAAGCTTGGTGCAATAAATATGCTTAACTTATGCATATTAATAAACACATAATGGCTCCACACTGAATTAGACAAAAGAATATGGGGGGTTGAGACTCCATGGCAGGTAAAGGCGTCTTGATGAGAAGGTTATATTATAATATTATAATAATAAATAAAGGGGAAATATGTGTATAAAAGGGGTTCTCCCCTATGCATGGGGGTATCCAGTTAGACACTGAGACTGGACACCCAAGATGGCAGTAAGACTCTTGGAGCCCTAGAGCTAAGACCATCTCTACCCAGCAATAAGACATCCTAGAAGTGGTGGCACAATAGTCAAGACTCGAGGGACTATGGGTGCAGAGAACAACATGCACCACTTGGGCACAAGTTGATGGGGGATGTGAGTCTGCAGGTTGGAGGTTGTTAGGGTTTGAATTGTTTAATATCAGAGCCTGGAGGGTACCTAGATACTCGTGAGAGCAACAAGAACTCCTAGAGCCATAGGACTATGGGCATTCCTAGTCGACTGAGTGAGACACCCTGAAGGTGGTGGCACAGCCTGAGGGACTACAGGTGCAAAGAAGGGTGTGCTTGGGTGTACGTTTATGGGGAATGTGAACCATGAGTTTCAAAGATCGTCCCTATGCAAGTGAGTAAGATGAACTAGGGGTGGTGGTATAGCCCGAGGGATTGCAGATGCAAAGAAGGGTGTGCATGGTTTGGGTGTGGGCTGATGGGGGGTGTGAGCCCGTAGGTTGGAGGTTGTCAGGTTTGTACCTTGGCTCTGTCATGTTTCGTATGAGGTGCTTACCTAGCTCATGTAGCAGACGCCGAGTGGAGCCATGAACCCAACACGGGGGTGACCGGCTACTGAAAGAATTGAAGCAGTGTGGTCTATGGTTGGGAGGAACGCCGATGGTTTACAGCTAGTTGGTTGTTAACAGATAAGTGCTTCTATAACAATCAATTAATTTATGTTGCAATTTCGATGTACCCTTTTCTTTTACTATGAATGATATTAAATTGTTGCGCATGAATTTTAATCTTCTAGGCATTTGCATAAAATGTGCACGACGTGCATATCACCATGCCAAAAATAGAAACAAAGGTAAATACTTAGGTGACAAGGTATAACAGTAGTTGGCACCGAATTATGCCATGGTTGGAGGTCGAGGTATTGTTGGCATGAACAAATTAAAGAGAAAAATCGTATACTACTCGATTACGAAGGGCCACCGGGCATAAGTATACCAAATTGGCACTTACAATGACCCGGTCGTGGGCTGGAAATGTTACAGGCAAAGCCAACAATGGATCGAGGACATTATAATTGGTAGCAAAGCTATTGGTTTCAACACTTGGACCACATGGGCCAAAAAATTATCTCAGGAAAAGTCACAAGTTGTTGATGAATAGCTTGACATAACTCGCATAAGTGTAGGTGGATGAAATCGTCAACTAAAGATGAAATAATGGTGAGGTCGAACCAG
Source organism: Pinus tabuliformis (assembly GCA_031772625.1). NCBI lineage: Eukaryota > Viridiplantae > Streptophyta > Pinopsida > Pinales > Pinaceae > Pinus > Pinus tabuliformis. The sequence continues at coordinate 756,348,974 of CM062818.1, forward strand.
CATTTAAGGTTTATGATGAAAAGAAATTTGACTTGGTTTTCTAACCTCACTTCTCCTTTGCATGAAAAGATAAAACTCAGAGTAAACATCATGATTTCAAGCTTTTAATAGCTATTCTAGGAGATTGGACTGCTTTTCTTTATCAAATCAGCTTGAGAGTCTTATTCACATTCATTTTCTTGGATAGGAAAATGGTAAAATAATCCTTTCCCAATATGGCCTAGTCAAAGTGAGTCACTTCCTTTAGATACTCAACAAATTCAACGACCAGATATAACCTATTTCAACCAAATGTCAAAATGAGCCTAGCTGGAAACATAACCAATACGCAAAGTCAGGTTCTTTAAGCCTTCCTCCTAGCTGCCACATGTCATATTGATGAGAAAAACAACTCGCTCAACATTGCCCTTAACCGCTCACTCTTTCAACCACTAGAATCTCAAACCATACCTCCATTGTTCGCTCTGAACCGTGACATTCATCCAGTATCTATCATACATAAAAACTACTAATTATAGACATGCCCAAAAAACAGTGTTTCTCTGAAAACAAAAAGTAGAAAAGATTGATAATGAGAAGATAGAGCATCAGTCTATCTTGTGAGAAAAGCAAAAAAGTGAGAAAAAATTAGCACCTTCCATGCAAATGAAAATAGTCTCATTGGCCTTGCATTTTTACAGCGATTAAGGATATCTAATCATCTTTGTTGTGTGGGCCATGGATCTCTAGATTCTAAAAAAGGAAAAGTACCAAAAATAGCACTTTGCTAGAATCTAATGAAATTGAGTTTGGAATAAGCCCTAATCAATGTCAATACCTAGATGCATCAGAAGTGAGACCGGTGAGATGAAATCTCACTAGATCTTAACCCTCTAGTTAAACAAGTACTACTAGGGGTTAACCGGTCCACACAAAAGCAACAAATCTGAAGCTCCCGGGTGATGACAATCCACAAGCAAGGCTCCAAGATAGGGATGTGCCTCATCCAAGGTCCAACACTCTTCCTTAGGGGCTCCAAAACTCTAATGTCTCTCCTAGACCATGTGTTCCTCCAGGTCCACTCCACCTACATGATCATTTACCACAACCTAGGCATCCCCAAGTCAACTCCAAGGCTCTGTGCAAGCTTCCAAGCAACCCAATGTTTTCTAAGGCTTAAATGGCCTCCTTTGAAATGCCAAATGCCTGTCCTCTAATATAAGGCATTCTTCTAGCAAAACATCTCTTCATGTGGCTAGCATACATAATGTAACTACTCTATCTAAAGATCTCCACCATTCCAAGGATGAATGTCAATCAAGCAACCACATGAGGTCTAGCAACTAATGTGTAAGCCACCTCCAATGTTCTAGGAAACCGGATTCGTCCTAAACCCCCTGCGAATCCTGAATCCGGCGAATCCGACACGATTCGGTCCGGATTCGTGTCCAAATCACAGGACACGTCGTCTCTGTTTCGGACACGTCGTGTCCGAGGGCGTGTCACGATTTTCAGGGGCGTGTCGCGATTTTAGGACACGTGTCCGGTTTTCAGGACTCGCTAAGCTCAGCGCGGGTATGAAAAGGGCGTGTTTGCTCATTAATATTTTCATTTGGTAAGTGATTTGTGTTGTTGCAGCAAGGAGTAGAGCATTTTGGCAGCTTCATAATCAAGTCTAGGCCCTAGTATTGATATACTATTCATGGTAATGTTAAATTCTTAAAGTAAAAGTGACATTCTCATTAATCTTCATTTTCATCCTTTTACTTAAATTGTTAACATTACCATGAAATGACTCAGGATGTTTGAGAGTGGTTCCGGCCTCATTGGATTTCATATGGAGAAAGTAGAATTTTAGATTTCATTCAAAATCCAGCAGACTTATCAGTTTTTCAGGATTTTAGGATTGGGGATTGCAATGTTTCCATTGAATTTTGTCATGTATTAGGGTATGGAACTCGTATTTAATCAAGAGCACCAAACCAAGAGCTTCTGAATATGTCGCTCCCGCTCCCGTTTTTGCTCCCGCTCCCCGCTTTCGCTCCCGCTCCCAAGTAACACTGTTCCTGATGATATGGGTCTGGACACCATTGTTGAGTTGGCATTGGCCAACATGGATCTCAATGATCCAGTGCTAGAGCCTGTTAGATTTGATGACTTAGAGGGGTCAGCCTCCATACCAGCAGATGCAAAGGCGACTATGGATACAGGGGAGGAGGAGGATGTAGAGGAGAGCAGTGGGGACCATGATGATGGGGACAGTGATGCTGATTCTGATGCTGATTGATGCCTTGAGGCTTGTATACCTGTAGTTGTTTTATATTTTCTATTTCTATTTGCCATTGGCATTGCACCAACACTACCTATGTAACACATTTTGATTTGATGACTTAATGAGAAAACTACAGTTGTCAGTGTGTTTATCTTACTATCTTGTAGTTGTAAGTTGTCTTTCAGTTATGAATTATGAATCATGATTTAAATTTTTAATAGATTTATCATTTATGTGACCAGTACCACTGACATTTATTTGAATTTTGTATGTACTATGCATGCTAATAGCTATAGATGAAGATCTATGTTTGAAATCAATAAATTTGTATCATTAATTAAAATTTGTGTAAGAAATATGATAATATCTAATTTTTAATATATATCTATATATATATATATATATTTTTAAATATATATATTATATATATATATATATATATATATATATTAATAAAATAATATATAACGTGTCCTGTTCTGGGGGGTCAGCGTGTCCCGAATCCGACACCTCGAATCCCGAATCCTACGTGTCCCGAATCCCCGTGTCAGGTGACTTAGCCAATGTTCAAGTCCATCACAGATTGATTAAAGTCTAACCATACACTATGCACACCACATTTACGAAGCACCCCCGACCATGCATGGTGCAAAACAATTTTGGAGTATATCCCCAAAAGCTAACACGAAATAGGTCAACACTGAAGATAATGCAATTAATGGAAAGACAAACACCTTCTTCTTGTATCATATAACTTAATCTAGAGGACACATTCCAAGTTTGGTGACAAATTTCGATATTAAATGAATGATAAGAAATATGTTAAAAATATATAAAAACATGGATTCAATATCAAACAATTTCCATTCCAGATTTCTAGATATCATAAAATCAAGCAATACCTAAAGAATCTGAGAGCATTTGAGTGAGCCTTGAGTTATTATAAGGTACGTGGTCCTTCTTTGATGTCAAAGCAAATAAAACATCCCCCAACCTGCAAGAAAAATTTAATATGTTGAGTACAAAACAACAAATAACTAAGATTAGAAAGTTAACAATGTGATTGCTATAAACATAATACTAATATAATTAGCCTAATGAAAGGTCAAAGGACACATAGCCTTTCACCTTGTGACCAGTCAATGTGTAGTAGATCATCACGAGGCTCATTGTACCCATCATTCTTATCATTCTATCAATATTTATTATTCAATATATATTTATACACTTGCAAAAATCTCCTCGCAATCAGTTATAATTAGTTTGTTTATCTCATTTGGTATCAAAGTTATCAATTGGTATATGATGGACTAGATAATAGAAAAGCTATCAAGTGGGTCAATGAAATTGAAGGGATTTTTGCTATGAACCCACTTGCTGACGAACTAGGAAAAATATCAATAGTTTCCCCATACTTAGAAGGTGATGCTTATGATTGGTTCAGCTGGTGGACAAAGAAAACACATGGTTTATCTATTAATTGGAAAATGTTCACAGAAGATCTACTAAAGAGATTTCATAGGAAAATGGCACATTTATTAGGTTCAGTCATTTACAGAAAAAAGGAACAATTAATGAAGATAGCCATGAATGAGAAGTCCCAACTACTAGATTTATGAATCTTATAAAGGAACAACTGCTAAAATTGTATATTTCAGGATTAACACCCATTGTTCACAACAAGCTAAGACTATCAAGACCTAGGAATTTGATTGGCAAAATAAATAAAAGAAATATCAATGCTCAACATGATCTAGCTTTTGGATTCTAAAAGAAGACAACCAATTACAGTGCAATAGGTGATTACAACAGCACTTAGATAGTAATAAAAAAAGGAAACAATCTTCATAAATGTGGTAAAAACTGGATTCCAAGACATAGATGTGAAGACATCTCATGACACTACTATAAAACAGTGGATAGGAATCAAGTACAAGTCCCAAACCAAGATAATGAAATCACTATATCATACAACTAAAATTTTGCTGGTGACAAAACACCAAAAGTATCACTAGCTTAAATATCATGTGCCCATCAAAATCGAAATGAAAAGGAGAAACTTAAAATACAAACAATCATTCCAAAAGACCAAATATAAAAATTGGTTACAAAATACATTCTACCACATCTCAAAAAGGTAACAAGATCTAGTTTCCAGGGAAAGAAGAAAGCAAACCTACAATGCCACAGGAAACCATGACAAGTGAATCACAACCTAAAACCTGAAAGCTTAAAGGAGTCATAAAAGATAGGAATGTAATAGTACTTGTAGATTCTGATAGATTTTGGTAGTGCTCTCTTGTCGCTCAAATTGTACACGTGAATGTGACAACACTCAGGGCAAGGGCCATCACTTTGGTCCTGGCCCTCTACGTTTAGGTTGTCTCCCTACAGCAGGCTAAGCGGGGTAGTCCCTATTAATGAAACAATGAGTTCGGGAAACAGAACTAAATAGCTTAGCAACTTGGTTGAAGATAATTGGCAACCTCAATCATTTTGCACAACTTAATTAGATTTATTACAATTATCACCTAGAGACCAGTGCCTTAGGAGTCAATTTACTTGCACAATGATTATCAAATTCCAAGTTACTGGATGAAAGTTGCTGCTAGGATGAAAACTCTCCTATATGAGACGCGACACCTAGAACTAAGTGAAATACAAACTCTTGGTTAATTTTAGACTAAATGTCTATTCTAAGTGAATGCTTTCTCTCAACTGTTTCTAAGCTAGTCTCAATGTAAGTTGTGGGGAGAAACCCAGGGGAAGAAGTCTATGGCCTTATTAACGATACCAACACTGGGGTTCTAACCACCCGAGTGCCTCCGGCACTGCAGCGACTATGGCCCTAATGACTGCAAGGTCACCGTGCTAACCACAAGTGAGGGTCTAAACTTTGCAAGCTGGGTGAGAAAGGTGTTCCTATCTTCTTTTAACCAAACTTATGCTTGGAGGTATATTTTAAAGATGCACTTCTAATCCTAGAATGATAGGCAAGATTATGAGTGATTGCTTTAAGTGAGATTAATAAATGGCTTTTAAGTACTTCAAGTTGAATTATTTAAGATTTAATGCTTATGATGTTCAACACAAGAGCATACAAGAAGTACTTCAGGAACAATTATCGGAACAATCTCAACTAAAGCAAAATGCCAATGTATCACTTGTTTTGCTAATTAAAGTGCTCAAAACCAATTTTTCCAATGGATTAAGGAGACAAGCAACATCCAATTGATTATCCAATACAAATTTATCAATGGATTCAATATGTAAATTAGAAACCAAGTGAGACAATAAGGAATGCTGAAGAGATATATAGAGTGACTTTATCAATTAGCAATCTCATTGTTATTTGAAAAATGAGAGGAAGAACAATGTTATATCACTCTAGCAATTAGTCACAATGTTGCTCAATAAACAAGATGCTCTAAAAGTAACAAGAGAAAGGACAAGATACACTTATGCAATGTCAATAGATCTTTAGAGCATTAACCATTATTCAAGCCTCACAACAAGATATGCAATTAGATTCTCTTCACAATGAGGTTGATTTTATCAGAGCACAATTTCATTAGATGTTGGAAAACACTTAAATGAAAAACTATGCCAGTGATACAAAATGACAAGAGTAACCAGCAAGACAATAATTATATTTCCACAATGATTAGTCCAACCACTTAGAGAAAATCCACTAAAATCACTTTGCCAACGAGAGAGGGTGATCCTTAAAAGCCTCAAAATGATTTTCTTGCGAATTTCGGTGTTCCTCTAGCACTGTTAAAATTTATATCAGAAGCATAGATACAAATATCAGACCTTAGAAATCATAGGACAGTCCTCTAAAATCACTTAGAAAGTCATGCATGCAATGCCACAATGTTTTCTTATCACTTGGGATTAAACGTGAGATGATTGTAGAATTATGCCAATGTATTTTATAGCTTATTTAAGATGTGTATACAGAGATTATACTGCTGTTATGAGGTAACTGCAGAACTGATATGCAACATAAAGGGAAGAGATGTGGCTAGAACCGCTGTTATGAGGTAACTTCAGAACTGATGTGCAACAGAAAGGGAAGAGATGTCGCTACAGAACAAACCCTTGGCCCTAAGGCCTTGCTAGATGGCTTGTTGACTTCCCAAAGTGTACTAGAGCTCTTTCAAACATCTGCAACACAAATATTAGCCTTGAAAAAAATGGATCAGCCCTCTTGTGACTGAAACTAGGGCTTCTAGGGCTAGATGATGGGCAAGTGGGACTTCAAGCCCTTGAATCCTCAATGACATGTCTGCAAAACCAAATGTTAGTTTGAAAACACAATGTATTAATGGCAAAATAATTATGAAAACCAATTTAAACCCTTGCCAAACTTACCATAAACCTGCAATCACAAATATTAGTGTCAAGTTGAAGTGCCAAACTCAGAAAATAGCCCAAAAATGACTGCAACTAAGGAAAAAGAGGCCTAATAGGCATGTGGCTATGGTGGGGAGGCCCCCTAGGCCTGCAGCCAAGAGAGAAAAGTCCTAAAAGGGGTGCAGCTGCCACCAAAAGGCCTCTAAGGCCTGCAGCAAGGAGGGAGATCCCTCTATAAGGCTGCAGTTAAGAGCAAAATGGCCAAACAGGCCTGCGGTTGGGGAGAAGAGGCCCTAAAAGGGCTCATCCTAGGGCTACAAGCCCTTCTAGGCCTGAAGCTGCCTAAGGCAAGCCTCCTAAAGGCTGCGGCAAGGAGAGATGAGGCTCATAGAGCCTACGGCTAGGGAAGAGATCCCTCCTAGGGCTTGCGGCTACCCTCAAGTGCACTCAAACCCTTGAAAACAAGAGAAAAGGCCCTCACAAGGTGATAAAACCCTCTTCCAAGGGTTGCCGCCTTCTTCTACGTTGAGCAAGAGTGACCTAGAAGGCTAGAACTTACCCTCAACGGCCTAGATCAAGCTTCCTCTCTTCATGAGCTTGATTCCTCACCTGTAAAATGAAAAAATTGAGAGCCCAAATACCCAATATATACAAAAATTTCAAATTTAACCCCAAGACTACACAAATAATAAAAAATGTTAGTATTAAAATGCAAGGGTTAATGGAGAAATAATTTACAAATATTTACAATATTTACAAAAGTAAATTAGCTCTTAATAGCATGTAAATTTCGTTATAGCACAAGGGTGATAGATCAGATTTTTGAGAGATTTTAAAATAAATGATGCATGTAAATGGGTCACCGGCTCCAACCCTCCTACAAAGTACCCTACAAAATGAAAGTTCAAAATCCAAACACGGCCGATTCTTCTCCACAATCTGTGAACTTGGAGACCAAGAGCTAGCATACCTATAGATTTCTATTGAAACTTAAAAGATGAATTGTTAGATCATGAGGGATCTAGATCTACGGGTATAGATCTAAACCCAACACTTAAGGCAAGATACCTGTACCAATAGATGTTTTGTCTTGCAGCAAATGAAATAACAATTTATAAAGTGCATATAATATAGAGCATGAAAAATTACTTGCACATACCACAAATCAATAGATAGAAGAACACCATGAATTGAAACCCCAAAGTCTTTCTATTATGAGAAATACAATTCCAGCAAAGCAAGGCTCTGTACATGCGTTACAGATTACATCATCCAAAGATGAAATGGGGAGCTTGATAGCTTCCTTGGATAGAAAACGAGAGCGAAAAACCCCTCCAAGTAGAAATAACAGCTAGTTGGCTTGATCATCAACAAAATAATCTCATCCGTTGATCTTCTTTTCAAAATAACTTGATCTCCACTGCTGATTTTTTATTTTGGAGGAAAAAATTGAATTTCTCTTAAAACCCCTTTTTTATTAAAATCCAAAAAAAATAATATTTTGGACTAATATCCTTAAAAAAATCACTTTGACTTAACCATCAAGGTCCAAGGGGTCAAATTTTCTTTAAAAAAATCCAATTTTCCCTTAGTGGAGGACCTCCACAAATTAATTCTTTTTTCACCCACGAATTTTTTTTGATGATTTTCCACTTGGAGAGAATTTAATTTCTCTCAAATTATTTTTTGACTCAAAAACAATTAATTTTCTGGCTAATTATTTTCTTTTCATTTTTGTCAGAAAAATTAATTAAATTAAATGACTAGAGGGAATTATTTTTTTCACCCTCAAATATTTTAGCCATGGTGTCTAACTATGAGTAACCATGCACTAAAATATTTTTTACATCAAGATATTACAAATTAATTCAACCCTTAGAAGGGGAAATACACATTTAGACATAGGCTCTGAAGACACTACCCAATTCTGTGACACAATATGATCTATTATGAAAAATACATAGATTCAATAAACACTAGGACTCACCTAAGACCCTGTCAACAAATTCCACCCTAACTTTGGGGTATATCTGGGAGAAAACCTCTATCGATTATGTGCTTTTACAAACACACATAAGTCGAGGAGTTAAAAAAGTCCCCAGGATGAAATCCTTTGACAAGAATCATAGGATTACCTAGGTGTTGTTACATGGCTTTATATTCATACTAGAATCATTTACAATACTAAAAGTAGAACTTGGGTTTACAATGAAAAAATCAATGTTGAATGATGACTTTGATCTTCGAAAAAATTGGTCCGCTACTTTGTACCCTACTTGTTGGACTGTTGACACGAGTGTGGTCAACATATGGCTCTACTTGAGGACACGATGCTTCACTGAAGGAATGTGAGAATCCAGAAATCCTGTGTCCAAGAAAACAAAGAAACATCATGCTAATATCCACTCAAAATCAAAATCATCATGTATACATAATCAATATATAGACCATCTGCTGGAATAGAAATCCTATTCTAACATATGAAAGATGAAAACATAAAATATAAATGTATGAAAAGAAAACTAACTAGTGACAGAAATAAAATCCTATCTAAGAGAGTAGGGTTAGAGATACAAAACAGAGGATGCCCTATGGCAACAGATGCCATCCATATAGTACAACTTGAGCATTTGTCTGTTTGTTGGCAGTTCCAAAGGATCGCCTTCCAAAGCACTCAGATGGAAAGAATTTGCTTAAGCAATTCCTTTGATAATATAAGGTCCAAGCAACAAGCTATCAAACTTTCCATCATTGTTAAACTTCTCATTTATACGGTCCCATAATAATACCATATCTCCAACCCATAAAGATTTGTTTCAAGATGATATGTCAAAATTATCCTTTACTTTGGCCTAACTTTTACAAACGTTATCAAAGGTATTCCTATGAGCCTCGTCAAGTTCCATGATCTGATCAATTCTTTGTTGCACCACATATTTGTCATTAGTGAAGTGTTGAAGAAGTTGAAAAGACGGAAGCTTGAGATGAACAGGTAAACTTACATCCAGACCATAAACAAGTTCAAAAGGACTTTTCCCAATATCCTTTTTCTTCGTGATTCTGTCAACCCATAATGCATATTTGATCTTGTTGTCTCGAGACCGCTTGTTATCTCTCACAAACTTCTTGATAATAGTTATCAGATTATTGTTGCTTGTTTCTGCAAGACCATTACCTGAGGGATAATAGTTCGAAGAATGAGATAGAATAATGCCATACTTGAAACAAAAATATGAGAACTCGGAAGAACTGAAATATTTGGCATTGCCTGTTGTAATTTTAGTTGGAACACCAAACAAAGTAATGATCTTATTTTCAATAAAGTCCACGACAACTTTCTCAGAAGCATGCTTAGTTGGAATGGCCTCAACCCACTTCATGAAGTAATGTCGCAGTCAAAATCAATGATTAGCCATTACTAGAATTATCACTGAATTTACCAATGACGTCCAATCCCCAATGCTAAAAACGAGCCTCAACTACAATTGGTTGCAGGGGCAAAGCTGCTAATTTTTTCTTTCTAGTGAAAAGCTGGCACTCCTGGCAACTTCTGACAAACTTATGCACATTCGCAAAGATAGTAGGCCAATAATATCCAGTGCGCAAAATTTTGTGGGCAGTGGTTTTTGCCGCAAAATGACCACCACAAAACCCTGCATGGAACTCAGTGACAAGTCTCTTAGCTTCAGTCTCATCTACTCGTTTGAGTATTATTCCATTCGAATTCCTCCACCCAAGGCCATCCTTTAAAATACAATACTTGGATGCCTTTAGCCTAAGAGCCCTCCTCTTGTGAACCACCAAGTGGTTAGGACATGTAAGGTTTGTCAAATAGTAGATAATATCTTTGTACCATTCGATCCCTCCCAACCTCTGAAGCTCGTCGAAAAAGGAAACTTCAGCTATATCATTATGGCAAACTAACTCCAATGCCTTTCCGTTACTTTTTGTCAACATCTAAGCTAATCCCTGGCCTTTAACAAGCTTAGTTGGCCTAATCTCCAAATCATATTCCTAGATCTTGGTCACCCATTTGGAATGAGTCCCTAAGCAATTAGTTTGTGTTAATATATCCTTGACTGCAAAATGTGGAACAAAGGTAATAAGTTTAAAATAACCCACATATGTCCCAAAATGCTTAAGGGGCTTGACTAAGGCAGAGGCTTGTTTCTCCATAATGTTATAATTCAATTCTAAATTTTGCAACGATTTTCTCATGAATATTCTCTATTTTTCTCCAACAAGACGCACGTTATAGTATCCTCAGAAGCAAAAAAAAAAAAAGATAATAAATTCCTTTGAATAATATGGGCTGACAAGGACATCATCCTTAATATCCTAAAATCCCTTTTTACATTTAGCTTTCCAAATAAATTTAGCATCTTTCTTCAACAAACATTGTATGTGCTTAACAATTTTTGCATAGTTTGGAATGAATATTCTAAGGAAATTGATCTTCCCCAGGAAGGGCTGAAGGGACTTAACATTGTCTGACAAGGGGATCTGCTAAATAGCCTTGACCCTCTCCGGGTCAATTTTGATACCATCTTTGGAGATAATGTGGCCCAACAATTTCCCTTCAATTATCCCAAATACAAATTTGGCAAGATTCAATGACATGCCAAATTCTCGACATCTGTCAAATAATTGTCTAAGATGATTCATATGAGCTTTTCCGTCTTTCAAGAAAATTGTGAGATCATCCTAATATATCTCAATAATCTTACCAATTAAACCCTTGAAAGCATAGTCCATGGCCCTCTGGGAGGTAACCCCTGCAATTATTAATCCAAAAGGCATTCTGAAATATTCAAACGTACCCCAAGGCATGGTGAAGGTTGTCTTATGTTGGTCTTCCTCTTTAACCCAGACTTGATTATAACTAGAGAAACCATACAATAATGACATCATACCAGAACCAGTTATCCTTTGAAACAGATTTTCCATGTTGGATGGAAGATAACTGTCCTTTTTGCAAGCCAGATTAAGATTTTTGAAATCAACACAAAACCTGATTGTACCATTCTTCTTTCTAACAATCACCAAGTTGGAACACCAGGATGAATGTCGAGTCTGTCTAATGATACCAGCAACGAGCATCTTTTGCAATTCTTTTTGAACTAGAGGGGCTAACTTAGGATTGATTTGCCTAAGCTTTTGCTTGAATGGTTTAGCATCTTCATCTTTTAAGGGAATAGTATGCTCCATAATGTCTTTCCTGTAACCCTTAAGTTCATCATATGAAAAAGCCAAGACATCATGGTATTCAATGAGCAAATAAGTACCTTTACCAATTTTGACAAATTTTAGATCTTCAGGGAAACCGATATTTATTTCAATAAATTCTCCTGGGTCAATTTTCTTTTCCTCACTATTTTTGGTAGCATCATTTCTATCAAAAAGTTGTTCCATAGCAACAATATCTCTTGGGGTAGGATTTGTCATATCCCTACAATTAGAACCAGACCCCTCCTCCTTAGAACATGCCTGAAAATCTTCAAACTCTTCTAAGTGGTTAAGAAAACAAATAATTTGCTTCTCACCATCAAATACTTGCCAATGTTCGATATTATTCAGGACCGATGGTCTAAAGATTGCCTCCATTTTGACCTTATCCTCAATCATATTATCAGATATTTTTAAAGTAGATACAACCACAACAAGTTCATCGACTTGACTGTTTCTCTATCTAGGAATGGCTTGCAGATCAAAGGCATCAAACAATTCAATAGTATCCCATACAACATTTTGGTACCTTTTGAGTCTATCATTTTTGCATGAAAATATACCTTTGACTTGTTTAATGATAAGATCAGAATCCCCTTTAACATTAAGCAATTTTATCTTGAGGTCCCTAGCTAACTCAAGACCCATCAGCAAGGCTTCATATTCAGCCACATTATTAGTAGCTTCGAACTCCAGTCGAAAGGAAAATTTAAACACATGTCCCAAAGGGGATACCAAAACAATCCCAGCCCCTTTACCATGCTTAGAGCTAGCACCATCAAAATTCATGTACCAAATCTGACTCTTTGATTCAATCTTATGCTCTAGTGGGGTTATAGAATTGGAAAATACAACATAATTTCCCTTGTTGGATTGTTTCACAACCAGCTCATTTTGAGGGTCTATAGGACAGGCCACTTCTGGGACATTCTCAACTTCAACAAACCCACTGCATGGAAAACAAGACAAAGGAGATGCGTGTTCATTCTTGGGATCTTCTATCTGGGGAGCCTTAATAGTTTCCAAGACTTTAGACCTTTGGGAATGAATCTTGACAATATCATTGATAGGTAGAGAGATTTTTGCATTACTAATCCATTCTCCTAAATAAATATTCAAATGAAGGTCACAAACATTAGAGGCAACTTCCTTTGTGATTCCAAAAACGTGTTCCTGAGATGGTTGTTCTTCAGGAAACATCTCCCTCTCATTTTCAACGTTGTTTATACTAGAGGGAATGAGAGTCTTAACACTACAAGTATTCCCAATAACTTCTATCCAGTCCTCTAAAGGCAAGGTATGCTCCTTTCCAAACATATTAACCTAATACTTTGTTGTCATGAAACCACCATACAAGATTCTTCATTATGGAAGGTTTAGCTTGGTCTACAAAAAGACAAAGCTTAAGCAACAATATCTGCATATTCAGGTGGATCAAGAGGTTTATGCTCAGTTGAAAGATCCTTCCTTGGCCATACATTATTATTATTATTCCTAGGATGCACATTATGAGCTTGATTTCCTTCCATTTGAACTAGCCTAGCTTGCATGGCATGCCCAATTCTCATTTCCTTGATCATTTGACTTAACTCTTTAAATGGAGCATGTTGTACTTCTTTAACCTTTTTCCCTTAGCTTTAACAGGACCTCTTTCAAAACCAGGAATTTCAGACTTTCCAGATGCTTTCTTATCATTTTCCAATTCCTTAGCTAAGGCCTGAGCAGCAGCAAAATTAGTTCGCTTAGAACGTCTTAACTCATAAGAAGTATCAACAATAAATACATTGAGATACTGTTCTAACAAAGATTTATCAGTTGGCTTGTAGTCTTGATGCATTTCCCTGACGATGCCAATGAACCTTTTATTGAATTCTTCCCCCATCTCATTTCCATTCTTCTTAATGGAGTTGATAACTTCAAGAAAATATCTTCCTTCCCTCTTATCCCCATATTTATCTTCAAATGCACTGATGATAGCTTGTAAGGAAAGAATCATTAGGTTTGTCCAAGAACTAGTGCATCTCATCTCCTTCCAGAGAAAGAACAAAGAGCCTCATCTTAACATCTTCATGATTATATGCAACTCTGTTAACATGTTTGGCCAAGAAGGCTGTAAACTGTGAAAATTCTATCACTGCAACAACTGATTTATTTTACCTACTTATTTTCCAATAAGTTATTTACGAAAAACCTTCAGTAAACATTAAAATAACTTATGTTGCAGATATCACACCATAATACGGAAACAAACACATGCACAAGAATCACCACATCAACACAGGTATTTGAGACAAATGTCCGCGGAAAAACCCAATGCAGGAAAACCGATGCAGCATAGGAGAATTTTATTATTCAACAATTCTTCAATACAACTGGGTGCCAAACTGGCTTACCCAATAGAGAACAAATTCTCCAGCACTTCTCCCAACCTCAATGTCGGGCTGATTGGCCTCTACGCAGTTCCCAGACCTACTGCTTCAGCTCCTGCCTCTCTGCGTCAGCGCTAGGCCTCTCTGTGTCACCCATGGAGGCCTTTCAATGACTGCGCAGTCTGCTGCCTCTGCGTCTGCCTGAGAGGCTCTGTGTCTGCCTCTCCAACCTCTGCACTGGTCTTCTGGTGTTGATCCCAACTCTTTGTTCCGTACCCGCTACCTCCTGCTGCTGCTCAGACCACTAGTTCGAACTTCTCAGCTAACTCTGCTCCAGAAATCGAACTGACTGATCTCCCTCAATGTGTTCTCCAACTGACCCTCAAGCCTCTTCTTATACTTTTCCTATTGGTCCTTCAACAATCGAGATTAAATCTCTAATCAATGGCTACGATTAGATTTGGCTTGATCCATGACTTTTGGAATCTTCTAGCCCATTTTTATATTAATACCCATTAATATTTTATTTTTCCTAAGTTTAGACTTAGGAACTCCATTAAAAATATTAATTATTTTAATATCTCCCAAACTAGTTAGAATCTGCGCAAACCATTTCTGGGTCTTGGAGATCTCATGTGCTTTAGCCTCTCCACCAATTTCCATGGCTAGAGCACATTCGATGCTACCCCAAATCAACACTCCCTCTTAGCGAGGACTGTGCTCTAGTAACACTCCACACTAAGCATTACTCTGATCATATGGCATCGGTACCAGTGTTGATGCTAAGCCTCCCTACCCAACATCCTCTACACAATTGCATCTTGTACTGCTACCCATGGCTCTATCATTGCCAGTGCTACATCTGTACTACAACTCCCTCTACATCCGTGTTGCTGCTTGTCCATCTTCCCAACACTACATCTGCACTACAACTCCCTCTACATCCGTGCCGTTGTTGGTCCTTCTTCCCACACTACATCTGCACTGTAAACTCCTTCTCATCATGTTGCATCGTGCTACTGCTGACTGCTACTGCACTACAACATCATACCCATTTCTGCTACTTAAACAGATTCCTTATCATCCCCATCTTCTCCCTAAAATAATCAAAACTGGTTCTTCCAAGGACCTTGGAGAGGATGTCTGCCACCCGTTCTCCTGTAGGAGTGTAGCTCAATTGTACAGCTCCTCGTTGGACACAGTCTCTCACAAAGTGACACCAGATATCAATATTCTTTGACCGATCGTGAACCACTGGATTCTCATAGAGCTTGATGCAACTCTGATTATCGCATATGATCCTGGTCGCCTCCATTTTTCTTCTGAATAGGTTCACAAGTAGTTTTCTAACCCATATGGCCTCGCACGAAGCTGTGCTTGCAGGCCATATTCTGCCTCTGCTGAGCTCAAAGCCACGGATTTATGTTTCCTACTGCACTAGGAGGTCATTCCTGATCCAATATTGAAACAGTACCGAGAGGTACTTTTCCGATCCACTGAACTTCCCGCCCAATCTACATCGGTAAATCCACTCAATTTGATATCCTTACTCCTGGTACAAGAATCCATAATCAATTGTTCCCTGTATATATCTGAGAACATATTTGGCTGATGCCCAATGTGCCCTCTTTGGTTCCACCATGAACTGACTGAGTGTGTTGACAGCGTAATAAATGTTAGGCCTGGTATTGACCAGATACATCAAGGACCCTATGAGTTGTCTGTATAAGGTGGGATCAACATCCTTGTCTTCTGATGCATCAATCTTCTTCCAGTTGGTGATCACTGGAGTAGCCATGGGTCTAAAGTCCTCCATCCTTAATCTCTTCAGGATTTCTGTAGTATATCTCCCTTGCCCAAGGAAGATCTCCCCCTTTTGCTGCCAAACTTCCCTAGGAAATAATGCATTCGTCCCAAATCCTTCATATCGAATTCTGTGGCTAGATTCTTCTTGTAGTCCCCGATGAGCTTGGATGATCATACCAAAAAGAGATCATCCACATACAATACTAAAATTAGAGGCTCATTCTCTACAACCAGGTAGTAGAGATTTGGATCTGCGTCACTCTTGACAAATCCCATCTTTTGCAAGTAGCCATCATTTCAACCATACCATGCTCTAAGTGTATGTTTCAGCCCATACAAGGCTTTCTTCAATCTGCATACATGAGACTTCTTCTCATGTGCCTCAAATCCCTATGGTTGTTAAATGTCTACCTTTTCTTCTATCACCCTGTTCAGAAATGTCGTTTTTGACATCCATCTAATGAATCTCCCACCTATTTGTGTTGCAAGAGATATCATGGCTTTAACAGATGTATAACTGGCTACCAAGGTGAAGGTCTCTTCGTAGTCAATTCATTCCTTCTGAGCATACCCCTTAGCCACAAACCTGGCTTTCTATTTCTCAACATTGTCGTCTGTAGCGTATTTAATCTTGTAGATCCATCTCGAACCTACCACTGATCTGTCTTGAGGCATTGGCACTACCTCCCAGACATCGTTCACCATTATGGAGTTGTACTCCTCTACCATCGCATCCAGCCAAACCTGATGTTGAGCTGCCTCCTGAAAATTGGCAGGCTCCTCATCCTGAGCTACTAATGCCTGATATCTATCTGGTTGTTTTCACTCCCTCTTATTGTTCCTTGGTGCACCGATGAAGTCCTCTGCATCTCGCAGAATCTAACGAAGTTCCCGGCTCGTTCTTCCTCCTGCCAGCGGGTGCTTATGTTAGCTCCTCCTCATCCTGAGATTCTTCCTAATCCGAGGAAGATTTTTTTACTTTCGTTGGTTGAAGAGGTTTGACCAATGGCTCCTCTTTTGACTACTCCTCGGAAGACATTTCTTGAGATTTTCTGAAAGCCCTATCCTCCATGAACTTCACATCTTGTCGAACTACTACCTTCCTGCTCCCTAGAAGATAGATTCTGTATGCCTTAGTGTTCTCTCTATATCCCACTAGATATCCTTTCTCTACAGTTTGATCCAGCTTCTTCCTCTTTTCCTCGAGTACACGGCAATATGCTAAGCTCCCAAATATCCTGAAATGACTGACTTCAGGCGTCTTCCCTGTGAAAACTTTCTCTGGAGTAATCTTGCCCAATGCCTGATCGGGAGTCTTGTTCTGAACATAGACTGTTGTGTTGCATGCTTCTACCCACAAGAATTTTGGCATATCCTGATCATACATCATGGCCCTAGTTGCTTCTACGATAGTCATGTTCTTCCTTTCTGCTACTCCATTATGCTCCAGATTGTAAGGAGTTGTCCACTCTCTTCTGATGACCTCCTTGGCGCAAAAATCAATGAAGTCCTTATCGACATACTCTCCACCATCATCTGAGCGCAAAACTTTTATTTTCTTCCCAAACAAATTCTCCACCAGAGCCTTGAACTCTTTGAATCGCCAGAAAACCTCGTCATTTGTTTTCACAAAATAAATCCATGTTTTCCTTGAGTGGTCATCAATGAAGGTAAAGAAGTACTCGGCACCACTAAGAGCTTTAGTGGACATAGGTCCGCAGATATCTAAGTGTAGCAATCCTAGTGCACTCTTAGCCCGCTCTTACTTCTAGGAAATGTTGCTTGAGCATACTTTCCCAGAGCACATCCTCTGCATACATCATCTCGTTCCGTACTAATATCTGGAACTTCTGTTACAGTGTTTCTAAGAATTCCCAGAGCCCCATGGTGCAAATGTCCCATTCTTTTGTGCCATAGTTCATTCAAATCCTTGTCTTCAAATCCTTGTCTCCATGGCCGCCTATTAGTGCCATTGGTGATTCTAGTTGTAGTCTGTACAACTTGTTATTTTTTACCCTGATCTGCACTTTCTTTTTCCAGCTTGGGTGTTTGACGTTTACTTTCTCCTTGATGAAGAAAACATCATAGCCTTTGCCTTGAAGTTACGACACGAAAAGTAAATTCATCCCCAATCCTGGTACATGCAGCACATTGGTAGCACGAAACCGCTCTCCCGTTTCTATTTGAAAAACTATGGTACCACTCCCTACTGGAGTACACTTTGCCTTGTTCCCCATGGTGATCTGAAAGTTCATCCTCTCCTCCCGATAATCTGAGAAACATTTCCGAATTCCCATCATATGCCAGGAAGCTCCATTGTCTATATACCCTACTTCTGATGATGCAAAGTTAGTCACACAAGCCACTTCTTCTTCCAACCTGGAAGCCGACATAGAGAAATCGAAGTCACTGTCCCTTGTGCAATTTTCTGAAAATATGTGCGAGTCTCCTGACGTAAATGCCTCTGCATCATGGTCTTGACCCATAATTGATTTTCCCTTCCTGTCTCTGATTACTCTCTCTAATACCATGTGAAAATTCTATCACGGCAACAACTGATTTATTTTACCTACTTATTTGCCAATAAGTTATTTACGAAAAACCCTTCAGTGAACATTAAAATAAATTATGTTGCAGATATCACACCATAATACAGAAAAAAAACACATGCACAAGAATCAACACATCAACACAGATATTTTGGACAAATGTTCGCAGAAAAACCCAATGCAGGAAAACCGGTGCAGCATAGGAGGATTTTATTATTCAGTGATTCTTCAATACAACTGGGTGCCAAATTGGCTTACCCAACAAAGAACAAATTCTCCAGCACTTCTCACAACCTCAGCATCAGGCTTATTGGCCTCTACGCAGTTCCTAGATCTACTGCGTCAGCTCCTGCCTCTCTGCATCAACGCTAGGACTCTTTGTGTCACCCACGGAGGCCTTTCAATGACTGCGCAGCCTACTGCCTCTACATCTGCCTGAGAGGCTCTGTGTCTGCCTCTCCAACCTCTGTGCTGGTCTTCTGGTGTTGATCCCGACTCTCTATTCCATACCTGCTGACTCTTGCTGCTCAGACCACTAGTTTGAATTTCTCAGCTAACCCCGCTCCAAAAATCGAACTAACTGATCTCCCTCAGTGTGTTCTCCAACTGACCCTCAAGCCTCTTCTTATACTTTTCCTGTTGGTCCTTCAACAATCGAAATTAAATCTCTAATCAACGGCTAAAATTAGATTTGGCTTGATCCATGACTTTTGGAATCTTCTAGCCCAGTTTTATATTAATACCCATTAATATTTTATTTTTCCTAATTTCAGTCTTAGGAACTCCATTAAAAATATTAATTATTTTAATATCTCCCAAACTAGTTAGAATCTGCCCAAACCATTTCTGGGTCTTGGAGAACTCATGTGCTTTAGCCTCTCCACCAATTTCCATGGCTAGAGCACATTCAATGCTACCCCAAATCAACACTCCCTCTTAGCGAGGACTGTGCTCTAGTAATACTCCACACTAAGCATTACTCTGATCATACCGCATCGGTACCTGTGTTGATGCTAAGCCTCCCTGCCCAACATCCTCTACATTGTTGCATCTTATATTGCTGCCCATGGCTCTATCACTGCCACTGCTACATCTGTACTGCAGCTCCCTCTGCATCTGTGTTGCCGCTGGTCCATTTTCCCAACACTACATCTGCACTACAACTCCCTCTACATCCGTGCCGTTGTTGGTCCTTCTTCCCACACTACCTCTGCACTGTAAACTCCTTCTCATCATGTTGCATCGTGCTACTGCTGACTGCTACTGCACTACAACATCATACCCATTTCTGCTACTTAAACAGATTCCTTATCATCCCCATCTTCTCCCTAAAATAATCAAAACTGGTTCTTCCAAGGACCTTGGAGAGGATGTCTGCCACCCGTTCTCCTGTAGGAGTGTAGCTCAATTGTACAGCTCCTCGTTGGACACAGTCTCTAACAAAGTGACACCAGATATCAATATTCTTTGACCGATCGTGAACCACTGGATTCTCATAGAGCTTGATGCAACTCTGATTATCGCATATGATCCTGGTCGCCTCCATTTTTCTTCTGAATAGGTTCACAAGTAGTTTTCTAACCCATATGGCCTCGCACGAAGCTGTGCTTGTAGACCATATTCTGCCTCTGCTGAGCTCAAAGCCACGGATTTATGTTTCCTACTGCACTAGGAGGTCATTCCTGATCCAATATTGAAACAGTACCGAGAGGTACTTTTCCGATCCACTGAACTTCCCGCCCAATCTGAATCGGTAAATCCACTCAATTTGATATCCTAACTCCTGGTGTACAAGAATCCATAATCAACTGTTCCCCGTATATATCTGAGAACATGTTTGGCTGCTGCCCAATGCGCCCTCTTTGGTTCCACCATGAACTGACTGAGGGTGTTGACAGCGTAACAAATGTCAGGCCTGGTATTGACCAGATACATCAGGGACCCTATGAGTTGTCTGTATAAGGTGGGATCAACATCCTTGTCTTCTGATGCATCAATCTTCTTCCAGTTGGTGATCATTCGAGTAGCCATGGGCCTACAGTCCTCCATCCTTAATCTCTTCAAGATTGCTGTAGCATATCTCCCTTGCCCAAGGAAGATCTCCCCCTTTTGCTGCCAAACTTCCCTAGGAAATAATGCATTCATCCCAAATCCTTCATATCAAATTCTATGGCTAGATTCTTCTTGCAGTCCCCGATGAGCCTGGATGATCATGCCAGAAAGAGATCATCCACATACAATACTAAAATTAGAGGCTCATTCTCTACAACCAGGTAGTAGAGATTTGGCTCTGCGTCACTCTTGACAAATCCCATCTTTTGCAAGTAGCCTTCGTTTCGACCATGCCATGCTCTAAGTGTATGTTTCAACCCATACAAGGCTTTCTTCAATCTGCATACATGAGACTTCTTCTCATGTGCCTCAAATCCCTCTGGTTGTTAAATGTATACCTTTTCTTCTATCACCCCGTTCAGAAATGTCGTTTTGACATCCATCTAATGAATCTCCCGCCCCATTTGTGCTGCAAGAGATATCATGGTTCTAATAGATGTATAACTGACTACCGAGGCGAAGGTCTCTTCGTAGTCAATTCATCCTTCTAAGCATCTCCCTTAGCCACAAACCTGGCTTTCTACTTCTCAACATTGTCGTCTGCAGCGTATTTAATCTTGTAGATCCATCTCGAACATACCACTGATTTGTCTTGAGGCCTTGGCACTACCTCCCAGACATCGTTCACCATTATGGAGTTGTACTTCTCTACCATTACATCCAGCCAAACCTGATGTTGAGCTACCTCCTGAAAACTGGCAGGCTCCCCATCCTGAGCTACTAATGCCTGATATCTATCTGGTTGTTTTCGCTCCCTCTTATTGTTCCTTGGTACACAAATGAAGTCCTCTGCATCTCGCAGAATCTAACGAAGTTCCCTGCTCGTTCTTCCTCCTGCCAGCAGGTGCTTCTGTTAGCTCCTCCTCATCCTGAGATTCTTCCTGATCCGAGGAAGATTTTTTTACTTTCGTTGGTTGAAGAGGTTAGACCAATGGCTCCTCTTTTGACTGCTCCTCAGAAGACATTTCTCGAGATTTTCTAAAAGCCCTGTCCTCCATGAACTTCACATCTCGTCAAACTACTACCTTCCTGCTCCCTAGAAGATAGATTTTGTATGCCTTAGTGTTCTCTCTATATCCCACTAGATATCCTTTCTCTGCAGTTTGATCCAGCTTCTTCCTCTTTTCCTCGGGTACGCGACAATATGCTAAGCTCCCAAATATCCTGAAATGACTGACTTCAGGCGTCTTCCCTGTGAAAACTTTCTCTGGAGTAATCTTGCCCAATGCCCGATCAGAAATCCTGTTCTGAACATAGACTATTGTGTTGCATGCTTCTGCCCACAAGAATTTTGGCATATCCTGATCATACATCATGGCCCTAGCTGCTTCTACGATAGTCATGTTCTTCCTTTCTGCTACTCCATTATGCTCCAGATTGTAAGGAGTTGTCCACTCTCTTCTGATGACCTCCTTGGCGCAAAAATCAATGAAGTCCTTATCGACATACTCTCCACCGTTATCTGAGCACAAAACTTTTATTTTCTTCCCAAACAAATTCTCCACCAGAGCCTTGAACTCTTTGAATCGACAGAAAACCTTGTCCTTGGTTTTCAGAAAATAAATCCATGCTTTCCTTGAGTGGTCATCAATGAAGGTAAGGAAATACTTGGCACCACTAAGAGCTTCAGTGGACATAGGTCCGCGAATATCTAAGTGTGGCAATCCTAGTACACTCTTAGCCCTGTTCTTACTTCTAGGAAATGTTGCTTTAGCATACTTTCTCAGAGCACATCCTCTGCATACATCATCTCGTTCCGTACTAATATCTGGAACTTCTGTTACAGTGTTTCTAAGAATTCTCAAACCCCATCATGCAAATGTAACATTCTTCTATGCCATAGTTCATTTTAATCCTTGTCTCCATGGCTATCTATTAGTGCCATTGGTGATTCTAGTTGTAGTATGTACAACTTGTTACTTTTGATCCCGATTTGCACTTTCTTTTTCCAGCTTGGGTGTTTGACGTTTACTTTTTCCTTGATGAAGAAAATGTCATAGCCTTTGCCTTGAAGTTGCGACACGGAAAGTAAATTCATCCCCAATCCTGGTACATGCAGCACACTAGTAGCACGAAACCGCTCTCCCGTTTCTATTTGAAAAACTATGGTACCCCTCCCTAATGGAGTACACTTTTCCTTGTTCCCCATGGCGATCTGAAAGTTCAACCTCTCCTCCCGATAATCTGAGAAACATTTCCAAACTCCCGTCATATGCCAAGAAGCTCCATTGTTTATATACGGTACTTCTGATGACGCAGAGTTAGCCACACAAGCCACTTCTTCTTCCAGCCTGGAAGCCGACATAGAGAAATCGAAGTCACTATCTCTTGTGCAATTTTCTGAAAATATGTGCGAGTCTCCTGACGTAGATGCCTCTGCATCATGGTCTCGACCCATAATTGATTTTCCCTTCCTGTCTCTGATTACTCCCTCTGATACCATGTGAAAATTCTGTCACTGCAACAACTGATTTATTTTACCTACTTATTTGCCAATAAGTTATTTACGAAAAACCCTTCAGTAAACATTAAAATAAATTTATGTTGCAGATATCACACCATAATACAGAAACAAACACATGCACAAGAATCAACACATCAACATAGATATTTTGGACAAATGTCTGTGGAAAAACCCAATGCAGGAAAACCAGTGCAGCATAGGAGGATTTTATTATTCAGCAATTCTTCAATACAACTGGGTGCCAAACTGGCTTACCGAATAGAGAACAAATTCTCCAACACTTCTGCCAACCTCAGCGTCAGGCTTATTGGCCTCTACGCAGTTCCCAAACCTACTGTGTCAGCTCCTGCCTCTCTGCATCAGCGCTAGGCCTCTCTATGTCACCCACGGAGGCCTTTCAATGACTGCGCAGTCTGTTGCCTCTACGTCTGCCTAGGAGGCTCTGTGTCTGTCTCTCCAACCTCTACGTTGGTCTTCTGGTGTTGATCCCGACTCTCTGTTCCGTACCCGCTGCCTCCTGCTGCTCCTTAGACCACTAGTTCGAATTTCTCAGCTAACCCCGCTCCAGAAATCGAACTAACTGATCTCCCTCAGTGTGTTCTCCAATTGACCCTCAAGCCTCTTCTTATACTTTTCCTGTTGGTCCTTCAACGATCGAGATTAAATCTCTAATCAACGGCTAAGATTAGATTTGGCTTGATCCATGACTTTTGGAATCTTCTAGCCCAGTTTTATATTAATACCCATTAATATTTTATTTTTCCTAAGTTTAGACTTAGGAACTCCATTAAAAATATTAATTATTTTAATATCTCCCAAACCAGTTAGAATTTGCCCAAACCATTTCTGGGTCTTGGAGATCTCATGTGCTTTAGCCTCTCCACCAATTTCCATGGCTAGAGCACATTCGATGCTACCCCAAATCAACATAAATGCTATAAGATGTGCTTCAGCATTGATCACATTATTCCCGTGAAACATCGATATCTTGCCCAAACCAGAATCTGGATGTTCATGAGGCTGACCCTGAATGTTGGCAAAGTTGCAAGGAGCAAATAGATCCATGATGTCTTGCTTGACGGGGTCAAGGAAAAGCAAGTGGATATCAGGGAGGGCTTCTTGTCTGAGAAATAGTAAATGCTTACTAGAATGTAATTTGTTTAACCGAGCTCTAAGAGCCTTTTGAGAACAGGAGCAGGGTTAACCAACCTACCAGGATTTCCTCTAGTATAAGCTCTTGTAAATGGATGAATAAGTCAAGTTGTCACCCAAACAAGAACTAACCCAAAAGTCCAAGTGCTAAAGGTGCAGATAGAAACCAGAAAATGTGCAAATTGACAGGATCAAAAGAAAATATAGAAAGGTGCCAAAAAATGTTGGCGATGGTGGACAGTGATGAACAAATGAGAAGATTCATAAGAGAAGATGTCGAAGTGTCGATAACAAGAAACTTGTCCCCAACAACGGCACCAGAAAATGTGTCGCTTGACGGGCTAAAGAAGATGAGAACGAGAAGGTGATATGATAAAAAGAAAAGATGTCGTGAGAATCATGGACAAAAAAACTCTATCCCTGACAATGGCACAAAAATATGTTGTCACTCAAATTGTACACTCAGGGAAGGGGTTGTTACTCTGATCTCGGCCCTTACCGTTTAAGTTGTCTCGCTATAGCAAGCTAAGGGGGGTAGTCCCGATTGAAAAAACGATGAGTTCAAGAGACACAATTGAATGGCCTAGAACCTTTGTTGAAGATAATTGGCATGCTTAATCATTTAGCACAACTTTATTGGATTTATTGAAACTATCAATCAGAGACCAATGCCTTGGGAGTCAATTTACTTGCACAATGAAGATTAAATTCCAAGTTACCGAATCCACAGTTGCTACTAGGATGAAAACTATCCGATATGGGATGCGACACCTAGAACTAAGTGAAATGCAAACTCTTGGTTAATTTTAGATTAAATGCCTATTCTAAGTGAATCATTTCTCTCAATTTTTTTGAAGTTAGTCTCAAATGTAGGTTGTGGAGAGAAACCCAAGGGAAGAAGGCTATGGCCTTATTAATGATACCTACATTGGGGCTCTAACCACCCGAGGGCCTCCGGTGCTGCAGGGATTATGGCCCTAATCACTGCAAGGTCACTGTGTTAACCACAAGTGAGCGTCTAAACTTAGCAAACTGAGTGAGAAAGGTGTTCCCATCTTCTTTCAACCAAGCTTATGCTTGGAGGTATATTTTAAAGATGCACTTCTAATCCTAGAATGATATGCAAGATTATGAGTGATTGCTTTGAGTGAGATTATCAAATGGCTTTTAAGTACATCAAGTTGAATTATTTAAGATTTAATGCTTATGATGTTCAACACAAGAGCATACAAGAAGTACTTCAGGAACAATTATCGGAACAATCTCAACTAAAGCAAAATGCCAATGTAGCACTTGATTTGCTAATTAAAGTGCTTCAAAACCAATTTTTCCAATGGATTAACGAGACAAGCAACATCCAATTGATTATCCAATCACAAGAGTAAAGAGTACCAATTTATCAATGGATTCAATATGTAAAGTAGAAACCAAGTGAGACAATAAGGAACGCTCAAGAGATATAGAGTGAATTTATCAATTAGCAATCTCAACTTACTTTGAATAATGAGAGCAAGAACAAAGTTATATCACTCTAGCAATTACACACAATGTTCCTCAATAAACAAGATGCTCTAAAAGTAACAAGAGAAAGGACAAGATACACTTACCCAATGTCAATAGATCTTTAGAGCATTAACCATTATTCAAGCCTCAGAACAAGATATGCAATTAGATTCTCCTCACAATAAGGTTGATTTTATCAGAGCACAAATTCATTAGATGTTGGAAAACACTTATATGCAAACTATGCCAATGATGCAAAATGACATGAGTGACCAGCAATACAATAATTATATTTCCACAATGATTAGTCCAACCACTTAGAGAAAAACCACTTAAATCACTTTGCCAATGGGAGAGGTGATCCTTAAAAGCCTCAACATGATTTTCTTGTGAATTTAGGTGTTCCTCTACCACTGTTAAGATTGTTATCAGAACCATAGATGCGATTATCAGACCTTAAAAAACATATGACAGGCCTCTAAAAACACTTGGAAAATCATGCATGCAATGCCACAACTTTTTCTTATTACTTGGGGTTAAATGTGAGATGATTGTAGACTTATGCCAACATATTTTAGAGCTTATTTAAGATGTGTATTCGGAGATTATACCACTGTTATGAGGTAACTTCAGAACTGATATGCAACAGAGAGGGAAGAGGTGAGGCTAGAGAACAACCCCTTGGCCCTAAGGCCTTGCTAGATGTCGTGTTGACTTCCCAAAGTGTACTAGAGCTCTTTCAAACACCTGCAACACAAATATTAGCCTTTACAAAAATGAATCAGCCCTCTTGCGACTGAAACTAGGGTTTCTAGGGCTAGATGATGGGCTACTGAGGCTTCAAGCCCTTGAATCCTCAATGACAAGTCTGCAAAACCAAATGTTACTTTGAAAACACAATGTATTAATGGCAAAATAATTACGAAAACCAATTCAAACCCTTTCCAAACTTACCATAGGCCTGCAACCACATATATTAGTGCCAAGTTGAAATGCCAAACTCATAAAATAGCCCAAAAATGACTGCAACTAAGGAAAAAGAGGCTTAATAGGCCTATGGCTAGGGTGAGGACTCCTAGGCCTGTGCCCTAGGGCTACAAGCCCACAAGGGCCTGCAGCAAAGAGGGAAAGGCCCTAAAAGGGCTGCGGCTGCCACCAAAAGGCCTCTAAGGCCTGCAGCAAGGAGGGAGAGCCCTCTATAGGGCTGCGACTAAAGTCGAAAAGGTGAAATACACCTGCGGTTGGTGAGAAGAGGCACTAAAAGGGCTCAGCCTAGGGCTACAAGCCCTTCTAGGCCTGCGGCTGCATAAGGCAAGCCTCCTAGAGGCTTCAGCAAGGAGAGAAGAGGCTCCTAGAGCCTACGGCTAGTGAAGAGAGCCCTCCTAGGGCTGCGACTAAAGGTGAAAAGGTGAAATATGCCTGCGGTTGGTGAGAAGAGGCACTAAAAGGGCTCAGCCTAGGGCTACAAGCCCTTCTAGGCCTGTGGCTGCATAAGGCAAGCCTCCTGGAGGCTGCAGCAAGGAGAGAAGAGGCTCCTAGAGCCTACTGCTAGTGAAGAGAGCCCTCCTAGGGCTTGCGACTACCCTCAAGTGCACTCGGACCCCTGCAAACAAGAGGAAAGACCCTCACAAGGTGATAAAACCCTCCTCTAAGGGTTGAGGCCTTCTTCTAGGGTTGGATAGCATCCTTCAGGGAAAACGTTGAGCAAGAACGACCCAGAAGGGCTAGATCTTACCCTCGAGGACCTAGATCAGCCTTCCTCTATTCAAGAGCTTGATTCCTCCCCTGCAAAATGAAAAAATGGAGAGCCCAAATACCCAATATATACAAAAATTTCAAATTTAACCCATTCTATGTTTGTTTGGATTAGCAAAGTTTGTGACAAATCTGGCAGTGCCTTGTCGATAAAAGGGCTCGTATCCATATTGCGATCTGCATGAGGCCATTTTTAGATGTTGGAATTCCTGAGTGAGTGAAAATAGGATCACTGTGAAGGTCAATTTGCACTTATCTATGAATCTGAATGAAGCCTGTAGCATACTTACCTTGGCAGACTTTGTATTGAGAAACTTACGTAGAAAGAGATCTTGAATCTTGATGCTGGTAAAGGTAATTTGTTTATGTTCCATTGTGCATTGATGATAATGGTCTTGGAGATGAGGTCCTCGACCGCATTACCAGTTAATCTACCCATAGAGAATATTAGTGCCCTAAAGATGCCTACAAGCTTGAACCCTCGGCCCTTATAAATCTGAAAGGATTTGTAAGATCTTTGGGCACACACATATCGACGCTTGGTCTGATTGAACTCCTGTGCAAAGTGAGATGCATTCCGGGCAACAAACAATAATTGTTTTGACAGTGTTGATCATTTTAGTCTTTCTGGAAATGATTGAACAAACCTGAATTAAAAACAAATGACTAAGCAATCTGTTCCTAGCTTACAGTATGTTGATTCAGTGCAGAAGTTGGCAACATTAATGAAGTCTGACTTTATTATTAATTCCCTTGACTTTCAGCATGAGTTCGTTGCACAGTGATGACTTAATGGGATATGACATTGGTGCATTATTGTAACCCCTAATATCACAGTAGCAGTATACATATATATAACAAAAACCCTGAATTCAACATATGATAGTATGGCTACCCTATTACAATGACCCAGACATATATGTATGAAATGTATCTGACACTGATATTTGACCTGGAGAGCAGTAACCTTAATATGAGAATTCTACATTATAATAACAGAGATATGGATGTATGATTGAGTGACCACACTGTGAAGCAGTATGCGTATGACCTTATTGTTCTGACAGTACTCTTGTGATGATAGCAACCTTGGGACTGTAACATAACACCTTTTGATACATGAGATTGCTTATGACACATGATGACAGTGATAGTGCTTGATGACGAGTATTTGATGAGTCCCTTGATATAGCAGTAAATGGATAATATCATAATTGGCATTAAGTGTTGTAGTGAAGCAGAAGGTGCAGAAGAAAAGCCAGCAGTTATGACAGCAGATAGAGATAACAGTAGAGGCAGCAAGTGACGGGTTTGGTGCAGCAGCAGATTTGTGTGTGCTAGCGTTAGCTGCTTGCACCATGTGATTACCAAGAATTTGACAAAGGAACTTTGGGCAGAGGACAGTAATGGCAGATGCAAACAGTCAGTACAGACAAAGGCAGGTGTAGAGTTACAACACCAGTAACAGGAGGTACAACAGTAATAACATTACGTGGCAGCATGTGTCAATAAGTGGACTTTGTGCAACAGCTGAGGTAGACCTGGCACAGCAGCTTGCAGAAAAGGTCATAGCAATACAGAGGACAGTAGTACAATGAGTGCAGACAGCGACAACAAAGGCAGTGAGAGAAGCAACAGTAGCGGAAGTTGCAGTGGACATGTGTTGTTATGAATATAATTTATAGTAAAATAATAAAAAAATAATGTAAACAATAATAATCATAATTAATGATTAATTAACTAAATAGTTAGTAATGAAGAGGTATGTCCCTAAGGACATAACCATTGTGAAGACGTACCTGCCTAGGTATATAAGCAGGCCCTCACCCTCATTGTAATCATCTCACTTGTATTCAAATATTCTTATATAATATAATATATTCTATCTCATGATGGACATTCTTATATACCAAATATTCTGAATAGCCTGTTGCATATATGAACTATGTCCGTTACATTGGTATCATAGCATTCCTTTGGGTATACAAACCTTGTTCGTTACATTGGTATCAGAGCATTCCTTTGAGTATACGAACCTTGTTTGTTACATTGGTATCAGAGCTGTTCGATCCTCTAGCCGCTCATCCGCTGCACAGAGCCAGTGTGATCCGAACTTTGACCATCAAACTCTCATCAAATTTTTTGCCATCGTGATTCGAGTATTTAGCTATACAAGGTTTGGAGTTTCGCCATCCTACTGTTAGGCCTTTGGCCATTAAAAAAAATTATACAAAAAAGTAAAACAAGTGGACGGGGGAGAAAAAAAACATATTGTTAAAAAAAAGTCTTATTAAAAAAAAGATTAATTAAAAAGAAGTTATAAAAAGAATATATATTAAAAAGAAGAGTTAAAAAAGGGTATATAAAAAGAAAAAAAATTAAAAATTATATATAAAGAAAAAAATTTCAAAAGTGAGAAAAAAAGAATTCATTTTTTAAAAAAATATATTATAAAAAAAATTATAAAAAAGTGGAATTAAAAAGAAACTAAATACATTGCATTACATCGATGCCAAAGCCGCAGCCACACCACTCCTAGTTGACCAGGCTCCGACGACCACCCAACCATAGAATGGCAACCTTTGCCTTCCGTCCTCTGCAAGACCACTGGTTTTGCATGACTGTAGCTACCGCTGCCAACCAACAATCACACAGTCTGGATTTTCCCTGCCGCCCATGCCCACCTATTCCTTCCACCGCCACATCCATCTTCATGTGCCCACCTATTCCTTCTGCCGCCACTTCTATCTATGCCGCCAACGAACATGCAACCGACAGCAGTATAGTCTACCGCCACTAGCCGCCAATGAAACTCGTACGAGACCAACCACCTACACACCGCATTTCCTGTTGCAATTGAATCACATCTTCTCCACCCCATCACCTCACTCCACACTCCGCCATAAAAGTTGTTGTCATGCAGAAAGAGTCGATAGTGCGGACACAACCGACCTCCCTAGAAGCAAAAGCTTTCTAGTGACAAACAAGACAAATAAACACTACCTTTCTCTAAACATGCATTGAGAATACAAGTTATCAGGGGATCTTAACATACCTTTAGTCCAACGCTTTGTAACCTGCTTCTCTTCGAAACCTGCATTCACTAACAAGCCAAAAGATTAAATAGCACCTGATAAACTCATAAAACAATACATATCCATCATACAGACCAAGGAGTATATGAAACAAATCATGAATAACAATCTGTTGAGAAAAATGAGTTCATTTGCATTAAGTGGAAACAAAAGGAACCATTACAACCTGAGCCTTGGTGTTGTGCAAGTCCCTCCTAGGGTCCAGCAAGAGTTTTCCTTTACTTTGATCAGCTCACCCACTCTCAATAAGGCTAGGAAAGGATGGGAATCTCTCCTCTCAAGCTTTACAAGGGAGTCCTAATTCCAGCAGCATCTACCCTTAGGAATGTTCAGCTTTCAACCTCCCCTCCCTCTGGCCCAATGCCTGTATTTATAGTGCTTTAGAGGAAGTTAATCAGGTCCACCATCAATGGGATAAGCCCCTCTTTGAATGGGATAGCTCCCCTCTTGATGGGATAAGTTCCTCTTTCATAGGGATACATGAACCAACTGGAGGCGCTCAATACACATCAAACAAGCTTCTAGAATGCTCTAGAAATGACCACAAGTAACTTTTTTGAAGTGAAACTTGCGCCTTTTGACCTTTACAGGAGTACGCACCCACCCCTTTACAGACAGAGCGTACAAGTACGCAGGTATTGTGAACTTGGGGTGCGTACACGCAGGTAAGGCTAAGAGAAACTGCGTAACCAGAGTTATTTGACTTTTTAAGGACTTTCTCTCTTTCTTGGAGTTTGACATGGAGAGCAGAGGTATGAGGCTTGCCAAGGAGGATAGTATGACAGTTGATGGAGCCATACTAACTGCAAATAGTCATGGTGACAAATTTTAGTGTAACAGTTGTCCAAACAACTGCCAACAAATTCATACGCCACCGTTGTTGCCTAAGAATCGAGCATATGTTGTTGTCATTGTGTAGTATGCACCAGTGTTGAAAATATCGGTATCGGCGAGGGTCCAGAAAACATCTTATCGGCGAAAATATCGGCAAAATATCGGCAAATATCGGCAAGCATAAAAAATAATTTTTTCAAATTTTAAAACATAGCCGATATTTTCAAAATATCATGATATTTTCCGATACTTTGAAAATATCGCAATATTTTCAAAACATAAAATATCGCGATATTTTCTCGGCGATATATCGTTTTGCCGAAAATATCGCAATATTTTCGAATATCGCCGATATTATCAACAGTGTACTATGCACCATTGGTTTTTACTCTACCCTTAATTTCATAGCAATTATATTTGTTGAAGCTAACTACTTGTACAGAAAATTGATACCTACAGCCAAATTAACATAAAAGAAACAAATTTCTCGAAGGGTTAAATAAAAGGTCGTATCCATTCATAAGTGAACCATTTCTTATAAATCATTTGAAGTTGTATAACTTATAAAAAACAGCAACAAAAAAGATACTTTTCTAGTTTTAATTTATTAAAAAAAACGAGCAAAAGTATTTAATATTTGAGATCAAGAATGGAGCCTAATTCGGAAATAACAAAAGGAAGATTTTCAAAAACTTTATTTAGTTGTGCCCCAGTGCTATTTAAAATTAAGGGGACTCTTGCAGGGAAAAATGTCACTATTTCTATTTCACCAGTCGAAGGTAAAAATTATATAAACACTAAAATCGCAAACCAATTAGTAATTCTCGAGTCAAATATAATCAAAAGATTAGACTCTCTTAACAAAAAACAATATGACATAACCAATTTACAATTAAACATTGGGTATTATACTAGATCATTTTGGGATTCAACTGCGTTAAGTAAGTCATTCATGTATGACCATTTCCATGAGAGGTAGTCGTAACTGACTAATTTCTCATGATTTTTGAATAGTTCACTTAGCACTCATTGCATCGGGTGATGCTCACAGGGGTGAAGAAGTGGGATTGAAACTAGTGAAATGAATCACAAAGCATCAATCATCACTTCCGGGGCTTGCACCCGGTAACCAGGACTTCCTAGGAGGTCACCCATCCCAAAACTCCTCTGGCTCAAGCGCGCTTAACTGTGGAGTTTTCCCCACAATCAAGCCCACTTAGCTTGCTACCCCATTTGCAAAACCTTAGCAAGTATTGTGCCTCATGAACCATTCAAGTAGAGATCCCTTGACTCTTTTTGAATTTAAGTATGGGGGTTTACGCAGTGCATTATATTAGATCATTTTGGGATTCAACTGCGTTAAGTAAGTCATTCATGTATGACCATTTCCATGAGAGGTAGTCGTAACTGACTAATTTCTCATGATTTTTGAATAGTTCACTTAGCACTCATTTACATCGCAATTTTCCGTTCAAACCCTATGGAACAATCAAGGTGATATTATTTTGGGTTCACCATGGATGGAGACTCTAGGATCCTTCATCCTAAATACGAAGAAGAAGTTTTTAACATTTTCCTACAAGAAGAAAAAAATAACACTACAAGATGTTACATTGAAGCCAAATTCAGTAAGACATACAAGATATTTCAAAAGTAATTTTTCAGGAAAGTAAAAAAATACTACAAAATATGCAAAGAGAAGTTGACAAAATCACCACTAACAAAAATGAAGAAGTTACTCGCCTCAAGGACCACAACGAGAAATTATTGGCACAAATTAAGAAACCTAAAAATAACAAGAAATCCTTGAAAAACAAACTAGAAGAACTAAACACGAAAGATGTATCGAAGTCTTCAAACATAATTGTCCAAGTTGAAGAAAAGAAACAAATATTGAGCCAGTCAATATCAAAATGCAAGAAGATGACAACCCAATTGAAGGGAAAACATATTCAGAAGTTGCAGTTTAAATGATAAAAAATCCAAGTGAAGATTCTATAACCAATTCAACAACATCAGAATATGAAGTAAATCAGAATATTGCCACACACAAGTTAAAGGAAAGACAAACCAAAAGAACTCCTTATCTACATCTGAATCACAAGAACAAACATCTCAATCAATCTACGAATCTGTATCACTTAGAACATAAACAACAAACTTATGTTCCAAAGAATACTGAGGTTTGCACAATTCAATCTTGTTATAACAATTCATCACAAGTTTCTAGCAATCATAAGATTCCACAAAAGATTAATTTAGGATGGTCAGATCCATTCTCAGTTCAACAATTTTGTTTATAATCAGAAGATCATATCGTCTTGTATCAACAAAGATGATAGTTTTGAGACAAGAAGATATTCAAAAAGAGAAAAGAGATCAAACCTTTTCATCAGTAATCTTTGAGGACAAAGCTTTTTGAAGAGAAAGGCAATGTTACGAATATAATTTATAGTAAAATAATAAAAAAATAATGAAAACAACAATAATCATAATTAATGATTAATTAACTAAATAGTTAGTAATGAAGAGGTATGTCCCTAAGAACATAATCGTTGTGAAGAGGTACCTGCCTAGGTAAATAAGCAGGCCGTCACCCTCATTGTAATCATCTCACTTGTATTAAAATATTCTTATATAATATAATACATTTTGTCCCATGATGGACATTTTTATATACCAAATATTCTGAGTATCTTGTTGCATATATGAACTTTGTTTGTTACATTGATATAAAAGCATTCCTTTGAGTATGTGAACCTTGTTCGTTACATTGGTATCAGAGCATTCATTTGAGTATAAGAATCTGTTTGTTACATTTGTAGCAGTGTT
Organism: Pinus tabuliformis; assembly: GCA_031772625.1. NCBI lineage: Eukaryota > Viridiplantae > Streptophyta > Pinopsida > Pinales > Pinaceae > Pinus > Pinus tabuliformis. Next base: position 756,383,281 of record CM062818.1, read on the forward strand.
GACAGCAGATAGAAGCAGTATAGCAGCAGTGGCAATGGGAGTGACTTGAGTACAATTTATTGTAATTGGGCCATTATCCCTAGTACGAGAGCCCAACCACTTTTTAGGGAGCATTTGCTTCCTTCCAGCTTGTTGGTAAACCTTGAGAGTCTTGCACTTCCGTCTAGTTCACCTGGTAAATGTTGCATGTACATTCATACATAACAGAGCTTTGATTAAATTCCAAAACTTTTGCACTGTCTACTTGATGTGATGATTGTCTTTATGTTTATAATCTACATGCTCTGAATATATTTGATTAACTAACCAATTGAAAAAAGAAAAGGGATATATTGATTCACCACCCTCTCAGTATTTCCAACACCAAGAGCCTTCAATGATAGAGAGAGAGATGGATAGCTGATGTAGTAGTCTTTCTTCAAGATGAATGATAGTCTTTGAGTCTTCGTCCTAATGCCCTTCCTTATGCCCTTTGCAAATGATGTCCTCCAAAGTAGTTAGGATGACTGTAGAACTGTCTTCCACTTATGTCAACAAGAATGACCTTCAAGTTGCCTTCTCCTCACCTTAGCTCAAATATTATGTTGAGAAATCACTAAGGCAACAAATTAAGATTGATTTCTCTTTACCTCATAATTGCTTGTGAATATATGTTGCTTTCTTATTACTTTTATTATGTTCTCTTCATCAAACAATTACCAAAGCATAAACATGAAGATCGCCAAGATATAGGCTCCAAGCCAGGGCAAACCCCCACAAGGGCGAAAACCCAGCCAACTTCTCTTCTTATGGAATCAGATCAAAGTGAGAAATCCAAGACCCAAAAAAACAGAACCAAGACCTCCCACAAGGTGCAAGTCATCCCTCCTTCAAACCTTCCTCAACCAATTCAAATCAAACCAAGTCAATGATAGTCAAACCTCTTCAAATCTTGGTCAAACTCTGATTTTCGGACCTGCAACATTTCTGAAATTTTTCGGCCCCTACAGCAGACCTGAACCTTCGCACGTGAAAGGAAATCGGACAGAAAACTTCACACCTATGGCAGATTTCTCTCTCTTTTGACCTTTGGATTCTAGCTCTTCTTTTCTTGTCTTTCGTTGGTTTTCTCTCTCTTCTTGGCATAAAAATTGACGTTGCTTGATGGTCTCCAAATGAGGTCAAACTGTACTGTATATATAACACATCCAGCAGGTCGGATAAGTCCCTTCCAGGTCCAACTTGTCCAGGCAGGGCCAACTTGGTCTTGTGGGGACAAAATTAACTATTTTGACTCAAATGAAATTCCTTTTCCACTTTCTTTCAAAAGTCCAAATGGGACATGAATCCAGTACAATAGATTGACTCATGACAGAATTTTCGGCCCCTGCAGCAGACCTGAACCTTCGCACGTGACAGGAATTAGGATAGAAAACTTCACACCTATGGCAGATTTCTCTCTCTTTTGACCTTTGGATTCTAGCTCTTCTTTTCTTGTCTTTCGCTAGTTTTCTCTCTCTTCTTGGCATAAAAATTGACATTGCTTGATGGTCTCCAAATGAGGTCGAACTGCACTGTATATATAACACATCCAAGAGGTCGGATAGGTCCCTTCCAGGGCCAACTTGTCCAGACAGGGCCAACTTGGTCTTGTGGGGACAAAATTGACTATTTTGACTCAAATGAAATTATTTTTCCACTTTCTTTCAAAGGTCCAAATGGGACATGACTCCAGTACAATATATTGACGCATGACAACTATTCTTTTGACTCAGTAAGCCCTAGACGCATGAAAAACTTGCTTGACTAATGAAATAATAATAATAAATCCTTTTTTTCCTTATTTTGCTTTAAAATAGAAAATACATTTATACAAATACAATGATAATTATGAAGATCGAACCTAGCTACATTTTCCAACACAGAGACCTACGGATGAAGCCCTTGTTGCCGCTATTGAAGAGTGGAACATGGGGACCATGGCACTGGATGGGAGTGGCATATCAACACGATCATCATCGTCATCCTGGATAAGAGCATCCTCCAATTACTCTAAATACAACACTCCATCCTCCAAATTGTCATCTAGATTTTTGTCCCAAACCTTCAAGTTTTTATTTTTCTTTGCCTCCTCGGAGTAATGGGACAACAATCGCAGGTTGTAATGAACATAAACCAAAATCTCTAGCTGATTTACATTTAACCTATTTCTTTTGACACTGTGGATGAAACTATAGGTGCTCTAACACCTCTCTATAAAAGAAGTGTTCACCACCTGCGAGAGCACCCGTATTGCCAAGCACAGTAGATGTGGAGTAGCACCACCATGCATGTTCCACCACTAGAGAGAAGACAAATTCCCTCGATTTCTAACTGGTCCGAAATGCACCAATGGCAAGGACATAGTCGCTCAATTGTTTGTGTACAGTGTCACACTGCTGCTCATCAAGGACTAATTTATCCAATGCTTTCATATAACTAGTCAAAACCTCTAGATCACAATGTGGCTTTCTCTTGGCCTCCACACAAGGTGTTGTCATTGAGAGCCATGATACATGATAGTATTTAAGTGTCAGAACATATGCTAGGGCATACAATGGAATGCTTAGCATTTCCAATTATTTTTCCACCTCTACATGAATATAGTTGTACAAGGTAAAATCTTTAGGCTCAATAATGTCTTTAATCTACCCCAACATGCTATCCATCTGCTCATACACCTCATCAATTATTGGCCAATTTGAATCTGCAAACTTGATCGTGTAATATATTGGCTCAATGAATTGAAAAACTAATTTGACCTATGACCAAAAGTATTTGTCAAGAACAGTGTCCTAAACTACATTAGCACCATCTTTATCAGTGCTCATCTCATCCCATGAATCACACATCACCATAGCACTTAAAGCTTGTTTGACCTTCAATAGGCGCTTAAAGGTGATGTAATAGCTTGCAAATCTAGTTTTTGAAAGCTTAAGCAATTGCGACATATTGAATGAGTTGCTTTCATCTCTTGTATAGTTGATTAATCCATCCACATTAATTATGCTTCAAAATATCATGCATCAAATGGTTCAATGGGTGCATCAAGCAACCGAACCAAAAGATGTGTGTATGAGTCTGCTAAATGATTTTTCTTGGCTCCAGATATTCTTCTTCTTCTTCACATAGAACAATAAGATATGAGATGATTCGATGCATTTTGGTGGAGGAGGAATCACATATATATAGTCTCCAAGAGGGGTTGAATGGGTGCCTCCAAGGGGCTATGCGAACTTAGACACTTATGGGGTAAATATAAATTCAAGTTTTTCTTTTCCTTTTTTCCAAGGTCATCAAAAAATGCCTTTTACCATTTTCTTTTGAAAAATGCATAATCATGCTTGAATCAATAAATTTCTCTTTTGAAAATACCGACTACAGCTATAATTTCTCAACAAATGCAATACAGAGCTTGAGAATAAGCAAGGTTAATAACCTCACCTATGATCACAAGGCCAAGAAAAGGCCCAATATATGTATACCTTCAATTTATAGAACAATAAGCCTTCAATAAGCCCCAAGTTGAGGCCAAGGGAAAACTAGATCTCTTCTAGGGCACAATCTACCTAGTGCAAGGGGCATTTGCCCTAAAATAGAGAAATTGGACAAGGGAATGACTTGATTGAGGCAATTACCTCGTCTCTACATGTTGAATCCCTCTATCAAGCAACATTTCAAACCCTAGTTGAGAAAGATTCCCTAGTCCTAGCTAGAGGCTAAACTTAAGAGGCCAAAATTCCAGGTTTAGGGTAGAAGATTGAAATTTAAGATATGTTTCAAGATGACAACTATGTAACAAAAGGCCAATGTCTTGACCTTCGGTTATGGAGTCTAGGGGGTGGTTAAAGATGACTAATCTTGGAAAAAGACTAAGGGAATAAGAAACCCTAGGTTTCAAACCCTAGCTATCACTTTTGTGAGGGAACAAAGTCAATGGGGAGAGACAGTTTAAAGGTTCAGCGATGGGATTGTTGTTCACATTCAATAAGTGGGTAATGCATGCTATTATCATTAAGAGTTCATAGAATAATTTTCAATCATAAATTTGCACTTATAAACCCTAGAGACTTAACCATTCCATACAATAGCCACAAAATAACAAAAGATTTATCAAATACAAGGTACACTTACAAAATAAAATGCATGAACAAGTCCTTTATTACTTCAAAATGACATCTCCAAAACCAAGAAATAGCTCCATTAGCAAAAATCCACCATAGATCACATCTCCACAAGATTCAAGTACACAATTAAACTAGGTTGAGTTTCTCTAAGAGGGTCGAAAATGTCACAAGAGATGATGAACAAATGACATGAGCCTATCTACTTATATGAGGATTAGGTCACCTAATTATGTCTACAAAGCCCCTAAAAACAAGTTTTATCACTAAAAGACCATGGATTACAATCCAACCCATTAGCTAACATGAAATTATGCCTAATTTTTCCTCCCACATGCATGAGCCATAGCCTCTAAAATGCTCCAAATGTCGTGTCCAAGGGTGATGAGGTGTTAAAGAAGTTGTAGATGCATGAAATTATGCCTAATTTTCCCTCCCACGTGCATGAGCCATGGCCTCTAAAATGCTCCAAATGCCATGTCCAAGGGTGATGAGGTGTTAAGGAAGGTGTAGATGCATGGAGGATCCAAAGTTTGAGGGTTGTCCTTCAAATACACATCAATATATCCTGTGGGGTTCCAGAATCCAGCTAGGGTGCCATAAAGTGGTCTCCATGCGTCTTCATATGTCAAACAAGGCCTCCTTCTCTCCAGTGTTAGGGCTTCCTCTGGTGCAATAAGCACTCCCTAGCCTCTCAATGGAAGACCATCATCATCCGAAGTCTAAATCAGCTCCTGCCTATCAGCTTGTGTCAAGGACAGCTTGGGGCATGCTAGGTCCAGCGATGTCATCCTGAAGAATCCTTAAAACCATGTCAAAGGTGACCAATGTCCTGGATCTTGGAGGTCCTCTAGGACATATGTCATCTACCAGTGTTGCTAGGATGCTCCAACATCTCAACGTTGCACCCACTTTAGCCAATGTACTTCTTTGAAGGACTTGGGTACATGTGGAGTGGGTGCCCAAAGCCTAGGCTATTGAACCACCTAACAAGAATAACATGGATTCTAGTGAAAGCAACCAGTCGTCAAAGACTAAGACCAATAATTCCCCTAAGTGGACCAAACTTGAATGTCAAGGGCAATTTAATACTTCAAACAACGATCCCTTTCCAAAATCAGGACCAAGATCTTGCCAAAGTGTTTCCTCCCTGGGTAGGAGTGGCTAAAGGTCAACTCTATTAGGTGCTTCCAAGCCCTAAGGTAGGAGTGGCTAAAGGTCAACTCTATTAGGTGCTTCCCACCCCTAAGGGGAAGTAACAGTTCCCTGGTCCACCCTTCAATTGGTAGGTGTTAGTGAATAATAATGTGGTAATGAAGGGGAGATGACTTCATGGTCAAGTACCATGGTTAAGGGGACCAGCTGATGGGGGTGTCCACATTTTGAGTGTACAGATGTGAGGAGGGAGAATTTTGTGGATGCATGAGTTACCAGCTCGGCCTTGGTTTTTCCATCCCTCTTGTGCGTCTTTTACTTCTTCTTGATTATTCCTTTATTACCGCTTATAGCTCAAGGGTTTAGATCTTGATTTGTATGATATAGCAATTTTATTACCCTTTTAAGATGAGTTAGTTTATTGCTCATCGGGGTTGGGACATGCAAGGGTTCCCTATTTGATATAATGGAGCATCATGTGCTCAAAAACCGAGTGATGGCCCTATGAGGTAGGTAGAGCTCATGCTAGGCTTTTTCCCAAGTGCTAATCGTTATGTCCCAAACATCTTTTGCATTTTGATTTTCTCTCATTTGTTTTTATCGTGGCCATGACATGCTTTTTCCTTTTATTTTAGTTGCATCAACCTCCTGGGGCAATTTTTTCGGGACCTAGTCATGGTATGGGAACATGTGAGTGCCAAATCCCCAAGAACCAATTGCAAGTTGCACCCGAAGAATTGAGGTGAGACATGGGACTTGTAATGTGGCATGCAAGGTGTTAAGCATGATATAGGCAAGATGGAACAAGCTATCTCGATTCTCAATCATGGTTTTCCAGGTTGTGCCCCTCCTATAACCCAAAGGGCTTTAAAGGAGGTCCCACTGGACTACGGTCAAAGATTAACTCCCCCAGTAATGTGAGAGAACAAAATTATGGTAAGGGTCTGTCAATTGTCTAGATAACCCCATCATCCATACTAAATGCCTAAAACAAACAAGTAGAAGCACTCGATTGCAAAATGATCAAGTATATTTTGAATAGCAACCTGTTACCCACCATTTTGTAGGTGATATCCCTATGAGAAAAAATTTCTCCAAGATGGTCCTCAGTCAGCAGCCACCAACTAGCTTGTTGTGCCATTTCTCTACCACCTGAGCCATCCATGTGGTCCCTCACCCATCTGTCATGATCGTATGTTTGAAGGTGGGCCTCCCAAACCTAATGTTATACCTTGTCATTTGGTAATTGAGTACTGTAGAAACTTTTGGGCATGGATTAATGGGGGGATTCAGCAGAAAGAGTGGGCTAAGTCTATGCTCTTGTCCCCTAGACCTCTTTTGGTTGTTAACCTTGGACCCTAGTCCCATGGGATCTCTTTTACCAACATTTGGGCTTTAGGGATGGTACTACATGGGAAACCTTGATTTTGGTTGCATGGTACCGCTCCCTCATCCACATATATCACTCCCCTTCTGCTCATTATAACCCCATTCATCATTCCTCCCACCTGGGTCCACAAAGGGTTAGCCTTCCCCTCCCATTTGCCCACACCCTGGGTCGAGCCCGAAGCTTGATGCAACTAAAAAGAAAAGAAAAAGCATAATTGGCCACATTCAACAAGAAAATGTACCACAAAATGCAAAAGACAGTCGAGACAAACACATTTAGCACGTGGGCAAAAGCCAATACATGAGCTCTACCCCATTTCCATGGCCATCGCCCTGGTTCCTATAGGCCCTAGATGAGCCTCCTCTATCATTCAAGAACCCATGATTGTCCCAACCCCTGGTAGGCAATGAACCGCCCCACCTTAAAGGGGGTATCCACTGCTATACTTTACATATCATGCTCTCACTCCTTGAGCCCCAAGCAGTTAACCAAAGAAAAATCATAAAAAGCAAAAGGCATATGAAGAAGGGTGGAAAAATCAAGGCCGGGGTAACTCATGTACCACAATTGCTCCCTCCTATACATTATTTACCCAAGTGTGGGCTTCCCTTTATTAGCTACCCTTGTACCCCGACATGTGGCCCAAGATTGCCCCTTTCATTCCCTATTCCATTCATCTCTTTATCACATGCCACCACCATTTGAAGGATGTACCTTGGACATAATATCCCTTCTAAAGGTAGAAACCACCTAATAGGGTACTTGGTTAACCCCCTTTATAGCTTGGAGACATTAGCACATGCCAAAGCCCAATATGGAAGGGCATGTCGTTATGAAGTGCCCAACTATTGTTTATGGTTTGCAAGCTCTTTAACTCGATTTCTATAAATGACTTGTTGTACTGGAAGGCTAGGGGACACACTGGAGCTTATGTAGGATTGCATATGGTCCCCATTTTGGGTTTGGTCTCCCTATACGGGGTCCTAACCCTCCAAAGGACTACATTAGCACATGTAGGGTGTGTGTAGAGAGCCATGGGCCTCCACATTAGTAGACAACACTCCACAAATCCCCATACACGCTTAGATATTGCTAGAGATTCACCCATTGGACAAGGAAGATGTACATAGTTCACCATGCCCAATCGGCCCCATAGTTGTACCATGCACTTGGAAGATGACCCATGACCTATATGATGATGTGGCGTCACTGCCACCATCATTCGAGCCCTTGCAGATGGTCTACAGGCATCTCTGATCTATTTGGAGACCTATGAGGTTACTTGTGTGCCCCCACACCCATTGGGAGCACCACAAGTTTATTATTTGGAGAACAAGGGGCCAACCCTTGTCCACTACTTTTAGGAGTCTTATTTCTCATTATGGCACCTATGGACTTCATCAAGCCTCTTAGAAGGCCCAACGACATGTATTATTGATTATTCGACCTCTTGAGAGGCTTATTCTTTTGTTTATGAGCTAGTTTGGTGGGCTTGTCACCAAAAGTTAGTTATTTTGCACATTATTTTATTCTAGGGGCTAATGTAGGCCTAATTAGCTAAATCGAACTCATTAGAAGTGTATAAATACAAGTGATGTGAATTCATTTTAGCATCATCACTTGGATTGGACTTGTATCTCTCTTGAGAATTTCGCTATCCTTCTTGGAGGACGAATTTTGGAGCATGGAATGAATTTTGATGTTTGGATTATTTTCTCTTGTCTTGGAGCTTCTTGATTGGCAAATTCTTGATGGTTGGATATACTCTTAATACATGTAAGTACAATTTAATGCTATTTTCTTTTCTATTTTTGTCACATACATTGTTGTTGGGATTTCGCTATACTAGGGCTAATTTACTACATCCATTTATGCGAAGTTGTGGAAATTCGGTTTCTAGATAGTGATGCTTCATGTATGGGCCATGTATTATGAATGAATGTTCCTAGAGATGCTTCTTCATTGAAATTCATCTTGATAAGCCATCAATTTTGCAAAACGAAGTATAAAGTTCTTGAAGTTGCTTTTGTTATTGTCCTAATGCAATGTGAAATTGTCTTTGAGGCCTCCTTGACATAGAAAACTCAATGTCCATAGTCATAATTACTCTTGACTCCAAATCTCCCCAAAGGATTAAGCACTGGTCCGCCATAAGGTGATCACCTTAAACATATTTCTTCTCTTGGTCTAGTCCTCTAGATCTCTTAGGGCATCATCTATCTTGAAAACCACCCACTAAAAAAATTTGATCTCTTGGCATCCTCTGCGTTGGGGTTTCTCCTAGGCACCCTCCAATTTTGAAACAATTCCGATAGTGGGATTGTGAGATACCTCAAGCCCTAGACTCAAGATCAATCTTGCCCTTGGTTTCCTTAGGTAAAAGACCTCACTGGGATCCTCACATTGTCTTGCACTAAAATTTCTTCCTTTGATCCATTTCTCCCTCCGGAATAGGTCGAACATATCCTCGGTTGCTAAACCGTAGCCCCTCGACCTAACCCCAAGTCCACTTGGTCCCGTGTGGTCCCATACACCACTAAGGATAATCCTTCAAGGATCACTTGGAATCCAAGCTTTCACAAGAATTTTAAGGCCTAGGGACCTCCATTATAAGATACATACCCTAAACCTAAACCTTGAAATTCACTTTAAGCCCTTCCTTGAGAGCTTACAACCTTGCCTTCCAAAGCAAGCAAGCCGCATATTTGAGCCTCTCTTGTGAATAGGCTTCCAGGATCACCCCTCACCCTATCATTGGTCCATCCATTTCGTGATCCTTATCATAACAGGTCTCCTCCCATCGGTGAAAGTCCGTAAAGAGCAGAGAGCCTTAGCCAAGGTGACAATGGGCTATTGCTCCATTGTTGCCCTTAGCCTAGTGGTAGTCCTTCAAGGATCCCATTTTAGGACCCCTGCTAGTTTGAGTGGTAACACAACCCACCTTCATCCAAGTGCTAATGCCAGATGATGAGAGGCACATTGTTGTTGCAAGTGGCTGAGGCACGTGGCACATCATCGCCTAATGGTGGCTAGCAGGGGCTGTTGGTTGTTTCACTGACTGGTTGGCTTGTTAAATGTAGGAGAAACTTCCTCCTATGGGGTTACCCATTTTGGTGGATAACAATCCCATTGACCTACTTTTGGTCATTTGTTAGACAATAATATAAGTTTCTTCTTCTTCTATCTCTCTCCCCAACACGTGTGCTCTTCTAAAAATCATACAGCAACTAAGTCCAACCATTTGTTATGTTGAAAAGTGCAACTAGGTTCGGTCTTCATAATGACATGTAATTGTGACTTTTGTAAATGATGTAATGAAGACAATAAAATTATTTTTGTAAGCCTTGCTTCATGGGTTTCATGAGCAAGTGATTTTATTTTAGATGGCTCCCATTGAGAGCCTTAGGATTGATCATTAAAAGTCAAAAAGTCTATGTCATGTATGAAGAACTCTTCTTGGGGATATAACAATGTATATGAGTTTAAAGAGTCTAGAGAGCCCTTCAATGACAAGAACTAATCCACCTCTTGATGTCGGCCTCATTGCCTCAATATGCATAACAATCTCATGTCAGCTCAGCTTTGGAGACACTTCTATTCGTAAGTACATGTCGGCTCAATAGGTCAGACATACCACTATAAATAGCAACCTCGGTCTAGTTCACAGAGACACAGAATTCGGATATTTTCTCTGAGTTTTTTCAGTGATGATGAACAGTGAATAGAGTTCGGATTCTTCTATGATTTTCGAATGGTAGATTACAGTAAGAAGTGCGGATTCCTCTGAGATCTACAGACAAGCAAGAATAGTTCAGAATTCACATACCTCTGAGATTCTCGGTGGATAAGGCAGCAAGACATTTCGTATCTCCACAGAATAGTTTCACTTTATTTTCCGATGGGGCTGTGTTGACCACCACATGTCAACTACCCATAGCAGTACACCCCCTTTTTCGCAAAAGAGATAGCGCTTGATCGACGTGTCTGTGCCATTCGACTGTCATCATCAGCCCGATCATGTTATGTTGTAAACCCAGTTTGCATGTGTAAATTGTAAATGATCTTAGCAGATCTAAGTCATGTATGTAAATTGCCTAGACAAACCTAATTTTCTAGTGATAATCTACATTCCGGAAGGTTTTTTATCTCATTGATCCATGATCGGCAGAGTTTTCCTTTAGCCTAACCCCAAAGCCGGAATGGATTTTGTCATTAGAATCTTAGGGGAATCCTAGTGTGCTTTGGGTCTATGTAAAAGTAATTTGGAAATAATTCTAACTATTTGGTTAGGTTATTACAAATTGCTTGATCTGCTAGATTATCTTTGTGTCGCAAAACTGGGTGGTCTATGAGGGTCTATGTCAAATGGGTTTTCCCCCTTGAGATGTAAAATTGTAAAAGTCATGATGTAAAGTGACTTGAGGGTTAGAAAATGTTTTATCCCTTCATAAGTCCTAAGTCCTAAGTCCTAGGTGATTTTTCCAAAGGCTAGGTTCGAGGATCTAATAATTAAAAATAATAAAAGATATAAATAATAAATAAATAATAATAAAAATTTAAAAAATTAAAAATTAAATTAAATTAAAAATAAATAAATTTGAGAAATAAAATAAAATAATAAAATAATAATAAATCAAAGTTTTGAGGAAATAAATGCAGGGTTTTAATTTTTTAATATATTAAAATGCATTTAAAATTTCGACGGATGAGATTAAAAGAGATTTTGATCCTCATCAACAGTCGAGATCATTTTGACATGGATCACTCGAACTAGCCATTGGAAAATTTTCCTTTAAATAGGGTGTCAGGGTCATTTGAGATCAGATTCGATCTGAGAGTCGTGTGCTAAAGAAAGCTCTCTTGTAATCATTTTTTGTGCAATAAAGAAATACTTTGGGGTTGAAAATCTTGCTGGTATTACTCTTCTGGAAATGTTGTAAAATGTTTTATTTTTCTACATAATTTTATTTTCAGCCATTGATGATAGCTTGATGAAAATTGATTTACAGGTATCTTGTCTGATCTCTGGGGTTTGAATGATAGTTTAATTTCTGAAATATAATGGCAGGTATCTCCATTTGATCTGAATTTCACTGTTGTTTTCTCCCTCTATGTTAATGGTTGATTTAAGTTGTGCAGGATATCCTTAATTTTGAGTTTATCGGGTGTTAGGGGAAGTTCTCGGCTGAACCAGCCAACTCCCAGATTGCGTTTTCTGAAAGAGCCCAGCCAGTTTTGATCCCGGGCTTATCATTTGAATTTTTTTTTTTGAATGCATGAAGGGTTTTTCTGAAGCATCTCACATTAAATTTAAAATTCTGAAAATATTTGTGACATAACGATAAATCTCACTATTTAGAGCCTCTGAGCTGTAATTATTGTAATTATTTAACTGGTTTTAGAGTTTTAAGTTTTGTTTCTTGCACATTTTACTTCTGGGTTTTCTGTTTTTGCCATTGCAAGTTGCAGGACTGAGAAAAAAAATTTGTTTGAAGCCAGATCTAGGCCCTGGAGGGTAAGATCTGGCCTCAGGATCAATTCTTGCAGGGTTTTTCTGAAGAAATCCGAGGCTCTCCAAGCTATCTGTCTGCTGGGGTTTCATTTCCGCAGGAAAATTTTCGAAATTTTTTTTAGGCAGGCTCCTGGATTGTGCCAAGTTTCAGCACTGCTATTTTTCTGCTTAGCTCCTTCCCTCAGCAATCTGCCCAAGTATCATTGTCACACCTCTGGCCAGTCTCTACCGACAGATCTCTTCAAATTTGCGCAAAGTCCTGTTCATCCTACGCAGCTCCATATTTTATCAAGCTGCAAACTGCCCCATTCCTTCCACACTGCAAGTCCATTTCCTATGCGTTGCCTTCTTCCTTACCCATCATCTCTCCCTCCATCAATTTGTTGTTCGGCCCGCCTCCACGTATCCCTCATCCCTTCATCAACCTTCTATTCATCGCTGCCATTTATCTGTTGTCTGCCATTCCCCACGTCCTAGATTATGCCCGCAGCCGTCACACCTCACGCTGACCTGCAAATTCATTACGCTGTCGTCGTCCTGCTCTTCATGTGGATCTCCCCATCACCTGCAAGAAAATTCCCTTGCCCTCTGCCATCACTTGTTGCTGCCTGAGCTTGATCCTCCTACGTGCCGCCTCTTCCTTGCTGAGCGCAATTTCATTGCCTATACGCAGCCCCTAAGCCAGCGTTCGCACTCCTTTCCCTTCCGCAGCTTCGACAGTCTTCGATCCTCTCACCTGCTCCGCCTTCTGCCGTCGAATATCGACAAACCTGCACTTATAAAAATCCCGATTTCTTTTCTTCGCCTTTGTTTGTATAGAGTTAGCGTAGATAGATTTAAGTTTAGATTTTCTCAACTTTTTCCTTTATTTATTTTTTATGTAGTTTCTCTCATGTGTTTCAATTTCATTTTTGTTCATGCGTTAGATTTTTATTTCGATTTAAATTTTTATTCATTTAGGATTTAGATTTAATAATAATCGATTTTCATTTTTGTTGCATATATGATAAGGTGTTAGTTCATTTTAGTTTCAGATTTATTAAATTCTTGTTTTAGTTTTAGATTTAGACTTCTTTAAATTTAGATTTATTTTTGGTTAAAGTTAGATTTTAATAATAAAAAACCATAAAATATAAAAATTATAAAAAGTTTGAAAAAATAAATAAAAAAATCGATTTTCATTTTTTAGATTAGCTGTTAGTTCAAGTTTTTTTTAGTTTTTTTTTTTTTAATAAATCAAAAATCATAAAAAATATAAAAAATCATAAATGTTTAAAAAATAAAAAGGTTACTTTTCATTTTTTTGGGATCTTAGTTTAGAATAGATTTTAGCTTTATTCTGATTTTTAAATTTAAAAAATAAAAAGGGTTCTTTTAGGATTTAGTTTTAATAATTTTAAATTTCATTTAGTTTGTTGTAGTTTTTGCTTAGTTTAGTTTTATTTAAAAATTAAAAATTTTGAAAAAGCTTAACAAAAAATTTGGTGTCTTTCGTGGTATCTATGTTCCACTTTTCTATAGTTAAATGCACTTAAATGTTTATTTAAAGTTAGCTATGTGAAAGTGGTAACTAGTCAGCATTTAAATTTTATGATCATTCAAAGCATTTGAGTTTTCTTGAAATTTAATTGTTGGAACATTGTTAGAACATTGCGCATTTATTGATTATCCCCCATTTGATAAAATTAATCTTTGCTTGGGTTATTTGATGATAAATGATTGCTTTACAAGGTTCATATTTCTGCAACATTTCATAAATAATCATTTAAACATCAACTCCATAAGGCACTGGTACATTAATTTCTAAAATCAATCAGGTGCTTGCAGTGTCTCCCAACCCAACTGGTCTACAGTTGGTCTTCCTTTATCCCGTAGGGTCTACCCCCCTTAACCTCGTGAGACGGATTAAACGGAGAGATCGGGGATCAGGGTGACAGCCCCCGGTCTAAGCATTGTTGCGCTACCCAGACAATCTGTGCGACAACAGGCTGTAACTTATGAAAAGACAATATGGTGACAAAGCATTGAAGGGAATTGGATCCCTCTAGAAGCTCGGATCACAGTGGCAACAAGTCTAAGGCTCGGATCACAGTGACAGCAAGACTATAGCTAAGATCACAGTGATAGTAATATCAGTGAAGTGGACATAATCACAGTATAGATGCTGATCTGTAGTACTTCTGTCTCTGTGCTATATCAAGTGCAAGTAACGCATTATTGATGACATAATAGTTCGTGGTTGGTAACACTATTGTATTATCTCTGTGATAAGGGCTCGTGAAGGAAATAGTGTTGTCAAGGCGGTGATGAAGATAATGATAAGAAGAAGAGGACTTGTGTCTTGGTCTTGGAGTGGCTAATAGGTCAAGGGTCTTGGTCATGGTATTCGTCAATTGAAATCTCTATAAGAAGAATTTGTGCGGGTTTTCCTCTCAAAGAGTGAGAGGTTTTGGCCCTGGCTTATAGCCTATATGCTGTGTCTCTTGTCTATTTATGCTCATGCATTGGTTACTGTTTGATGAAGAAAACCGCTAATAATCTAACATGAAGAAGATCCTAATCTAAACAAGTAAAAAGCATTCACAAGCAGTCACTAATGGAAGAAAAATCACCTAATGCTAATGCCCTAGGTTTCCCAACATGTTAGGCCTTCAAAGTAACATTGCAACTTGTTGGAAATAATATGCCAAGAATGCCAAATCCTAGAGAAAAATCATTGAGCTTGCCCAAACACATCACAAACTGAAAGGTCTACCGTCTGCCAATGCTCAATGAATAAGTGACTATCAAGATTCTAGTTCTACAAATAATACCTAGCTAGTAGCTAGTAATCGGCATGGTGCATCTCCACTTTGCTGCCAAAACAGCTCCTGGGTTCATATCTCCATTAAGCCAAAGCTTTATTTTCTCTGAAAAGGGTGCATACACAACAGGACACAAGACAAAGGCATTTGGCAGACCCCCTCTGCCACGTAGCCCAATGGAACTTCCTGAGGATCACTTTCACTTTTTGTATCTTGCTATGGATGGGAACAGACAAGATGATTAACACACATACATGGCTGCCAGGATTCTGTCAAAAATACTGACTTTCCTAGTGATGGAAACTGCAATGGACCCATTTTGTTACTTTTCTACTAGGTCCTAGGACCCACCTGCATTGTTCAACTGGTCAAATCTCTTTGCCAAAGGGAAGCCCCGGTACCTAGTGATATGTCCTAGTTGAACAGTCTTATATGTCCTAGTTGAACAGTCTTACACCTTCTTGGGAGTTATCATGGATAATCATCTTGTGTAATAATGATAACCTCTTTTTCCACCACATAAAATTTTCCCTTGCTGCCCAGGCAAAGGTGAGGAGGCATTTCAAGAATCCTTCAACTATTTCATAGGACTAGATCTGGAGTAAGCACCAAGCCATGAACAAAGGGTGCATTGAGTAATTGAAAGCCTCCTGCTAGTGATATACATCTGATCTGCCCCTGCATCCCAGTAAATAGCCAATTGTACCCACTACAAATAGGGCGAAACAGGGCATCCCTTTATGATAATCTTAAAAGTTGAATATTAGGACAAACGGCAGTTTTATTTAAGGAGTCTGAACATTCAAAAAAATAAAAAAGACCTAAAGGGCTCTGTAATTAAACATTTATTAAGTTTCTCATTTTCTTAATAAAATAAGTGTTTACATATGAGATAATGAGAAGAATATAATGTAAGTCATATACTACAAACTCAATTATTCTTAAGCACAAACTTTTGGCAAGCAATTAACAGTTGTTGTTGAGATGTTAAGACAACAGGCATTTATGTAGGGAGCAAATCGATTAATATATTCATTTGTGAGTGCTAACTTCCTTTGGTGTATGTAGGGATGTTTGTATTCCAGGGTAATGGTTTTAGCAAAACTGAAAGGAAAAAAAAAACATTTTCAAAGCTACTTACGCAGACAATGATTTATTTGCATGGAGCAACTCTTTGAGGCAGTCCCCATTAGCTTCCTCCTTAGGCAAACACTCAATTCTAGCTAAATCAACCAGTGAAAGCTTGCTATATTGGCACTCCCCAGTGAGGCTGCTAGACAATTGTATATGAATTGTAACAACCCTGAAAATAAGAGAAATGAAAGTATTACATCAGGATATGTTTTAAACATGTAACATAGAGCTTAAGACTTTGACGACTGAGCAACCTTTCAAGAACCAAAATAGAAAGGCAGAAGCAATATTAAAAGGAGGATGAGATGATTTAAAAATACATGTCTACCCTCCAAACAATTTTCCTCTAAATTTTATAGCATTTAGTATTTGAAAGCTTTTGTTTGATAATAGTTTCAAAGAGAGTGTTGTGACACAGCTTGTTGCACGAAGGCAACATACAAATGAGAATAGCTGCATTCTTCAACATTCATGGCGTCTATTCCTGGGTTTTGTATTCCCAATTTTAGCACACTCAAAAAGTCAGTTGGATTTTCAACTTTTTCCTGTACAAGTTCAACAGAAAACTCTGTTGGACCCATACATATTTTTGAGGGATTTTCACTGGTGTTGGAAAGCAAATCATGAACCTGCATACATGTCCAAACTTGAAATAAGTCACGTGTATGCAAAGCATCTATGACAAGAATGTATTAAATCTGCAATGTATATATACTAAAGTGCTGAATCATAAGCGTGAAACTTACACTCTTGGTTGACAAAAATTAACAAGAAAGAACAGGTAATTAAATAAGGAAATTATAGACCATCAGATATCTGATGTTATAATCATTTCAAACATATGCAGTAACAAACCTCCTCATTGTGGAGCTCAAACATTGAAACATGGAAGTCGATTTTAGAAGAATATGCGTTAGCATTAGAAAAATCGAATAGCTCCTCAAACACCCTAAAATAAAGTCCGCGGTCATGGCTTGAACCTTCCTGCACAATACCAAAGCCAGTCCATATAACAGCATTTCTCAAGATTCAGCCAAATGATCACAACATAAAGGGATTCAATAAGGATTATGTTCAGCCAATTGAATATACAAAGTCAATTCAGTTGCCTTACAAAGAAATCAATTGAAAATATGCAAAAACTTGGGATTGCCCAAATTGTCAAAGAACAGGAACACATGAATTAAACAAGCTACTAAGGAAAAGTATTCAATTTCAGGCCAAAAGCATATGAAATTATACATAATCTAGTTGTAACATGTTAAAGGTATTAAGATTGTAGAACACATGTTTTGCAAAATCATCGATGTTTATTTCTTGCCAGTAGAGACCCGCCAAATTATAGTTTTAAACTTGGAATCGGTCAAGGGTCAACTTAGGCTCAGATTTACTTGGAGTCTTGGACCAATCTGATTTCAATGACTCAGTCCACTAAAAATACATAAAATAATGAAATTTTAATGAACATATTTGTTTTAAGAATTCTGAATCATTATAGAAAAAATTTGCAAAGTCTGCTCATGAATATAGCATGTAAGGGTGTTATGTCCCCATTTTTATTCTTCTTCATAGTACAGCCAGGGTAGATTTCTAGGTCAATTGAGCAAGTTTATGTCATCAAGGGTCCCGATGGAGTGTTGAGGAGTTTTTATGGGATTTGATGGCATTCGCTTGGCATATTCCATCATCCGCACAGTTTGCCTTTCATTCCGTCGCATTCCGACAACTTTCCAAAATCAGCATTATTATTGGGCATAACTTAATTAATTATGCTCGAGGTGGCATTCCAGGGAGATTAATTGATGGAACACCTCAGCGTAATAGTTTGTTGGAGAGACATAGATTGCAAAGACGATGGACCCATGAAAATAAAAGCAGAGGCACTCATGAGAATACTGGAACAAAGGATGATTCTTGTTACTGAGGGGCAGGACCAGCTAAGGTGGGGCAACAATAAAAAAGGCATCTTTAATATCAAAGAGGCTAAAGGTATTCTCTTGGAGCTGGAGTCCCAGGCTCAGGACAGAATTTGGCTGAACCTATGGAGACATCAAGGGTGGATGAAGATCAAACTCTTCATGTGGCTGGTGTATCACAAAAAGATCTTGACTTGGGACAACATCCGGAAAAGGGGTTTCCTAGGGCCTTCCAGATGCCAGCTCTGTGAAGCCCAAGAGGAGACCATGGAACATCTTCTCAATAGCTGCACTTTCACTTCTAGGTTATGGGACACATTTGCCACCATTTTCCAAAAAACGGATAGGGACAAAGAGAGTATCATCAATACCTGAGCAATTGGAGAAGAAATTTTTCAAACAATGAAGTTCTTAACTATGTTTGGGCTCTCATGCCAAGCTTCATTATATGGAACGTCTGGAAGGAAAGAAACAAGAGAATTTTCAAAAATAAAAAGAATCCTTCTCTTAGCCTGTTTGAGCAGGTCTTAAAACAACTTAAGGAAACGATTGGCACCACAGTGAGAAATCTTCCCAATAATCCTCCCTCAGAGGCTGATAAGGAAATTCTCAGGCAGTTGGATATGCAAAGGATCATCCCACAAGCCCTGAATAGGAAAGTTTTCCTAAAGGAAACTGAAAAGGAGTTCTGGCATCCTCCCCCGAGAGGTTTTTTGAAATACAATATAGATGGAGCTTCAAAAGGTAATCCGGGATCTGCAGGTTTTGGAGGGGTTCTGCGAGATGAAGATGGGAGTATTTTATCTCTCTTCCATGGTCATTTAGGAAAAGCTACCAATAATATGGCGGAACTAATGGCTCTGGAGCAATGTTTAGATTATCTACAACAAGACAATTGCTTAAATGTGGTGATAGAAGCGGATTCTGAGTTAGTCATTAACTCGATCAAAAGAATCAGTTGTGGAACAGAGCCAGAGAAAGTCTCTAATCACTGGAGATTAATCCAAGTCTTTCAAAGAATTCAGGGTCACCTTCAGGGACTACGTACGGTAAAATTCAACCACGTGTGCAGAAAGGCCAATAAGCTAGCGGATATACTGGCAAACCAAGGGGTAAACTGTAAGGAACGCTCTGTTTCAATGGGATGGCAAGTAGTGCCTCAGGGTAGTCTGAAAATTCTCTGTCACACTCAAGCAGAAGAGGATAGAGAAGTGTATAGAAACAAAACTACAAAAGCAAGATAGCTATGATTTGGCCTCTGCATGTTTCCCTAATTTTGGTCGAGCAGGTCTCTGGTAAGAGGCAGGCATCGAATGGTCTCAGCAACACAAGTAATTCCATCTTCAAAATTCCGTGGGGTATTGTGGAAGGAATTCTCAGGTTAATGGGTGTTAAGTACAGGTTCAGTTTCGGGTTCAGGAACCTGAGCTTGTTGACGAAGGAAGGGTATCAGGGCTTCTCCGGCGGCAGCAGTATTCCTTTTTCCACTCTTCAGAAGACAAAACCTCTCATTGAGGGGTATTTGCTTGATCGCTCTCCTCTCAAGCAGGAAGTGGATTTCGCGATGTGGGAGCGATCCCATACTGCTTCTGACACGTGGTGGGGGGTCGGTATGGTAAACCACCCTCATCGCATGCTAAAGATCGTCACCATAAAGCAGTGCGATATCGCCAGCATCCGTCGGATCTCAGGGTTTGGATCAACGATCAGGAATGATCGTGCTATTTTGTGGGACCCGATCTTAAGTTATACGATGGTGTTATTTCATTTCAAGTACGATGGCAGTGTTATCTTCCGTGCTATTCTCGCTTCAAGCATGGATCTGGTTGATTTCGGGCGAACTTCCTGCACGAGGGTTATCCCCCCCGGTGGACCCGAAATCCTTCTTTGGTGGTCTATATTTTCTCATCGGGTTCGTTTCCCAAATTAAAGTGGGTGCATGTTTCTGTTCCAAGATGAAGCCTTGTCCGTCAGATTGCTGAAGGAGGATGGTACGGTTTTGGCAATTGTTAATAATCTGAAGGACTAGTAGTTTTGTTGGTGGGCCCTTGGCTTAGTTGAGAGCTTAGGCTCGGTACCCAAAACTTTGGGCGGCTAGTTAACTCTAGGGCCCGCATCTTTTTTGGGTATATTGTAATTTATGTAATCTATTTTTACCAATTCTTTTGAATAGAAGGACCGACTCTCGCTTAAGCAAAAAAAAAAACTTCTTTTTTGTATTTAGAATAAAGGACCCTAGAGTTTCCATCTAAGTTGCACGAAACGGGGAAACGGGGAAGCGAAACGAAACGCGGAAGCGAAACGAAACGCGACCTCCCCAAATTTTGGAAACGGGGAAACGCAAATATATATAATAATATATATATATATATATATATTAAAAACATTTAAAAATTATTAATATATATATGTGCAATCATAAAGCATTAATGATACATTTACTTAAACATTTTAACATTAAGATTAAGATTAAATGGTTTCTAGAACAGCTTAGAAACCCTAAAAAAATTTACAAACTAATTAGAAAAAAAGAAAAATTAAAAAACAAGTGATTTTTTGGAGGAAACGGGGCCCGTACGGCCGGAAACGCGTTTCCAGGCCGTACGGTACGCGGAAACGCGTTTCCGTTTCGTTTCCGTACGGAAACGGACCCTACCCCTGCGTTTCCTGCAACTTAGGTTTCCATCCAGGGTGAGCCCAAAACAATGTCACCTAGATCACTCCATAGAGATTGAACAGAGAATTGTGATATAAAAGTATAATCGCCAATGTTTAATTGTAATTCGGTTATGTCATATTGTTTTCTACCCAAGCAGTCTAAACTCTCAATTATGTTAGACTCCAGAATCACCAATTGGTTAGCAAGGTTAGAGTTTATATAATTTTTCCCTTCAGTGGGAGAGATAGAAATAATAACATATTTTCCTGCAAGAGTCCCTTTAATTCTGAATAGCACTGGAGCAGCGCAACGTGAGGTTCCAAAAAATCTTCCTTCCTTTAGTTTCGAACTAGATGCCATTTTGCTGAGATGAACTTTCTTCAAATTCACCCTTTTTAACTATATATTTTCCTTGATAATTTTAACTATTTTTTTAAATAACTCTGAACTCCCACTTCTTTTTTGTTTTAATTTTAAATTATATTCAAACTTCCTTTATATTTAAGAGTAGAGGATTATACTTCCTAACCCTTTTTTTTAATTTAATCCTTAATAACAACACCCTTATAACTTTTTCAAAAATGTTGTAAACTCTTTACCCTTGCTCACAAATTAAGGAAATGTGTTATGAGGATTTAATTTGTCGGAACTACACGTATGAACCCCTTGTCCCTTCCGTGAACGGTCACGACTGCATCTAATAATTTTTTGAGTTTATGATTTGTAGATTTGAGTTTTGCTCTATTCTAGCTTTTAGTCAATTTCTCTTGAACAATAATTGTATGTGTATTGTGGCATAAAATGCGGTGGCTGACTATCAACGATCGAGCAGTGACGGTGGAAGCGTGTGTGTACAGTGGCAGACATCCACAGAAATGGCAACAGCCACAAATGGCATAGGTATGCCAAGGAAGAGCGAGCAGCAACAGTGTTGCACGAAGGCTATAAACATAGCAAATAGAGAGGATGGAATATGGTGGTAGTCTGTAGTTGCGGATAGGGTCGGGCTCCAATGGCAGTGGATGTCGGTGGCTAGAGGGGTTGTCGGTGGAATGGGACCGTTGATGGTGTGGTTTGTGGGTGCTTGGGATGGACCCTTCGACGATGTTGGTGGCAGTGTAGGGATTAGGTTGACCACATGCGAATTGTAGTTGGGGTTTTTTTTTTAATATAATTTTTTTATTTTATTTTTAATACAATTTTTTTATTTTTATTTTTTTAATAACTTTTTTTAATTTTATTTTTATATAACTTTTTAATTTTTTTAATATTATTTTTTTTTTTTTATGATATTTTTTATATATGATTTTTTATTTTATTTTTTTATTTATGATATTTTTTATATATGATTTTTTTATTTTTTATTATTATTATTATTAAAATATATATATATATATATATATATATATATATTTAATGGGCAAAGTCCAATTGGCGAAAATGGAGAAACTCCACAAACATGTAGCGAAATGCTTCAATAGCAATGAAGTTGACGAATTTCGACGGTCAAAGACCTGGATCGAAGAATGTGCTCTGTGCAGCGGTGGAGCGGCCAGAGGATTGAACCGCTCTGATACCAAATGAAGCAAACAAAGTTCGTTCTTCAAATTAATTACTCCAGAAGATTTGGAATATAAAGATATCCATGAGGATACAAATATTATATATTAAATGTATGAAGAATGATTCAAATGATAGCAAGAGGTCTGCTTATATACATGCAAGTGCCTCTTCAACCTAATTACTAATTAACTAGGCAATATCAATTATTATCATTGACATTATTTCCTATATATTTATTCATAACATAGGCAGATCAGGCAGGGCCAAGTTTGTTGGTCTAATTGGAGACTTGACAAGAGGGTAGTTTGACCAGATTCGACCATCGTATTGTTGTTTAGTTTGACCATCATATTTGACTAGAATAATTAGGTGTGTCTCTTGTTTAACTAAAGAATTTCTCTAAGGAAAAGGTTGTTGGGTTTTCCCCCCCAAGTGGGTCTTCCCAGGGCAAATCTTGTGTTGTCTTTGTGCATTGTGATCTCTACTTTCCTACTACTTTTATGGTTGAATTCCTTAAGTGTAATTGCTTAATCATAATCTGAAAGTGCTAAAAGAATATCTATATCATTAGAAGTAATTTTCAGTTTTCAGAAATTTGTGCTTGTTATCTATTGCACTTGAAAATTCAACATTAAGCACCAGGAAGAATCAAAAAGAAACCAAAATGCAAATCTCACTGCTTAAAAGATATGGAATTAAGATGGATCTATGCTAGTTTATCTTATCATTATATATATTTCTACGTTATGTAACTAATGGGCAGCTTTTTATTTTCCTTTTATATTACAAACTTCAACCTAAGTCACATGACACGAGGACACGAGACACGGAGGACACGTAAATACGAGGTATTCAATACGAAACGCAGCGACCTGGAAACAGGACACGGGGGACACGTTTTATATATATTTAATAAAAATATATATATATATATATATAGATATATATATATACCGAAATATAGTTTTTTATCCATATTAAATTGCAGGTTGCAGCTTATCTAATCAAATTAAAATATAATTACTTCTCAAAGTTCATAGTTCACTTTAAAAAAATAAATAGAATCAAAATTTACAACTTACAAGCACATAAGAAACTAAGTAGTAACTTAGTAAGTACTTACTACTAATTATAAATTTAGAACTTAGATATTAAAACCATAAAATGCAGATTTTCCATTAAGTCATCAAAATCAAAATGTATCACTGTTCAGTGTTTAAGGCTAAAACTTATTCTGACATTAGAAAGGGAACAAAGATTAACACATTTACAGGTCTTCAGTGATTCCCTCCTAATTATAATATGGATGAGGAAGGAGTATGTACTATGTAACAAGAAACTTCACTTTGCAAACTCTCTTTGATAAGACACGGGCATTAGAAGCAACTTTTTCATATATCACATTCAAGCACGTCTACAGGGAGTGAAATTAGGAAGCTGATGGTGGACTATCAAAGGATGGACTGAACCTCGCCAGAGGAGAACGGATTATAATGGACAAACAAGATCATCATATCTCTGTTTACTCCTGTGCAACTTTTTTAAAGCCTTTTTATATTTTCATACTGCGGAACTTAATGTAATATTCTGACTTTTAGATGTATAAGGACACTGTCGTTTTTGCTTTTGAGGGCCAGCGGCCTATGCTCGGACCAGATACTTATCTCTGATAATATCCTTTTCTGTCAATGTCATTGGATGATATACTCCTGATCAGCATGAAGGAACATTACCATGTAAAAATGTAGAATCTAAAACCATGTTTTTTTTTCAATACGTATTCAAAACATCGAAATACGTTAGGGCAACGTATTCTATGTACAAAATACGCGTATTCAAAATTTATGACACGAATGGAAAACGTCGAATACGTATTCGATTTTTATGACACGTTAAAAATCGTATTGGACACGTATTAGGGCCGTTTTCGTGTCCAATACGTAAAATACGGGACACGGGACCCTAGGGGACATGTCCTGTGACTTAGACTTCAACATTATTATTTTATTCTTTACATTATGGACCTCAACATATTTTTCATTTTGGTTTAATTGTTACACACACAAGAATATACACATCTCATCCATATTGGACAGTAGAGTGGACAGCACTTTTCTCAATTCAATTATCTTTACTCCATAATAAAAGCATCTCACATCATGTGTCATTGTCTCATCATTATTGTTTTACTATTATCAAAGTCTCTAGAATTCCTGTTTGGCAGAAACAAAGTCGATGTTTTACAATTTTAAGCGCCATTAGCATTCTACTATTCTAGTCATTGAATTTATTTCATCCTTCAACAGAAGATCAAGACTAAAATGAGAATATTCTCTCACAATACAACAAAGAAAAAATCCCTGTTATTCCTGAGATTCGGTTCATATAGAACATTAAACTGACCAGTCAATGGACAGAAATCTATTGATTTCCAATGATGTTATTTGTTTAAGAAATATATTTATTTAGTAAACGTTATTACATCAATGGTGGATATTGACAAACTATACAAATGTTGATTTCAGAGAGAGAGAAACACACCATTGTATATGTTTTCCCAGAGCCCATTTGGCCATAAGCAAATACAGAGACGTTGTATCCATCAAAAGCAGACCGTACTAAAGGCTGAACATCTTGAAAGAAATCCCCTGCATCCGTTACAAAACATCTGATGGTCATACTTATTACATGATCTTTATTCTTCCACAAAAACAGTTAGATTCATTATTGAACGGCTTCAGTAGTTGAGTTTTCTTCACAAACAGCATTGTTTCATTTGTATTCCCTGTATATTGCCAGTTACTTGTACAGTACATAGAAGTTACTTCGGTACAAGTCCTTGGAATCAAATTAGTTTCTTCTTAAAACCCAATCTTACTAATTTCTGTAATAATCATATTGCAAGTGGAATTTACTTTACCAGGGCACCTTAATATTAAACAAGGCTCATAATGCAAGAGCTGATTCCTTAAGTCCAATGATAAATGAAAGGGAAGTCCCTAACCAGTCCTGAAATCGACAGAACTTTAGATGGTAAACAAAAATTTATCGTTGATTACCTTCGCCAACATGAGGTCCATAAACTCTGTCAAATTCAAAATCCTTTTTAGAACTTGTAACAGGATCACCACCAAGATTTATACGTATCGTAAAATCATCAGGAAATTCTATTGCTGGTACACCCTCATCCTCAAACAGAGGGCGAACACAGCAAAATACCCTTATATTTCCTGCAATGATCTAACACATAATTAAAAGATCCGTACATTCATTTCTCAACCAGAAAAAGAACATAAGCTACAATCATGGACTGTAAAATACTATTCCTGCATAAGAAGAAAGGTAATGACCCAAAATTATTGATTTGAAATGAAACATGTAAATTGATTAATTAGCCCTAAAAATGTTAGACAGAAGAGTTCATAACATGTCCTGTCAATAATTATTACCTTTTATAGTTACTAATTCATTAAATAGTTTCTTCCTTTCTGAGACCAATGAAGCGATTCTGGCCTCAGTTTCTAGAGCAATCTGATCTGCAAGCATGAAACAACTTAAATCACAGGGCTGACAACATGAATGCCAAAAAAGAGAAAAGCAATTCTTCCAATAATGAATGAGTTCAGAAAATTGCATAAAGAAAAACATAATAATATAAATTTATAGTGCACAGTGCATTTACAAGTGAAAACAAGAATTCCATTTAAATACCAAAGCAGTTAAAATGAATGATCATTATTTACAAACTTTATTATAAAGGGAAACACAACACTACATCTAATATAAAATTATTATTTTTTTCCAAGAAACACAGGCGCTATTTTCGTGAGAGCTATAGAGACTTTCCATTAATACTTGACTAACACAAGGCCATGAAGCAGTCGCCATGCTACATACAAAGGTAAATAATGTGATATGCCATCTCAAATGCCACATGCTCGTATTTAAGCCACAAAAGGACCCAAATTGCAAAGGGTCTACATTGTAAAATTGAAATTGAACTTTGCTTTAATGTGTTAAATTTCCTTTACCCCAGGAAACAGGAAAAATATTTCCTGGTAATTCCTTGCTGTAAATTAAATTAAATTGCAGATTACTGAATAAATTGCATAGCTGAATTTTTAACAGTGAATAAAATCAAAAATCAATAGAAGCAAAATGAGCAAATCTTACACATGCACCCACAGAAATTTCTGCCCTTCAAATCTGTTATTCATTCATTAAATATCTCAGCATACAAGGGCTCACTTACTAAAAAATGACCCTCTAAGGAAAAATACAAGCTGCCGCAATTTTTTGAAAATTAATTGTCCCAAGTTCTAGCTTGAGTGGTTGGGAGCACAGTTTGTTCTCCCTCCACCCAGGTTCAATACCTGCAAGGGGACATGTTGGCCCATTGTATTAAGGCTAAAAGGGTAGACTACCCCACTACAAAGGATGTCTCGGTCCTTCTAAGTCATAAGTTACCTATTTGGCCCTAGCTTGCAGGATGCTGGCACTAGCCTAGGGGTTATAGTGGCAGCCACCAAATTTGAACATGGGCCTCGCCAAGGTAATCCCAATGAGTTACTGATTCCCCGAGATCTTTAAAAAAAAAAATCTGAAAATTAATTGGGCACCTGTACGACCTGTACAGTCCTCAAAAATTCATGGAACAATCCTCCACCTTGCTCTGATCTGCTGTAAATCTTGTACAGACTATGCATGGCCTGCACAATGCTGCCGCTCCCTGGCTCGTTCGTGTGATCTGCCTCACATATCATGTAAGAGTTGTCATTTGCTGCTGCTCTGTATGATCCACATTGGTGTCTTTTCACCTGCAAAACTTGGTGTATGGCTGTGAGGGGGGCTGATCTCTCCTGCTGCAATTTTTCTGCTTGTTGTCTTCTCTCCTCCAGAACTTGCACACTTGGATGAAAGTCCTTCTTCACCCAATCACTGACATCCTCACTATCTCACTATGTCTTGTGCTCACTTTTGTTGTGTCTTCCTCCTTCACCTAGCCTTGCTTTTATAAGCTTGAGTTGTTGACTGAATCCATAACCCTAATCTCCAAAGTGATTAATGGTTGAGATTAGATCTCACCTCACTTGAGATCAATGGTTAGGATTCATCTAATTCACTAATGCAAAAACCTTTGCATTTCATTAGATTAAACTCACATTTTTCTTATAAAACACTTAATTTAATTATTCCATTAAATAAAGTAATTTTGCTAAGGTTCAAGGCTTTGGATGACTTCCACGCATCTAGACACTTAGACGTATACAAAAGGACCAGTCTGATGCTACAATCATCAACACTACATCTTAGCAAAGAAGGTACGTCTCAAAGAGCCACATGGAACCAGCTTTCCCTTCAGTCCTGGCACAATGTCCCATGCATCATCCTTCACCATGGTATTCCTCCAAAGTTCCTGGTCTATTGTCTCATAGATGATGTTACTTATCAATGCCATGTAGTTCGAAAACCTCTTCGAAAGACTTGTCTCCCTAAGTGTGCTCCTAAAAGCCTCAACATGCTCCTAAGCATCCCTCAATGTCTCCTCAAACCACTTGGGTCTCCTAACAGAACTAGAAGAAGCTATTAACTCCTCCCCACCTAAAGGTTGACTCCCTAAGCTAAAAGTCTCTAAACATTGTTCTCCCTTTGGAGCCCCTCATCCTCTATCACCATGTTGGAATTTCTAAGTCTGACACGTTAGAAACCCTTCATGCTCTTTACTGATTTATTCCTACCTACTTGCTTTGTTAATTAACAGGTTATTTACCATGTAAATACTGGAAATAAATACAAGTACATGCTCAACACATTACATATCATCAACTGAAGGAAATAGAAGCAAGCACACAAGTGACACCATTGTTTTTGGACTAATGTCCCCAGAAAAACCCAATGTGGGAAAACCGATGCTACTATCTGAGGGTTTGATTTATTAAGCAGTTTCAGAATACAATCTAGGTGCCAAATCCAGCTCACCCAACAGAGAAAAATCTCAACAGTAGTACCTCTCTACTCGAAAGCAGATATTCCAGTTGAAACCCCGGATAAACACTCTGGCAGCTCCACAGCTCCAATCTGCCCCACGAAACCCTAGCGTCAGCCTCTAGGGACAGCGTCAACCTCTCTCTGGCCCAACATTAGTCCAGCGTCACTCTGGCTTGGCATACGTCAGCCTCTGGTGGCACTGCATTAGCCCTTTGGCCCTCTGTGTCACCCACGCTAACCCTATGAGGCTCTGTGTGAGCCCTGGCTGCCTCTGCGTGAGCCCTGGCTACCTCTGCGTGAACCCCTGGCTACTTCTGCGTCCCTCTCTCCGGCTACTGCGCGGATCCTCCTGGTAATATCTCTGCCTCTTTGCTTCTATATTCACTGCCCCTCAGCTGCAACTCTGATCACTCTCTCAACTTTCTCCACAAACCTAGCCCCAGAAAGTCGAAATCTTGATCTCTTGGTGTGTTCTCCAAGTGACCTTCAAGCCTCCTCTTATACTTTTCTCGTTGACAAATCAGTGGCCGATATTAAGTCCCTAATCAACGGCTAAGATTAGATCTGGCTTGATCCATGACTTTTGGACCATTCTAACACAGTTTTATATTAATTCACATTAATATTTTATTTTCCCTAAGTTTAGACTTAGGGACTCAATTAAAAATATTAATTATTTTAATATCTCCCAAATTGTTTAGAATCTACCCAAACCCTTTCTGGGTATTGGAGATCTCATGTGCCTTAGCCTCTCCATCGATTTTCGTGGCTAGAGCACATCCGATGCTACCCCAAATCAACACATCGTTGGTGGCAACTCATGAGACTTCCTAGATACCAAGTTCTACTCGAACTTAACATCTCTCCTCACAACTATCTTCTTTTGCACCGGTATGAAGAGACTATAAGTTTTTGAGGTCTTGTTGCATCCCACAAATATATCATTCTCTCCCAAAGGCTCCATCGTTGTCCTCTTCTCCACGGGAACATGGGTGTATATTAGACAACCAAATATCCTCAAATGTCATATCTCTAGTTTCACCCCAATGAATGCCTCCCCAGGAGTCATGTTCCCCAGTGTCTTGTGAGGACTCTTATTTTGCACATATGGTGTTGTGTTACATGCCTCTGCCAAGAGGAACATAGGCAAATCTTGGTCATATATCATAGCCTTGGCAAAACCAATGATGGACCAATTCTTTCTCTCTACAACCCCATTTTGTTGAGGGTTGTATGAGATTGCCATCTCCCTTTTGATCCCTGCCTCCTTGCAAAACCCTGTAAGTCAATGGAGGTCTACTCACCCCCATTATTCAACCTCAAGACCTTGATCCTCTTCTTTGTATGGTTCTCACTTGGGCCTTGAACTCCCAAAATCAACTAAAGGCCTTATCGTTGGTCTTCACAAAGAAGATCCAAGTTTTCCTAGAAATCTCATCAATGAAAGTCACATGTTACAATGCACTACACAACCCCATTATTCAACCTCGAGACCTTGATCCTCTTCTCTATCTGGTTCTCCACTTGGTCCTTGAACTCCCAAAATCAACTGAAGACCTTATCATTGGTCTTCATAAAGATCCCAGTTTTCCTTGAATCTCATCAATGAAAGTCACATGGTATAATGCACTAATGTCACTAACATCGATCCAATCACATCTAATTGTATAGTATCCAAGATCCTCCTGGACCTACTTTCGTTGCTTGGAAAAGAAGCCTTGCATTCTTGCCAAGTGGACACCCTATGTTAAAATTGGCAACTAGGGCCAAACTCCACATGGGTCATCTTATTTATGACAGCAGATATTTTTCTTGGATTCCTCTCTCCGAGAGGTGTAGGATTGATCTAAAGATCATCCCATTCTAACATGTACAAATGAAGTTATGAATTTATTTTGATTATGGACAAATTGTCAAGGTCGGCCAACAAACTCATGTAGGCTCAGAAGCCCAACAGTCACGTCTATTCATCCTCAACATTTGCCTATAAATACATGATGCCTCCTCCTCATTTGGACACACTTCACTTCTCACACATCTCTCTCTCCTCACATGATTGGGTACGGATTTCTGGGCAGCCTCTCCACACGTGCGAAGAAGAAGATAGTCATTTTCTGTTTTGGGCATTAACCAGCGTTGACTGAATTTCAGGAAGGGTTTTGACCTATTTGACTATGTTCTTGGGAGGGAAATCTCTATTTGGGCACAAAAATCGAGGCATTCCATATTGTTTGACCAGCGTTGACTGCAGAGAATTGACCGCAGGTTTGACTTCTGCATTGACCAAGTTAGACTCTGATTTTCGGGACTGTTTTGGGCTGATTAGACTTGCTGTTGGAGGCCGAAACTTGACTGGGTTTGACTAAGCTGAATTGAGGAAGAAAATCTGCCCTGTTGACCAGCGTTGACTTTTCTCATTAGGGCTCTTTTGTTGTTGTTATAAATTATCAGACTTTGTAAATTGTACTATCTCTCTCTGTTGAACTATTGAAGACTAAAAGAAGATTTGATCAAGGGTTCCCCACATTGGGGTTTGTCCCTGGCTGGTGCCACATCTTGTGTCCTCTTGTCTTGGCTTGTCTTCTACTATTTATGTTTATGTTCTATCAGCATTTTACTTACATGTTTATGTGATTGCTAAACTGAAATTGATATTGGGCTCACAAAGAAATTGAAGTAAAATTGCTCTAAAGCATAGAACATACCATTGTTGCCTAAAATTAACCCCTTATAAACATGCAATGTTGCTCAATACTGAATTATGGAAAACTAGTGACAATCTCCCACAAGATCACCAATGCCCTGTAGTGCAAGTGTCCCATCCTCCTATGCATACCTCACACAAGTTATCATTGTCATGCACCAGTGACTAAACAAGCTTATCATTCAACCTATATAAGTTTCCCCCTCTAAAATCGAATGCTATTGTTGTGTCAAGGCCATAATCCTTTCAACAAATGAGCAATTTCCCATTCTTGAACATTACTAAAAATCCCTTGTCCTCCATAACTGATATTAAGAGCAAGTTATTCTTCAATCTTGGTACATTGCACATGTCCTTGACCTCTAATGTTCTGCCTAACTCTCCCTTCACTACATACTTGGCATCATCACCAAGCTCCACATGAATCCCTAAGACTTACTCCATCAAACTGCTAAACAACTCATGTGCTTTTGTCATATGGGATGATGCACCATGGTCCAAGTACTAAGCACTCCTAGTGATGGTGTTGATAGAAAGGCAAGAGACTAATGACAATTCCTTCTCGAACTTTGCTGCAAACTCATTTAGTTGTGTCGCTAATGATGTTGTGGTCTACTGCAACTTCCCCTTCCCCTCCTTCTCCAAACCCTATGATGCATGGTGCCCATTCTTGTGGCAAAGTCTTTCTTCTTCCCTGGCTAAAAGGTTGCCCCCTCATTGGTACCCTTGGAACCCTTCCCTTTGCCCTTCTTGGCCTAACTGACTAGGGATAGGTTCTCCTCTCCATTTCCTTGCCTATTGGCCTTAGACTCTTGTCAATCCTCCTCCTTGATGCAATAATCCCAAAGTCTCTCCTAATTGAGAAGTTTCTCCCAAGTGGAAAATCCCTTGACAAATGGTTCCCATGGCTTGGTGAAACCATTCAATGAGTTCTACATCCTCCTCTATCTCCCCAATGCAAGTTCATCACATATTTTTGTGATCCTCATGAAGTAGCTAGTAATGTTATCAAAGTTCAAACCTTGACATATACACAGATCTAAGCTTGATCCTCAAGATTATCTTCTTGTTCGTGTTGTCACTCTAGAACGGGTCCACTAGAACCTTGAACATCTCTCTAGTTGATTGCTTTTTTGCCAAGTGAGGGATTAAATGATCCTTCACGGCATCCATTATCACTCTCTGCTCTTATGTCCTTTTCATGAGCTTCCTTAAGTGTTGCATCTAACAATGCAAGAACAACCTTTTCTATAATCTCCTAAAGGTCATGCTCCTTCAAAAGCAAGGTTACCCTTACCTTCCAAGACAAGAAATTAAATACTCCATCTAACCCATCTTCAAGCCAAAGACTAGTTGTTGCCATTTCTAGATTTGACAAAAAGTTGTTGTGTGCTTATTCCTTCAAGCACCCACAAGAATAAAAAATATTGTTGGTTTATAAATTTGCTAAGATCTCCTCGCATATCCGATAGATCTACTGCAAAATTCTGTGGATTTGTGTTTTAGTCCTTTAAAACACCCACAAAAATTTAATTTCTACCAAAACCTTGATAGGTACGACCTCCCTCTGTCCAATTGAAGTATGGCCTCCACCAATCCCACTATTGACTAATCTATGCAGAGCTTTGAAATCGGGCTCCTCTCATAGTGTGAGCTCTGATACCATTTCAAATTCCCTTAAACCCCAATCAACATGAAAAATATTTCCTAGTAATTCCTTCTTGTAAAGCAAGTTAAACTCCAAAATTACTGAATAAATTGCACAATTGGGATTTTAACAATAAATAAAATCAAAACTCAGCAAAAGGAAAATGATCCAATCTCCCACATGCACGTATAGAAAATTTTTCCCTTCAAATTTATTGTTCATTAATTAAATATCTCAACGTATAGGGGCTCCCTTACTGGAAAAGGGCCCTTTAAGGAAAAATACAAGTTGCAACAATTTTCTAAAAAATAGTTGGGCATCTATATGATATATCGCTTGTACAACCCTCAGAAACTCCCAAAACAACCCTCTCCCTTGTTGATCTAATGTACAACCTATACGAACTATGTGCAGCTTGTTTTACGGCCAGCACATGCAGCCTGTAGTGCAACCCGTCTACCACTGCTACTACTTGGTTTGCTCATGCGACCTACCTCACATGTCATACTCACATATAAGTGTTGTTCATTGTTGCAAACCTTCACGAGCGTACTTTCACCTAGGAAACTAGTTGTATAGCTGCATGAAGGGTTGATCTCTCCTACTACAATTTTTGTATTTGTTGTCATCTCTCCTCTAGAGCCTTCACACTTGGATGAAAGTCCTTCACCAATTATTGATATCCTCACTATCTCATGGTGTCTTGTGTTGACTGTTCTCATGTCTTCCTCCTTCACCTAGCCTTGCTTTTATAAGTTTGTGTTTGACCTAATCCATAACCCTAATCTCCGAAGTGATTAACAATTGAGATTAAATCTCACCTCACTTGAGATCAATGGCCAAGATTCATCTAATTCACTAGCGCAAATAACCTTTACATTTCATTAGATTAAATTCATGTTTGCATTTCATGTTGCTTTTGTACTTATTTTTCAAATAACCAGGCTATGTTTGGTAATATTTTTTATCATTTTCTTCCAACTCTTGTACAATACAGAAATCCATTTATATTTGTTGATCCAAGGGGATGTTGGTGGCCACCCGCCTATCCCACTTGGACCACCACAACTGTCTCTTTCAGTTTTTCAGTTTCCTTAATTGTAGCACAGTTTACTATTTTTAGCAATTTTCTGGGTCCTAAACTTCCGGAGCCATTTTGAGGCCCTAAACGACATTTTTTTGGCAATCTACCACCAGCGATTTTCTAATAAAATTGTATTTTCCGTCGTAGTCCTCAGAGAGATCTTTCCAACAGGGTATCATGCACGTCAAACGGAGATAATATGACCAAGTCACGACCCCGAGAAGTTGGCTATCCAACTAACCCCAATGGGGCCCATAAACTCTTGGTGTTACATCTCCTCGGGTTAGGGTTTTGGTTGTTTAGGGTTTGTTCTTATTGTTCAATAATAAAAAGGCCTTTGAGCCTCATTGTAACGCAGTTCAGAGGCATGTAGCCACCACATATCTCCTCAAAGATAAGCTACCATCGCCCGAGCTAGTTTATTTCCATTTCTGTTTGTAAGCATATTTCAGTATTTTACATTAATGAAATGAAGTATTATTTATGTTGCATCTCTGTATTTATGGTTATCTCTGTAATTTGTTGCGTTCTTGTTTAAATCCGGATC
Organism: Pinus tabuliformis; assembly: GCA_031772625.1. NCBI lineage: Eukaryota > Viridiplantae > Streptophyta > Pinopsida > Pinales > Pinaceae > Pinus > Pinus tabuliformis. Next base: position 756,417,527 of record CM062818.1, read on the forward strand.
AATGGTATCAGAGTGGTCTGCTCTTTCTCTATTTTTCTTTGCATGTCCCCAACGAGGTCGGGATATAAAGAGTTAGGGCTCGATTTGGTCGAACCTTTTCAAGATCAGCCTCGCAAATCTCGACAGCCTCCCATGGCGGATGAAAAGAAAGACGAGGGGGCATGAGATCCTATCAAAATCTTGCTCGAAGAAGCCCTCGAGCGACAACGGAACGCAATGATGGACAACTTTGCCTAGATCCTTGAGCGGCTACCCAGGGGCGACACATTTAAAAGCTACTCTGGAAACACCACACCCTTTAAGGTACAAGTTAACTTTGAAATCCCCATATTCAAGGGTCAGATAGATGCAGATGTCGTAGATAAATGGTTAAATCTGCTAGAAGGGTATTTTTCTGTTCATGATTTTTCCAGCTGGGAAAAGATTACTTTTGCTCTTCTCAAAGAAGCCCCCACATCAAGGACTGGTGGGAAACCTACTTCGAGCAAAAAGATGAAAGTACGAACTCATTGTTTTCAACCACTCCCACTTGGAATTCATTTTGGGACACAATCAAGGAGCAGTACTACTCTGTCAAGAGCAAAACCAGGGACAAAGCCAAGACGGTGTGACCAAAGGCAACCTGTCGAAGCCATAAGAAAAGAACAACACCACAAAGTCAAAGAAGGACACAAGAAAGTGGTGCGAGTTCCATAAGAGCCCCACTCACAACACAAGTGAGTGTCGGACCAAGCAATTGCTAGTGGCCGAGTTGAAGGCTTCAAAATCAGATGCATGTTCCGACCCTGAGTCAAAACCCGACAAGAGGAATGACAAAGGGAAGCAGATCATTGATGCAGAGCCCAACGCCACTGATGCCACCGCTAAGATCTAGAAGAATAAGCCCGAAGATCCAGAAGAGGGTGAGCGTCTTTTCCACTCACAAATGTGGGTGAAGGGTTCGCCACTGCAATTCATTATTGAAAATGGGAGCCAAAAGAACCTCATTTCCGCAGAGGTTGTGAAGCGGCTGGGACTACCGACCATACCACACCCAAAACCGTATAGCATCGGGTGGCTTCACCAACGACGAGATCTCCAAGTCTGCCAGCAATTTCGCCTTCCCTACAGCATCAAGCCCTTCACAAATGAGGTATTGTGTGATGTTGCACCTCTTGATGTTTGTGATGTATTATTAGGCCAACCATACTTTTGGAAGCGACATGTTGTGTATGAGTCAAGGCCTCGCGTTGTTATTATTTATTTGTGTAATACATTATACAGGATACTGGAGGTAGCCCCACCTACCGCCACTTCTTTGATCTCTGCTAAGAAAAGCAGTAAGATCATCTCCCGGACTAGGAAATTTATTTTCTTTCTAGTTCGCTCTCAAAGTAAGGGGAAGATCATAGCCACATCCATGGCCCTTGGGAAGGGTTCCTCCACGCAGCAGAAGCAGGTGGATACGATCATGAAAGGATACAGGGACATCTTCTCCTCACCGACAAGGGTACCGTTACACTGTTAGGTCAAGCATTCGTTCGATCTGACTCTCGGAGCACCTCTACCCAACAAGCCGATATATCACTGCTCCCTTGTGAAAAATGCCAAGTACAAGCAGCGACATGATTAGCATTGGGTGCCACACAAGTTTCAAGTGGGCAACAAAGTCTGGTTGCATTTGCAGAAAGAACGCCTTACAAGAGCCCATCAGAAGCTCAGACCACTCCAATATGGTCCTTACACCATTAACAAGGTTGTGGGAAACAATGCTTTGGAGCACAGCATTCCCCCATTCCTTAGCTTGCACCGAGTGTTCAATGTGGACCACCCTCGACCATGCTTCCCACCATTACTGGACACATCAAAGATTGCAGAACAACTCACCAAGGACCAAGTTCAACAGAAGTTTCCCCATCTCATGGAGGCACTCAACGCAATGGGGACCATTGCTTCCTAAGGGGGGAGGAATGATCTAGGTGGATGTTGGTGGCCACCTGCCTATCCCACTTGGACCCCCACAACTGTCTCTTTCAGTTTTTCAGTTTCCTTAATTGTAGCACAGTTTACTATTTTTAGCAGTTTTTCGGGTCCTAAACTTCCGGAGCCGTTTTGAGGCCCTAAACGACATTTTTTTGGCAATCTACCGCCAGCGACTAGCAAAATCATCTTTTACGTCGTAGTCCTCGAAGAGATCTTTCCAACGGAGTATCATGCGCGTCAAACGGAGATAATATGACCAAGTCACGACCCCGGGAAGTTGGTTGTCCAACTAACCTCAACAGGGCCTATAAGCTCTTGGTGTTACATCTCCTCGGGTTAGGGTTTTGGTTGTTGAGAGTTTGCTCTTATTGTTCAATAATAAAAAGGCCCTTTAGCCTCATTGCAACGCAGTTCAGAGGCATGTAACCACCACATCTCTCCTCAGAGATAAGCTACCATCGTCGGAGCCAGTTTATTTCCATTTCTGTTTGTAAGCATATTTCAGTGTTTTACATTAATGAAATGAAGTATTATTTCTGTTGCATCTCTGTATTTATGGTCATCTCTGTAATTTGTTGCGTTCCAGTTTAAATCCAGATCATTTGTGGTCCTTCATCTTAATAATATCATGCATCAACACTCAAGAGGTTCAATGTGGGAACGAAACACCTTGACCAAAATATGTTAGGGTACATAAATGGGCTTGGTGAATTGTAAAACATACATAACATATTTCCAAAACTGACCATCCAACATTGTTCCTCCACCTCCTAAAATTCATATTTATCAAATGCAAATGCAACCCTATATTTCAAACCCAACCATGAACAACTTCAGACCATAATAGCGAATGGCTCCCTTACCTTCAAAAGGCACCTAAAGGTGAGGTAATAGCTAGCAAATTTGGTCTTTGCAATCTTTAAAAGCTCCAACTTAGAGTGATTGGGGAAAATGCAACAAGCTTTACTATGATTGGTAAAACAATTATCAGATTCATCTCTCTTTTGTACAATGCACTAATCCATTTATAATCATGGTCCTTCATCTTAACAATATCATGAATCAAGAGGTTCAATGCGTGAACCAGACACCCTAATCAAATTTAGGGTACATAAATTTAATGATTGATCTTGCTACCTTACAATTAGCATCATTATCAATGATGACTTGAATGACATCGTATGACCCAACTTCTTGAATTGTTTAATCAAGGGATCAGCAATAGTAATACCAGTCTTGTAACAATCTAAGTAGTCATGAGCTGAAAGGAAGGTTGCACCACTAGTAGACACCAAGAATGTTTACCAATGGCATGGCTTTAACATTTTTCCAACCATCAAACACAAAGGATACCCCATATTCATTCCAATCAATTGTAAATTCTCCCAAAGCACTATGGATTTTAACCTTTCCTAGTCAAACCCCATTGTTCTAGCTTTGTCATGCTCAAGGTTACTATATCCATTAGGGGCACCATTGATGGCTTGTATCATCTCATGCTAATAGGGAAAGCAAAGAACAATGAATGGTACATCAAACTCGTAGAGAAACCCAAAAAAAATTGCATGCACATCATCCCTACAACCTTGGCCAAGGAAATCTAATATTGTTCTATCCCTTAATAAAAGGCAAGAATCCACTATCATGGCGAGATGGTAATTAACCACCAAACATTCTTCGTGAGCCTCAGTTTTGGCTCTCATATTCAACCCTTGATTTTTTGGATTTGTTTTGTGCAACCTCCTCTTCCTTCTTGTATTTGCTTCTATCTTTGACTAGCACATCCTCATGGGTTTTGACTCTTATAGCCTTACCTTCATCCCATGGCATAATCCCACAAGGATATTTTATCACATGGGTATATTAACATGTGTAAGTTGTATGACAATGAGAACATATAATTTTTGTGGTTCCACCCCCTTTCTCTTCCCCAAGCTTTGTCATATATTTAACAAGTGTGTTGAGCTATCTTTGGGTTTCTATTCATCATCATTGTCAATTTCATGGAGTTTTAGAGCCTACCTCTTCATCTCTCCAATGGTGATTGAATGTCACTATGGCATTAGCAGCCTTCAATCTCCCTACCAATATCTCACAAATGGTAGCATTCAATCTCCCTTCCAAGCTCTCACAAATCTACTCCTCAACAACTAGCAAACAACCCACTGAAAACCCTAGCAAAGAAAAGTAAAATGAGAGAGAATTGTTAGAAATCCATGCACCCCAAGTCTGGTCTATGCTCTTAGCTAGAAAACATTAACACACTGAAAATGCCAACTTCAAACAATTTTGCATAGTGGAAATTATACCAGCAATTAGCTCAATATAGTACACAATATTTTATTGCCCAAACATGTTTCTTACAAGTCCTTTCTTACATGGGCATGTTCCTTTAGCCCACAGTCCTCCTTCAGTTGTTGTCGTCCCTTGCAGCCACCCTAATACCATTGTCGTTAGCCTTTTTCTTCTTCAGCAACCCTTAAACCTTAATGTCATCTTGTTGTAGCTTTGTTGTCCACCTCAGTTAGTTGTAGACCAACTCGACTTACTCCCTTAGATCAAGGCCCTTATTGTTTATCCCCTTTTCCAACTCGGAAAGCCTTCTTCTCGTTGTTTAGCCCCGCATCCAGCCCTAAACAGGTTATGGATGCCCTTCAACCAACCCTTGTCTACCTATTCTAGGCTTCAACCGGGCCTCCCAACCCTGCAACCCTCCTCCTGCTAGTTGTGGACTATCCTCTAGTTGTCCAAACAACCCTGTTACCATGAAACGTAGCATGCCTTGGAGAGTGAACCCGACAAGGCTAAAGCTAAGCCAAGTGCTAACAATGGGATAGCAGCCCACTGTCACCACAGCCAAAACCTGTTAGGTCCCTATAATACTAGTATATCCCCTTATTATTATTGTCATTGTAGCCCCTTATTGTTATTGTTGTGCCCATGTTGTCCCCATATTGTTATTATTGTGCCCCATAGAAGCCCACTATTGTTATTGTTGTTCCCTTACATTATTATTGTTATGTCGGCTCTGATTATATTGTGACCCCTTAGACTCCTATATATAGAAAGGAGGTCTTGTCATTTGTATCATCCAAGAATTGTTCATTTACGTTTTGTAAAGGAGGTTTCCCCCTCGAAGAGGCTGAATTTGAAGTCGTTGATCTATCTTTTCTTCTATTTTGTGAGCTGGTTGCATAAGAAAACCCTGCATTTTACGGACTTTCACCGATGGGAGGAGTCCCAGTTAGGTAAGATCACCTATGAATAGTATTTGACGAATGATGAATGAGGTGATAAGCTAGTATGTTCTCAAGAAAGACCCAATTTTAGGCACAAGGCTCCACTAGGAAGCAGTTCGCTTTCTATAAGAAGGCCTAGAAAAATATGCACGAGAGTTAGAGTTTGATAGCTTAGGTGAGTGTTGAGTTCCCAAGAGTCAAGGCAAGGAGAGAAAAGGTTCCATATGATTGATTTTGACGAGGTCAAGGCTTATGGAACCTTCAAGGAAGTCTTCAAGTTGAGAGAATAAAACTAGGGTTTCCCTCTTAGGGCAAACACCTAGGGCAAGAGATTTTATGAATGACATTGAAGTGGATGCCCACCAAAATGAGAGAGCTTATAGCCAAGACACGTCTCTTGATGTTTAAGCTCTCCAATGACCAAAAATCTCCTTCCCTAGAATTTCACACTAAGCCATAGTTGACTAATCTAGCCTTAAAAAGAAATGAATTTTTGGAGAGAGAAAAGATGGATGAAAAATAGGACTGACCACCAATGGTTTGGACTAGTTCCTTGTCCCTTGGGTATATGAAGTAAAGGATATCAAAGATAAGTCATTTTTGTTCCTAAGGAGGCTGAAATTTGCTGCCCTAACACAAATTTCAAGCATTTACCCACTCAAGGAATAATGGAGTTTATGGGAAGAGCTTCAAAGAGTTTCACCACTAGGACAATTCTTACAATGTCATGTATGAATAATGCAAGCAATTTTCCTCTAGCTAGCCTTCAATAGATATCCAATAAAATTAGGGCACAATTTAGCATTAACTAGAATTAATAATTCCATGCATTAGACAGAAAATAAATATCTTCAACAATTAAAAGCACTTACAAGACAATTATGCAAGAAAATCCATCCATTATGCCAAGAATAGCTCCAAAGAATATCCAAAAATCAGCTCCAAATGTCAAAGTGCATCCAAGATCCAATATAATCCAACAGAACAAGAAGTGTGAGTCTCTAAGGAGGCTGAAAATCCAAAGAAGTGTGATGATGTGAGATGAAATGACATCTCACAAATATATATGAGTCCTCCTAGGTCTAATTTTGCATACAAGCCTCTAAAATTATAAAATAATGTGCAAGAAAGCCTCTAAGTCACAGACTGACCTAGTAACCAATGTGAAAATAAAATAAATCTCCAACAAGAAGGCTGAAATGTTGATGTTTTGCATCTGTTGACTCTCCAAAAGCTGACGTTGAGGCCTAACAATGCCATGTTAGGAGTATAGGGCCTCTAAAATCATGATGGAGGGATTGGCCCCTATGTCTTGGTGCAAATCATCATGTGGACCCCTAAATGTGTTTGGGGCACAACACTGGTTCTCAAGGATCTCCAAGTGGCGAAATATTTACCTTTGCTCCAATGTTGATCGCACTGAAGATGGTGATATCCCTCCCATGTCTCAAGGTAGGAGACAAACCTCACCTGGGCCCTATATCAGGCTTCAGCTGCCTGAACCTCATGAAGTGTTAGCCCAACTAGGAGCATGTTGGTCCAAGTGCATCATCCCATGGATAATATAAGGCAAAGTGCAGAAGCTATGGGTGCTTGACGTGCCCATGGCTATGAATGATGCTCTAAAGTGCTCTGGAGTCCCATGGCTCTCAACGCATCACCTGTGGTTGTCAATATGCCCCTTTAGAGGACTTGGGTCATCAAGTACACTAATCAATAGTGCATCTAAGTGAACCAAGCTTGAAAGGAATTGCCATAATAACACTTCATATGCGGCTTCTCTTCCAAAATTGGGTCCTCAGTCATGTAATGGTGTTACCTCCCTAGGTAGGAGTGGCAAATAGGCACCCCTATTAGGTGATTCCAACCCCCAAAGGAAAGAGACATGTCCTTTGTCCTCCCTTCAACCAATAGTTGCCATGTGAATAGTGATGGAACATGGGGAGCAAAGGGACTTCATGGCCAAGTGTCACGGTCAAAGGGACCAACTATGATCGGATACCTCATGCTGGGTGTACAGATATGAAGAAGGAGCAATCGTGGATGTATGAGTTACCTCGACCTTACCTCGGACTTTTTTTTCCACCCCTCTATGTATTACCTTTTATTTTCTCTTGATTTTTCCTTGTATTACTACTCGTAGCTCAAGGAATGAGAGCTTGCATTGCATGATGTATAGCAGTTATTACTCCATTTAGGATGGGAGAATTCATCACCCATTAGGTGTTGGGGCATGCAAGGGTTCCTTGTCTTCTATGAGATAGGGAAACATTGGCCCAAGAACCAGGTGACGGCCATATGATAGAGGTAGATCTCATGCTTGGCTTTTGTCCACATGCTAATATATAAGTCCCGACCATCTTTTGCCTTTTGATTTTTCTTTTGTTTACTTGTGGCCATTATATGCACTTTCTTTTTCTTTTAGTTGCATCAACCTCCTAGGGTGCATTTCCAAGCCCTACCCAAGGTATGAGGATGTGTGGATGCCAAATTCCAATGAATAATTGACCCGAAGAAGGGAGGTGGAATAAGGGCTCGTAATGTACGGAGGGAAGTGATAAGTATGGAAAAGGGATAGATGGGACACGCTATCTCAATCATGGATTCCCAAGTAGTGCCCCTTCCTAAAGCCATGGGCCATTAGGGGTGGTCCCACTAGACTAGGATAGAGAATTAACCCCCCATTTAAGGTGAGGGAACAAGACTACGGCCAAGACCCTTCTTTCTTCCAATTCACCCCATAATCCATGCCAAAACACCCAAATACAAACAAGCATAAGCACCCGATTACATAATGAATAAAGTCACTTTTGATCTGAAGCCCACCATCCAACATGTGCTCTTGTCAAATGGGTGAGGAAACATACGACTGATGTAGATGGTGGAGATATGAATGGCATGTCACATTGACTACAAAGTGACTCTCATGAGTTGTTGGATGTCGACTAGAAGAGATGACTAGGAGAAAGGTTTTCTCCTAGCGGTCACCCACTTTTGGTGGGTAATAAGCCCTAACTAGCCTTAACAAAGAAGATACTGCTCTCCTCACTGTTGTTGTCACTATACTCTTCTCCAAGGCTTGTTGCTTGCGGCTAGGTCCTTTTGCCTCCTTACACACAAGAAAAATGTCCTTTTCCTTCTTGTCCTTATGAGTTCTCATTGCCCTCTTATTTATGCTTGAACTTTGGTCTCTTAGGAAGCCCTTTGCCCTTCAAGTGACCTCCAACACAACCTTTAACATTAAATTAGAATATCCTTGGGTTCCAAGCCCACTTCTTTGGGTCAAAACCCAAAACTTAAAACCACAAAGCCCCCAGGACTTTTCCACTCAGAAATACCTTCCAAGCTACCAAATTTCAACACTCCCTCTTACTGAGGAAGGCATTTCCTAGAAGTGGCCCTGCCTCCGAATCTAATCTGCAACCACATCCTTCGAGAAGATCTAGATCTTCAAAGACACCTTCAGAGCATCTCGCATGGCCATCCGAACCATCACTTTCCTTGTTCCTAGAACTCTCCAGCTCCAAGACTTTCCTTGCATTGTCATGACTTCCTTGCATGTGCCATGACTTTACTTGCATGATCATGACTTTCCTTACATCATCCATGACTTCCTTGCATATATCATTTAGTTTCCTTGCGTGCACCATGATTTCCTTGCATAGTCTACGACTTTCCTTGCATGGTCCATGAGTTTCCTTGCATGGCTTAGAAGACTCCACTTTCTTGCTTGAACCTGAAGGATAGACTTCCACTACGCAACTGACTGTCCTTCTGAGTCGACATGTAAAGTCCTCGGCTTCTTGAGCACAGACAAATCATTCCCGTTTGCCTAACTGTCTCTTTAAGGCTAGCAAGAGGGGCAGAAATTGCTAAGGGGACTAAGGAGTTTTGCCCATTTTTGAAATAATTATTATTAATAAAAGGGGCAAATTATTATTAATAAAAAGGGGCAAAAATTCACTAAGAGGAAATAAGTAGTTCGTCAATAAAACAATAATAAATGGGGAGTTCTAGAAGGTTGGAGAAGATTCGACAAGGTCTTATAAAAAGGGAAGAGAGGGTCATTCTTCATCATTCAATTTTGATGATAGTCTCTTATGATTGGATTTTGGCTCAAGGAAGTCAAAACTCGAGGGTTTCAGGCGAGACTCTCACACTAGTTTCGGTAGACATCATTGCCACCTGTTGGGCCTAAGAATTATCCTTAAAATACATCCACTTTCACTCCATTCACACATTTTCTCACCTCTATTCCACCACCATGTCACCACATCAGCTTCACTTTCATCATTAAATGGGTTACCATTGTGTTTTCCAAAACATTATTAATTCTTAATTTTTATTTTTTTTAAGTGAATTTGTGGTTAAACTTTAGAAAATAATATCCATATACTTATACCTAACAATTAGAATGAGTTTGTTGACATGTGTAGGTACAAAGGAAGCTTCCAAGGCATCTTTGTATGGCACTCTATGTTCAAATTCGAATTTGAGGAGATCATGGACCTCATGGAGAAGATCATGGACCTCATGGAGGATAGGATTATGTGTCACCATTGGTTGAGAAATATGTGGATCAAAGGAGGGAATAATGGATCTAAATTTATGAGTTTGTTATCATAGCTTTTGTATAAATAGGAGTGTTATCTCCTTCATTTGTAATCTTAATCTTAATTTGTAATCTTAATTTTTAGAATCTTAGAACCTAGTCCTTCATTGTAATCTAGTAATGTTAATCTAGATAGAATTTAGAATAGTTTTGGTTAGGATCATATGAGTTTATAGCCATTGTACTTTGAAAATCATGATGAATAAAATGGAGCTTCTTTGATCCTTTACATTTGACTTCTCTTTTGGTGTGCTTGTGAATCCTTGGAAGGATCCCCATTGCCTAGCAAGTACACTTTTGTTTTGGTAAGCTTTTATTTTATGTTTGTGAATTTCATTAGATTAAATTATTAGGTTCATATGTTTGAAATATTAATGAATGACCTTTCGTAAGAAAGTATTAATGTTTCCTTCAATGAATCTGATTTGTTATTTAATGTTTGATTTCATTAGTTTAAGTTTCTGATTTATATGCTTGAGATATAAACGAATAGTCTCTTGTAAGAGAGCTTTAATATTTCATGCAATCAATCAGAATTATGTTTAAGAGCTTTAATTTCATTAGTTTAAATAGTTGATTAGAAATATTAATGAACAGTCTCCTATAAGGGAGCTTTAATATTTCTTCACCTAGCTTAGTTTAGTTTGTCTCTAAGTCCATATATATTGGATGATCCTCAAAGTTTACTTACCCGGATTGATAGTAAATGAAACTCTAATTTGCATCCACATTTTAGACCCAACACCACCCTAGTTGGAATTGCAAGAATTGTTTAGACTTTACATTGATCTTGTTTGCAGGTGAATTGGAATGTGATATCTATTTGCCAGAGGTTAATTTCCCTAAGAAGGCCAAGTTGCTTCAGTTGGTTGCTATTTATTTCAGGACGCTGAGTTCATATTGCATTTTGTTGGAGTTTGGTCACTGTATACGGGTCAAATTCATCTCTTATTGATGGCTAAATTATTGGAATTATGGGTTATCATTTTGGGCCAAGATTTCCTTCATTCTCCTAGAGGTCAAGATCATCCCTTGGCAAGCCAAATTGATCGGCCTTTGAGGTCGAGTTTCCTCTGCCATAGAGTTTGAGATCTACCTTCCAAAGCCAAATTTCATCTCCAGTTAAAAGGTCAAATTTATTATCACAGGGGATCGAATCCATATTTTCCAAGAGGCTGTTCAATTTACCTCACAAGGAGGTTCAAATTCTAGTGCCAGATCTGGAGGTTGAGTTGACCCTCACTGGAGGCCAAATTTCAAGTGTTGGAGGTCGAAATCTATTATTTAAAGAACAAAAATTATCTTTCTGAGCAGGTTGAGATCCCCTGCCAATACCAGAAAAATCAATTGTTATCTAGGGTTCAAATTATTTATTTGGGGAGGCAGAGTTCAGAAGTTTCTATTCAACATTTGGTGGCTATGACATTCAGTTTTGAGAGGGTCGACTTCTTGTCAGTGGCTGAGACATTCATCAGATTACCCATATATATCAAGAAGCCAAATTTTGCTAAATTTAGAGCGAGTTCTTCTGCTACAAGCCTGACTGTTATGGAAGGCCAAATTTCTTAAGGTGACCAAGAAGTATTCTCTGTTCATTTTGTTGAGCTAGTATTCATTCTCAGAAGGGTCAAGTGAGTTTTGTTGGAGGTGATAATTTGCCAACGAGGCTGAGTTTAATATTGCAGGGCTAAGTTCATTTTGATATAACCACTCCTATACCCTCATATCTGAGTTTACTTGTATTTATTGGATGACAAAGTTAATGCCAAATTCCTTATCCTGAGATTGGTCTCAGTTCCTAAAGAAGGCACATCAATAGGCATTGTTGAGTTTGTGAAGGGATCAAGTTATTCTCAGATTTCAGATTGGGTTTTCCTCCAGGGGACGAGTTCTTTTCTAAAGACTTCTATCAACATTTCTGAGGCCTGAGTTGGTTCAATCAATTGACAAAGTTGAATCCCAGGTTCTACCTTGTAAGAATTCTCCTATTCAGGTAATAAAGACTTTGATTTTGCCTCTCATATTCTCTAGCTGAAGCTGTTCACTACTTTGTTTTCCAAGTATTTGACAAAACATTTGTTCAATAACTATTTGTCAAAAGATCTCCAAGGAAAAAAATTTAATATTTGTTGGCTTGCATTAGTATTTCCTAGCTTTGGTGCATTACACGATAGTCTCCCTCTGAAGGTTAATTGAAGTTAGAGATGGAAGAGTTACGCTAAATTTAGAAGTGCGCCATATTTGGCAAAAGAACCCATATAAGAAGCTAAGGCACAGTCTTACTTTCTCTTAGTGTTGACCAACGAAAATTCTATAGTTTTCCTATAGTCGAAAATAGTAAATCAAACTGAGAATGCATGGAGATTTTATCTCAGTTCGACTTTAGTTCAGTGAGACAGTTTGACTCGAGTTCAAAAGGCCAGTTTGCTCGAGTTTAAGATGTCAATTAGACTTGAGTTCAGTGAGGCAGTTCAACTTGGGGGTTCAAGGAGCCAGTTCGCTTGGGTTGAAGAGCAGTTCAATCCTATAAAGAGAAGAGTGTAGACCTGGTGAACATATGATTATGCACTAGCAAGAATTTGTGTATTTTGAGCTCAGGAAAATAGTTCCAGATCAACATGTGAGGTCAGGGAGAGCCAGAGCGCATCACTTGAGGAGGCCGAGATAGCTTGCACAAGAAGGCAGATCAGTCTGTAAAATTGATACAGCCAGCGCAAGAGAGAGGCTGAATTGGTCTGGTGTGTGCAGGATATTGTGTTGAGGAACAGAGAGTTGAATGAGAATTTTTCCAGTGCTTTGTAATTAATTACTAAGATTTTTTTGAGTAGATCAATAAAACACACAAATTAGCAGGTTTTCCCCAGTTGGAGTTCCTGAGTATTTTTGGTGTTTTGTTAATTGTGTGCTTGTGTTTTAATTAATTTATTTTACACTGCAATTTCCATAGAATACTCAGTATATTTAATCAGTGAATTTCCCAAGTCAAATTCTAGTTCTTGCATCTTAGAATATTGTTCAAATTAGTTGTTGAGTATTAGAAAACTAACATGGTATTAGAGCTATGGACTGAATGAAGACCAAATAGCAGTATATTTTTTTTCCCTCGGAAGCGAGTGTCAGTTACAGTGCAGGGTGCGCACTTTCCACAAGAGCGTAGTCTTTTCCCATGAAACCAAGTGCGCAGGTGTTTTCTCTAGCAGGCTTGTGCAAGGGTGTTTCTGAATTGTTTCAGTTAAAGCCTGGCATACCTGGGTCTGAGATTTGAGAACCAACTTGATGGGGCCTCGAATTTATGTTCTTGGAAGGAGAGGATTGGTATAGTATTGGAGGAGCAGGGAGCTTGGGAATTCGTGGAGAGTCTACCAACTGCTCCAGCAAATCCTCAGCAGTTGGCCAAGCATAACAAGAAGGACGCAAAGGCCAAAAGAATAATCCTTGAAGGAGTCAAGGATCTGTTGATTTCGGGTAGCATCGGATGTGCTTTAGCCGCGAAATTTGGTGGAGAGGCCAAGGCACATGAGATCTCCAATACCCAGAAAGGTTTTGGTCAAATTCTAAACAGTTTGGGAGATATTAAAATAATTAATATTTTTAATGGAGTCCTTAAGTCTAAACTTAGGGAAATTAAAATATTAATGTGAATTAATATAAAATTGTGTTAGAATGGTCCAAAAGTCATGGATCAAACCAGATCTAATCTTAGCTGTTGATTAGGGACTTAATCTCGACCGTTGATTTGTCAACGAGAAAAGTATAAGAGGAGGCTTGAGGGTCACTTGGAGAACACACCAAGAGATCAAGATTTTGACTTTCTGGGGCTGGGTTTGCTGAGAAAGTTGAGAGAGTGATCTGGAGTTGCAGCTGAGGGGCAGTGAATACAGAAGCAGAGAGGCAGAGATAGTGCCGAGAGGATCAACGCAGCAGCCGGGAAAGCTGACGCAGAGGGCAGAAGCCAGAACTGTCGGGAACAGCCGGAACTACCGGGAACTGCCAGGAAAGTTGATGCAAAGGGCAGAAGCCGGAACTGCCAGGAAAGCTGACGCAGAGGGCAAAAGAGGCTAACGCTAGGGTTTTTCATGGGGCGGATTGGAGCGGAGGAGTTGCCGGAGTGTTTATCAGAGGTTTCAGCTAGAGCATCTGTCTTCGAAGGAGAGGTACTACTACCGAGATTTTTCTCTGTTGGGTGAGCCAGATTTGGCACCCAGATTGTATTCTGAAACTGCTTAATAAATCAAACCCTCAAATAGTTGCACCGGTTTTCCCACATTGGGTTTTTCCGCGGACATTAGTCCAAAAATAACGGTGTCATTTGTGTGCTTGTTTTTGTTTCTTTCAGTGGATGATCTGTAATGTGTTGAGCATGTACTTGTGTTTATTTTCAGTATTTGCATAGTAAATGACTTGTTAATTAATCAAAACAAGTAGGAAGGAAAAAATCAGAAAATACATGGAGGGTTTCTAACTGTTTGATCCGAATTGGATCCTCAAACAATTCCATGATTGGTAAGAATGAATGATAGACTTCAAGAAATCTTATAGCTATCAGAAATAACCTCTTAATAATGGCAATTTGCAGCTAGCACGGAGCAACGAGGAACTTCGGTCAAAGCGCACAGGCCGTTGGCCCATGGAAACCGCGCATGGCGCAAAAATGGCAATTGGGAAGCTCAGATCCGGAAATGGAGGCGCTAATCGCGTATCGTTGGGCAAAACCCCTCGAGAAGGAAAGACCCTGAGCGCTTGGTCACAAAGGAAACCCGAAAACTGTGGGAAAGCGCTAAAACTGACAAGGCGAGTCCCGCACTCAAAACCGGTGGAATATCGAAGGCATTTCGGGCGATAAGCAGGTTTGGCCGAGGACCCAGCAATTCCATACACCGAGTGACGCGTGTCCGGCAGGGAGAGAGAGAAACCGCTTACATCGTGGACTAATGGTCGAGCAACTCAACCGCGCGATATAAGTGAAAACCGTAGGATCCGGGGGCTCCAGATCAATAGTGGAGGTTCAACCCAATGGATGACCGGACCCGAGGGAGAAATAAACTACAGCGCATAAGATTTGAAGTCCGATTTGACCAATGAGTCGACAAAAGGATCCGTTTCACAAGCATCTAGGAAATAACAGAAAAAACGACCGTTCAGGAAGAACTGACACTCAGTTCGCAAGGAGACAGGTGGCCACCTCTCTGCGAAGCATTACGCAACAATGATGATGCAGGGCAGAGGAGTCCCAACAGACAGAGGCAAGCGATCCAGAGAGCCGGGAAGTTGAAACAAACAGTCGAAGGAACGAACTGGCTTTAAAGCCACGAGCTGACAAAGACAGGACAGACAGTGAGGTAGAGAAGCAGTGAAGAAGCCGAAGGCCAAGAGACACAGAAAGAGAGGCAAAGTTGCAGAGGGCAGAGAAGCCGAGCTGACCATCAGAGTAAGGGCAGCATCGAGCAGACAGAGACCAATTGAGGTCGAAATTCGGTAAGGGGAGTCTGTGAACTCTAAGGACTTGGGAATTCCAAGTGCCATCCTACTGATCATCCTCTGTCAAGTGAGACTCAGATTGAGCTCCTTATTGTAAGACTACTTTAAAAACATAATAAAAAGGCCACCACTAAAGGCTGGACCAGGAGACGTAGCCCAAGAGGATTGGGTGAACTCCTTATTAAATTTTGTTGTGTTTATGTTTGCTTACTGTGATCTTCTATTGTTTCAAGTGTCTGTGTATTTCGCAATCTTATCGATTTGTTGCACAAGATAACATAGTCACACACACCAGCACATGAGTCTGTAATACCTTCATTATTTCCTAAGGTCACCTAGGGGTGATTTCAGATCAAGTGGTATCGGAGCTATAGGTTGTTAAGGTTAGACAAGCTTGTGCTGGATCTAGCTGTTGAATGCTAACTAGATCGAAGCTCAAACTAGGAGAAGGAGAGTTGGTCGAAACTAATCCTGAAATTGGAAGAGTCTACCCTCAGAAGATAATGTCGGAGGAAGGTTCCATGGGCTCAGACCCTCAATTTATAGATAGTTTCCTAGCCATGAGATCCATCGTAGAGGAAATGTATAAGGACTTTAGAAAACATAAAGATGAGGAATCATCAGGCTCCAAACAAGATAAAGGAGAAGAAGAGTCTCTCCCCCATGACCACTCAAAAGGCAAAGGGAAAGAAGAAAACTTTCTCACACCTTCTAATAGCCCGAAACATAAAAATAAGACATCTTTGATTAAACTAGATATTAAATTTGATTTACCAATATATGATGGAGAGTTGAATGCAGAAAAGCTGGACAATTGGATCAGACAACTTGATGTTTATTATAGAGTGCAAAGTATCGACTCAGACAAGAGCAAGATTCAGACGGCCAGCTTACGCCTTGGGGGCACTGCCTTGGTTTGGTGGGAAGGCAAGACCCAAGCTGACATGAAGAGACATGGTAAGACTCTTTTTGTCTGGAGTGAATTTGTTTCTGCAATCAAAAAGCAGTTCTATCCGTTGGCCTACATGCAGCAAACCATGATGAGCTGGCAAACTCTTCGCCAATTGAAAGGGCAAAGCATACAAGGTTACACCCAAGAATTTAGAAAGAGAGCTTTGATTCTAAGAATCTCATTAGACTCACCTGAGACTCTGTTGAAGTACATCAGTGGTCTACACAGCTACATGAGGCACACTATCCTCATGTTTAATCCCACTAGTATAGATGAGGTATATGTTCAAGATACGCATCTAGAAGCTAGAGGAAAGAATGGGAACCCAGAGGTTGGAGGACCATCCAAGCCCATTGCAAGCAAGAATAAGGAGAAAAGAAAACAGAAATGGAAAGAGAGGAAGGCCAACACTGCACAGAAAAGCAAGCCTTCATGCACTCATTGTAAGAAGTATGGGCATGATGATGAGCACTATTGGATTCTGCATCCGGAGTTGAGACCTAAGAAGTTCGAGGGCAAGAAGAAGAAGAATGTTGCAACTATTCAGAAGGATTTGGGGTCGGACTGAGGAGATGAAACAAACATTGTGGCCACAGGGATAAAGGTAAGAATTCTGAAGCATCTACTAGTAATTCTGCACAATCTACTATTGATGAAGAAAATGAGAGAAAAAGACATGAGCTTTTCCATATTCGAGTTATTTCCAAACATCAAAAGATTGATACTTAGTTTGATAGTGGCTCACAAGTAAATTTAATTGTAAAGAAGTTGGGATTACTGAGTACACCTCACAAGAAACCATACCCATTAGGTTGGTTAAGTGATAAAGCACAACTACAAGTGACTAGACAATGCAAACTCAAGTTTTCTTTTGGGACAGCATTTGTAGATGAGGTTGAGTTAGATATAATTCCTTTGGATATATGTAGTCCTTATTTGTATGACAGAAAAGTTATTTTCTATAGAGCTGAGAACAAGTGTCTACTCATTAAAGATGGAATCGAATACTTTGTAAGAGCTCATAAGCTCAAGAATACTTATACTCTCATAAACTTATGGCAGATGAAACGAATTGTAAATTCATGCAAACAATTTTTATTGATGGTTGTAAAGGAAAAGAAACCTGATAAAACCAATGTATTTGAGGGTTGTGATGCTAAACAGCAAGCTGATTTAGAAAAAGTTGTTTCAGAGTATGATATCTTGTTTCAAGAACCTAAAGGTCTGCCGCCTAAAAAGGAAATAGTGCATGATATTAATTTGCAGCAAGATGCTCCATTGCCTAACATTAGGATGTACAAGTTGTCCGCTTTAGAGAATGTAGAAATCAAGAATCTGGTGCAGGAGTTGCTCGAGAAGGGGTTCATCAGACCTAGCACATCACCATGTGGGTCACCAATCGTTTTAGTGAGAAAGAAAGATGACTCGTGGAGAATGTGCATTGATTACTGAGTACTGAATAAAATAACAATCAAAAATCATTATCCCCTTCCTCGCATAGATGATCTATTTGATCAGTTAAAGGAAGTTGTTTATTTTTCCAGGTTAGACTTGCATAGCAGATATCATCAGGTCAGAGTTGCAGAACAAGATGCATGGAAGACTACTTTCAAAACAAAGCAAGGATTGTATGAGTGGCTGGTTATGCCTTTTGGCTTAACTAATGCTCCTGCTACTTTCATGAGAACAATGAAT
This sequence comes from Pinus tabuliformis, assembly GCA_031772625.1. Taxonomy (NCBI): domain Eukaryota; kingdom Viridiplantae; phylum Streptophyta; class Pinopsida; order Pinales; family Pinaceae; genus Pinus; species Pinus tabuliformis. The sequence continues at coordinate 756,435,465 of CM062818.1, forward strand.
GATGTGCTCAGACCTTTTCTTGATGATTTTGTTATTGTATATCTGGATGATATTCTTATATTTAGCAAAACGTGGGAAGAACATTTAAAGCATGTTAAGCAGACACTAGATGTTTTGAAAAGAGAAAAACTTTATGTTAAACTCTCAAAATGTGAATTTGGCAAAACATCTTTGAATTATTTGGGACATATAGTAGGGGGTGGTGAATTGAAGATAGATCCCTCTAAGGTGGCAGTCACTGTAAACTGGCCTAAACCCAAATCTGCTACAGAAGTTAGAAGCTTCTTAGGAGCAGCACAATATTGGAGAAAGTTCATTTCTAACTTTTCCTTAATTGCAGCTCCCTTACATGCTTTAACAGGATTGAACAAGGTGTTTCAGTGGGGAGGCAAATAGCAAAAAGCCTTCGACACCTTGAAAGAAAAGATTAGTACAGCACCAGTACTAGCACTGCCAGATCTTCAAAGACCATTTGAGATCCAAACGGATGCTAGTGACTATGCCATGAGAGCAGTCCTGATACAGCACGGTAAACCCATATGTTATCATTCTGAGACATTTAATTCTGCAGTAGTTAACTATCCCACATATGATAAAGAATTGTATGCATTAGTACAGAGTGTGAAAAAGTGGAAACATTACTTAATGGGCAAAGAAACAGTTATACATACTGATCATCAACCACTTCAATATCTACACTCCCAAACTAAGTTGCAGCAATCAAGACACTACAGGTGGATGGGGTTCCTACAGCAGTTTCATTTAGTCATCAGATATAAAAGGGCACACATAATAAAGTTGCAGATATGTTATCTAGACCCATTATAAATGCATCTACTATACTTAAGCATAATTATGTATTACATGAAAGTTACATTGAACAATATGCTCAAGATATAGACTTTAAAGATGTATATGCAACTTTAAGTCAAGGCAAACGAGTAGAAGAATTGGATTATCATATTAAGGACCAACTCTTGTATCATTGTGGGAAGCTATGCATTCCACAAACTGAAAGAGTAAAGATAATTCAAGAAGCACACACTTCTCTAATATCAGGTCACTTTGGGGTAAACAAAACAGTTGCACAGCTGTAAAAATTTTGTTATTTGTCAAAAATGAATGACACAGTTTCTAGATATGTAAGAGGGTGTACTATGTGAAAGAAAGAAATTATTTTAACGTCCACGAGGCTAAAGATAGCCTATGGGACAAATTGCTTCTTCATCTGCTTGACGTATTCAGCCCTTTTTTTGCGAAGCTTCACAATAAATGCTCCCATCTTCTCGACAAACCCCTCGTTAAATAGATTATCCCAAGAGCTAGCTACCAGCATATTTGCATAACTTTCCCTGTTGTCTTTGAAGGCCTCACATTCTAAAATGAAATGTTTTTCTGTTTCCACTTTTCCGGAAAAACAAAAAATGCATACCCTTTCTTCCCACACTTCCTTTGGCCTTTTCCAGCGCCCTGTTTCACAACAGAGTTGATGAGAATTAGTCCTTAACTGAGCAATAAGAATTTTGGCTCCCCAAGAGATATTGGCCTCTATGTATGCTTTTGGTTGATGATTATGAGTGGGATTAAACACTTCAATATAGTAATTTTTCTTTCTTCCTAGCTCCTTGTGTGCCAAAAGCAAGCCCAACAATAGGAAACTAGGCTTGTACACTCCATTGTCAGTTCCTTCTCATCCTTGGAAAAGTGTTTCCATGGACTCTGTTGGAGGACTGCCTAAATCTAGGAAAGGTCATGATTATTTGTATGTTGTTGTGGATAGGTTCAGCAAAATGTGTATTTTGATACCTTGTAATAAGCAGATTACAGCTGAACAAACTGCAAAACTGTTCTTTCAACATGTATGGGTTCATTTTGGATTGCCCACTTCCATTATATCTGATCGAGACACCAGATTTGTGGGAAAGTTTTGGTCAAGTCTGTGGGAACTGATGGACACCAAACTGAAGAAAAGCACGGCTTTCCATCCACAAACCGATGGCCAGATAGAGGTAGTCAACAGGACGGTGATCCAGTTGCTCAGGGGATATTGCAGCAAGCATCCCAAGCTTTGGGATGAACATTTGTGTTATGTGCAGCATGCTTACAACCGAGCCAAACATTCTTCCACACAGAGATCTCCTTTTGAGACCTGTTTTGGTTTCACACCAAGGTCTCCCTTGGATTTTGTCTTTGGTAAGGACACAACAGTTGAGGGACACAGCGATGTGGACAAGGCAACTAGGTTCATTAAACAAATTCAAGGGATCCATCAGGCAGTACAGGAATAGCTGGAAAAGAGCCAGGCCAAATATAAGGCAAGGCATGACAAGCATCAGATGGAGCATAGTTTTCAAGTTGGTGATCAAGTCTGGCTGTATATCAGCAAGGACAAGATGCAAGGTGAAGGTAAAAAGCTAAAACCAATAAGGTATGGACCTTTCAGGATCCTTGAGAAAATTGGTGAGAATGCTTTTCGCCTTGATTTGCCAGCTTATATGCACATCTACTCAGTCGTCAATGCAGACAGCTTGAGACTATTTAAACCTTCCTTAATTGAAGATCCTGAAGAGCAGAGTCAATTGCCTTCTTTTGATGACCTGTTACCTGAATATCTTAATGAATTGCAGGAAGACACAATTCTGGATAGGAAGGTGAGAACGACGCACAAGGGAGATGTTGAGTACCTCAGAATTGGGCTCAGGGGTTCAAATCCAAGCAATGCAAGGGTTCAAATCCAAGCAATGCAAAATGGATAGATATTGGACAGGTGAGAAAGTTGTATCCTCACTTAGTCGATGCTTGAAAACCAACTTTTGGTGGTCCAAAAGCTTTTTCAGTGGGAAGGTCGTGATCCGAATTGGATCCTCAAACAATTCCATGATTGGTAAGAATGAATGACAGACTTCAAGAAATCTTATAGCTATCAGAAATAACCTCTGAATAATGGCAATTTGCAGCCAGCATGGAGCAACGAGGACCTTTGGTCAAAGCACGTTGACCGTTGGCCCATGGAGACTGCGCATGGCGCAAAAATGGCAATTGGGAAGCTCAAATCCGGAAATGGAGGTTGTTTCTGATATGCGATTAGCGCATCGCTGGGCAAAACCCCTTGAGAAGGAAAGACCCTGAGCGCTCGGTCACAAGGGAAACCCAAAAACCGTGGGAAAGCGCTAAAACTGACAAGGCGGGTCCCGCGCTCAAAACCGGCGGAATATCAGAGGCATTTCAGGCGGTAAGCGGGTTTGGCCGAGGACCCAGCGATTCCATACACCGAGTGACGCATGTCCAGCGGGGAGAGAGAGAAATCGCTTACATCGCAGACTAACAGTCGAGCAACTCAACCGCGCGATATAAGCGAAGACCGTAGGATCTGGGGGCTCCAGATCAACGGCGGAGGTTCAACCCAATGGATGACCGGACCCGAGGGAGAAATAAACTACAGCGCATAAAGATTTGAAGTCCGATTTGACCAATGAGTCGACAGAAGGATCTGTTTCACAGGCATCTAGGAAATAACGGAAAAAACGACCGTTCAAGAAGAACTGACACTCAGTTCGCAAGGAGACAGGTGGCCACCTCTCTGCGAAGCGTTACGCAGTAATGATGATGATGCAGGGCAAGAGGAGTCCCAGCAGACTGAGGCAGGCGATCCAGAGAGCCGAGAAGCCGAAACGAACAGTCGGGGAATGAACTGGCTTTAAAGCCATGAGCTGACAAAGACAGGACAGAGACAGTGAGGCAGAGAAGTAGTGAAAAAGCCGAAGGCTGAGAGACACAGAAAGAGAGGCAAAGTTGCAGAGGGCAGAGAAGCCGAGCTAACCATCAGAGTAAGGGCAGCATCAAGCAGACAGAGACCAATTGAGGTCGAAATTCGGTAAGGGGAGTTTGTGAACTCTAAGGACTTGGGAATTCCAAGTGCCATCCTACTGATCATCCTCTGTCAAGTGAGACTCAGATTGAGCTCCTTATTGTAAGACTCTACTTTAAAAACATAATAAAAAGGCCACCACTAAAGGCTGGACCAGGAGGAGACGTAGCCCAGGAAGACTGGGTGAACTCCTATTAAATTTTGTTGTGTTTATGTTTGCTTACTGTGATCTCTTACTGTTTCAAGTGTCTGTGTATTTCGCAATCTTATCGATCTGTTGCACAAGATAACATAGACACAAACACCAGCACAAGAGTCTGTAATACCTTCATTAACTTCCTGAGGTCACCTAGGGGTGATTTCAGATCACTGTTAGACTTAGAAACTTCAACAGGGTCATCTCATTCCTCACCTTTCTAGTAAGAAGATAACTCGGGCCATGTTGACAGCTACCTTAGGGTTGTACCAGGATACGAGTGAGGCTTGGAAGGTGGTACTCCAAGATAAACTAAAAAATATCAAGATGACTAAGACAAAGTTTATGATTTCTTACCTAACCAAATTCACCCAAGTGAAGGACGAGTTAGACAGGGCTGGGGAGACAGTCCCGGATAGAGACCTTGTCAGTTTTGCATCACTGGGCTTTCCTAAGTCATGGGAAAACTTCATTAATACAATTAGTGGCAGAGAAAATCTTCCAGATTAGGAGTGGTTATGGAGTGATTGCATGCAAGAGGAGATCCGGAAGCAAGCAAAATCTGGGTCTCATGCAAAGACAAGGGAAGAAGAAAACTTTGCCCTAGCAAGCAAAGTGGTCAAAGGCCCAAAGCAAGAAAAATGCAGGAGGGACCGAGTCTAGTTCAGGAGGCAAGAAGAAGAAAGATTTCAATAGAGTGAAGTGCTTCTCTTGTCATCAATTTCGGCACTATTCCACCAAGTGTCCAAATAGGGAGAAGGGATCCAAGAAGAATCGCGTGGCAGCATCAAGAGAGGTGGAGTAGTTCACTTCTCAATTTGAGGAGTTTCGCTCATACCTTGCATGGCAAGCTCAATGGCCAAAAGTGTATGGTATATTGATTACGGAGCATCCTTTCATATGACCGGGAACAAGATTTACTTTAGCCAATTGACAGAGAAGAATATGTAGTTTCATATAGAGATGGGAGATGATGGTAGGTACTTAGCGCAGGGCATGGGTACAATCAAGTTTGAGAGCGAGTCTGGAAAACCTATCTAACTTAGAGATGTCATCTATGTCCCAAGGTTGAAGAAAAACCTTGTTTCAATCTCAACCATGGAGAGCAAGGGGTATTAGGTTATCTTCAGCAAAGGGAAGGCCTTCATCAAGCATCTCAACTCTGGAGCAGTTAAGCAAATTGGGATTAGGGTGAAGAACTTCAAAAGGCTATAGTTTGAGACAGAAGCAACCTTGAGCAGCGGAGATGTGACCTTGGGGAACTTTAACATAGGCGTATGCGTCACTTACACCATGGCGCACTAAAGATTTTGAGGCAGATTGCAACAGGGTTACCACAGTACAGTGTAGACTAGCATGACGTGTGCAACGGTTGCACACTTGGCAAGTATGCCAAGACATCCTTTTCCAGCAGAGACAGCAAGGCCAAGGGCATCTTGGAGCTAGTACATTTGGATGTATGCATACCATTTTCCTCTCCATCCCTGATGGGATGCAAATATTATGTCACCTTTATTGATGACCACTCGAGAAAGACACAGATCTTCTTCATGAAGAAGAAAGATCAGGTCATCTCGAAGTTCGTGGAATTCAAAGCCTTGGTGGAGAACCAGCTCCACCAGACTGGTAGGAGGATCAATGCGTTGAGGTCGAACAATGATGGGGATTACATCACCAATGCTTTCAGAGACTTGTGTACCAAGGAGGGCATCAAAAGAGAGCTCACCATACCTCATAACCCTCAGCAGAATGGGGTGGTTGAGCGCAAGAACCAAAGCATTGTTGGAGCGACCAAGGCTATGTTGCATGACCAAGGGTTACCTATGTTTCTTTGGGCAGAGCCATACAACACTGCAGTCTTTTTATAGAATAGGAGTCCACACAGGGTGCTAAGCAGAGTCACACCAGAGGAGGCTCTCACTGGCAATAAGCCTGAAGTGTCTCACTTTTGAATTTTCAGCAGTCTTGTTCACTGCCAGTGTCTTCAAATAGTCGGAAGAAGCTAGGGCCCACATCACAGAAGGGCATTTTCGTGTGTTACAACGAAACATTTAAGGCGTACAAGATGTATATTTTGTAGAAATTTTGTATGTTGTAGCCCCAACCCAGTTTCAAGTTATTGCATGAGATTTAATGCCCAAACCCAACATAACATGAGCTCATGTAAATGTTAAACTTGCATTAAACTCAAAAAATTATTTATATAGTTGTTGTAATATTTTGAATGTTGTAAACCTGCATACTCTTGAAACCCTAACTTACAACAGCATTTTACAAGTTGATGGTGGCTAGTGGAAAACCTTACTAACCTCCAAGGCTCTATCGATAGTTTCCTCCAATCCATCATCTCTTTTTCACCCTGTTGCCTCAAAATGTAACAGGCCTTGTAAGGGTTTCCCACGAGATAAGCTAGACCAAGGAACAACAATGAGGTGTGGCCAACTATCACCACAACCACCAACTCCTACTCTTTTGTGGATTTTCACCACTAGGGAAGTTTCCCTTTAGTAGGTCACCTACAAGATATGTGTTTAAGTCCAAGGAGTATGGTGACAAGATAGGCTTATAGAGGACAACTCTTCCTAAAACAAAGTTCATCAACCAAGATAAGGCTATTTGCATCCTTCAATGTAGCCTATTAGGGCACAAATTATCTAGGGGCTTGATGAATAGCAAGCCTAATGGATCAACCTCATAAGGCCACGAAAAGGCTTCCAAGCAATGAGTATTAGCAACCAATGGAACAATAAGCCTTCAACAAGCCCCAAGTTGAAGCCTAGGGCAAACTAGGCTTTTCTAGGGCAAGATCTATCTAGAGAAAAGGAATTTAGCTTTGACATGGATGCATTAGCCACTAAAAGGGGTTGATTTTGAGGTAATCAACACTCCTTCAAATGTTAAATCCTTCTACAAGCCAACATCTTCAACCCTAGTCCAATTCTTACCCTAGCCCTAGCTAGCAACTTATCCTTAAGGGTTTGAAAAACAGTTAGAGAAAAGCAAATTTGAGGTGATTTTTGAAGGTAATCAACAAAGTGACAAGGCCAGTGCCTAGTCCTTGAGATGGAGTCTATGGAATTATAAAATATATTAAAGCTTGGCAAGGACTAAGGGAATGATGAACCCCTAGGTCTCAAAACACTAGCTATGACTTTTGTGAGGGAGCAAAAACAATTGGGAGAGCTAGTTTAAAGATTCACCAATGGGATTGCCATTCACATTCTACTAGTGAGTAATGCATACAATGCTATCATCTAGATTCCATACATTGATTTTCAACAATAACTAGCACAATAGAAACCCTAGATAATTAACCATTCCATACATTAGACACAATAATAAAAATTTATCAAATCCAAGGCACACTTACAAGATAGAATGCATGTACAAGCCTTTATTGCTCCAAAGTAACATCTCCAAGACCAAAGAAATAGCTCCAAATAGCAAAGTACACCATAGAGTCACATCTCCACAAGAAAACAAGAAGGCTGAAAATCTCCAAGAGGGCCAAAATAGTCACAAGTGATGATGATCCAATACAATGAGCCTATCCTCTATTTATATGAGGATTAGGACTAATAATTAGCCTAACAAAGCCCCTAAAACAAGTTTGATGCTAAAATGTCCTTGGGTTACAAGCCAACCCACTAGATTTATCATAATATTCCCTAATTTATCCACACATGTGAGCCATAATCTCTCTCATGCTAACGTCATCAACAATAAATGCTCCAAATGCCATGTCCAAGGGTGATGAGGTGTCCAAGAAGGTGTAGATGCCTGTGAAATCCATGATTTGAGGGTTGGCCTCAAATTCACCTCATTGCCTCCTGTGGGGTCCCAAGATCCAGTTGGGGTGCCATAAAGTGGTTTCCATGAGTCTCCAACTGCCTAATAAGGCCTCCTCTGCTAAAGCGTCAGGCGCCTCTTAAGTGCAACAAGCCCTCCATAGTCTCTTAATGTGAGAACATCCTCATCTTGGCTCTGAATCAGTTGTTGCCCATTAAGTTGTGTCAAGGCCAGACTGGGGGCATGTTGGGTCCAACCGTGTCATCCTGAAGAATCCTCAAATATGGGTCAAATTCAACCAAGTTCCTAGGTGTCGGAGGTGCTTTGGGGCATGTGTCATCTAATAATGTTGCCAGGAGGCTCCTAACTCTCAACGCTTCACTTGTTTGTGTCGATGTACTCCTTTGAGGGACCTGTGGAGTTAGTACCCAAGGCCTAGCTTGTTGAACCACCTAACATGAACAACATGGATTCTAGTGAAAGCAACCAATCATTAGGGACCAAGATCAATACTGCATCTCAGTGAACCAAACTTGAATGTCAAGGGCAATTTAATACTTCAAATAAGGATCCCTTTCCAAAATCAATACCCTGGTCTCGCAAAGGTGTTTTCTCCCTAGGGTAGGAGTGGCTAAAGGTCAACCCTATTAGGTGCCTCCAACCCCTAAGGGGAAGTAATAGTGCCAAATCCACCCTTCAATTGATAGGTGTTAGTGAATAATAATATGATAACAGAGGGGAGAAGACTTCATGGCCAAGTGCCATGGTCAAAGGGACCAACTCATGGGGTCATCCACATCCTGAATGTGTATAGATGTGACGAGGGAGCATTCGTGGATGCATGACTTACCAGCTCAACCTTGATTTTTTTCACCCTTCTTTTGAATCTTTTACTTGTTGATTTTTTCCTTGTATTACTGCTTATAGCTCAAGGGTTAGTGCTTGCTTTGTATGATGTAGTAGTTTTATGACCCCTTTAAGATGAGTCAGTTTATCGCTCATCGAGGTTGGGACATGCAAGGGTTACTACTTTGATGTAATGGAGCAACATGTTCTCAGGAACCAGGTGATGGCCATATGAGTGAGGTAGAGTTCATATTAGGCTTTTGCCCACATGCTAATCTTTAGGTCCCAAGCCATCTTTTGCATTTTAACTTTTCTTTCTTTGTTTTGTTGTGGCCATGATATGCTCTTTTTGTTTCTTTTAGCTACATAAACCTCCCAATACTAAGTTTTTGGGCCTTACTTAAGGTATGTGAACATATGAGTGCCAATTCCCCTAGAACCAATGGCAAGTTGAACCCTAAGAGTGGATGTGAGATATGGGCTTGTAATGTAAGATGGAAAGAGTTAATTATGACATATCGGAAGACGAAACTACTCTATCTCAATTAGGGATTCCCAAGTAGTACCCCTACTATACCCAAAGGGCCTTACAGGAGGTCCCAATGGACTAGGATCAAAGATAAACCACCCAAGGTAAGAGAACAATATCACGATCAAGGTCTATCAATCTTCCAAATAACCCCATAGTCTAGACTCCATACTAAATGCCCAAAAACAAACAAGTATAAGCACCTGATTGCAAAATGATCCAAGTACCTTTCGAATGGCATCCCACCTTCATCCAAGTGCTAATGTTGAATGCATGAGAAGCACATGGCTAATGCAAGTGGCGGAGATATACGGCAAATCATCAACTAATGGTGCTTAGCAAGGGCTGCTAGCTATTTGGTCCATTAGTTGGTTGTCAAATGTAGGGGAAAAGTTCTCCTATGGAGTTACCCATTTTGGTGGGTAACACCCCAAGCCTTTCATAATTGAATATCATTCTAGGGTGTATGTTTTGCAGGCTCCTTTGAGAGCCATTTGGCCTAGGATCCTTAGTCATCTAACGATTCTAACCACTAAGTCTTGTTGTGGAAGCCTCCCCTGTGGGGATATTATCCAACCACAAAACAGCGAGGGAGAGGCCACAGAAGTGATAGTGGTGGCTGATATCTTTGTTTCCCTCAAACTTAGAGTGTAATGTTCCTAAACAAGAATTTAAGTGATAATCCAATTAAACAAACATTTAGCAAACACCATGAGACATTGCAATACTAGAACTGTTGAGCCATATATTATGAAATATGAGAGCGTGAGTACAATATATAAATGGATTAGTGCATCTGGGCTTGTCTCAAGGACAAGCTCGACCAAACCCAGGTGGTAGAATAGCGGGATATATGGTTGCTCAGCTGTTGCTCTATTATGCTCTATGTTGTCCCAATAAACTGCTGATCTGCTAACTTCAGCTTGCTGGAAAGTGCCCAAAAACCGCCCAGAAAATTCTGCCCTTTCCGCCTTGGACTCCTTGTATAAAACCCAGAAAAACCCAGAAGGGAATTTCTCTGATTTTGAAATTGGATTTTCAGCCTCTTGGGAGCTGCTCTCCGGCTACTGCTGCCAAATTCGATTTGCAGGAAACAGCCTGCAAATCCACCTAGAAACACCCCTCAAATGCTACTTTCCCCTGTCCTATTTGATCCCTTGCTTCCCGAATGGTCCTTGGCCTTGATGGCTGCTCAATCAAGTCCCACAAATTTGTTATTGGAGGCCACTGTGCAGTCTCTCTGCCCAGAAATGTATATTGTTGCGTGTACCGATTGGCTGGCTGCAAAATACTGATAAAATACCCTCAGTCCTCCATCTTCTTTGCTCCCGAAAACTCCCAGCAAGTTAATGGAACCTTGGCTGGCTAAATCTACTTCTGCATATTTCTCGTTGCCCAAAAAACACACAGTCCCTTCCTCTACGTGGTTGGTTGAGTTGTGAATCACTGTTGGACACCCCTGCAATCTTTGTGGAATGGCCTCCCTAGGGCGAGCACGGATAGTCCCCCGAAGATGAGGTTGAATCTTCCCTGCAAAAGACTCATGGCTAAACAGACAGTAGATTCGCTAAACAGCGGAGCGTACAAGAGTGAGTTTTCTTGTCAAATATTCAAAATGCTGGAAAATGAGAGCTCCATCCTCATTTATGACCTTGGGCTCCCTTAGCCTCTTGTGGGCCCCTCATTCCACTAGCTCGAATTCCCTCCAACGTCCTCCTTGGCCAAATTCGAATTATGCATGTGGTGACCCCCACATTCCACTCGCTGCCAAAAATAATTCGAACTACCTATAGTTCCTAAGTTTATGCATGTGGGGTCCTCCTCCTAAACCAAAATTGCTGCCAAAATTGTGTTGCTGCATCACGTGACTAATTCATTTGAGAAGGAACATGACAGTCCTCCCCTCCCAAATGTTGCTTGCCCTCAAGCAACCTCAAAGTTGGGTGCTCTAGTATGTGCTCACCCTCCCAGGTGGCATCCTCATCCGGTAAGTTCTTCCAGCGTACCAAGAACTCCTTGATGGTTCTTCTCCTCAGTTTTCTCTCCCTGCTCTCCAATATGGCCTCTGGTTCCAGCACCAAATGGCCCTCATCATCCAATGGGGGTAGATCAATTGTTGCAGTCACCTGTTATCCCAACACCTTCTTCAGGCATGAGACATGAAACACGTTGTGGATCCTGCTCCCCGAGGCAGTGCTAGCTCATAGGCCACCTCCCCAACCCGCCTAGTCACCTGGTAGGGCCCATAGAAGTGTGGTTGTAGCTTCTCGGCCCCCTTCTGTTTCAGCGTGGACTGTCTGTAAGGCTGCAACCGGAGGTACACTAGGTCCCCCTCCTCAAAGTGCCTCTCTATCATGTGTCGATCTGCATACAATTTTTGCTAATTCTAGGCTGTCGCTAGATTATCCTTGAGAGCTTTGAGGATATCTTGGCTCTCTTGGACCCAGTGTTTGGCCTTTGGGGCCCGGTTGTCTCCGAAAATAATATCAGCAAAAGTTAGAGCATCATAACCATAAAGGGCACGGAAAGGAGTCATACCAATAGACATGTGGTGCATGGTGTTGTAGCAAAACTCGCCCAAGTGCAACCACCGAATCCACATCCTCTGCTGACCCGTCACATAGTTCCTCAGGTACCCCTCCAACCACTGGTTGACCCTCTCTGTCTGGTCGTCTGTCTGAGGGTGGTAACTGGTGCTAGGAGTAAGCTCTGTCCCAACCAACCTGAAGAGCTCCTGCCAAAAACCACCCATAAATTTGTTGTCTCTGTCGCTAACAATGTTCTTAGGGAGTCCATGTAGTCGGAAAACCTCCTGGAAGAACAACTCGACAACCTGGGCAATCGTGAATCTAGTGGGGATGGCAAAGAAATGGGCAAATTTGGTCAGCCTGTCGACCACCACATATATGCAATCTTTCCCCTGTACTGTGGGGAGCCCAGTGATGAAATCCATCGAGATACTTTCCCATTTCCCCTCTGGAATGGGAAGTGGTTGTAATAGCCCTGCAGGGTGAGTCAGCTCCCCCTTGTTCCGCTGGTAGGCCTCACACTCCCTTACGTGTTGCAGCACGTCCTCCTTGAGGCCTTTCCACGTGAACCTCTCCCGAACAGCCATGTAAGTCTTCCAGAACCCCTGGTGTCTGGACAGTGCTGAATCATGAGCTGCCTGGAGTACCTTCTCATTCAACTGCGAGCTAAGTACTAAGTAAATGCACCCCTTGTAATAGATGACCTCATTCATCACACGGTAACGCTCATCTGCATGTGTCCTCTCTATCACCTTGCAGACCCTCCTGTCCTTGGAGTACTCAACCAACAGCTGAGCCTTCCAATCCTGGCAGATGCTCATAAGAGATAACCCAGTCGATCTCCTGGACAGAGCATCGGCCACCACATTGTGCTTTCCCCGCACATACTCAATATCAAAGTCATAGGCCTTCACCTTGCTGACCCATCTCTGCTACCTGTCATTGAAGCCCTGCTGCCCCATGAAATTTCGAAGACTGTTGTGATCAGTCTTCACTCGGAATTGGTTGCCCACCAAGTACTGGCGGAACTTGGCCAATGCATGCATGATGACCAGCATCTCCTTGTCATATATGGAATATGACAGCTCATGTGGTAGGAGCTTCCGACTCTCGAAAGCTATGGGGTGCCCCTCCTGTGACAAAACGGCTCCAACTCCCACCCCTGATGCATCACACTCCACCATGAATGGCTGGGAAAAATCCAAGAGTGCCAAGACAGGGCAACTACTCATCACCTCCTTGAGGCGATCTAAAGCGGCCTGTGCTCCCTTAGTCTATGCGAAGGCTTCTTTCTTGGTCAAGTCAGTCAAGGGTGTTGCCAGCTGCGAGAACCCTTTGACAAACTTCCTGTAGTAAGTGAAAATGCCCAAGAAGCCTCTTAGCATAGTCACGTCTCGAGGTACTGGCCAATCCCGGATGGCCCTGATCTTCTCCTCATGAACCTTCACCCTGTATGCTCCAATGATATGCCCGAGATAAAGTTTCTCTGTCAATCCAAACTCGCATTTGGAGATCTTGGCATAGAACTGTTGCTCCTCTAGAATCCTCTCCTCATGTTCGGCTATAGATCAAAATGTCTTCAAAGAACACTAGCACGAACCTCCTCAGCTAACCCCGAAAGATGTGGTTCATGTAACACTGAAATGTGGCGGGAGCGTTGGTCAACCCAAATGACATGACCATAAACTCAAAGTGCCCATAGTGGCACCGGAATGTTGTCTTCGGGATGTCCTGATCCCAAACTTTGATCTAGTGGTACCCCGAACGCAGATCGATCTTAGAGAAGTACTTGGCTCCTCTAAGCTCATCCATCAGCTCATCAATGTAGGGAATGGGGTATCGGTTCTTGAGGGTCTTCCTGTTAAGGGCTCTGTAGTCTATGCACATCCTGAGGGTCCCATCCTTCTTCTTCACCAGCATTATGGAAGAAGCAAAAGGACTGGAACTAGGCCTGATGTGACCCAAAGCAAGCAGCTCCTGAATAGCTTTCTCTATCTCGTCCTTATAGGCTTTGGGGTGCCTGTAAGGAGTAGTGATGATTTCCTGTATGCCCGGCTCTAGCTCAATGGTGTGCTTAAACCCTCTATCTGGTGGTTGCCTAGTGGAATGTCCCCAAACACCACTGCGTACCTGTCCAGAAGAACCTGTATGTCTGCCGGTGGTGATTGTGCCTATCCCCCAACCTCTGAGATCCTTAACTCAACTGCCCATGCAATGTCCCCATGTCAAAGATTTGCCTCCATCCTGTGGGCCGAAACTTTTTGAGGCGGATAAGACTGCATGCCCCTCAAAACCACCAGTTTGCCGTATGGCCCCATGAACTCCATCTCAGGTTTCCTCCAATCAGTCGTAACTCTCCCAAGGGAATACAGCCATTGGACACCCATCACCACATTGGTGTCTGGCACATCGACCACAAAGAAGTGGTTCGTCATCAAGTAGTTTCCCATAACTAATGTCAAGGAGGGCATGTATCTGGTACACTGGATAGTACAGTCACCCGGCACTAGGACTGAGAATCCCTCAAACACTGTCATGGTGAGGCCCCTCCTCTGGACCAATTGTGCATCTATGAAGTTGTGGGTAGCCCCACTGTCCACTAGTATCGACACCCTTTGTCCCTGTACCATACCTCTGATCCGGAGTGTCAAAAACTTAGGAATCCCGCATAGAGAAGCAAGGACTCCCCCTGATGAGGCAAGAGATGCCCCTCCCTGTGGAGGTGGTGGTGGTGGTGGCCCTCTATCCCCCGAACTCTCTCCATCTATCCCACCGCAATCCTACTCCACCTCGTCCTCCTAGTCACTATCGGAAAAGACATCAATGTAGTATGCTCCACCCACTGTGCACCTATGGCCTAGTGCCCAAGGCTCCCTGCATGTGAAGCATAGCTTCCTCCTCCTGAGGTCCTTCCGTGTCTCCTCATCTAGTTGGCCCCTCCCCTGTGTGGTCCTCGGTGGCGGGGGTCTAATCTCATGCCCCTTCTGTGAGAAAGGGGTTCGTGCAAGAAATGGCGCTCTGGTCTTGGGGATGGCCCCCTGCAAATCTCTGGTGCACACCACCACCTCTTGCATCGTAGAGGGTCTGCGTGACTTCACCAATCCACACAGAGGCTCAAGCAAACCCTCAATGAAGGTGTATACCCTCCTAGCCTCAGACAAATCCGAGACCATTACTGACACGCAGAAAATCAAAAAAATATTGCTCTGGGTTGCCTGTCTAGTGCAGTTGTGTCAACTCCCTGAAAGATGCCTCTGGATCCCTTTGATCAAACTGTTCCACCACCCTCCTGGTGAAGTCCTCATATGAAAATATCTAGGCATGCCCCAAAGTGGTTAGGCCGTGAAACCACCAGTCATGGGCTTTCCCCTCCATGTGCAGCGCTGCCATCTTAATGGCCTCTTGTTCTGTCATCGGTTGAGCTGAAAGTATGTGTCCATCTTTTCAACCCAAGCCTTGGCTGTGCACTTGGCAGTGCCATTAAATGTAGGGAAGTACATCCTCCCTATGGTTCTCTGCAACTCATAGTTTTGGGTCCCCTGTCATTCGTACCCCTTGTTCCTCTCACTCTACTTGAGCTTGTAGTAATCTCTAAAGGAGAGGGCTTCTTTGAAATCTTCGTCCATCGCCTACCACTCTCTGAAGTAATCCCCCATCTGGGGAGTGTCTTCCTCCCTTGCTAGTTCGATCTGTGCTATTGGGACGAAGGAGGGTAGTGTGGCCCTAGTGGGCACACCCACTGAAGGGCGTTGCGCTGCTAGTGAGGGATGATTGAAGGGCTGAGGAGCCCCTGAAGTCTCTCAACACAAAACCCTCTAGGTGTGGCTCTGTCTCGGCTCTGTGATTTGATCTCCTCTAGCATGTCTTTCTGCCCCTTGGCCAAGTCACTCAGAGCCCTCAAGAGGCTATCGAAATCCATCTCCTCCCTACTCTTAGGCTTCGTCATTTCCTCCTCTCCGGCCACTGTTTTCCCTCTTTCCTCTGTGTCTGTTATAATTTCCAGCTCCCTTTCTCTGCTCCTATACCTCTGCCTCCAGTAAGTGATGTTCTCCCGGTCTTCTCTCATAGGAACCCAACCCCACAACTGAGCCAAGAATTAGGCTCTGATACCACTATAATGTTCCTAAACAGGAATTTAAGTGATAATTCAATTAAACAAACAATGCAACAGTGGAAAATTAAAAACATTTAGCAAGCACCCATGAGACACTATAATATTGGAACTGTTGAGCCATATATTATGAAATATGAGAGCATGAGTACAATATATAAATGGAGTAGCGCACCTAGGCTTGTCTCAAGGACAAGCTGAACCAAACCCAGGTGGTAGAATAGCTGGAAAGATGGCTACTCAACTGTTGCTCTATTATGCTCTGTGTTGTCCTAGAAACTATTGACCTACTGACTTCGGCCTACTAGAAAGTGCCCAAAAACTGCCCAGAAAATTCTGCCCTTTCAACCTTAGACTCCTTGGACAAAACCCAGAAAACCCACAAGGAAATTTCTCTGATTTTGACTTTGGATTTTCGGCATAATTCGATTTGCAGGAAACAGCCTGCAAATCCACCTGGAAACACCCCTCAAATGTTGCTTTCCCCTATACTATCTGATCCCTTGCTTCCCGGATGGTCCTTGGCCCTGATGGCTGCTCAATCAAGTCCCACAAATTTGCTACTGGAGGCCACTGCGCAATCTCTCTGCCCAGAAATGTATACTGTTGCGTGTACTGGTTGGCTAGCTGCAAAACACTGATAAAAAACCCTTAGTCCTCCATCTTCTTTGCTCCCGAAAACTCCCAACAAGTTAATGGCCCCTTGGCTAGCTGAATCTACTTTTGTGTATTTCTGGCTGCCCAGAAAACACGCAGTCCCTTCCTCTACGTGGCTGGCTGAGCTATGAATCACTGCTGGAAACTCCTGCAATCTCTATGGAATGGCCTCCCTAGGGCGAGCACAGATAGTCCCCTGAAGTAGAGGTTGAATCTTCCCTACGGAAGACTCGTGGCTAAACAGCCGGTAGACTCGCTAAGCAGCAGAGCGTACAAGAGTGAGTTTGTTTGTCAAATATTCAAAATGCTGGAAAATGAGAGCTCCATCCTCTTTTATCACCTTGGGCTCCCTTAGCCTCTTGTGGGCCCCTCCTTCCACTAGCTCGAATTCCCTCCAACGTCCTCCTTGGCCAAATTCGAATTATGCATGTGGTGGCCCCCACATTCCACTAGCTGCCAAAAATAATTTGAACTGCCTATAGTTCCTAAGTTTCTGCGTGTGGGGTCCTCCTCCTAAACCAAAATTGCTGCCAAAATTGTGTTGCTGCATCCCATGACTAATTCATTTGAGAAGGGACATGACATAGAGTGCTTAGTGAGGCTTTGCACTAGGTTGCTAGATTTTGTGGGAGCAGTTCCCACCAATGAGGAGTGTTCCTAAGGGTGATCTTGAAATATGAAATTTTAAATTGATCATTAGTCTTTCCTAGCAAAAGAAGGTCCCCATGGTTTTGCATCATTATTATATGATCTCCTCCATTTCATTGGTCATGAAAGGATAACGTGTGCAAGAGAGGGTTGTTGTCAACAACAATGATTGAAGTAACCATAACTATAACCCAACTGAAGCCAAACCCATTTGCAAGGGACTACCATGGGACAAGATTAATTTTCTAGAGTAGGCAAATGAGTTACACAATCTAGAGAATGATAGATATACATAATTGTGAATAACCACTAACAATTTTGTTGAAAGATTCCATGGATTTAGTAAATCCAAATAACAACTTGACATGCCATGACTCTTAATAACTCAATTCCAATGATTTAATGTCAATTTCATCAATACTTCAAGGATGAAATATTTCGATAAACAATGGCATATTACTAGCCTAATAACCAGTTGATCTACCATAAAAAACGGATCATCTCTTGACAAAGCGACATCATAACTCCTAAGCATAATATAAAGAGGACTGCATTCTAATTTAACACATTACACATTATTCAGTTTTATAATATATTTATTCTATCAAGTATCACCTTGTTGCCCCTCAAGATTTGCACAAGAATGGTTAGTGGACTGAATAAATGTGCACGTTAAAAGACAAATGATCCTAACATATTTATGTTCCTTGTGCATTAAAACATTCATTCCAGTAAATGATATACATACTCCCAGACCAGTGCATCCAGAAAACTAAAGCATTCGAAATGGTAAGGCATATGTCTGCATACAGAGCTCAATCTAAATGCTTTTGAGATTCAAAAGAGACATTGGCTTTACTGAATTGCTGGCATATCAATCACTGCAAAATATGAAAATAAAAAATCATACAGACCATTCTTAGAGAACAAACCTAGCTTGTGAGCTTTCTCCACAAGTACACTCAAATACCGTGTAACTCGAGCAATTTTCACATTTGAGTACTCTTGCAAATCGCTAGCTTCTTTTCTTAATTCAAGGTATTCTTCGTGGGCAATCTGTGATGAAAAATAAAAAGGATCCATGAATTAACCAAACGGAATGACTCATAAATCAAAAATGAATCAGCTAAAAACTTCATGCATCAAATCTGTGTCAACTGCAAAGAAACAATAGTTTATTTACAGTATAAAGTTTCGAACTGCAAGTGCAACTAAAGCACATGTCACACAAGTTTCGTATATTATATTTTCAACGAACAAATTCTTGCATATTACACCAAATCCACCCCTATAAAGACAGAAAGTTTACCTCCTGATGCAAAATGAACGAAACTTGAAATGACATCAGTCCAAATATTAACTAAACAGTTCTGGTCAATTGGGTTTAGCTTGGGCTGTCAAGAGGACAAGTTGTTATCCTCCCCACCCAGGTTCAAATACCACTTGTGACATGTTTGCCCTTTGTGGGCCAGTTGGAGCTGGCAAGGTACAAGCAATCCCTCTCTTGCTTATGTGCTTGAGCATGGGCTGAGATGTTTCCAAACAAAATCAATACGGTTTTAACTTTGGCGGTTAGGAAGAGAAGTTGTTATCCTTCCCGCTCTGGTTCAGATCCTGCTGGTGACATGTTTTCCCTTCAAAGGTTGACTGGTGTAGGCTAGGAAACAACAATCTCACTCTTACTAAAGTACTTGAGGGTCGAACATGATGTTCCAAACATTCTCAAGCCCTGAGGATTAGCTCAATCAGCTGGTGGCACTATTTCCAGGACATTATCAGTAATCAGGCATGTTGTGTGATTCCCTGGTTCAATTCCCACAAGATCAGGCACACTAAGCCTACATCCCCTGCTTTACACTGTGCCATCCTCAAAATTGGGGGAAGTGCCCAAAAGGTTTCCCATTATTTATTTCCAATGAAAGAATTATTGAACAATTCTGCCACCATCGTCCTTACACAAACTCTAAAACACATAAAATAAAAAGATAAATTATTGTTGTTGAAGACCTCTACCCGACTGAGATGGTTCAGTGACTACACAAGAGGAATATTAAAAATTGACAATGGAGTTCCATCTAGATCATTTGATTGTGGAGGCAACTCTTTTATTGGTTCAATAGTTGCGTTTCTGGATGGGGTCGCTTCTCTTCAGGCAGGGATTGTTTCAGTCAAAGGGGCCACTACTTCAAACAACTCCATCATAGCTTCAACCCAAACTGGGGGAACCTAAACTTGATCAATTCTATGGGGAGGAAGTTGAGAAAACATCGACATAACATCTCAAGTACTTTGAAGAACTTCGATGCAAAATCAATCCAATACAATCAAAATCAGTGTTACCAATATCGCGATATATCATGCAAAATTAAGGAAATGATATTATCACCATTAGATGCTGCAATCTTTTCTTATCAGCAAAAAAAAAATTGACAATATTGCAAGTATTTTTTATTCTGTTAGTTTGTCTGTAAATTGGTGGGACTAACTGGGGCTTGAGAAACTGCAACCCAAGGGCATGTAAGCTGTCAAAATCACCCATGAATCATACCCAGCTTGGGCCACACCAACTCGAACTCATGGCTGGATTTGTGCCACAGGATTACATCATTACGAAGCAGTGACCTTTACAAAGTGCCTTAATAGAACACCCCATCATCGTAGTATCCCTCAGGAGAATTTACCCTTAGGATTAAAAGAACATATGACAAATTTGAATTTTGTACCAGTATCACAGTATCCTTTTTAAATTCAACAAAGATGACATTGAATGAACAACAATGTAAACAAGTAAATGATTTTTCAACAATAGCAACAATACACATCAAGTTACAATTTCCACATATTCACTTCCTAAGGCTGTTACACCACCAGAGTCTACTGTACAGCACTCAACAATTTAGAAACAGTAGCACAGAGATTACAATACTAATTACCCTATCAGCAACACAACTAACCAGCTTACAGGTTCTTTCTGTTACTGTTCGATTTGCCTTCACAACTCTGCTGCCTTGCTGCCCTGTTACCATCAGAGAGCCCTAACGGACCTCACTGCTGTCCTAGAATGGCACGCCGCTTGCCCTGACCACCTTCTCCCGCCTGACCTTCACTTTGTTGCCTCAAGTGTTGGTTCAGTGAGGAGCCATTGCCACTAAAATGCCCTCATACATGGCCCACAACCACAGGATGAACCCTCACTACCTCAAGCAGAGCCTCCGCTCTCCAATACCATCAGAATTCGTGCCACAAACTAGGGCTTGCCACAGAATTGCCTCAAACAGTAAATCATATCACACATGGCCTCAAACCCTATCCGCTACCACAGGTAACTAATGGAAGATGGGTCGTTGGCTTGGATGATAATTTACTAGCCAAACTGAGCCAATAACCCTCGCTGCCACTTCAGAAACCCTCTGCTGCTACAGGGATGCCATCTGCTTGTCTAATAGAGCCTCAGTACAAAACATTGCCACAGGAGATATCACTCAACTGACCCACAGTATCAGGGAGAGAAAATTAGGAGTATCAGTGCCCTGTAAACACAGAAAAACTCCTTCCTTGACTTAGAGATACTTTGTTGTTCAAACAATGTATCATAACCCTTGCTGCTCCACACTTGTTGCTGTTAATTTTCTAGTGTTCTATGCTATAACAATCACTTAAAAAACAATTTCTTCTTTCAATAGCAATCACTTTATTCAATAATTTCAATCTTCCAATGGCAATAAGCAATCGTAGATAGAACAGTAAGCCAAATGCACAACAGAAGACAGCCAAGAACAATAAAGGCACAAAAATTTGGTCAAAGACCAGGGAAAAACCACACAAGGGGGAAAACTCTTTCCAAATTCTTCTTGCATTAGATTGTCATCAAATGTTTAGCAGAGAGATACACAGTCCAAGTACATCAACAATGAGTCAAAGGTCAGCCTCAACTATCCAAACCAACCATCCAATATCCATTCAAAGATGAGTCCAAAAGTCAAATCTACAATTTTTTGTCAAAGTCAACAGCAGTCAATGCAGCCCTAACCAGTCCTTGGTCAACGGTCAATTCTGCTCCAAAAGATTTGGTCAAACAGTCAAAGGATGAAGCCTCCTTCCTTCAGTCAAAATCAGTCAAAACAATGCCAAAAATCTGCCCATAAGATCTGGTCAAAGTCAAACTTTGACCTGTCAAAACCCTAGCTCAGAATTGAAGTCAACACTTGGTCAAGATGCCCAGAAAGTCTCGGTCAAAGCAGCAGTCAACTCGGCCTTCCAAACAGATCCAAAACACAGTCAAGCAAAAGTCAATTCTCCTCAAGTAAATGCAAATCAAACAGCCCAAAACAGAACTCAAACTCGGTCAACAGAAAAATTCTGTCTCCTTCACACGTTTGAACTCGGCCCTCCAATTTCAAACTTGTACGAACCAATGAGATGAAAAGAAAATGTGACATGATGCCTCCAAATAATTCCAAGTGAAGTCTATTTATATTCGGTTGATGAGGTCGAATTTCCTTACCCAAGCCAACTTGTACTTTTTAGTCTTTTTGTGTAGATGTGGTTCCACATTAAACATGGTATTTTTCCTTGTGCAAATTAAATTCTTCCAAGGGCTAGTATGGTCTCCTTCAGATGAGGAGGGCTTCCCAAAGGAGGGAATTTCTCCCTGAGTTGCCAAATTTCAATAGTTGCCTCCGAATTGTCACAAGATAGATGAGTGTTGCCTCAGAAATGTTACTAAACAGAGAGAGAAGGGATTGGCTATGATGGAATCTTTCATCAACGAAACCAATCAGAGAAAAGGGGTCTTAAAACTCTCCAAGAGCCTCAGCTCACCACTCAGAAAGATCCACAATCCACAACACGAAAAATGATTCTCCTCTCTCCTACAAATAGATTCCCTTTGCAGTCCCTTCTCCTAATTGTAATTTTGGGGCTAACAAGTTTCCCTACACTTTGCCCCAAATTTGGCTTTTTTCACAAGTTTTCCTCCAATTACTCCAATTTACCCAATGTTACCCCAACAACATTGAATAATAGGTTTCCCCCTTTATAAATGACTATAGCCTATAGGGTTGGATAGGCTACTTTGTCCTCCCTTGGGCAATTTAATTAGAAGAAGACATTACAATCCCCCCTTCTCGATATTCCTTGCCCTCAAGCAATCGCAAATTCAGGTGTTGCAAAATTTGTTCTCCTTCCCATGTGGTGTCCTCTTCAAGGAAGTCCTTCCACCTAATGAGATATTTTGAGATCATTCTGCCCCTCAAACTTCTTTCTCGAACTACCATGATTGCCTCCAGAATCAATTATAACTGGTCTTCCTTTTCTAAATGGGGTAGCTCATCAAAAGTAGTAACCTGCTAACCGATGGCCTTCTTAAGGCATGATACATGGAAGACATTGTGAATTTTGCTTCCTTCTGGCAGCTCTAGCTCATATGCTACTTCACCAATCTGTTGGAGCACTTTGTAAGGTCCATAAAATCTTGACTTTAGTTTTTTTCACCACTCTTCTTGAGTGAATATTGTCTATATGGTTGTAATCTTAGATAAACTAGGTCTCCCACCTCAAAAGTTTCGCTTTGTTTTGGGCCAGTCCACATACATCTTTTGTTGGTTTTGGGGGTGTTGTCGCACAGAATGTCTAGCACCGCGACAACGGCTCAGATCGAGGATTGTCACCCTAATCCCCAATCTCTTTGTTTAAGTTGTCTCCCAACAACAGACTAAGGGGGGTAGACCCCACGGAAATGGATGGAAGAAGGACTAGTTTGGAAGCAACCAATCCGGGAGACACAACTAGGCAATCAAAGACTCGTTTTAGATTGAGCAAGATTTTAAAGGATTAAATTAGATTTAGATGATTAATACCAGTGCCTTATGGATGTTGAAATTTCTAAGTCTAACACGTCAGAAATTCTTCCTGGATTATCTGGTTTATTTCATCTACTTGTTTATTCCTGAAAATGAACACAAATGCAGTCTCAACTCATCTACAGATCATCAACTGAAATAATGGACGAACACACAAGAGACACTGTTATTTTTGGACAATCGTCCCCGAAAAAACCCAACTTGGGAAAACCGGTGTAGTAGTTTTGAGGGTTTTTTTTATTAAGCGTCTTTCTTGAGTACAACTAGGGTTCCAAACTAGCTCACCCAACAGAGATTTCTATCTGGCAGTAATACCTCTCCTCGGGAGCAGAGATTCAACAAGTTGCCCCCACGAAAATCCTTCCAGCGCTTCTCCAAGGCTCTGCGTCAGCCCTGCTAGCCTCTGTGTAGCTTTGGAACCCCCTGCGTTAGCCCTCTGCCTCTCTACGTCACCCACGCAAGCCCCTCAGCCTCTGCGCAGTCACTAGAAACCTCTGCGTGGCTCCTACTGCCTCTGCATAACCTCATCAATCACTGTGCTGGCCCTCTGGCACTATCTTTGCCTCTCTGCTATGTACTCATTGCCCCTCGCTGCAACTCAAATCACTTGTTCGAATTTTCTCAACAAACCCCGTTCCAGAAAATCGAACTGATTGATCAATCTTGTTGTATCTCCAACTGACCCTCAAACCTCCTCTTATACTTTTTTTGTTGAGCCTTCATCGGTCAAGATTAAATCTCTAATCAGCAGCTAAAGATTAGATTTGGCTTGATCCATGTCATTTAGAACATTCTCACCCAGTTTTATATTAATACCCATTAATATTTTAATTTTCCTAAGTTTAGACTTAGGAACTCAATTAAAAATATTAATTATTTTAATATCTCTCTAACCGGGTGGAATTTCCCCAAACCTTTTTTGGGTCTTGGAGATCTCATGTGCTTTAGCCTCTCCACCAATTTTCATGGCTAGAGCACATCCAATGCTACCCCAAATCAACACTCCCTCTTAGCGAGAAATGTGCTCTAATAATGCTCCACCACTAAACATCACCCTGATCATCCGACACCGGTACATGTACTGATGCTTGGCCTGCTGCCCAACATCCTCTGCATTGCTGCTTCCTATACTGCTGGCCATGGCTCTGCCACTACCACTGGTACATCTGTACTGCAGCTCCCTCTGCATCCATGTTGTTGTTGGTCCTTCCTCTCAACACTGCATCTGCACTGCAGCTCTCTCTCATCATGTTGCATCGTGTTGTCCATAGAACTACCATTGCTAATTGTTGCACTACAACTCAGTTATTGAGAAGTAAGTAATTGATCTACCCAACTACTGACATCCTTGTCAGGCTAGAAGCCCCCTGATGTTGAAGCTACCTTTGTTGCTATCCTGTGCTCCCTCTACGCTGCTGCAACACCTATGTGCCTCTCGCACTGCTATAACCACCTTTGTGCCTTTCTGCACTGCTACAACCACCTTTGTGCCATTCGCACTGTTGCAACCCTTACTACGCTGCCAGAGACCACTGCACTCTAGCACTGCTTTGCCGCTCCATCCGCATTTTGCTTCTACCGACATCCATCATCCTGCTACTGCCTCTCGGGGCTCCCATAGTTGGATATGATGCAAGAGTTTGGGTACCTTAACGATCCTGCCCCTCATCTTCTATAGTCCTCTTGACTACAACTCGATGCCTCCCCCAATGTTTTTAAAACCGGAACCGGTGACCGGACCAGTCCACCTAATGAACCGGTTTACCGACCGGAACCGATCTAACCAGGACTGGTTTGGTCTAAATGAACCAGTTTTAAAAAAAACATTAAATAATTAATTTTTAATGAAACAAAACTATTTTTAAGATGTAAAACCATGATTCCAAGCCAATAGAGACAAATATGCAAAGTTTGCTCATTTATATACCAGGTAAAGGTGAATATATCAAAATGGCATCGAATGCAATACATATCATCGACAAAATAGCAAAATACATAAGAAAGAGGCTCTAAATGGCCTATAAAGTCCAAAAACAATGTTGCAAGCTATGAGGCCATTGGCCTACAGTCTACTACAAGTCTACAGCGTACACATGAACAATCATCAAGTTCATCACCACTACTAGACACAGGATCATCATCAGGAGCTACATAGATATCATCTGGTTTAGAGTCTGAGGATGCCTCAGCCTGATTTGCAACCTCAGTATCAATGCCACCAATGACAATAGAAATGGACCTAATGGAAGCACGAGTTTGTCGACCTGCACGACTAGTGCCTTCCATTGGTTATTTGCCTTTCCTTGATGCCGCTACTGATCCTGGTTCTGATGCCGCCACATAATCTGCTTCATCTGTTGATATCAAAATCAACCTCAAACACAGGATCTTCAATCTCCTCCACCCATTCTGATGTTGGATCAATATCGTCCAACACAATGGGATCTAGATCAGGTGTTTTACTCATCATTTGGTTCCTCCTCAGTTGAAGGTTGTATTGCACGAAAACAAGATCATTTAACCATTTTTGTTCCGAACGGTTTCTCTTCTTCGTGTGTATGCGCTCAAAAACAGACCAATTGCGCTCACAACCTGAAGCACTGCAAGTTTGACTGAGGACTCTAATTGCAAACCTTTGCAATTGAGGACACTAGCCACCAAATGACTCCCACCAATGTGTTGCAAAGAAAAAGACATTAATTAGTAACTTAGTTTATAATTTGAATTGTAAAGAATGTAAGCAATTTTAACTTGAAAAGAAAAACAAATTGGAAATTGGAATCGCTTACCTAGTTGGTCCACATCTCTTGCCATCTTTGCCAAGTTTTTACCAAAAGTACCACCTGCCATATTGAAAACAGTAAGTTGTCTATGTATTTCCAACTAGTCTGCATGGCTAGGGACCATGCACTCCAAGCAATCAATCAATCCAACTCTAACCTCCCCATTATGCAGATCTCCTAGCCGATTTTTATAGTGATACTTTGGGTTCAAAAAATACCCAGCTGGCAGCTGCATGTAAAGGACGATGGAGTTGATTGTTCCATCTGTTATCAATGATCTCCCATATACGGGCATATTTAGCTAACATGTCCTTGTAAGCTGCCCGTATCTGCTCCTTCGCTTGATCCATAGCCTCATAAATGTAGCCCATGGCTAATCTTCCCCATCCACCAACCTTAGCACCTTAACAAGGGGCTCGGTAATTTTCACAAGCTCTAGAGACCTTTTCCAAAAATAAGTGTCTAACACTTTCTTTTTGGTGTCTTTTCCATCTGGTCTACGAGCCCACTGAGATTCAGACCATTCTTCAGAGGAAAACATTTTCTGCAAGTTTTTATGTTGACCATTGGGACATTGCAACGTGAGGAAGTGAGTTGCAAATCTCGTAATTGCAGGCCTAACAAGCTCTTTGCCCCCATTGTGTATCCTCATTAGGCTCAATACCCATGAGTGGTTGTAAATGTATTTTGTAATGTACTTGGCATGCTCTACAGTATTTTTTACCCACTCCACTTTGCCTATATCCTCAAGCATGAGGTCTATGCAATGTGCAGCACATGGAGTCCAAAATATGGTCTTATATTTGGTCTCAAGCATCTTTCCAGCAAGAAAATAGTTTGAGGCATTATCAGTGATGACCTGCACAACATGCTGCTCCCCAACTTCCTGAATAATACTATCCAAAAGCTCAAATAGAAGGGTTGCATCCTTTACCTTATCAGATGCATCAACTGATTTCAAAAACATGGTTCCTTGAGGACAAGAAACAAGGAAATTAATGATAGTGCGGTTCTTTCCATCGGTCCATCCATCTGACATGATGGAACAACCTGTTTTGAGCCATGAATCTATAAACTCAACCAAATACTCATCAATGGAAGATATCTCTTTTTGCAAAAGAGCTCCCCTCAAGTCATGCATACTAGGGCCTTTGAAGCCCTTTCCTGCAGCTATAACAGAGTCCCACATAGCTTGGTAATAAGGTGAGCGAGCAGCGTTAAATGCGACATCTGAATCATACCACCATCTAGCAATGTATTGATGAGAAGTTTCTTTGCATTGTCTTTTCCAATGTTGATCCAAGGTGGGTTGAGAACTTGGATGGGAGGAAGTGGGATTAGAAGAGGCAATGTTGGCAGAAGATGAGAAATAACCTTGGATGTTTGTTCTCTTTGTTCCTTTTGATGGTTGGCCAAAAGAAGGATGAACATAGTGAAAGGGGTCATTGGTGGAAGGGATAGAAGAGGAGTCTTGAATCTCATAGTCATCATACCCACTCTCTTTCATGGCTTCTAATAATTCCCTCTTCCTTGCAATTTCATCTTGGATGGCCTTCTCCCTAGCCTTATCCTCATAAAAATTTTCAAGCTTGGAAATGTATTCTGCCCTAATAGGACCTAACAGTGCATTTGGTGCATCACATGGCTTTACTTGGCCTCTTATCCCAGCCACGTGTTGTTTCAACCTAAGAATACCCCCACCTCCAATAGATTTATAGCATAATTTGCATATCATTTTTCCATCAATTACATCACAATAAGCCCATGCACTGTCCTTTCCTTTTGGAGCCATGTTTGCTTGAACTAATAACAATTTGCAAAGAAATCTGCCATTTAAAAAAAAATTGCAGCTAAGCAACATGGAAAACCAAAGATAAATGTAGGAAAACAAATGCACATGCAAGCTACAAAATTTGATAGCATAGAGCTAGAGAGTTCATAGCATAGATGATAGATCATAGAAGTGAGAAGTTTATAACACAAAAAAAATTAATTCATGGACAGCAGTCAAATGAGGAATTTTCAAATGCAAATCCTTACCTAGAAATGCAAACTAGCTTCCTTAGCCTCTTCTTGAAGATGGCAACTCCACTGACAGCTACACACTATCTCCAAAATAGCTCCAACTTCAACTCCAAGATGACTACTTCAGCAAAAACTCAACACTCTCCAACCTCACAAACAAACTCACAAACACTCCAAATCAGTTGTGTGAGACAAATGAGAGTGAGAGGGGCCTCTTAAAGGCTTGGAGAAGGTGTTTTTGGAGGGAAAACACCCTTAGTTTCCCCCCAAAACCCCTAAACCACAGTGAGAAGTCCGCTTTTTTCACTTTACGGTGGGCGTGCCTAAAACCGGCCGGTTTAGGACGGAATCGGCTGTTTTGATACAAACTGGCCGATTCCATCCTAAACCGACCGGTTTTCACCGGTTAGGGCAAAAAAATGGAGAAATGGCCATTCAAACCGGGTTTTTTGGCCGGTCTAGACCGGCGGCCTTGCTAACCGGCCAGTTAGACCAGTAACCGGTTTTTAAAACTATGGTCTCCCCACCTCTTCTCTAGAGGTGCATGAGCACTCATGGCACAGTCGTCATCTGTCTTGACTTCTTTCTCCGCCTTAGCTGGAGTTGCCTTGGAGTCAAAAGCCTCTCCCTTATTCTTCTTCCTGGGACACTAGGTTGCATAATGACCCAGCTCCCCACAATGGAAGCACTTTACCTTGGAGATGTCCTTCTTTTTCCTCTTCCCTTGTTGTCTCGTAGATGCCAGAGCTGCATCCTCCTCTTTCTTGATTCGACCTCCTTTGCTGCTACCCCCCGCCTTGGTTACCCGTCTGATCTCTTCTTGGCGAAGAGCTGCCCACATCTCTTCCCATCTTGGAAGAGTCGCTCAACCCACTAATGTGCTGCCAACTACTGTGGGTTTGGAGATGGAGTAACTACCGCCTTGATGATATCCCAAAGATCTTTTTCTTCCAATTACAATGTTACCTTGGCTTTCTAGGACAAGTAATTGGAGACCCATCTAATTTGTTCTCAAATTTGAGGCTTGCTGATACCATCTCTGAGATCTATTGCACAAACTCCCAAATCTGAAAATTAGTAAAAAAATCAACAATCCCACATATTTTGAACCCTTGGATTCCTAGAATTAATCGAGCTCTCATACCATGTAAATTTTCAACCCCTACGTGATTGTTATCCTATGCTTCTTTTAAATAAATCGGACATGAACTTCTTTAACCACATAAATAAATATTTCTGAACATGCAACAAGCACACTTATAGTTGGAAAATGAACAACGAAAGCATAAACATGACACACATATATTTACCTCTTCAAATCAACTTTCCATTTATAGATTTCCAAGTTTACAAGGAAACATAGGAAAAGTGGTTAATTGAAGTAAATTAATTAAGGAAGTTTGATTTTTCTCTGGAGACTTCTATTAATGAAGTTGAAAGATGATCTTAGCCATCAATTGAGATGTAAACGTGGCCACTTAGACTCCCACGAGAGATTATAAGAGCAAGTCGAAGGGCTTGGAGAAAGCATTGAGTATTTTGTGAGCAGTTCAACTGCCCAGTTGCAGGTATTCAACAAAGGCGCAGCTAAAGCTAGGGAAGCATCAGAGGCAAGGGTTTCAGCAGAGATTTGGGAGCAAGAGTTTGGAGGAATTTTCCTTTGTATTTTCCAAAGTCTAGGAGATAGGAAGAGGAGGCCGAATTCATCTGCATAGGAGGCTGCTACAACTAGTGTGAATAGCTAGAAATTCCTAGTGCAAGTTGTTGGAGAAGCCACATTTCAGTTGCCAGTTGTTGGATTTGTGCCTTGGAGGCAAAGAGAGTGGGTTTCAGAGGCAAAGGGAGGAAGGACAATTTTCCAAGAGGTGATTTTGCGGTTGTGTGAATTATCCTCATCTGCGCACTTCAAGAAGGCAGTGCGAATTCTAGTAGGAGGTGCGAGTGGCTAGGAGAGGCTAGATCAATTGCAAAGGACGACAAGGGTGTCTCCAGCATATTTTCCGAGAAGAGATTACAAGAGATTTGCCAGATTGGCAAGCAGATCATTGTACTCGTGAATTTGCTTAAGATAATAATAAAACCCTCATTTGCTGCATTAGTTTTCCATTAGGGGTTTTCCCATGGACATTTGTCCAAAAATAATTGTGTCAAATTTTTATGTGTGTGTGAGCATATTTTCTCAGTTCCAATTTTTATATTCCACGGTATTTTTATTGTGAAGATTGCAATTGTGAATTATTCACTATTTGTCGTTAATAAATAACAAAAGACAAATAAATTGCAATCAATTAGGAGAATAATTTCCAGTTAATTGCAATCAAGAAATTTTCACATGGTATTAGAGCAGAAAAGATCAAATCAGAGGCTCTAGAGCGAAGGCAACAAGGGTTGTGCAGTTCATAAGGAGATCTAAAGCACAGAGAGCTAGCTCTATGGAGGCCAGCCAGGCAGTGCGGATTGCAAACAGGCAGC
Source organism: Pinus tabuliformis (assembly GCA_031772625.1). Lineage (NCBI taxonomy): Eukaryota > Viridiplantae > Streptophyta > Pinopsida > Pinales > Pinaceae > Pinus > Pinus tabuliformis. The sequence continues at coordinate 756,465,778 of CM062818.1, forward strand.
AGTTAGATTTCTAGTCCAGGTCGGAGGAAAAGTTCGATTTGTCTCAAAGCAATAGCAGCAGGCATTATGGATTGCAAGAAAGGGTTTCCAGTGAGTAGATCAAAGATTTTGCAAAGAAGATCCAACACAGAGATTTGCAGCATAAGGGTTTTGCAAAAGCAGATCAATGCATGGCAAGGAAGAGAAAGCCCACAGTGGGAATTTCCATAAATTCTCAGAGGGTTTCCAATTTCCCAAAGGAAGAAAGGAGGTCGTAATTTCCAGCAAAGGAGACTGAGTTGAGGTAATACGAGTTGCAGTGTGAACTCGCTAGTCGAGCCAGTGCGTGCTTTATAGAATTTCCTTGAAATTTTGCAACTAGTTAATGAACAATTTTAAAAACTAGTTTCTATTCACAAGACACATAATTTCTCTACTAATTTTGCAGCACAATAGAACATAAACAAATCATAGTCTCAAAAAACACAAAAATTTTCTAGGGAACCCAACTGGGAAAACCCTTTGCTCGATTGAGAATTTTATTGATAGAAGAATGATCAATAGATCTCTTACAACACAATTGTTTCAATCAAAAAACACACTTGTCTTCCTTGCTTGTTCTAAGCTTGAAACCCTTGCAAGAACACAGATCTTTGCTACCTTCTTTCCTTGCATTTCCTCTGCTTCGAATTCCTTGTGCAAACCCAAAAAATAAGACTTTATTTCCTAGCGCATGAGTTTCTCTTATATCTTAGGAATTAGCTCCTAAATTCTACCGCATTCCACAAGGAAAAATCTCCTTTTATCAAGCTTGCACAAGCCTCTCCTTGGCTCGTCTCTCTCTCACAATCTCCACACACAAACTCGTGCTCAAGGATAATGATACAAGGGGTGCCTTCATCCTCCTTATAAGCAAATCAAAAAGGCTTAATCTAGCAAGTTTATTATTTTTGGAAATTAAATTGGTGACTGATTGAGTTAACTAAGTCTAATTGACTCATGTAACTCATCCTGCCCAAATTTAGAAAATTGAGCCTCCCACTCCAACATATCAATCAAACTGCTTCATAACTCATCCTAATTTTCAAGAAACTCGAGCATGCTAAAGGAAAACTTGTTGAGGTCTCTCTGACTAAGGCACAAGTCAAAGAAACCTTCACTTACTACTTTTCAACATACTTCGGGGTCAGTGGTGTGTGTGTCAGTACTAGAATAGGTTCCGGAGGTAGAGCGAGTTGCCTAGAGGAGTAGCAGGCAATGCGAGTTCTAGGAAGAGATTAAAGAGGCAAGTGCAAGTAACTTAGAGCAAATTCACGCAGTCTAGGAGAAGAGTAAGAGTGCAGGGAGAAGGCCAAGTTATTTTGCTGGAAGGAGAAGGAGATTTCCTAGTTTACTAGTTCTCCAATTTTTGAATTTCACAAAGATGGCCATAGTAGGAGTCGGAGATCAAGACAGGTTAGATGGAGCTTCCAAATTTGGCATCTAGAAGGCCAGGATGCTATTCCTATTGGATGAGCACGGTTTGAAGTAGCTCGTGACAACAGTTGTCACTAAACCGATAGATCCTATCCCATTACATGATTATAGGAAGGACATGGCCAAGGCCAAGAGGATGGTCTTAAACAGGGTCCGAGATCATGTCGTCCCGCATATTGCAGAGAAGCCAACAACAAAGGAAATGTTGGATGCCATCAACAAGTTGTACCAGGGTCCTGCCAAGAGTCAGAAGATGATTCTCAAGGAGAAGCTGAAGACGATTAAAATGCAAAAGGGCAAGAACTTAACATCTTATCTCACCAAGATTTAAGGTGTTAGAGATGAACTTGCAGCAATTGGAGAAAAGCCAGCAAAGGACGAACTGGTGCATACATCTCTGAACAGGTTCACCAAGGAATGGTGTACATTCATTCAGGTGATCACTGGACGGGACAAGCTACTAGATTGGGAACACCTGTGGAGTGATTTCACTCAAGAGGAGTTAAGGATCAGTCTCCTTGATGGTACTACCAACAGCAACGGGAAGGGACCAATGGTATAAGGAAGAAGAAAACATCACTCTTGCAAGAAAAGGAAAAGTAAAGAAGGGTCACAGCCAAGGGAAAGACTCTAAAGGAGAGAAGAAAAAGGACCTGTTGAAGGTCGAGTGCTTTGTATGTGGTGAGCTTGGTCACTACATCAGCCATTATCTGAAGAGGAAGAAAGACAAAAAGGGGAAGCAGACAACAACTTCGGCAAAGATCGAGGATTTGTCCGATTAGAGAATGAATTTGCTATGTTTGCAGCGTTATCCTCGGATGGAGGAGTGCGACACTCCAGTGTGCTAGTTTTGGGCAGGGTTCGAGGGAGGAGCAGCAAGGAGATCTAGATGAAGACAAGGAGGGCTTGATCAATAGATCAGATCTAGTCATTGTGTGTTTCTCAGTTGGATCATTACCTTTGCTATGGGAGCCCAAGAGTTAAAGTAGCACGAGGATTGAAGTGTTAGCAAGGCGCAGTCGAATACTTGAGAGACAGGTACAAGGCTAGTTGAGGTGACACAATAGATCAACATATCGAGTTTTCAGTTGCAAGAGTGAATTGCAATAAATTCGTGTGAATGGGGTGGCAGTGCGAATTGCCCAGTTGTAGTGTGCAAGCGCAATTCCAGTCAGAGAGAGACTCCAGGAGAGAATTTCCAACCAGAGAATGTTTACAACGTTCCAACATAGGAAGGGAGGTCAAGATTTCCAGCAAGGAGGCAAAAACGAGTTCCCCATTGGCAATGTTATGCAGTCCAATTCGCCAATGCATGTTGTATGCAGGAGAGCGAGTAGCCAGGAGATTCCTAAGAGAGTTTCCAAAGATAGAACGAGTTTTCGAGTAGCAATACTGCACAGTCCAGTTAGGCAGGAGTGCGAGTAGCAGGGAGGAGGCAGAGTTGATTTGCTAGAGGATATTTCCCAGTTCTTATTCAAAGGGAGATCGAGACTCACTATTGCAGTGATATCAGCAACGCAGGAGCATCAGAAGTGCGAGATCATAGTAGCATAGTGGTGCACACTTTGGTTTAGCTACAGCAGGTAGCAAGTGAATCAAAGGAGAGCAGTAGCTTGGTGGATAATGATCACCAGAGTATTTTCTTCATAGTGATTTCTAGTGACAGGAAGTCGGATCAACTACAAGATGTGAAGGAATGAGTTCATCGGAGGTATCACAAATGTCAGACATCAACAGCGTGGATCAGTTCGGCTACAACATGTTCCCACAGACCAGCAAGTGGCTGATATACTCACGAAGGCCTTGGGGAGGACAAATTTCATCTACATCAAAGAGCAGATGGGTATAGTGGAGAACACCTTCCTCGCTAAGAGGGAGTGTTAGTTTTTGGTAGCAGCAGACAAGTGTTCTATTCTCTATGATGTTTAAGAGGTTAACGAACACAAGATCTCCAAAACCCAAAAAAAGTTTCGCAAGAAAATACTTGGAGACACCTCAATTAAGTTAATTAGCCATAATTAAAATATTTCCTAAGTCTAACTTAGAAAAAGTAGTTAATTAAAGTGAATTAATTGAGGAAGTTCGATTTTGTTCTAGAGATTGATGAAGTCAAGGTGATCTTAGCCATCAGTTGAGATGTATTTGTGGTCGTTGAAACTCCAATGAGAGATTATAAGAGCAAGTTGAAGGGCTTGGAGAAGGCATCAAGTATTTTGTGAGCACTTCAACTACCCAATTCCAGGTATTCGACAAGGGTGCAATTGAAGCTAGGGAAGCATCAGAGGCATGGGTTTCAACAAAGATTTGGGACCAGGGGTCCGCAAGAAGTTTCCTCAATATTTTCTAGTGTCCGAGAGACAGGAAGAGGAAGCCAAAAATTCCCAATGCGAGTTGTCGAAGAAGCCATGTTTTAGTTGCCAATTGTCGGATCTATGTCCTGGAGGCAGAGCAAGTGGGTTTCACATGCAGAGGGAGGTAGGACAACTTGCCAAGATGTGCTTTCATGGCTATGTGAATTATCCTCAGCTATATTTGAGCACTTCACGAAGGCAGTACGAATTCCAGAAGGAGATGCGAATGGCTAGGAGAGGCCAAATTGATTGCAAAGGGGACAAGGGTGTCTCCAGTATATTTTTCCAAAAGAAATTGTCGAAGCCTTGCCAGATTGGAAAGCAGATCATTGTACTCTTGAATTTGTTGAAGATAATAATAAAACCCTGATTTGTTGCACTGGTATTCCCTTCAGGGTTTTTCCAAGGACATTTCTCCAAAAATAGTTGTGTCAAATTTTTATGTGTTCACGTATTTTCTCAGTTCCAATTTTTATATTCTACAACATTTTTATTGTGAAGATTGCAATTGTGAATTATTCACTATTTGTCATTAATAAATAATAGAAGACAAATAAACTGCAATCACTTAGGAGAATAATTTCTAGTTAATTGCAATCAAGGAATTTTCATATATGGCAGCTAGTACAACAATTTGTGAGGCCATTTGCCTTTGTAAATCGTTTGCAAGTTTATTTGATCAATAGTTGGATCCCATGATGATTTACTATCATAATCAAAGTTGTATCAAACTCTTTGACAATCCAGTGTTTCATGACAAATCCAAGCACATAGAGATCAATTATCATTTCATACAAAACAGGATTCATAAGGGAGCAGTGAAGCTCCAATATGTATCCACAAATTAGTAGGTTGTTGATATTATGACCAAGCCCTTACAAAAGGAAAGTTTGAAGCATTTAGAGACAAACTTGGAATGGTGCAAAATTCTTCCCTCACAAAAAGGGATTGTTGAGAAATATAGCTTGCGTAGGAGCTTCTTGCACAGGTTAGATGTGAATGTGCAAAAAGTAGTTTGAGACAACTTCTAGTAACCACTTAGTGACAATGGGAAATAATATCTTGTAATTTCACTTAAATAAATAGAAGTGAAAGTTAAATTTCCTATGTTCTCCTAGACTTAGAAATTTAAATGAAATATCCTAGAGATTATAGAATATTAATGAGTTGGATTTGATCTAATCTTAGACGTACACCTCATCATTGAAACTTGAGATAATGTGAATGCTAGGATTAAGAATATTAGTCGCTAAGATTTGAGAAATTAGTCGCTAGGATTGAGGAGATTAGTTATCTCTAAGCATAAATAGGACAATATAGGACAGGTTAAATACACGCTTGTTTTATTGTACTTTTGTTAAACATGTATATATTCACATGACATCACATTTGATATTATGATATATTATGTTTCAAATTTGAGATATGTTTCAGATTGCTTTATAATAAAAAATGAATGTTATTTCAAGATTTTGAAGAATTCAAGTATAATTTATATTTTTTTAAATTTGAAAAATGCATGTTTTTGTATTTATGAGATGCCTACTTCCATATTTTAGCCATACTAGGTTTCTTCATTGTATATTACCCATACCGAATCATACTCGTATCTGTATTCACACTTGAAAGTTGTTACTATAGCTTGACCCATTATGCTAAAATAAGGTGGGTACCACTTTCATAGCAAATTCGACAACGGTATATTAATATTAATATTAACTAGCATGTGTAGTGCAACGATGATGTGGTAACAATTGGATGGTTTAAAGGCAGTCATACTCCAATGGACCACTAACACCAAATAAGCTTCCCTCTAGACATGTTATGACTTCCTCTTATACCATATCATTATCATTATACCATATCATTATTGTGTATACAGATTGGAGCCCAATGTAGTCACCTTGTGTATATAGTATATACTATATTTGGCTGCATGAACAAAGCTATCTCAATTAATGTCATTACGCCCCCTTGTGCTCTTGGTCATAGTGTATGTGTTCATGCAATTCTTTTGTCCATCCCTTCCCTATTCGCAAAGCACTCATAAGTTACGTGATTACAATTTTTACCCTGAAACTATTTCAAGATACCACTCATTTATTGATTTGCTAATAATAACTAGTTAAAAGTTGGAATTCTGGAATGTGAATTACAAGTAAATTTGAAATCTCAGTTTTTGTAGGTAAAACTCCAACTTAGACTACAATAGTTTGAAGATTTACGTGGTTAGAATCTTGAGTAGGATACTGTTTCGGAATTAGATCCACAGTAATCATTTTTAATGTCAACGTTTCACATCCCTGCTCTTGAACTTTATCACTACTGTGGATCTAATTCCGAAACAGTATCCTACTTACACTACAATTGTTCGCGTAAGATCGTGTTAAGCCAAAAGTGCCATTGGTAGTTCATCATTTAGTCAACATAAGGTTCTTCAAAGAGTAAACAGTTTGACGTAAGAAATCAGCTAGAGCTAAGTGATGTGCTCAATTTTTGAAAGTCAATGTTCTAACAATTTTTTTCCAGAATGAAGTATCAGCAATAAGATCAGCAGCTCTAAAATCCCTTATATGGGCAACTGAAACAGTTTTAAACATAACTAAGAAAATATTCGCAAGAGATGGGGAGTAGCCATAAACATAGTGGTTTAGTATCTTATAACACTAAATACAAATATCTGAAACAGAAACCTAAACCAGTCACATACAACAAGCTTATGTCTGATACTAATAAAGATGAAACCTGACAATGTTTCAAAACAGGTATGCAGACATGAAACAGAACTCAGCACAGGGCAGGGAAAATTTTATGGGCTAAATTTCACCAATGTGATAATCTTCTATGTTCTATGTGATAATCAATTTCCCTTTTTTCTAAAAATAACTTGCCCACATTCTATAGGATATAATTATTTCTCTAGAAATTGCCAAATTTTAGAAAATATATAAAATCCTTGATAACTTGAATATATTTACAAAAGTATCACCAAACTTTTTATAGTTGTCATATTATAAATTTGTAAGATCCGCCAAGGTTTATTTACACTTTAAGATATAAGTATGGATCCTTAAAATTTTCCCTGGCCCAAGGGATTAGCTCAAATGGTTGTTGCCAATGTTGTTGGACATTTGGCTAATTTCATGCCAGCAGGGGCCCAGTTCAAACCCCGTTGGGTGAGGCCCACTAGCCTACGCCAATCGATTTACTAAGAATACCATCCATGAATGTGGGGAAGCATCCCTTGGGTTTCCCTGCAAAGTTTTCCTTGGAAATAAAAAAAGACAAGACAAGGAATTCACAACTAATGCACATAGGCAAACATCATGGAAATTCAAAGCGTGGTGCATTTTGCATTTGGAGTTTGTCAGCTTCTTGTCCCGGTAATGACTTATAGATGTAGATAAAGTGCTTTCATCAAGGCATGTGTTTGTGGTCATTTTCTACTATTCATGATTTTGCTTCTACTATCCCAAATGTTGTAATGTTCCGAGCAATGTTACTTGGGAGCGGGAGCGGGAGCGGGGAGCGGGAGCGGAAGCGGGAGCGGAAGCGGGAGCGGGAGCGACCATTTTCAGAAGCTCCCGGTTTGGGAGCGAATCGGGGAGCGATTTTTTAAAAATATATATATTTTTTAATTTTTGATACATATATGTCAACAAAAACATGTAGAATGATGAAATAGACATAAAAAACATAAATTGATCATTGAACCATATATCACATCAATCATCTAGAAATTATAATCGTCATCAACCATGTCCACAAGTTAGTAAAATACATATTACAACTGCAACATATTGAGTCTTATAAATCATGATTCATCAAATTCAATATTAAAGTTTCAACTTCAAGCTTTCAGAATTGAAAATTCAATAACATTTATCATCATTGATCACCAAAGTAACAAGTTGTACTTGTAAGCCAAGTTTAACCATTACAAGAAGTAATATCGAAGATATTTCTAAGTCCTAACTTCTAACTGTTAACATGATATGAAATGTTAAAAATTTATAAAATGAAACATGAATAATGAGATGAAATGAAACAACTTTAGTCTTTCACAAAGCATCATATTCATAATTCACAATCATTACCAATGAGTTATAATTGCCAAGGCCCGACTTCAAACTTCAAATTTTCATTGTCACAGTGATATAATGTTTACAAAAAATATCATAATGTCATAATGATATGAAAGAGTCAAGAGTCAAGAGTCAAGGACTCAAAACTCAACAGTTATGAAAACTAAAGTCTAATAGAAACTAAAAAAGACAAGTAAACTGTAAATCTACAAGTGGCCCTTGCCACGAGAGTCTCCAGGAGTATAAGTAGGTCGTGGTGGTCTTCTAGGAGTCTCCCGCACAGACCGACGACCAGAACTAGAGCCTCCACGCGAGTGTGTCGATGGAGGTGGCGACAGCAATGGAACAAGACTCGGGCCCCGAGAACTGCTACTGGATGGTGGAGGTGGAGGTGGCATGGCTGCTGCAGCTGCTTCATTTTCATCCCGTACAAGCTCCTCTTCTAGTTCTTCCATATGTACAATGCCATCCTCCAAATTGTCGTCCTCAGGGTGATTGTCCCAAATTTTATATGTGGGATCTTCATTAGCCCGATCACAGTAATGGCTCAACAACCTCAAATTGTAATGCACATAAACCAAGCTTTCTGCTCGGTTTTCGTTGAGCCTGTTTCTTTTCACATTATGTATATAACTGTAGGTGCTCCAACACCTCTCTGCAGAAGAAGAATTTACAACCTGTGAAAGAACTTTTTTTGCCAATTTTGGCAAAAGTCCGTGGCCGCCATATGTTTCCCACCATGTGAGAGAATCAAATTTATCTTTGTCGTCCATTGCATGGAAGTTACCATACAAACCACTGCCACTGAAGTATCTGCCTATTTCAAGGCGCACAGCTGCACATTCCTCCCTGTCAGGCACCAACTTTTCTAATGCTTCCAGATATCCTCTAGTTACCTCTTGATCTAAATGGGGTTTGGTCCTAACACCACCCCCTGCTGCAGGTTTGCCCAACCAAGATTCTGAGTAGTATTTTGGCGTAAGGATATACGCCAAGCAATGTAGTGGAAGGTTAAGCCTATTCCACCGTTCACACACACAATCATGAATCAGTTTGTACAAGTTGGGATCTTTATTATGAACAATGTCTTTTATTTCCCCCAACATGGTATCCATTTGCTCATACACCTCGCCAATCACTGGTTTGTCTGTATCTGCAAACCGAATCATGTTATAAATTGGCTTGGTGAAATCCAATACCTGTCTCACAGTTGTCCAAAACTGCCCATCAAGAGCGGCCTCCTCCACCGTTTCAAAACCTGCCATGTCAGCTACATTTGTAGCCCTTTCCTTTAACACCTGCCAATGTGGACTTGATACCATGCTAGCTAATGCCTCTCTTACCTTCAAAAGGCGCCTGAAGGTGAGGTAATAGCTACCAAATCTAGTCCTCGCAATCTTCAGCAACTCCAATCTCGAGTGACTGCGGAAAAGGCCATGGGTATTGCTATGATTTGTAATAAATTTTATCATTTTTTTTCCTTTCTTGTACAAATCACCAATCCATTGGTATTGTTCATTTTTGTTTTTGACAATATCATGCAACAGAAGGTTCAATGTGTGAACCAAACATCCAGACCAAAATATGTTCGGGCATTTATCCTCAATAATTGCTCCCGCTGCCTTACAATTAGGAGCATTATCAGTGATGACTTGGATGACATTGTATGGGCCAATACGCTCAATTGTTTCAAGCAATGCTTCTACAATGTTGATAGCGGTCTTGAACTTGTCTGAGTAATCATGTGCAGCTAGAAAGATGGGACCACTTCGGGACACAGCAAGAACACTTATCAATGGATTGCCTTTTACATTTGTCCATCCATCAGATACAATGGACACCCCATTGTCAGTCCAAGAACTTGTCATTTTATTCAAAGAATGTGATATTTTTGCTTTTTCATGATCAAGGCCAACAGTTCTTGCCTTGTCATACCCAGGGCTCTTGTATCCTTTAGGGGCATCATTTATGGCAGAAACCATTTCGTGCCAATAAGGTGAGCGTAGAACATTGAATGGTATCCCACATGCATAGAGGAACCTGTAAACTTTTGAATCCACATCATTCCTACACCCCTCATCAAGGAAATCTGATATGGTTCTACGCCTTAAAGATGATGACCCTGTGCCTCCATGTCCATATCCACTGCCTTGGGAGGATGCTGAAGGAGTTCTTTGTGATGGTGAGATTGGTTCAAAGAAACCCCTTGATCTTTTTGTTCTGTATTGGGCGTCCTCCTCTTCCTTTATGTATTTGGCTCTATCTGCTGTTGACACCTTGTCACAAGTTTTGATTCCTATTTGTTTCTCTCCATCCCATGGCCTTTTCCCGCAGAGTTGTCTTCTAGCACGGGTGTATGAGCCTGTGTAATCAGTGTTGCAATGGGGGCAATGAAATTTAGTGGTTCCACCCCCTCTCCCTGTTTCAGCCCTGTGAACATATTTCCACAATGGAGTTTGGTCTTGTTTAGTTTTTTTACCCTCATGTTCACCCTCCTCCACCTCCTCCTCACTGGGGTTTTCACCCATTTGACTTCCTCCGGCTTCTTCATCCACCTCTTCAGTTTCAGGCCCCCTCCGTTTCCTACTCTCCACCACCATAATAACCATAAAAGGGACCAGGAAGAGGAAAATGCCAATAAATATCCCCAGTTCCATGGTCTTTGATGTTTGTAGGGTTTGAGTCTTGAATCTGCAAATTAATTTAGTTTATTGGGATTAATTCATTTAATTTATTAATTTAATTTAAATTAATGATCTTTAAACTCAAACAGGTAAATTAAACTAACCAAATTAACTACCTAACCAGCTAAACTAACTAAATGATTAAGTTACTTACCTCTGCAGGCTTGCTCCTCGCTCCTTGGCACTTGCTCCTCGCTCCTCAGCTCTGGCTCCTTGCTCCTCAGCTCTTGCTCCTTGCTCCTTTGCTCTTGCTCAGCTCTCAATCTCTTGCTCAATGAAGTTGAAATGATTTTTTTTTGGCCCATTGGGCTTATAAACTAAAAAAAAAATTCTAAAATTTTTATAAATTTCGGGTCCGGCGGATTTTTTTTCCGCCGAACCGCTCCCGGCCCGTTTAAAATCGCTCCCGGAGCGTTTTTTAATGCCCGGGAGCGATCAGGGAGCGATCGCTCCCCGATCGCTCCCGGGCATTAAAAAACGCTCCGGGAGCGCGGGAGCGATCGCTCCCTCACAGACCAGGGAGCGCAAATTTTTTTACGGGAGCGCGCTCCCGAGCCGCTCCCGCCCGGAGCGCGCTTCGGGAGCGGGTTCGAAGGGGGGGGGGGGGGGGCGCTCCCCCGCAAAACTGGTTCCGAGGAAATTAATTGCCTAAGGGACAAAATAGCCTATCGATCCCCACAGGCTATAGTCCTACATAAAGGGTAAAAACCCATAATTGCCTAAGGGACAAAATAGTTTATCGATCCTCATAGGCTATAGTCCTCCATAAAGGGGAAACCCCAAAATACCCAATGTCTGGTCGAGCTTTGGGGCAGTTGGGCGAAGAAACCCAAAATTGGGGTTTGGAGTAAAGTTTAATCAATCAATTAAGAAGAAGATACCCCTCTAGGAAAGCTATCAATATCAGAGGGTTCAATTCATTTTGGATCATCATTATGGATTATCTCATTTGTTTCTTGAGCATTAGCTCTGAAGGTTTTAAGACCCCTTTTCTTCTTGTCAATTTCAATGGTGAAAGATTCCACCCTAGTTGACATCCCTTCTCTTTCTTCTCTTTGTTTGGCACAATACTTCTATCTGATGCAGCAAGCTCTGTGATGGTGATAATCTTTGTTTGGGCAGCAAGTTTTGTGACGTCTTGATCTCTATTTGGCAACGAGATCTTGTGGAGCTTGATCATCTCTATGTGGCACAGGAGTTCTTATCTTCTGTTTGTTCCTTGGATTGGGCACAAAGGCATCATTTGTAATTAGTGAGGGTTTTGTACATGCTTGCGAAGAACCAAGACAAAGCAATATTCCTTTTGAAGCATTCAGATTCTAAGAGCATAAATTTTGGGGGTTGTTTGGGCAGTTTGAACCCTAGTTCTCTGAAACAAAACCTATCTGAGATGACCAACGAGGAAGGAATATAGGCTGTAGTGGGTTGAAAATTGTTTTTGGGCCAGCAATAGGTGTGGTACTGAATGGAACAAGTTTGGAACTTAAGTTCATGATCTATGCTTGAAAGCAGAGCCATGTTTGTGGCTTAAACATGGATCTGTGGCCGAAAGAGGAACCCTGAGAATGTCCAAAGATAAATCGATAGGAGGAGCCTGAACAGGCAAGTGAAGGCATTCGCCTGCAGCTTCATGTCTACTCTGCAGTTCGGACTCCACCGCAGAAGGTGCAAGGCTATTCAGGAGGAGAAGATTAAAGACTTCTTGAATTGGTAACAGGACGGAGACCGACTCGGTAGCAAACTCGGACCTGGTACCATAATTAGCAATAGGATCCAGAAGTTCATTGTTTCTTAAGTCTGTGATCTAGGGTGGTTAATTTGTAGACGCAGATCTATAGCTGTTTGTGTGGATTCAAAACTCTATCATTGTGGAACTGAAGTATTTGTGAATTGGATTATATGCTACTTTACTGGGCTTTTCTCTATTGTTAAACAATAATCCGTTCTGTCTGTAATGTTCCAAACTTAAACAAACAGTGATATACAAAAGCCAATTCGATTTTTGCACAAAAAAATTAAACTATCAGCAAATACTCAATACACAACAGAAATGGGAACCAGTTGAGCCATTTTATTTATTAATGGAGCAATGTACAATAGTGTGGAAAGAGCACCTAGGCTTGCCTCAAGGGCAAGCTAGAAAAAACCCAGGTGTCGACAGTAATCCCAAATGCTAGAAGCAACTGCTCCTCTAAAGCTTTGCACTATCTCCTAGTTACGGCAACTGCTGGTTGGAAAGGAGTTGCAAGAAACCCCGCCTCCGGTGCTCGGAAAATGATGAAACTTCAGCCACAAACTCCTTGGCCAAAACCCAGAAAAACTCAGAAAGGGTTTGGCCTGGAACCAACCACCCAAATTCGACCTCCTCTATGGCCTACACCCTCCAAGCAGCTCCAGCAAAACGGCCTGCAAGAAATGGCCACAAAGTCTTCCTCCCAGCTCTGGAAAGGAAGCAAACTTCACCCCGAATGGCTCCTCCAACCTCCACGGCAAAGCTCAACCTCAAGGGCTGATACTCTACCCACCAAATGAGCTCCCCAAATACTACCTCTACGCTACCCAGGTAGTGTGAAAGTCACTGCCAAGCCTGAAGCCCAATCAGCTCCCAAACTCCCCCAAAGGCTGACAATCCTCCTTAGCCTCTCCTTCGGAAAATCTCACAGCAAAACTCTATTGCTCAGCTCCACAAACAACTCGGCCCCCTTTCTCACTACGTCCTCTAGAAATACGCACCACCTGGAAGGAAATGCTACTGCTGGAAATCACAATGTGAATCTCCTCCTGAAGAAATGAAGGAAACCTTCCTAGGGTGGCACTCGAAGTCCCCCGAAGAAAGGATGAGCTCTTCGCCTGAAGAACTCGTGCTAAACAGCCAATGACTCAACTAAGTAGCTCAAGCAACCAAAAGAAATCAATATACACTCATGAATAAATGAGAAGAAAAGAGTTGCCCTCCTTATATAGTTTTCGTGGGGGAATTTTCCCTCCATTTCTTCCTCCATCATGGGCCCCACTTAACCAACACCATGCAAAAGTTATCTCCCCTCTATGCATATCGAACTAGGGAGTGCGTAATTCCCTAGTGAGGGTGGCCCCCATGTGTAACTTAACTTTAAAACAAAACATCTTCTCCTAGTCTAATCTCCTAATAGCATCGAATGGGGTCCACTAACTCCAAAATTGGCCCCATAATACAAAATTAAATCTTGTTCCAAAATTATTTAGGAAGGGACATTACACTGTCAAAAATATTGCATTGTTCTTCGCAAAAGGTTGAATTGCTTATACTTCATATCACTGGAAAAAGAAAGGACAGATTGTCTATTGTGTTGAATTTCACTAATGTATTAGGACAGAAAAAGATTGTCACTGCAGGAAAGTTGAAACCCTAGGGCAGAATTACCCTAGCACATTACAAATGTTGATTTTTGGAGTAGTTTCTGACAACTTGAACTGGGTAAGTTGCAAAATAGATTTTTCAGATCTTCTATTATATCCCCTTTAGAAAAATGCATACAAGTTTTACCACGAGAAATATACAGTGGGAGTGAACTAATTCAAAATTTCAAACCAAAATAAATTGGACTGGTGACTATCTCTGGTTGTCTACAAGAGGTGGAAAATAAAGGCAGCAATTTTATTTGAGGAGATTGCTTGATTTATTAATCTAGATAGTTTCTCCTTTGTGGTTAACTTCAGTTTATCTGCATAATAGACTAAATGCCATCTGCTGTCCACCTTCATTGACCACATAAAGGAGGTAATTTGGGTACCGTACACCATTTCTCCATGCGTAAATTTGGAGATCAAGTTGAATCTGAATATCTGAGAAGCATAGATGGACTAAATTGGGTTGAGTAATTAGCAAGAATCATATCCCAAACAAGGTAATGAGTTTCCCAGTAATCACTAAACACACATGCAATATAGGTTCTGTAGTAAAGATTCAACAAATACATCTGATCTAATTAGAAATAAGTAGAATCACCCACTCCTAACCACAACTGTAATCAGTGTAGTGTAAGTGCCCAGTATTCACCCCAATGCCGATGAATCCAATCTCTCTTTTGTCATATATGTCAGTTTGTTTGGTGCAGACATCTCAAGCCACAGTGAGAATGTGGGTACCTAATAAGCATGAAATTGTGTTTGATCTCAAAAACAAAATTGCTTTTCACAAATAAAACAACTCTGCTGGGCCATATTTGTTTAGTGCATTGAGAAGAAAATGCCATGTAAAAAAATAAACATCTCAAATTCAAGGAGTTGAACGAAATGTACTAGGGAGGAAGGCCGAAATTCCGAAATTGGGCTAGGGTTTCAAACTTGAGAACCAGCCAAGAATAGATATAATAGCATATGCAAATAATCTTCACAATATTTTTTATCTTAGGATTGGTAAAGCTCAGGGCTAAATGAAAACCCATGAGGAACATATTTCTCAGTGTGTGTCTTGGGAGGTTAGTACCACTAAAACTCTTACAGTACTAATAAATGAGTATTTTTATTACAGAATTGCAAGGCCCTGCCTGCCAATATCAAAACCCCAATGGTTAGCATTATCGATATGAGGCAATAGCAAAAGACAAGATTTTCACATGCAGTGGGCTGAATAATATGATTAAATGGAGCATCAGTTAGCACAGAGCTCAATTTCACCTGGTGTTCCTTTGAGTATTACATGCCTATCTAAGTGAAACTTCAGCAGTACATATCTATTCCTTTTCACAACTATATCATAAAGCACCATATTAATGATGCCCCACAAACCTTCACCTTCAGGGAGGCTGTGTCTTCTTCCCATGATGCCCATAATTCTGTGTAGAGTGCAGTAGAATAACTGCCCCATATATCCAGTGTGTATATAGATGTATGCAAGTATTCATGTTGGCCCATATCAAACTAATTTTAATACTTGCAATATTTGGAATTAACTTGGCTGCAAGCTTCCGTTTCTGGAATTGCATGAAACTATGAAGAGTTTTGAACATGTTTATTAGGGACTTGAACATTCGTGGGGTATGAAATGTCACCACTTTACCATCCAACCAAGACCACGTTATACATAGCAACAGCGGAGGTAAGGTCATCATACCTGGACCTGGTCCTTCAATAGCTGGAGCTTTGAAGAAGCAATACTCATTGACAATTCACCTTGAGGAACCCCTGCAACCCCTGCAGATATGGAATATATTCTGGGATTCACCCTGCCATCATCACTTTGCTGCTGATTCTCAAGCGATAGCGTCCTGGGTCCGAAGCCCGGGACCTGCCAACTCCATCTGCTGTTTCTGGAATCTCCCATGGTGGTCCTCCTCTCCGATCGTCTGGCTCCGCTGCAGGGTGGATTGGGTGGATAACAAGTTTGAGGACGATGCGGATTGGATAGGGTGTCGACAGGAATGACGGACTAAATGAGATAATTAATGAATGAAGTAATTCATACTTGGCGTAGTGGGCAGCCTTCCTTAATTAGTTCAGTTTGTGTGGGCAATGCTACACCTCACCTCAATTCAATCCATGGTTGTGATTAACGGAGCATCATGGGGCGTCAAAGACCTGGCCCTCCTCTCTCCGTGGAGCTTCTGATTTCCTATCACTGACCGCCTACTCTGACTCGCCTCGCCTCGCCTCGCATCGCATTTTTTACTCCACTCACCTTATCACACCACCAGCTTTCCAAATGCTTTTCTACTCCTCTCTACGCTTTTCTTCGTTACAAACTACTTTTTACTTTGCTTTGGCTGCAAAGAGTTTCCCCGTGTTCGGATTCATAAAGACATTCACTCTCGTAGTCTCACCCGTGTTCTCGCTACCTGGACAAATTATAGCGTCCATTAATATGCGATTGGTAAACTCACATGTAAGATTTATTATTTTTTAAAAATTATAATAAAAGTAATAATTATATAGCGAATAACTACGTACATTTATACGGGGTATAATAAATTATAATAAAGATTTTGTGACACCAAAAACTAATACATCAAAAAATACTTTTATGCATTGATAGTCTCCTCTCATGAAGGTTGTTTGGATGAAAATATTTAAATGCATTTACAACCTACTTTTATGCATTAATAGTTTGAATGAAAATATTTAAATGCATTTACAACCTCAAAAAGGTGGTGTGACATTTATCTTTATTTTTTCATAAGGTTATATATTCGTTTTAAAAATAAAAATAAAATATATATATAAAAGGTACCACACTAGTTGGTTCGAAACGCGTCGAGAAATGTCTCTCTTTATGTGATTTACGCCGAAGTCCTACTTATAAATATATAAAAGGTATTATCAAATGGGCTTATTTTAAGTTATTGAAAGAAGAATTAGGATCCTCCCTATTTATATTCAATTATTTTAAGTTATTGAAAGAAGGATTAGGATCTTCCCTATTTATATTCAATTTTTATACGATGAGTGACTAAGGCATGTTGTTAATTGGGTTTATCTTAGATTGTTAAATGGAATGATTGGGATCCTCTTCACCTAGATTCAATTTCCACAAGTGACATGATGAGCTTTGATGTAATGGTTTCTAGCCTATGATGTTATGGACTAAAACATGTATATTTCTCATATGGACTCTAAAGTTATTTTCCACATGAATGAATATATATATATATATGGCATATCAATTTGAATTATGATTGAGTTAATATTTATATTACATGTTGAAATTAGCAGGGATTGAAAGATGAGTTGATGGATGACGAGATTTTCATTGGTATTGATATTATACACATGCTTACTCCTCATCTCAATTCTTCTCGAAATAGCAATATGCTTTTTGGGTCATGGTCAACTATGAATTTGGGTCTCCCTATGACTGGAGAAGGAGAACTTTTTTGACACCTTATATTCCCTTAGGTAAGATCTCTAATTCCAAAAAGAGGATTGATTTGCAGGTTTCATCCGAAGACTTAAATGATCGTCCTATCAATCTAAGGATTAGACATTGTCTTTTGAAGAGGCTAGGGAAAGATTTGTTAAATGTAATCGCATATCTAGGAAATTAGATTATTATGGCTTTGAAGGGGAAATTGGAGGTGGTTTGGGATTGAATTTTGGGAAAGGGTCTAAGATTACAAGGAGAGGGAGAAAATTGTGTATTTCCTTGGCTCAAGATAAGACTATAAATTAGCTTTTGGTTAATAAAAAAACTCACTTTGAAGGGGGTTCTTAGGGTAAACAATGTCCTTATTAAGAGTGACCTGTGATTTGTTTCACCTTCAACTACAAAGGGTCAAGTATTCCCTCAAAAACATTAGCCCATAAAAGGGTTGTGGATAAGCATAGGCCTAGCATTATTTTATTGTGGGAACTTATATATAAACGGGAAAAAGTTGTATGTGAATTAGAACAAATATTTGGTGGTTCGTAGTTCATGTTTATTAATTTTAGAGGTGGGTTTGGGAGCCTTGTCTCTGGGTAGAAAATGAGGTATTTTTCATATTCAACGTGTTGGTCGTTTGCATCAAGCTTGGTTATTGTTCTTTATTTAAGCACTTAGAAAAGGAGCTCAAGATCCTACATATATACAACCCTTATGTAGATAGGATTACTTTCTAAAGTGTGGTTTTTAGTTAGGACTGCTTAAGTCAAGGTAACATTATTATTGGGAGGGATCTCAATATTTCATTGGGAAGTTATGAGATGTCAGACTAACTGCCCAAGTTCACTCTATAATATAATAGATATTTTTTAAATATGATGATGCAGAGTTATATGGGATTGCACTTGTCAAACTTAAACCTATCTAGAGGAACAATCGAGTTGGAGATGACATGGTAGCAAAAAGCTTGGACAAATTCTTAGTGTCTAAGACTTTGCTTGATGATGACATCATATCTAAATATTGGGTGAGCTTAGCAGGGGAGTTTGACCATTTCCTAGTTATTCTTTAGTTGACTTTAATTGATAATAGACCTCCTAGTCCTTTTAAGCTTAACCTTGGTCAACTAGATAAAGATGCACGTGTTAGTTTGGTTAAAGAGTAATAGATTCTTTGTAATTGGACTCTAAGGGAATTAGCTACCATTCAATTTCAATCCAATTTGAAAAAAGTTAAGCAAACAATTATTTCATGGGCTCATTTAAAGAAGGGAAGAAATGAAAAGGCATTCATATAATTGGGATTTTGTATATTAGTGGAGGTGTTGGTTTCCTCTCTTTGGAATTAAACATAGAGGTAAATCATCTTGGGAGAATAGAAGGAAGCTCTTAGTTGAAATCAAAGCAATGTGGAGACAGAAGAGTGGAGATCCATGGCTTGATGAATCATATGAGAATTCATTTTTTTTCCATTGGTACACAAACCACAAAAAGAATACAAATATTGTTAAGGGGTGGAAAGACATGATGGTACATCGACCACAAATTTCTAGGATATTGTCAAGGCTAGGGTCTACTATTCTCAAAATGTATACAAAATAGAAGGTAGGGAAACTATGCAGAAGTGTCAAAATGACCTCTTCCTTTCCCAATTTTATAGGAGGCAAGGACAACATTGATTTGATGGAAGACATTTATAACAAAGAGCTACAGATTGTCCTTCATGGTTTTGAAAAGGATAAGAGCTTAAGGATTGATGGTCAAAGTATTGAATTCTTTTTAAGATTTTCTAAGCTTACAGGGGATGAGTTATTGATAGTTATCGAAAAATTGAGAACCTCAAGGAGGATGTTGGCTACATATAATGCTAGATTCATTAGATTAATCCCAACATTAGATAATCTTATCTCGTTTGGTGAAAGTTGGCCTTGTTCTCTTTGTAATTGCATCTATAATATTATTCAAAGGTCATTGTTATGAGGGTCAAAAAGCATTTTCAAAGACAAATTATAGTAAGCAATTTGGGTTTTTTTAGGGCAGGCATTTCCATGAGACCATTAGGATGGCTCAAAAGGCCATTCACACCATAAAATCCCAAAAAAATTGAAGTAATAATTGTAAAAGTTTATTTAACCATGGTTTATGACAAGGTTAGTTGGTTATATATGAGGTTAATGTTAATCCATTTAAGATTATTCATTTCATTGATGAATTGAGTTATCAATTATATAACAAACTTTACTTTCTCGATTTTGATAAATGGTTCAACATCATATTTCTTCAAGCTCAAATGAGGTTTAAGACAAGTTTGTCCTCTTTCCTCTCCTCTTTTTCTAATTGTGGTGAAAGGTATTTGTTGAGGTTCTCAACTTTGAAGGAAGCAAAGAGATGTGGGTCTTTTAAGGGCATCAAAGTTGGGCATTCTTTTTTTATCTTTCACATCTTTTATTTGTTTATGTCATTCTATTTTTCTATGATGGGAATCATAGAGGCATCATGAAGCTCAAGGAGATCATGAATTTGCATAGTAAAACTATTGCGATGATAATAAATGTTGATAAATCCACAATCTCTTTTATGGGGATTTTTCAAGAGGAGAAGGTTTTATTTGCTACTGTATTTCCTTTACCAAATCAGTTTGAAAGATGGTATAAAATATTTATGTTTTGTCTTAAAACGTAATGACTATCAAAATAAAGATTGGAGGTGGCTAATTGTTGAGGTTGAAAAAAGGATAAAGATATGGTGTCATAAGTGATTTTTATGAGGAGGTAGACTTATTTTATTAAAATTTATTTTAGTGGCTATTCATGGTTATTGGATGACATTGTCTTAGATCATAAAAGGGATGTTGGAGGTGAATAGAAGGATAAACATTAGGTTTCTTTGCTCATGTTACAATGAGAAGAAATGAATCCCTTTGAAAAGTGGCAAAAGTTAGTGGTTCCAATAGATTTTGGGGGTCAAGGCTTGAAAAATATTTTTCTCCTCTCAAAAGCTTTAGCAGTCAAGTGTGTTTGGAAACCCATTAAGGAAATGTTCTTTCGTATAACATTGTAGTTTAGAAGTACATTTTACCGAATTTTGTCGAGAATTGGATCAGAAGTCATGTAAAGAATCTTCATTTGTCTCTATCATGTATGAAACAATTATGTCAATCTTTCCGGTAATTGGTGATTTGTTTGTTGGGAAATTTAAGTATGGTAATACAGTAAGAGCATGGGAGGATCACTAGATTGGACATGATCCAATTTTTGTTGTAACACCCTCCTCCTACATTTACCCAAGTTAACCAGTCTGTTGGGGTAAACATGTGACGAGAGGCTACTATGATGTGATTCAACTCCCCATGTATAGTTAAGGCAGTGGAACCGACTAAACCAAACCATTATGAACCTCCACACATGCTACAGAACCTCCAGAAGCGAACCAACCTTTCCAGGTGATCAACCCCTTAGACAACTTGACATTTCACTGACCTGGACCCCTAGTAGCTCCCATGACAAGGCATGCATGCGACTAAGCCCTTCTAGTCACTCCCATAGCAAGGGCATGCCATCAATTGTGGACTTTTTCACTAGTTTTGAGCGAGTGACCCCAGATTTTGTGTCACTTTTTTAGGGTCAGGACTCAAGTCACTGCCCAAAACTTCATGAACACTTCATAAATGATTAATAACATCGAAACAAGAGTACTAATGCAAACATTTGATCAACGACTTAACTGGACCCCTACAAGTCATGACGGCCATTTCGTCAACCATGTCACAAATATGCATTCTATAGGTCATATCAATAGATCTAAGCATAAGGGTCTCATACTTATTTGAGAATTGTAAGGAAGTGTTGATGCCTTATCACAATAGCTGTATTAGCATCTATTAGGTCATATATTCATTGTTCATTCATTTTCAAATCAAACCATGATGGGAGTCATACATCAAGTTTGTCATAAAACATGCTCATAACTAGCATATAATGAACATAAATAACAAGGATATAAAAACCATAAAACCACATATAAACAAGCATATTTACCCATAAAATACAAAAGGAAAGAATCTCTTATTAACATATGCAAAATCCAACCAGGTATGGGCCTTCCACGTACCACCTAACCATAGATTAGCTGAACCATATCTTACTTCCATCCAATCACCCCCGTGTCATATTCCAAGCATGAATGTGGGATCTCATTAAACAAATCCAACAAAACCAAACCAGAGCTTCTAGAGGCCAAACCACCTCAACCCTCAAACAGTGATTCCACCTCACAGTCAGACATCCCTAACCATCACCAGATTGGTCTCTACCCAAGTTGTTCAGGGCTCCAGAGCGCTTGTTCCAACCAGGGTTTCCAAGACTAGTAACTCAACCCACATCTATTGTCGGGCTTCCAAATTATTTCTCCAATCAGGGCTTATAGGGCTAGTAACTCAAACCACCAAGGCCTTCTAGAGTGTTTTTCCAACCAAAGCTTCCATGACTAGTAACTCAACCCAAGCTATTACAGGGCTTCTAGAGCGTTTGTCCAACCAAGGCTCCAAGAACTAGTAACTCAACCCACAGCCAAAGGAACATGAGAACCAACTAGAAAACAATTGGAAAGAAACCCACAACGCCATGGTTATCTAGGAAATGGAAAGGCTAGGAAAATCCATCATCAATCCAAGCATTCCTCCATGCCAATGACATATCATAACCAAGAAACCACATGCATTTGTCATGCATGCCAAAACTAGCAAGGAAACCATACATGCAACTTGGTACTTGCAAGCAAAAACCGTTGTAGTTGTTGATCCCAATGTCCTCTTGCTCTTTCCTGCTCTTCCTTTGCCTTGTTGATCCAAAAGTCCAAGTATGCCATACTCCTCCAAGTGTGATCCAAGAAAAATCTAAGTGTCCAAGAGTATGAGAGAGAGAGAGAGAATAGAGAGCTCCAAGCTAAAAATGACAAAATTCTGCAAACTAATCCGTAGAAGCCTTTTTATTAATGAGGTCTCTATTTTCTTCAATTTTACATTATTTTCCTTCATTTTCTGCTTTACATGCAACCTGTGACCTTTCACCTCCCTTTTCTCCTAATTTCCATCATTTTCATAAATGCCAATTAATGCCACTTTGCCTTTCCAAAGCCCTTGTCATTTCCTCTATCAATTTTCATAGTCATTACTTAATCACAAGTGATCCCCATCACTATGTTTTTGCCCAAGATTCAGCTTGGAATATGTGTCACATCGAGAACAAGACTATATACAAAGGCATAGGCAGAAATATGTCGTGCTAAACCGGGATATCACAGTCCAAGGGATGGCAAGTTTCCTTATCCCCCCACCAATTCGCATCAATGAGTCACCGCTCTGAACAAGGCTATATGAAAAGGCATAGGCAAAAAGACGTCGTGCAGAACTTGGATACCATAGCCCAAGGGATGTCAAGTTGCCTTACCCCCCACCAATTCACATTAGGGAGTCACCGCTCTAAGTCGCTCACCCCAAATTTCCATTGCCGAAATATTGCTACCATACCGATCAAGCTCCGTAAAACTTCCCTCTCCCACCTGCCTCTACGTAAATACACTTGAGCGAGGATGATGTGTTTCACACAAGCTTGCTCTAGTGTACCCTGCCATGTAACCCATCTGCATGTCAACCTCATGGAGAAACTGGGAGGAGGTCAGGCTTAGCCCTCGAAGTCCTCGAGTTTTCCACCCCTGTCGAGGTAATTTATAATAATGTATTGCAAAATAAAAATAAAAATTATATATGAGACAATATATATATATATATATATATATATATATATATATAAGACAAAAATATGTAGACTAGTTATTATTAATCCTTGCCTAAGCAGGATTCTAGCAATCGATTTGCAGTTTGACTATTATTAGTTTAACTTTGACTTATGCAAAACCCATTGTTAAACTTTAGAAATAAATAACGTATTTTTTACTATAATTTAAAATTTTAATTTGTAAACAGTTGATTGGACAAAAAAAATGATGTCTTATTTCACCCTTAACTTCATATGTCCTAGTCTCACCGATAAACTCTACTAACTTTGAAAAGTCACCATATGGATAATTGTCTCACTATTTTTTGCAATAATTTCTAAAAATAGTTACAATTAATATGTGTTTCACTATTTTTTTGCAATAATTTTTGGAAACATTACAACTAATACATGTCTCACTAATTTTTGCAAAGATTTTTGGAAACCATTACAATTAATACGCACCATTAACTAATGTTTTCAAAATTCAATCTTAAAAATCTATTTTCACCATGATTTTTCAAAATATGTTAACACTTACTAACATCGCTCATGTCACCGCTCCCAATTTAATCCCAATTTCTTAACTTTTAAGACTTGTGAGTGTTTTGTTAAGTAACTCGTGACTAAGAGACTCAGGATTTTTTCTTTAAAATAGTTCATGTAAATACTCATAACTAACTTGTTATGGGACTCAAGTTTGCATCTCATCTCCCATAATGATCAAGCTAACTATCCTTTGTGTATGTGAGTCATGCAATATTAAGAATCTCATCTAAAAGGTCAAGGCAACACATCTCCTTCTCCTGTTGATCAACTACAATTCTAGGTATCGTTTAATTCGAACCCACTAGTTGCTCCACCTTTGGAATTTCCATTCTTGCTTTATTCTTTCCCCATCATCTGTGCTCAAATTTGCAAGTGTAAACAAAACAAAGCACTGCCATCTTGCAGGCACTAAATACAATAGGCATTAAAGTCTTTGGTATATGCTTCATTCCATTTAATCCATTTTTCCCTTCTTCTTTCTCTATTCAACAATGTCATATTTATTTATAATGTCTTCAACGCCATACTTAATTACCCATTGGTTTTTTACTCTTTGTCATATAGGTTTGTGTCGAGCATTGGGAGGAACATTGCAAAAAAAATCACTAGATGGGATATTTGCATGAAAAAGATTACAATTTTTTATCACTTTTTGGGCCGAGTATTTTGGTTTGAACCTCCATCTATGAATAGTATCATTGAATGCCATCAAAACAACATATTATTTATTTTACATTTTTTTTGCATTTGCAATATGTATGAGAAAATTTTTATTGTTTCTCAAATACAAAACGCCATCTTAGCACTTTATTTATTTATTTATTTTTTATTTTTTTCAAAGAATAACAATTGTAAGAGTGTTAATGAACCACTTTTACATTCTCACTAAACAAAACTATTTGAACCAATGTATGCAGTTTCACTAGGTGCGGAGATATTGGTTTCTTCATTCAAAACACAAAATTGAGATCATTTCTCTGGGTGATAATATATTGGGCATCCAAGGTCATCCAAAGTATAGACCATTAAAATTTTGTTTAGCCTCATAGATGGTATGTTGGATAATAGTTTTATCCAATAAGTAATACTAAGTTGACCAACAGTTGATTCATGGTGTTACCTCTGATTGTTTCTATTATTTAGTTTTTTTTTTTTTAAAAAGAAACATGGAAGATTGGTTATAGCACCAAAAGAAAAATTTGCAACAACAACAAAAAATCAACTTTTTAGTCTTATCATTGGGGTTAGATGGATGAAAATGACTAATACAAAGTATTTCTCTTTTTTTAAAAGAGAAGGCAAGTAATGAGGCCAAGCCTTCTTTACAAAACAACCAACTTGACTCTAACATCTCGCAGAAAAATTGCAAGTCATTTCTAAAAACATGACATAAAGCAAGGAATATTTACCAATACTCTGAATTTTTAATGCAATTTCAACTTAAGAGATTAAACTCCATATTTAATATAAATATGCAAGGATTTTGACCATATCTTATGTTGCATTCGAGCATATTTTAACATTTATAGAAGCTTTATTTTGCATTTGCTAAAATTAAGCATATTATAAGTGTTATGCAAGATTCACTAGTTCATTCATTACGAGAGGGATTCTTTTATCAATTTCCTTCAAAAAAATATAAAATTTATCACATTGTGGAATATAATAAGTAAAGCTAATCTAAAAAAAAATTGCAAGTCAAAGCAAAACTATTTAAGCACTTAGTTATATTAAGCTTAACTTAGTCAATGTTAAACATAATATAGAGTATCACATGGGGACCCTATGACCATCCTCTTACAGAAAGCAGGACTGGAACTGGTTGATAGCGAAGATTGAACAAAGAATATCCCATTGGAGCTTCAAGTGGCTATCGCGGGCAGGCAGACTTACACTGGTAAATTCGGTTCTTCAGGCTATTCCGGTTTTCTGGGTTGCATTGACTTGGATCCCAAAAGGGATTCTTTATAAAATAAAGCAGATTTGCAGCCGGTTTCTGTGGTCTGGGTCTAAAGAAGACACTGTTCTCCCGTGGGTGGCTTGGGATAAGATCGCTAGGCCAAAAGATTGGGGTGGGTGGGGCCTGAAAAGTCCTATTGACTTCAGTCAATCCTTGGCAGCTAAATCAGGATGGAGAATTATTACTTCGGAGAACCTCTGGACTAGGGTGGTTAAGAGGAAGTACATTGACCCTACTCCTCTTGAAGATTGGATTAGGTGCCCAAACAAAAAAGGAAGGAACTGTTCTGTTATTTGGAAAGCCACCACAGAGGCTTTTAAGGTAATTGAACAAGGTCTGGCATGGCGGGTTGGAAATGGTGAATGTTTGAGGATTGGCAGGGACCCGTGGGTAGGATGCAGTGAAGGTTTTGCCCTATCTCCTGAACTGCTCAATCATTTGGATGAAAAAGGAATCAAATGCCTAAACCAGATAGCAAATATGGAGCAGTCATCTATATGGGGGCAGGCTTGGAAGTCTGAAGATGATCTAGGCATAGATTTCATTTGGAGGAATGAATGGCAGCTTTTTCTTCAGGAGCTTAAAAGATCAAATGTTAGAATAAAGGACAGGCCGGATTCCTTGGTTTGGGCACATGCTGAGACAGGGCGATATTCTCCAAAGGTTGGGTACAATTTTTTGATGAAGAAAAAGGGTTGGGAGCCTCCTGTTTGGTGGGCAAAGCCTCTGTTTAAACTGAAGTGTCCTAAAAAAGCTAGGATCTTTTTCTGGTGTGCTTTAAAAAACAAAATTCCTACTTGGGATATTCTTCAATCCCGGTTTAAACAGGGGCCTGGTAGATGCCCTTTATGTTTAGCAGACTCAGAATCCATCTCTCATATGTTCCTCGCCTGTCCTTTCACAAAGCAAGTCTGGAGTGAAGCGGAAAAGCTCTTGAACGCAAAGGTTAGGTGGGAGGGGGATGTTTTGTCCACAGCCTGGGAATATTGGTGGAACCATTTCCACGAAAAGAATCTGAGAAACTTGCCTCCCATCATCTGCTGGGGCATATGGATTGCCAGAAACCGAAGTATCTTTAGAGAAATTTCGACCCCAGCGGCAGCTATTGCTATTCAAAGCAATGCCATCCTCGCCAGCATCCCTGAGCCGGATGGACCTGTAAAAAATGATCAGCGGAAAGAGTTGCGTCTTAGAGATGGGATTCCGTGGGCTTTCTTTGATGGGGCAGCCCAAAATAATATCACAGGAGCTGGGATCTGTATTCATCTTAGTGCCGTTCACTCGTTAAAAGCCTCAGTGGGACTTGGGATGGGAACAAATAACTTTGCAGAACTTTCAGCTTTAAAACTTCTTCTTTGTTGGCTCATCCACAGAAATATCCTTGCAGTTCAGATTTTTGGAGATTCGATGAATGTTGTTAATTGGGTCATTGGGAAATACAGATGTCAGCATTACATGTTGTTGCCTTTATTAGAGGAAATCCAATCTTTAAAATTGCAGTTTAATGTTTTTTCAATTGATCACATCTACAGGGACAGCAATGAAGAGGCCGACCGGCTTTCTAAAGAAGGTATGCAACAAGCTGTGGGCGCATGGAGAGTAACAGAACAGCTTCAAGATCAGATCCGTGTGTCGGATCTCCCTCCAAACATATAATGTTTTTGTTTTTGTCTATACTTATATGCACCAGTTTTTATCAGTGGTTTTATATGAAAATGGTGGCATATAAAAACTGTTTCTTTCTTTTATATACTATGATGCTCTGTTTTGATAGAGCGGGTTGTAAACTGTGTTAATGTATGTGTTTTTCTGGGTTGTTTTCCTCATGAAAGGAGACCTAGGAGACATTTTGGATTTTCAGTTTCTTTTTGGTATGGCTGTATAGGCCGGGTACAGGAGTCTTATAGACTTCTGTAGGTATGCTGATGCTCTTACTCAGAGGAGTTTTTGCTCCTGACCATGCAGTTTTTGCAGAATGTTTACTCATATACTATGTAACTTTTTTATTCCTAATAAAAAAGTTCGTTTTTTTCCTTGGAAAAAAAAAAAATCACATGGGGACCCTATGATACTACAACACTTAATACATGAAGGAAGGCAATTAATGGATTCCTCATTGTTGCGTGATATGGGATTATAAGAGACTCCACCATTGTTATGCTTGTGAGATTGTGTGGTGGAGCTATGGGTAATAGGAAACTAGACACCCCAATTTCATATAAGGATGTTGCTTGCTCTAGTCACCCCAATGGGTCTTCATAATTCAAGGAAGCAGTGCAAGGGAAGACATATAATCCATCAGATTAGATCTAAAACAATCAAGGACCCTACATCATAAAACAACTAGGGAAAGCACTGGCCATGGAAGTTAATCACCCCGTGGTAAATTTTCTTTTTACCGAGCTACAATCCAAGGCTATTATATGTCAATTCAATGGTTTTTAGCCTAGATATGATGCTTTACACCAGTGGGTTTTCTCTACTTTGACACCTAATTGTGATCTCTATTTGTGCTCCAAAGGTTTCTTCATTGTTCATTTTGACACACAAAGATTTGGAGTATATCCTAAATGAGGGGCCATGGTTTTGGGGTAGAGTTGGGCTCTTCATAACCCCATGGTTCCAAGATTTTGATGCTACAAATATGGTGGTGTCTACAATGTTGGTATGGGTGAGACTACCCAACCTCTCTCTACCTTTCTGACACCATCAGGTCCTAAAGGACCTTGGAAATACTCTGGGAAAATTCAAAATGTTGGACATAAACAAAAGAGAAAAGGGTATCTTTACATTCACGAGAATATGTGTAGAGATAGATCTTAGCAAAGGTCTACCTGATTGCATACAACTTAAACATAAAAACTTCCAATAAACCCAAGTTTTAGATTACGAGAACATGACATTTAGATGCCAAATCTATGTTCAAACTGGGAATTTTCATAATACATACCCATAGGAGAAAAAAATTCCAAAAAATAAAAAAGAGGCTGACTAAAAAGCCAAAGGGATGGCAAGTATCTAACCCTCATCTTTCTAAAGAAGAAGAACAACAACAAATTGTGCATCTCCATCAAAATATGAAAGCACGGGCTAAATAGGGAAACCAAATAGATGGAGGTATTGTGGATCAGTCTAGAACCACAACCCACATCCAAAAGGGGGTTGAACATACAAAGATCAAAGCATTAGAGCAACAAACAAAAGAAATGCACAAATAAAAGGGCATGGAAGGTATAAAGAGAAATCCTGTCTTCGAGAGCTCAGATTTGGACAACGAAGTTCCCATGTAGATAGCTGGAAATGAATTGGAATTGGTAACAAATAAGCCCATCTTTGAGGTTTGGCAAAAGGTTCAGGAAAAGAAAGGCAAAAAATAAAAGTTAAGTGATTTCTATCACACTTAATTCAACAAAATTTATGTAATTTTTATAGTTTTCACTTTTTATTGCTCACTAGCCAAAAGGCTAATATGACTAAATGATCTAAATTGGATTATTATATTGTTTGTCATCCATCTCAATGCTTTTGGAGTGGAAAAAGTGGAGGAAGCAGCGCATAAGACCCTTTTTATTGGCTAGACCCAATTGGCAAATTGGGATTTAAAACCTTCCAGGAGCATTCTGAGGCATCAAACGACATTTTGTTAAAGGTAAAACTTTGTCATTTTTGAACACATTTTTTTCCTGCTTTACCCACACAAACCTTTTCAATGGCACAATAATTGCGTTAATCAAAGTATGTATGTGAAGGTTATGCCACTCAGAAGTTGACCTTCATGTTTTCACCACCATAATTCAAGAGGATGTCACATCAACCCATATTATTAAAAAAAGGGGGCTAGCCACATGCTTATGATGAAGAAGATTTTAGAAGAGTCTGTATTGTAACTCTAGCTAAGATTTTAGACAGTAATACCTAACCATTACTAAGCTATGGGGTTGTGTTATAAGGAGGAAAAGAGATTTCATACTTTCAAGTGTATTTGTTCCATAACTGAGCAAAAATGTTCGAGAGGGATAAGAGATAGAGCACACAAAGAGGATTTGTTCACTACAGTAGCCCATAGGCCACATGTCGTACTTCTTTATACTCGTAAACATTTTATATTCGGAGAAAGAGAGCAGAGCAACCTCATCTTCCCACTGGGTTTTTCTCTCGAAAGGGGTTGTGTGTGAAATTTCATTTCATTGTTCTCTATTTTGTGCATAATTTTAATTCGCATGCATACATTATTAAAGATAATCTACCAATCTATAAATGTAAAGAGAAATGAAATTGTAATAGTGTAGAATTTCAGATTTTAAATATAATTTTATCATATTTATTGTGACAAATTATCCAATGGAATGTCCATGGCAGTTTACGGATCATTGAATGCTTGCAGCATCTATAGAATGTGATTTTGTTCCTTGTTTAAAGTTGAGTAAAAAAAGGCAAAAAAAAACTTAGCTTAGTGATATTAAGCTTAACTATTTCTTATGTATCTTCTAATTTTTTAGGCAAGGACTAAGCTGTCATGCAATAATTGTTAAGAATGGTATAATAGAAATATGAAGATGAACTTGAAGCAATATTTGTATATGTTTTATTGATTTGAAAAAATGATTTTTAACATTCGTTATTTTTTTTCTTCTTAATGTAATTTTTTTGTGCTTTTGGGTTTATCATTGAGAGTAGATAGACCTAGACCTCTCAAGTAATAAGAGGGATCAAATTTCTTAAGGTGTAGTTTTTTTTATCACTTAATTCTATGCCATGTATTAATTTCTTCATATTAAATAATTAAAAAATTTACATTTCAAGAAATTTGATCCTTCTCAATACTTGATTTATGACAAATTTAGGTTAGTTTTTTTTTTTAGATTTGTCATGTATATATATACATAAGTAATTAATTATTTTTTGTCATGTAAAATGTGTATATTAATCTTTCTCATTAATGCCAACTAATAAAAACTAACGGATTTTTAGTTTCATTAATAATTCATGAATATAACTAAGTACTTATTAAGTTTCTTACTACACTAATTAAGTAAACATTTTTTTTATTTTCCAAGACCAACTCATACTCAAAAGTAAATTATTATTATTATTATTATTATTATTATTATTATTACTACAGATCCATCTTAAAATTAATAATATTTTTTATTTTTAGTTATAATTTAAAATATAAATTTAAATGTACTCAAAATATATTATTATTACGAGTTGTCTTTAGTGAGACTTTTTGGAAGCTTTTCCGGTCTAATTTCTCTAAAATCTGGCAGGAATTTATTGAAATCACAAGTTTGATGGGTAACCCCTACACAATCGAAGTGCCCTAGGGGTTTTTCACAGTGTTGAATCCATATATATAGTAAAAAAATCAGTTTAAATAACACAAATCAAGATTTCACTGCAAATGTTTCAATGGATTCCGACACCGAAAAGTCCAAAAAGTCTCACTAAAGACAACTCCTTATTATTATATGTAATATATTATAAAATTAATTACTTTTTTGTTTATCATTTTAATTTAAAAATATAAATTGAAATTTATTTTGAAAACTATTTATATATTTTTTACATTAAAAATTACTTGTATTCTTTTTAATTAACAGTTGGTTTTCAATTTAAATTATTTAACTTTATCCCCCATGGTAGGTGTGAGTCTAGCCAAACGTCATTATCATGATGAGATTGTATGGTTACAATGATCATCTAGCCTTTTAAGTGCTTTCTCTAGAGCATTGGTACATTTAGTTAAATTCTCACGTGGAGGCATTTACGAGCCCATGTGGTGGTATGCTCTCTTGATTTTGGCTTGTAGGTTAATGTTAAAAAACAATTGTTATTTGGAAGGGCTCCTCGTGACGATGATAGAGGGCAGTGTTATAGAGTGGTGGCACCCATTTTCAGGTATGTCTCTGTTTCGGTTAAGTAATACAATTTATCTCTCTAATTCGTTAGATATGCTCCCTTTAGCTACCATGACAATCATTCTTGTAGTTGCCATGCACTCCTCGACTGATTTGTCTCTTGGTGCTTACTAGTTCTCCCGGAGGTGATGAATTTCTGTGTCACTTTATCTTTCATTTTATCCTCATCCTCCTTCAGTGTTCGCCTAGTTGCTTTGTTGTTCAAGTAGGCCTACTAGGCTCACCTTAATGGTTCACTTTTCTCTGAGAATTATCTACCTTCTTTCATTTCATATAATTCCTTAGCCCTTATCACTAAATTTGGCTTGATTTTACCATTCAAAGTCATAGTTGCATTTCATCGCCTTTGGATGGTAGAATCCAATTGGGGAACGATGGAAATTCTAATTGTAAGCCTGCCTTGGTCCTCACACTTTGTTCCTTCAAATAATGCACACCATTAGGCTTGGGCAAGCATCTCAAGGTTCGTGACCTGAATGTTCATGGCTCCAGTGTTTGTATTTTGAGTGTTTGTGGCTCCAGAGTTCACGTCTTGAGTGTTCATGGCTCCAAAGTCCATGGCTCAAGGGTTTGTGGCTTATAACTTTGTAGTTTCAAGGCTCATACTGCAGCTTAAGAGATCACACATTTTGGTTTCCTGGTTCCAAAAGACTTACAATCAATCGAGGGTAATTCAAAGAATGAACATGTGCCACTAGGCCACAAGGTGGTGACTCTCTCAGTTAATTGTTGTTCAACGAAAATTTCTTCTCTCATTTTGACCTATGGATTCTCTTTATTTTAGTTTGTTTGGTTGTGTAGACCAAGACATCTATGTTTATCGCCTCTTGACATTGTATGTGTATTTTGACAATGTCTTATTTTTCTCTGATAGTATGGTTAAGTGGGGCCTTTGTAACCTTAAGACTATAAATCTATGCTATTAGGTTGGTTTCCCATCGGGCAAGCCAATAACACATAGCACTCTCTTTTGTAATGCTTCATCTGATTTATGAAATGGCAAACTTCAAACAAAAAAATATTCAACTTTACATAACCACATCTCCCTTATATTAAATTGTAAAACATCTCCTAATTAAACTATTGTACATGTGGTAGGCATGTTATTACGCATTCAGTTTTGTCTTTGACTGCATATTAGTTTGTCTTTGACCAAAATTTTCTACCGCGTATCCATAGTTTAACATTGGGAATTCATTTTTTGCTATTTTTTATTATTATTCAAATTTATTTATTTGTAAGGTGATTAGTTGAGGTCTTATTATGGGTTGTTTAGTAACTTCCATTTCTATTAGTTACTAATTTTTCGTTTTTAGTTTTATTTCATTTTTATATAACTTTCTTATTTTTATTTTTATTTTATTTTTTCTATTTTTTTTTTGTGTAAGCTGAGGTGGTACTCTTTCTATTACTGGATAGAAAATAAAACATTACATAGTATCAAAAACATTGTAAACCCGCCCACATGGGGAAACCAGGTGATTAAACCATCTATAGTTTTTGATGGCCGCCCAAAAGTAAAAGGCCCAAAGTCTGATAATTCTAGCCAAATAAACAAGGCAGTCTTGAGATCTACTAATACTACTAGTCTGCAAGAAATATATATCTCTATCTAAAACATGCAAAAAACTGTAACTAGTAAGACTATGAGTTTTCCTGAACATATCTCATGTCAAACATTGTCCATTGCTGGTTGCTGACTTGCTCCTCTCTCTGCATCTTGGTGGTCTCCCTTCAGCAGCTGATGAATTTCGTCCAATTTCTCCTCTTGCCTCTCCATGGCAATGCGGATGAAACTCAATTCTCTGCGCATATCAGGGCCTCCCTGGGCAATCTCGACCATCTCCTTAGCAACCTGCTCTAGAGCCTTTGCCAGCAGCCTCTTCATAACCCAGTATATGTGCAGAGATTGTTTAAACAATGACATTCTTCCCCTGGTATGTCCTGGATCATGAAGCAGGAACTCCCAATCCTCCATTTCATCTTCAGATTGGTCCTGGAGAGACTCCTCCTCCAGGTATTGCATGATTCTTCTAACTGCTGGGTTGGTGTTTCTCTGATAGGCCCTTTCTGCCCGCCGGACTCTGTGATTCACCGTCCTTCTTGTCTTTTTAACAGGTTTCGTGTCCTGCCTGGAATTCTCTCCTTCCTCATGCATCCTCCTACTCTGTCCCCGACCCCTTTTCCTGCTCGAGTCCGCACCGCTGCCGGGGCCCCTCTCTCGTCTTCTCATGCCATAACGACGAACCTTCACCTCCTGCGAAGTAGGGTGGTCATCTTCCATCTGATGATACTCCTCGCCTGCTAGTCCGTCCTGAGAAAAGGCCCACTCGTTCCCCTTGCCTCGGGGCATCTCCTCCTCCGACTCGTCCTCAATCTCCCAGATCTCAGTTGGTTGATCTTCGTTCATAATTTCCTTGCCTTTCCGGCTCTTATTCTTAACAGTTGAATTATGCTGCTCCTCTGCCTCCCTGGTTCTCCGCCGTGTTTCCATGTTACCAACGGATCTGTCGCAGAGAAATCTCTGGTGCCAGGAAAACTTTATCTTATAATGCTGTCTCTCAGCAGTAATGTCCACACCTCTCCAAATTAGGAAACAGCTAAATGACTGTTCTTCCTTCCCCGTTTGGGTATATATCAGATTTCTGTCCTCATCGTACACCTTTGGATCAAAATTCGTTTGCCGCCGGTTGCTTTCCGGGATGACGTTTCCTTTGGCCATCATTCCTTGATTAATATCCGCTGTCAAGAGATCTGACAGACCGCTCCACCCTCCTCTACGATCGCGATCATTTATTGCTTCACCTTGGATGTGCTCCTGTGCCGTTCTCCACGCACGCCGCCACTGTACTGCCCTGTATCCTATGATCATATCTCTTCTCTGCCCAGACTGATCTAGGTTCATTACACGGGACCTCCACGTCCTCTCATTGCTCCAGCTCATTGATCCTCGTATTTTCGCTTGCAGCTTGATCATGGTCTTCATTAATGATTTCTGCCAGGTCCTTCCACTCCCTGCTCCCGCACACCGCTCTCCATTGATTGTCCACCGTGCTGCCACGACCTCTACATCCCCAGTTCGCCATGAAATCGGCTGCCCGATTCCCCTTCCTTCTGACGTGATTTATTATTTTGTATTCTATTCTTTTCAATAGATCTGCGATTTCCTGGACAATTCCAGCCGTACGCCAGCTGCTTGTGACCTTCTCCCAGTCTCGTCCATTACTGAGCTTCTTCAGCATTTCAACCGCAATCTGGGAGTCTCCAGCGATTTCTAAATTGGTGTAACCATTTCTTACAGCAATTCGCAATCCCTGGTGAAGAGCCCAAAACTCAGCCTCGTTGTTCGTCATTTCTCCATCCCAATCTGCGTAAATCCAGCTTACCTGCTTGTTACTATCCCAGAAAATGCCCCCAAAACCAGCTTCGCCCGGGTTCCCCTTCCAGGCCCCGTCGAAGTTTAATTTGATGAAGTTTTCTCTGGGATAGCTAAATTTATCGGGGCTTTGGGTCCGCATATCATGTCGGGAGTTCTGCTTATGATGGACCATCTCAAACTTTAGATTTAAATTGTTCAGGATTCCCTCCTCAACCTGGTTGGCCTTCCAATCCTCCCCATCCCACTTTTCAACCAGGATTGTTTCCCTCATTAACTTGACTGCTCGTCCCCAGATTATTTCCGGATCCTTTGATTTATTCTGGAATACTCTGCGATTCCTCTCCTTCCATATCATCCAAAGCACGAACCCTGAGATGAGATTCCACGCTCTTCTGACCACTTTACATTGAAAAACTTCTTTATTCCATTGAAAAACCATTTCATTGAATTCACTGGGGGCTATCTCGGATTTGCCAAATATTCGTTTAGTGTTCATCCATAGATTCTTTGCGAACGGGCAGTTAATCAGTAGGTGATTTCTGGTCTCCACTTCAGTGTTACATAGACAGCACCTCGATGGGCCACTGAAGCCTTTTTTTTGAATTCGGTCCCAGGTTAAAATCTTATTCTTAGTTGCAAGCCATATGAATATGGAGACTTTCGGCCACCAGTTACTTTCCCATATAATTTTCCAGTCTAAATTCTCCTCACCTCTGGTTTGGGTATCAGTTAAGTAGTAAGCCTCTTTGGTGGTGAAAGAACCTTTCATGGAATTCCCCCACCTGAGGATATCCTTTCCAGTGCGAGCTCTAATTTTCCTGGACTCTACCTCTTTCCTGTAGGCTTCTTGTTGGTCTTGGCTGAGCTCCCTGTCCCACTCAGTCGGATCAGTCCATATTCTCCAGCTTCCTTCCGGATCATTAGCTTTCCAATAGTCTCTGACACATTTTCGATCTCCTTCTATTCTTTCCTGAATCTGTTGAAGCCTCTGAATTCTGCTCATTCTTTCTTTCTGCTGCCACTTATCATCCCAGAAATTGGCTTCTTCTCCACCTCGAATCTCCCAGAAAGTATGCTTTTCAACCAAATCCCTGTTTTGACGAGCTAGGTCCCAAATTGTTGACCCTTTGGGGGTTTCTCTCTGTCTTAAGATCTCAACTGTGGAGTCAGGCATATTGTATTTTGTTTTCCATATGGTTTTCCAAAGATCATTGCCCTCCCTTAGCCAGCGCCACCAGAGCTTTGCTCCCAACACTTTGTTGAGAATTTCAGGGTCCCTCAGCCCCAAACCTCCTTTTTCTTTTCTCTCTGTTAAATGATTCCAAGAAACTAAGGCCCATTTTTTCTTCTGGTTAGTCCCTCCCCAAATAAAATTTCTAATGATCTCTCTAATCTTTGCACATACTCCTATAGGGGCTGCCATTATCGACAAGGGGTAAATGGGGATAGCTTGAAGGACTGATTTTGCCAGAACCACCCTTCCTGCTATGTTTAGAACTCTAAAGGCCCAGTTTGCTACTTTGTTTCTCAGCTTATCCAGGACTCCTTGCCAATTTTTCATCTTTTTGGAAGTAAAGTCCAATATATTTCCCAAGTATTTCGTAGGCAGTTCTCCTCTCTTAAAGCCCAATAATCTTATAAGGTGGGTTTTGACCTGATCCACTGTATTAAATATGAATATACAGGATTTATCTCTATTAATTTCCAGACCAGAAGCCTCAGCAAATAAATCCAAAATTCTTTTAAGATGTCTTACTTCTTTGACAGTTGGTTCCCCGAATAACATGATATCATCAACGAATTGCTGATGAGTTAAGGGCAAATTATTTCCCCAGAGCTGAAGACCTTTGATTCTGTTCGCTGCTCGTTCTTTTTTAATAAATCGACCCAGACCTTCGGCTGCTAGAATGAAAAGAAACAGAGATAATGGATCTCCCTGTCTAATTCCTCTAGATGCATTAAATGTTTTCGAGGGAGTTCCATTAACAAGAATGGAAAAATTTGGTGAAGAAATCAAGCTATGAATCCACTTAATCCACCTCCTGTTAAAACCAAAACTTTCCAGGACTTCTTCCAAATAGTTCCAGTTAAGTCGATCATAAGCCTTCGACAAGTCTAATTTGATCATCATACCCTTTTGCTTTTTTATTTTTAGAGAGTGAATAACTTCTTGAGTTACTACCAGGCCATCTAGGATCTGTCTACCTTCAACAAAACCTGTTTGTTCAGCAGATATTAACTTGTCCAGAAGGGGTTTTAATCTCTTGGCGATCAGGGATGTTATAATCTTGTAAATAACATTACACAGAGCTATGGGTCTAAAACCATTGGCATCTTCTAAATTATCACCCTTAGGAATCAAAGCATAGAAAGTAGAGTTAATGGCAGGCCATACCTTTTGGTTCATCCTAGATTCTTCTATCAGATCAAGGATCTCTTTTCCCAGAAAGTGCCATCCCGCCTGGTAGAAATCAACTGTGAAGCCATCCGGGCCTGGAGCAGTACCTTTCTTCATTGCTTTTACAGTTTCCTCTATCTCTTCTAAGGTAACAGCTCTCATCAACGCCTTATTTTGGTCTTCTGTGACTAAACGAGGAATGGCCGAGCATATTTCCTGAATTGCTCTCGTTCGATCAACTTGAGGTTCTGTTAGGATTCCTTTATGATGATCTATCAGGACTTGTTCAATCTCAGCTTGCTCGACCACTCTATCCCCATTCTTATCTTTGATGGATAGAATCCTGTTTCTCTGTCTATGTT
Source organism: Pinus tabuliformis (assembly GCA_031772625.1). Lineage (NCBI taxonomy): Eukaryota > Viridiplantae > Streptophyta > Pinopsida > Pinales > Pinaceae > Pinus > Pinus tabuliformis. The sequence continues at coordinate 756,503,533 of CM062818.1, forward strand.
TGATCATAGCCTGATGAAAGAATTTAGTGTTCCTTTCCCCCTCCCTTAACCACTTTATTCTTGATTTTTGCCGCCAGAGAACTTCTTCCTGCTTTCGTCTTTCTTCTAGTTTTCCAAGTATTACCCCTTCTTCTCTAATGCTTTCCTCTGTTCTGCCTTCCATTATCATCTTTTGTTGAAGTGATTCCATTTCCCCCTCTAGTTTTTGTTTGTCTTCCATAATGTTGCCAAATTCTTCCTTGTTCCATTTCTTAATTCTCCCTTTCAGCTCTTTCAGTTTCAACTGGAACGTATGCATTTTTCCTTTGCCCTGCACTGTACTCTGCATCCACCATTCTTCAACTTTCTTTATGAATCCTGGGTCCCTTAACCAGAAGGCTTCAAATCGGAAAGGTCTTTTTCCACGATTCCTTTTAATATCCACCTCTAGTCTAATCGGCCAATGATCAGAACCAAGGGATGGTATGATCTTTGCTTCGACGAAAACATCCTTATTCATAATAGCTTCTGATACTAGGAAGCGATCAAGTCTTGATGCAATTTGGTTCTTGCCCCCCCTCCTGTTGTTCCAGGTGCATATCCCATTAATAGTCTGGATGTCTACTAATCTTAAATCCTCTATCATTTCATTGAACATATCCATGAAGTGGTCCAACTTCCTTATCCCTCCTTTTTTTTCTTCTAAGGATCTGATTAAATTAAAATCGCCTCCTATGATCCAAGCAGCTTCTGGATATATTCTGCGGATGATTTTCATACTATTTATAAAATTTTCTTTTTCCCCTGGGGAAGGGGGGCCATAAACCCCTGAGATAACAACCTTTTCCTTTGTTCCTACTATCCTACCCAAGCCAGTAAGGACTCTATTCATGCTGGTCCAGCTTTCTAGAATGATATCATTTGGATTCCACAAAATTGCAATACCTCCCGCAGAGCCAATAGCATCTTGCCCCATAACTTCGTATTGCAATTTATTTTTGTCAATTATTCCTTCAAGCTGTTGAACTGTAATTTTTGTCTCCTGTAAAATCATAATACTAGGCTTCTCTTTTTTCAATTTCTCTTTCATATATCTCTGTTTACCCTTACTGTTCAAACCCCTAATATTCCAACTGATAACAATCATTTAAAACTTTTGGGAGGAGGGGAAGAATACCTCTGACAGAGGTATCACTTTACCTGAGTTTATCAACGTTTCTCCCACAGTCTGGATAGTTTCACTCATCATTTTCCGACCTCTTTTCCTACTATTTTTGCCAGAGCCGTCCATTCCCACCTGTCCATTCCCCTGCTCATTTCCTATAATTATCTGCTTGTCCATGTTCTCCCCTTTTTTTTCCTTGTACTTCTGAAATGCTTCCTTATACAATTGTTTCTGCTTCTCAGGTATGAATCTACTATCTAGATATTTCCATTCCTGAATTAGCTGTTTCATGATTCTCTCCTCCTCCACCTCACTTTCTACTTGGTTTTCCACTTCCATCTGGGATTGCATTGCTGCATTTTCTGCCTTTCCTTCCGTCCGTTCCTCAATAGTTTTCCTTAAATTTGCATCTTTTCCTTTGTTTTCACTTACAATTTCCATTGGTGTGTTTCCAGGGTCTTCGTCGTCCTCCAGATTTACTTCATAGTCCTCGTTCTCGCTCTGAAGCACTTGAAACTTGTTTTGACTTGTTGTGTGGCTGGGTTTTTCTTGTGACTGGGATTTTGGTCCCTCCTTGCTCTGTTTCTTTCTCCTTGTGACCTGTTGAAAACCCCTGTCTGCCTCCTCCACTTTCTCTGAATTTTTCTGATATTCCTCTTGACTTCTCTTTGACTCCTCCTCCTTATTCAGCGGGCATTGCCGATATAGATGGCCATATTCATGGCATTTGCGGCACCTAAACGGGATATGTTCATAGTCTATTGGCTGTTGCCAGATTTCATCATGATATTCCAGCTCGATACTTTCTGGGAGGGGTTCTGCTAAATTCATGTAGACACAGATCCTTGCATATGAAGTATATTTGCCTCGTTTTGTAGCTTCTGCAATTTTAACAAAACCCCCGATTGAGTTCCCGATTCCTTCTAAAATTTCAGGGTCCCAGAATTCGTCTGGGAGCCCGAACAGTCTAACCCAGATTGGGGCGTCCAACATTTTTTCCTTTTCTGGGTTGTATCTTTCTTCCCAGTATTTCATGAACAGGCCTGCATTGTTCATGAAGTACGGTCCTTCTTCGAAAACCCTATCTTTGTCCTCCAGATTCGTGAAGATAGCTGTGAAAAACCCTTTTGCTCCCAATTTCAGATCTATATGGCCTTTTGGTCTCCACCTTTGATCAATCCATCTGTATAACTCCTTCTCAGATGGCCAGTAGCCTATGAATTTGCATATCAGGGCATGGTCCTTCATGTAACAGTTGTATTCCTCAAGTTTGTTGCAGGGAATGACATATCTTGGTTGTTTTTGTGCCCTAGGTAGGCATTTTCCTCCCATCCTTTTCTGCCATAGGTTACCCATCACTGGGGCATAGCTTTCCTTCTGGTTATGCTGCATTCCGCTTGCACTGGTCTCCCCTGCTACCACATTTTTGAAGGAGGGGATCTCTCCCCTCCCCTTTGGGTTTTCCATTTACCCCTCAGCTCTTGACTCTAATTATTTACCCTTACTTCGCTGTTGAAGACTGGTTGCCTGAGCTGCGGGTATTGCGAAATTCTTTTTCCGGATCTGTCCTCTTCGGCTTTCTTCGTCCTCTCTCCCGCGTTATTCGCCTGTCAACCCCGTCTGCTGCGCCGTCTGCAAACCCTAGCAGCGCGCACCCTCGCCCTCATTCCCACTCCTCCCTCCAGCATTTCATTAGAGAGTTCAACGTCTAAAACCTATGCACATCTTCTTTATTTTATTTTTTCTATTATTTCCATTTTCATAACTTATTGTTTTTTCTCCGGGTGGCTTATTATTATATTTAAAACATATTTTAATACATTTAATTATAAAAAACTATATATATATATATATAACAAGGGCTATATCTATATATATATATATATATATATATATATATATCTATATATATATATAACACATATATAACAAGTGCTACATAGTAGCTAGTACTGCAACTTAGCTTAAATCTAATTTAATTAAACTAAAAAAGAATGAAGACAAAGATTTCATCACAAAAATAAAACAACTAATAAAATACTATATTGTTGAATGGCATCACTAAAAATCAAGAAATATAAATAACTAATATTGTTTATATTAACATATATATGTTTATTTTTTTAGATATATTTATGTATTATTATTATTATTATTATATATATTAAAATATGTAAGTCATTTTAAATTGAAAATATGGACAAATCACAATGACCACCTCGCCTTTCAAGTGCTTTCTCTAGAGTGCTGGTACATTTAGTTAAATTCTCACGCAGAGGCATTTACAGGCCCCGTGTGGTGGTATGCTCTCTTGATCTTGGCTTGCAGGTTAATTGTAACAAACAATTATTATCTGGAAGGGCTCATTGTGACGATGACATAGGGCAATGTTATAGAGTCGTGGCACTCATTTTTAGGTATGTCTCTGTTCTGGTTAAGCAGTATAGTTTATCTCTCTGATTCGTTAGATATACTTCCCTTTAGCTACCATGCCAATCATTCTTATAGTTTCCATGCACTCCTCGGTCGATTTGTCTCTTGGTGCTTACTAGTTCTCCTAGAGGTGATGAATTTTTGTGTCAATTTATCTTTCATTTTATCCTCATCGTCCTTCAGTGTTCTCCTAGTTGCTTTATGGTTCAAGTTGGTCTGCTAGGCTCACCTTGATGGTTCACTTTTCTCTGAGAATTATCTACCTTCTTGCATTTCATAGAATTCCTTAGCTCTAATCACTAAATTTGGTTTAATTCTATCAGTCAAAGTCATAGTTGCATTTCATTACCTCTCGATGGCAAAATCCAACCGGGGAACGATGGAAATTCTAATTGTAAGCATGCCTTGGTCCTCGCAATTTTGTTCCTTCAAATAATGCACACCATTAGGCTTGGGCAAGCATCTCAAGGTTTGTGACCTGAATGTTCATGGCTCTAGAGTTTGTGGTCTGAGTGTTTGTGGCTCTAGAGTTCGCGACCTGAGTATTCATGGCTCCAAAGTTTGTGGCTCAAATGTTCGTGGCTTACGACTTTGTAGTTTCAACGCTCATACTGCGGATTAGGATTCTGGTTTCCTGGTTCCAAAAGACTTACAACCAATCGAGGGTAATTCAAAGAATGAACATGTCCCACTAGGCCACAAGGTGGTGACTCTCTCAGTTAATTGTTGTTCAACGAAAATTTCTTTTGCCGTTTTGATCTATTGATTCTCTTTGTTTTAGTTTGTTTGGTTGTATAAACCAAGACATCTATGTTTATCGCCTCTTGACACTGTATGTGTATTTTGGCAATGTCTTATTTTTGTCTGATAATATGGTTAAGCAGGGCCTCTGTAACCTTAAGACTATAAATCTATGCTACTGGGTTGGTTTCCCATCAGGCGAGCCAATAACACAAAGCACTCTCTTTTGTAATACTTCATCTAATTTATGAAATGGCAAACTTCAAACAAAGTAATATTTAACTTTACATAGCCACATCTCCCTTATATTAAATTGTAAAACATATCTTAATTAAACTATTATACTTGTCGTAGACATGTTATTAAGCATTCAGTTTTGTCTTGATCCAAAATGGATTTTGGATAGACTACTAAGTCTAAGTATTCCTCACTGAGGAAAAATGAAAGTCCAAGGAAGTCCCTGGAACTAGCCCCATTGCAGAGATCGTCTCATTTTGAATCCACTGCAATTTAGGATGCAGAAGTTATTATAAAATGAAGCTGCTTATATCCCTTGTAAAAAGAGCAAAATCCACTAATAATGGGATCCAAAAACATAAATAAAACTATGAAATCAAGCCTATTGGAGGCATATATATATATATATATATATATATATATATATATATATGGGTCATGTACACTATCGGCGGCATAAACCCATATTAACACTATCAGGAGCAATCAAAGGAGAAAAGGATGCGTTTAACATTATCAGGGGTCAAAAGACCCATACATATATGCATTCAACACTATCAGTGGTAAAAAACATAGGTATAGTGGAATACACTATCAGAGTGGGAAAGCTTTATATATATCGACACACACACACACACACACACACACACACACATATATATATATCGGCGACAACGTAATCGGCGGGTTCGGTTATAGGCCATCACCCCAAAACCCCCGACTATGATGCATGTCGCGGACCCAATGGTCCGATTGCAACATGGTTCAATGCAATATCGCATCCGCATATGTATTGGATCGGCATGTGTCATAAGGGAACACCCTCGAGCGTAGCTCTGCGCCGATATGTGATCAGCGATAACACCGATGCAAAGGGGTTGATAACGATACGCTGATATCGCCGATCTATGAACCCCCAATGCCAGGGCCAATATACATTGCGACATGCGATCAACGGTACTCGATGGGGCGATAAGCCAGATTTTATATGTTTTCAAATCCGTCGAAAGGCAGTTTTATATGTATTTATGCATGTTTTATTGTATTGCGAAATACAAAGGAGCAGGCCAATTGCGATATGCGATGGCGATCCCCAGGTGGACCCGATGGCGCTATAAAGTGGTAATATGAATGTTTGAAGGCCGATATATTGGGTTTTATGCGGATTTCCCATGTTTTCACAATGTTCTCTGTGTAAACAAAGAACGACTGTTTCAAAAGAATTTAAAGCGCTGATTGCCCTTCCATGCAAAACAAATGGCCACCATACCTTGGGATGTTATCAATGATTGTTAACGCTCCAGAAGGAAGGTGAAGGGACAGGGACCGAGAGCCAGAGAGCCCGAGAGCTGAAACGAACAGACAAGCGCTGATGGGCTTAAAAAGTTGTTCCATGACAGAAGCAGGGGTTGGCTGAGTCTGAGAGCACGATTAAGAGGTATAAGCAGGCAATGTGGAGGCAGAGGAAGCTCCAGAAGCGCAGAGGGGCTTGGATGCTGAGAATTTGCCAAGAGGGCAGTCCACAGCATGAAGTGAATGTGTGAGCAGAGTTGGAGCGCTGAGGAACCCATTGGGAAGCTCGGTGTGCCAGAGCGCTTGATAGAGCGAAGCCACCAAAGGTTGGAGGCAACGCATAAATACTTCGGTGAAGTATCAAACAACAAAGAGACCAAATGATCGAGCTGTTGCTAGTATTGTTTGAGTTGAAGACAGAAGGAGGAGTCTAGAGACAGTAAATAATTCTAAGAGAGTCAGAGAAGCCAGAAACTCAAAGGAGCTCAAGCACTGACAGAAAGAATTAGTCCAGAGAAGCTTAGATCTGTTTGCAGCTAAAGGACAGCCAGGGGTAAGATGGTATTCTGAGCCCATTGGTTCATTTGTAAATCATATGGAGTTGAGTCGCGGACTTGTAAAAGAATTCAGCCATAATCCCAAAGAACCTAATCGAGTTGATTAGAGCTCAAGGAGACGTAGCCCAAGATATCAGGGTGAACTCCATATTACATTGTTGTCTTATGTGTTTGCTTATTTGCTGCATTATTCATTGCTATATGCATTTATGTATACGTTCAAGCATTTCTTAATTCCACATTGGTTAATCGTAAAAGACTTAGGAAAATTCAAGCTTTGGAAGTGGGAGAGGTTCTTGTAAGCTAGACAAGAAGCCTAAGAGCCCCATTTTCAGATCATGTCTTTAACTGCATATTAGTTTGCCTTTGACCAAAAATTTCTACCGCTTATTCATAGTTTAACATTGGAAATTCATTTTTTTTATTTTTTATTATTATTTAAATTTATTTATTTGTAAGGTGATTGGTTGAGGTCTTATTATAGGTTGTTTAGTAACTTCAATTTCTATTAGTTACTAATTTTTCGTTTTAAGTTTTATTTCATTTTTATTTAACTTTCTTACTTTTATTTTTATTTTATTTTTTCTATTATTCCCATTTTCATAACTTATAGTTTTTTCTCGAGGTGACTTATTATTATATTAAAAATATATTTTAATACATACACATAGATATATATATATATATATATATATATATATATATATATATATATATAAAACAAGGGCTACATGATAGCTATTACCTGCAACTTAGCTTCAATATAGTTTAATTAAACTAAAAAATAATAAAGACATATTTCATCACAAAAATAAAACAACTAATAAAATACCATATTGTTGAATGACATCACCAAAAATTAAGAAATATAAATAACTAATATTGTTTATATTAACATATATACACTTATATATATGTTTATATATATATATATATATATTTATGTATTTTATTTTTAGTAATATATATATATATATTAAAATATGTAAGTCATTTTAAATTGAAAATATGGACAAAAAATATACTTTATGATAATGGAAATAATAGAAAAAAAATAATAAAACTAAAACTAAAAACAAAAAATCAGTGACTAATAGAAATGGAAGTACTAAACAACCCATAATAAGACATCAACCAATCACTTTACAAAATAAAAATAAAAATTGTAATAATAAATAATGAAAATTGAATTCTCAATATTAAACTATGAATAAGTGACAAAAAATTTTGGTCAAAGACAAACTAATACACAATCCAAAATTGAATGCCTAATACCATGCCTATGGCTCTTATAATAAACATGTATATTAAAGTACATCTAGGTTGATATAAACAATATTAATTAATTATATTTCCTAATTTTTCTAAATGATATTCAACCATACAATATTTTATTACATTAAAAATAAATTTTCCCATAGAAATCATATAGAAGAAAATTTTGCCAACACATTTCAACCCGTTAATATGATTGAACATCAAAAATTTAAAAAATAATTTATTTATTTTATTTTTAATTTAATTAATGTAACAAATACTAACTATGTCATCTTTATTATTATTAAATTTTAATAATCCATTTTTTTTAATAAAATCCATTCATTCAATCCATTTAGTGAGGTGACCCTACATTCTCCGAAAATAATGGAAAATAAAATAAAAGTTAGAAGCATGCACTGAGTAAGTAGGTAAACAATATAAATAATAATAACAATGGAACAAATGTGCATCCAACGCTACTAAAGCGTATTTTAATAGATACACTAAATATCGTTCAAAATAGGTGGGTGTGCTCAACTTGACGCTGACAGGTCGGTCCACAAGACACACGTAATGCCAATTATGATAATGAGGTTTAAAAGTTCCACGATGTGGGGCCAAACAAAATTATGGGCATTTTAATATTTTTTTTTATTATATATAAGTGGTTTACACAGTTTAGAGATTTTCCGAGAATGTCGAGAAAATTGAATTTTTTTGTTTTTAGTAGTAAACTAGCTTTAATGATAAGGACTCTACAAATGGTATTAATTTTTGAGGCTTATTTAACAAAAACATAACTTAACATGATGGGAAATAATTATTTTTGAAAAAATAATTCTATAGATATAATGAGTCAAGTAACATGTAGTTTTAAAAATAAAATTGTTGGAAATGATTTTTACGAGAATTAAAAAGTTAATAACAATATATTTGTTGTTATTATTTTAATCATAAGTTGGATGTTTAGTTATTTATATTGGTTGTTTAGTTATTTATTTATATTGGTTTTTAATCTTAATTCTTATTTGTAATTGTGTTGAGAGGCCTTTTATGTTTAACATGGGGGAGATGTTATAGCTTCTCATGCATCAGATTAAATAATAATAATGATGATGATGTAGACTCAATTAAATTAACATAGATCTATCTTAACTCCGGATCTACCACGGACCTAGAGGGATCAAATATATTTTCACTCTAAAAGAGGTTTTGCATCTTAAAGAGGTTTGATCCCTCTCCACACTTGGTAGATCCGAAGTTAAGATGGATCTAGGTTGGTTTAATTAATAATTATAATTATAAATATTATTATTAATTTTATGTTTTTAATTTAATTTAATTTATATTTATATGTTAAGTTTATTTGATTTTGACTAAGTGAAAATGTTAAACAAGACATTACAACATCTCTACCATGTTCGACTAGAGAGTTTCTCTCGATGCGAAAAATAAAATAAAATTTGATTCAATTCAATATGTTACAGTGTAATTTTGGTTTTATTAATACAATTACAAGCATTGCCCATGGCTAGTTCCTCACGAGGGGGATGGCTAGTTCGAAGTAAAGATTTTTGGTTCAAGTTTTTGCACTAAATATTGTTTTTGTCTTGAGGGATTCACCCCAATATTTCCTATGGGAATTGGGCTCGCTTTGAAGCTACAATGGAGGTTTAATCCCCTTTACATCTAGATTAGATGGCTATTGTTGTGTTTTCTTTCTACATTTCCATTCCTTTACTTGATATTTATTTTCTTTAGCTACATACTTTCATTTACAACAATATTTCCATTTCATGTATTTATTTGAACAACACTTTCATTCTTGTCATTACTTTTAGTTTTCAATATTTAATACTTTGAAGTGGGTCTATGAATATAGTACATCAGCACAAGTGTTGGAAGGATTGGATAATCTAGCAATGGCACAAGGATCATTAATTCAAAAACACCATATAATTTGATTAATTTAACATCCAACAGGAAGTGGTCCTAGGTCTTCATCTACCTATGCATATTTGAGGAGATAGGAGTATAAGTCACGAACTTGAGCACGTGAGTAAATTGCAATGTGATATTAATGTTGAACATTTGCTTGGTTAGTTCTAGTATTTCTTTTCTTTCACATATTTCCTTTACTTCTTTTTACTTTATGATTTTCAATATTTTGATGTATGCTTAATGGAGTCTAATATGATTGATAAGGTTGTAAGGATTGAGTGGTCTAGTAGCAACATTAGGATCCTAGTTTCTTTAATCCCTTCACTTAAAATATTTGTTGAAGTATGGTGATTTGAGGTCTCTCTCTATCCTTGCATATTGTCAAAGGCACTAAGAGTGAAGATCATGAAATCAATGGGATTAGGAGTCAAGGGGATGAACTATTAAAGTTCAACATTTTCTTTCTTAGTATCAATTATATATAGTTAGTGGCGTACCATTCATAGGATACATCTAAGTGAGTTAAGACCCTGTGATTGCACGTACAATGCATAACACCTTATAAATTTGCAAAAACCCTCGGTGTACATATAAAGTTGTCTCACATAATTCAATAATATTATTGTAATTCTTTTTCCCATCACTTTTTGGTACCGTTGCTTGTGAATGTGTTGAAACTACAATGGAATGAACTTTCTTAGATTAGGATTATATATTGTAGTAGTAGTCATGGTTGAACCTAAAATACAACCTTTCATATGTTCCTTTGTAAGGTTTTTACTACTTCATTTTTTTGATAAATTTTAGATGCATGCATGAATAATTTAAATATATCTTGCAAACATGTTCTTAAAATTAGTGTAGGGTGAGTAACAAATAATTGAAGAAAGGAAGCAACCTCACCAACAATACTAGGGAAAATCAAATGAGAAATAAGTGAATATCATTAACTAAGGAAAGTCAAAATATCCACATCAATCACCTCTGGGTGTGTCTTCTAAAATTCTTGGATTTTTGTGAAAAACTTGGCCAAAATTGCTAAAAACACAATCAGATAGTCATGTATTGAGGAAGAAAATAAACATTTTTTTGAATTTTGTTTTTATGGAAGCATATCCCTCCAATTATAGCTTCCAATCCAATTGGAGTCACTCCATTTTGACATTGTATATAAATTCTACCCAAAATAATGTTTGCTTGTCCCAAAATATGCATTGTTCCAATTTTATAAGTTGTTATCCTTCCACATTTTACACATCAATTAAAGTATCTTTGAAACTAATTTCTATTGGATATATTTATATGAATTTGGTTTCATCTCCCATTGGAATCACATCAATCATCAAATTAAAAAGTAGCCCAAAAATGTAATAATTGCTCCAAGTTGGAAATTATAAACAACTTTGACATGCATGTCGTTTCTTAGAAGATTTCACATGCCAAAAAAATTATCTATACTAGATTTTCTCTAAAAATCCACTATGGATTTTGGATAGCTCCAATTTGATATCATAAAAAAAACATTGGGTAGTTTAAGCTAGCTACCGATCCTCGACATGTTAAAATTAAAACTATTTCATGACTCATTTTATTAATATCTATTTCATAAGTATCATTTGTGATCACTTGATGTTTATTATTAGAAGAAAGTCATCACGTCTCTCTTCTTCCATAATCTCATGGTATATTGAAGGAAAACTACTAGTCTCTTTTGCAGATCACTAAGGCTCAATAAGGTCAACTAAACTACAAACACAAGTTGCATGAATTTTGATGAAAAAAGGTGATGCACTAGAAGGTTAGGAAGTGCAATGATTGGTTCCATAGCATAATTTATAGATCCAAGAAAATTATCAAGATAAATACCACAATTGAAGTGAACGAAGGCAACCCTAACCTCTAATAAGAACAAACCCAAAAGAAGAAGAAAATATGCTTAAAAAAGAAAAAGAAAAAGAAATCATCTATGATGAAAACCTCTCATGAGGAATGATAGGACATATATTGATATTTGTCGTGAATCTTGATTTCAATACAAATATACACTTATGGTGAAAACCCCTTGGGACACCCTGAGGTAGAGCATAATTTAACTCTAGCAATGACACTTTTGTTTGAAGAAAAAAGGGAAAAAACAAGTTCATAAAGTATTGTTAATAATTGCTACATATAAGTTCATATGCAATTAGAGGGAAATCGAGCTCAAAAAAACACACACTCTATTCACAAACATTATCAAGTCTTAAATATTGAAGGAAGGTAAAACTTAGATGATTACAAGCTTCCTATTTAAGTCCACTCAAAATATTGCATATATTCTACTATATGAGGAATCCAAATCATCTTCTTTCCAAGGATGTTTTGAGGGTCACATTTCAAAGTCTACAAGGATAAAGTAGACCTTTAGAAATAGTTTTTACAAGTCATGATCATCTCCACTGATACTCAAAAATTAAAAACGCATTCAAGCTCAAAACATTTCTATCTACATTAAAAACTAGGAAAGCTTGCACTCCAATGCTATTCTAGACTTGTGTCTTTTATATATCCAAGCTCTAAAATGCTAATAATTAAATTGACACAAGAAGAAAATAATTAAAAACAATTACATAAATAGAAATAACACACTTTATTTACCCTAGAAAACTCCATCAGGGGAAAAACCAACCAACAATAGTTCTTTTATTATCCTATGGCTTAAAAGCAACCATTCCTTGGCTTAGCCAGCCAACACCCTAACATCAACTAAGTGAGCCTTATGCTCAATTCTAACACATTATAGTGGAGAATCCCCAAGATTTTTAAAGGCCTCATCACATGTAATCCATGGGCTCTAATGCCATGAGCTACCAAAACCTTGTGATGAAACCACCATAATTGACTTAACAACTTTGACTCTTTCGCCAAGTCAAGTTTAACCCAAATTTTTCCCTTCAAACTTGATTGGGTAAAACTACATGCTCTCCTCCCTTGTCGCCTTCATCTATGCAAAGACTTTAATGGTAGAGGTATGCATGTCTATATAGGCCTTACTGTCGTATGCGTGTATACATGCAATTTACAAATTTCATCTCCAAAGTAATCATTATTATTATTATTGTTATTGCTCTCTAACACTTCTCACACTTTTGCACATTCTCTTGCTTCTACACACTTTCTCACACTGGGTGCTCTCCTCATGCCATTTCATCACAATCAACACCCTGATATGGTTTCAATCTATGTTAGCTTTGGTATTAGCCTCGGCATCTACTTGTTGAACCAATAATCCCATGTCTCTCTAGGTAGGTCATCAATGCATTGCTCTCAACCCCTTCATTGATTGACTAAACACTGTAGTTCCTTCTTCACCAAGTAGCAACTTTACCTTTTTGGCCCTTCTTTTGGATTTGATACCACTTATTAATAATTAAATTGATGTGAGAATAAGAAAAGAAAAAATTTACATAGATAGTAACGACGCACATTATTTACCCTAGAAAACCCAAACTATTTACCCTAGAAAACCCAAACTAGGGAGAAACTAGCCAACAATAAATATATTATTATCATATGGCTTAAAAGCAATAATTCCTTGACTTAAATGTAGCCAAGCTAGCCAACACCCCGACCTTAACCAATTGAGATTTTTGCTCAACATTGACACATTATAGTGGAAAATGCCCAAGCCTTTTAAAGGTTTCATCACATGTGACCCATAGGCTCTAATGCCATGTGCTACCAAAACCATGTACCCTAAACCACCAAAATTCACCTAAAAACTTTGAATCTTTCATCAACTCAAGTTTAACCCAACATAAAGTTTACCATAATGTAAAGAAAAATTCCTCCTATTTAATTTGCATCAACCATAATATCATATAATAATCAATAATCAATAATCAATAGCCTACATCAGTTGGCATATGCTAATGAGAACATTTCAAGTATACATCATTCACTTCTAGAATGAAAATTTCAATTTATGAATCATACATTTCCATAATATGTTACATGAAGGCTAATGTATCCAACCAGTACTAAGAACATTCACATTATTCTAAGACAAAAAATTCTCTACACCATTCCAAGGTAACTATAAAAGAACATCTTCATATGAGGCAATCCTTGTTCCAACAAGAAAATATAAGTTGCTTTCAAGCCAACTCAACATAGTATAACATTCAAAGGCAAGCAATCTACAATAACAAATTTCAAACCACATAAGGAAGAGATGTTGAATAACATATTTACACAGGTTCACGCATTCTTACACCTACACTACATATTCTTCACTACTCATTATCAACTTTTGAACAACCAACATCCTAGACCTAGATAATAAAAAAAGAAACTAGAGAAAGTTTGTAGTGTCAAATGAGACTTCAACAACTATAAAATATCAAACCATGAAGTTCTAGCATATTTCTATAAATAAGTTTTAAATCCCCCCACCTTACAAAAGGATTCCTCTCAAGCCCTCCAATAAATATTAGTTAAAAATAAGAGGAGTCGAAAATTCAAAAATAAGAGAACACATTCAAAACCACTACAAGATCTATTATCTTTATTTCAACAACAATCTTCAAAAGAAAAATAAATCTAACTTAATAGTTGTAAATTATATGTCAAACTAGGATCGCTACACCACTATAAGATCCTATGGCAGGTCAGCTTTGAAGCTTTAGCTCAGGCATTAAAAAACATTTGCAATTATAACCTAATCTCATAATTTTCCTCCATTTCATTTTAAATTTTACATCCACCACTTCACTCTCCTCATTCCACTCATCCATAAGCTCTTATCCACTACATGAGGTTCACAATGCACATTAATGCACTTACACAAACTTTATCAAGTTACATGTGAAAGTCCACACATATGCATCCAAAGGAAAGTCCATGAGCAGGCTTCTAGAAGAAGCTACATGAAAGTCCATGCATACGTTTCTACATGAAGCTATAAATGTCTTTATAAATATTTTCAATGTAAAATATGAATAGAACTAAAACGCCTACAAACTTCAATCAACAAGAATACTACATGACTCTACAAGGGACAATATAACTAAGTTTCTTCATGAGGAGCATGGAAAAGGCATCTAAAAGATACTCTATCTCATGCAACATTCTACACGCATTTATAACATAGTTGTCTAGCATTTTCTCTATGAGAAAAATATCAAAGGCATACTTTAACACCTCCAACACATGCAAACATCAACAAACTTCATACATATATCCTCATATAATCATTACAAAGGTATGCCACATAGCCTTAAACTCCAATAATCATTGTTAGTGTGAATTTCATAACCCAATGTTCTTATAATCATTATTATAATGGACTTAACATGACTCATCAAGGTGGGCCTTGATACATGAATTGTTGGGGGCAAGGTGGTTGGTTGTTTGAAATAGACCTAAAACAATAAGGATATCAATTCCAACAAGGATAATAAGTAGGAAAAAAACATTTAAATGAGGGTGCCATCCATTTTTAATTGTGCCACTAATTTGAATTATTATAAGGATTAAGGCAACCAAACAACTTTGACAACATATATGGAGTATAAGCTTGGATTGAGAGAATAAATAGCACAAGTTGATGAATGTCATAACTAAAGCCATGATAAAAGAGCTCATTGGATTTGATATGAAAACCATAGGTGTGATCTATTGAAGCTTGAAGTTTTTCATTAAATTTGGTCACGATTTACCATTTCAAGGCAACAACTTCTATGGAATTTTGAGGATAGAAAATATAGAAATCAATATGCAAAGAAAAATGACACATCAATATCCCATAATGAGGTTTCACATAGATTTCATCAACATTCAAGACATCGAGGTTCAAAACTGATATCGAGGGCACATCCTAAAAAATTCTAGATTCACGCAATGACTCATACTCTTCATCACTAGGTTTCAAATTAAAAAATATGAAAGAAGCATCCTTAGAAAAATAAGCAATCCAAGTATAAGTACAAGTTTCAAAGTGCCATAGTAGGAAATCACCATGGTTTCCAAAGGATCAACACTTATTCAAAATTCTAGGGGGTCATCTTTGTTTCCAAAGAATATTCTCTATTTCCAAATTATATCAAAACATAATATCATTACCTCTTAAGCATACAAGAAAAATACAATATTTAAAAGTTCCAATTTGCTCTACATATCTCCAACGCAACATGTGAAATTCAAGGAAAACCTACATCCAAGAAAACAATATCCATGCCAACATTATTTCAAAGTAACCTCAACATATTGCACATTTCAAAAGTACATGAATTAGGATAGAAAATGTCAAATTTGACAATTATTCAAGCTACAATTGCAAACATAGTTTCACATGCACATTCATGCTCATTCCTTCATTCCATTCATTTACTCACTCACTTCTTCCATGCACATTTACATTGACTCTATTGCTACCATTGCATTTTTCTTTTAGATACTCCAACACTCCACATTTCATCCATTACATTTGTCTAATTCATGTTAATATTCATTGTTGGGCTATTTATTTGTTGTTCAATAAGCCCTTTACTTGTTAATCCAATTTGTAAACTTATGAGCTATAAACACAATATGTGCAGGCTATGATATGAAGTCTAAACTACCCTACTTACTTGTAAAATAAGGAAACCATTCTATGATCTTAGATCTATGACTTTTGTGATCCACAATGTAGATATAAGCCTTCCGAATTAATCACATTGTTAGGATTTGGTCAATGTTTAAAACCAACTAATGTGGTTCATCCTCAGGACAAGGTGAGAAATCAATCGATTTGTAGGAATAAATAGCATGGATGCATCATTGCCTAGAGTTAGCCATTAAAAATTAGCCGTTGGTAAATTAGTTAATTTTTATTTATTTAAGAAATGGTATTAGGGAGATATCTGTTAAAAACTAGCTATTATGGAATAATTTAAGATAAAATATTGTTTTTCAAATTTATTGTCTGATGGAGCACCCATTTCAAAAGATGTTATTGTCCGGTGGAGCGCCTATCTTGAAAGATGTTATCGTTCAAGTGAATCAAGTCGATAAATCAATGCCTTCCTTCACTCACTTAATAAGCATTTCGAGCGGTATAATGAGAGCTTGCCTTTCTGTTGAGTTTTCCAAGGACTGAAATGAAAACGGCCCCTTCGTGATCGTGATCCAGCCCAAGAGCCAGATGTCCCAGATTCAGATTATGGATTTTGTGGTCGAGATTCTAATTTTCGTGATCCAGATTTTGACCCTCTTGATCGAGCTTCACATTTTATAAAATATTATTTGATGGGGGTTGACTTATTCCCAATAAATCAAAAATATATTTAGTTGTAAATAGATGTTAGGAATAAAATATTCTATTTCAATATATTTTAATAATTATTTATATATTAATTATTAAAATATATTGAAATAATATTTTATTCCTAACATCTATTTTTCAACTAAATATATTTTTGATTTATTGGTAATAAGTCAACCCCCATCAAATAATATTTTATAAAGTGATATAAAATAATTATTTTATATAAATCAATAAATTTGAAAATAATATTTTATATTAAATTATTCCATAACAACTAGTTTTTAATAGATATCTCCCTAACACCAATTCTTAAATAAATAAAAATTAACTAATTTACAAACGGCTAATTTTTAATAACTAATTTACCAACGACTATTTTTTAACAGCTAACTTTGGGCAATGGTGCATTCATGCTATTTATTCCTACAGATTGATTGATTTCTCACCTTGTCCTGAGAATGAACTACATTAGTTGGTTCGAAACATTGACCAAATCCTAACAATGTGATTAATCTGGAAGACTTATATCTATATTCTATGATCTATTCAAATATTGAGGAAAACTACTTCAAGAAACAAATATCGAACAATCTTACTCATTCACAAAAATGATACTAAGTGCGACAGGGATTTAATATTCATTTCATGTCATAAATTTCTTAACTCATAAATCAATATGGTATATCATTACTGCTAGTTGGTGAATGTTTAAGTTATTCATGCATGACAAAAACTAAGATGTTGATGAACATATCAATTTCCAAAGCCACCGATTAGTCATCTATTCGAAATCTCTTTATAGTGTTGAAGATGCAATCTTTCACTTAACAATTTAATAATTAAAAATAAGATTAAATTTAGATGCGAGGAAATTCTACTTGTTATTTGCAATCAAGCAAAACATGGTACTACAATATGAAACAAAGTATTGTTGAGATAGAGTGTTTAAAAAGCACAATGAAACCAACTATTAGTCTCTTTGGAACTGCCCTCACAAAAGGCTCAAAGTATAATTTTTCTTTGTGTGCTTTTGTACTTGTAAAGGGTGATCTATTTATATCTTAAAGGACAACTACAACAATCCCAATTTGCACTAAATCATAGTGGCTAGAAAAGAAATGAGAAGGACAACATATCAACTATATAAACATTGTAAATAAATGATTGATTATGTTTACTCAAAGAACAAAATAAGCAAATGCTCCAAGCGATCTAAATACACAGTTATAGTAATGGATGAAATGTTACAATAGGAAAAATTAAATGCTATAGTAAAAACCCTAAATCAAAATTGCAACTACTGAATAAAATATAGAGTAGCTTTATGTTTCAGGTTGGTGGGCCCTTCCTTACTGGGCATTGTTGAAATTCATATAGATCATATAATTTCATGTCATGGTAATTACTTGTAACTGATATGCATTCTTTTCTTAGTATTTATTTGTTTAGTTATCTCATCAAGCAATTACACATTAACAAAATATAGAGAACATAATGTACAAGAGACACCAGAAATTAGGCTCGAAAAACCCCACAAGGGGGAAAACCCAAATCAAAATTTCAACTACTAAATAAAATATAAAGTAGCTTTATGTTTCAGGTTGGTGGGCCCTTCCCAACTGGGCAATGTTGAAAATCAGATAAATGAGAGAATTCCTTATCATGGTAATTACTTGTAAATGATATGCTTTATTTTCTTAGTATTTGTTTGTTTAATTATGTCATCAAGCAGTTACACATTAACAAAATATAGAGAAAATAATGTACAAGAGACAACAGACAACAAAAATTAGACTCCAAGCCAAGGAAAAACCCCAAAAGGAGGAAAACCCAACAACAATCATTCTCTTATAGAATTAGATCAAAATGAGATATCCAATACCAAGACCCAAAACTACCACCAAAACTCCAAGTTCAACCCTCCTCCAAGACACCTCCAGAGTCAAAGTCAACATAAGTCAAACTAGTCACCTTCCTGAAATTTCACTCCTAAAATTTTGGGCCTGCAACAAGCTTTGAAATTCGGTCCTATAGCGAGCTTCTGAAATTTGGCCCTCTCTTATCAAATTATTCCACATGTGTGAGCTCCTTCTTCTTGGTCTATTACTCCTTCAATTCGGCTTTGTTCCTCCTTTTTCTAGTTTAGAAAATGCTTCTTGAAAATGTGCTTGAATGGTATGTCAATAGTTGGCAATGTTATATATATATATATATATATATATATATATATATATATATATATATATATATATATATATATATGTCCAGGAAGTCCGTCAGTCCATGAATTCTGTCGAGGAGGTTGAATAAGTGACTCTTAGAGGCTTAGGTTGACTTGTTCCCAAGGAGGGCCAAATTGACAATTTTGGTGGACTTTGACTCCAAATAAAAATCCTTTTCTTTTCTCTAAAAAAGTGCAAATGGGACTTGAATCAAACACATTTTCTTTTTGCCTCTGTTGTGGTAAAAACAAAACCCCCTACTATACACTTAATTCTCATTATGGGGACCCTTTGATTAAAACTTGGTCATGTCACTTTCTGATTTTATGAGTTTGGATTGCTTGAATGAGTTTGATCTGTTTTTATCTTCCCAAAACTCTTTTGATCTCATTTGGTTGTTTGTTTTGTAAATGGAACTTAGTTCAAGATTGGATGTTTTTCATCGCTTTGGCCTTTTAGGATGTATATAATGTACATTACTTTTTGTTTTATAAACTTTATTTCTTTATTTTATAAAATTTATATTTATATTTGTAAATAGTATTTTTATTTTTCTCCCTTACATAGCCCCCGAGACAAAGCTTCAATGTTAAAGTGGCTTTATTATTTCAAAGTAATATTAGGGCTAAACCCTTTATGTTACAAGTGGTTAGTTGTTTTGAAACATTCAAATTGTATACAAGTGGCAATCAGAATTACACATATTGGAACCCCCGAATCTTTTGGATATTGGGGAGGATCAACCGAAAAGTTACGATATAATCCCTTATGATATCCAAAGTTTCGATATCCAAGGCCTTCATCTTATGCAACAAGTAGTTGTAGTTTATGCATATGTCAAAGATCACATATCGAGGTTACAACGTTTAATGTTACGATATATTAAAACCCTGATATGTCCCCACCTCTCTTCCGCTTGATAAATAATTTAATGAGGTTTAATAAAGGGTTTACGCAATATAACTGTTTCACAGTCATGATTTTTGGTCCCCGCCTGCCACGTCACCTAGGAAACTTTATATCGGGGTTGTTCATTCCCGAGTATTGATGATCAGAGGTTTTCAACAGTGACACATCTTTAAAACTCTGATATTCATATCCTGCCAATATTCTGATATGTTAATCAGCCAATATGGCGATACCTCATACCCCTCTAACTTTCGACCTGCGATGTGTCTCCCACTCTGACCTTCGATTCCCTTCGATCGTCGATATTGCGATAGGCCAGTCCCGTTTGATTTCCACCCTAACCTTCGATATTATGAATCCGATAAAGTTATTAAAGCAAGTTCAATAAGATGCCGTGTCCGCCCCATATCGCAACCTCCCAATATCAGTGTTTTACAGTGTAGCCATTGTTGAAAGTTCCGATATCCATATTGACGATACCACTCAACTCTTGCCACGTGTCACTCCTGCTCTGGTCACTATTATTATTATTATTATAAAATGCCACTTAATTAAAATTAAAAGGCCTTAGGGCATAATTAAAAGTCATAATTACTACTGACTTGGAAATTTTGGATTGACAAGTATCTCTAAAGGCTTATTTTATCACTTTGATCCTCCGATCGAAATTTGAAGTGGATATGATTAATTGTTCATTACTTAGCATTTTAATTGAATAAATAAATGAAGCTTGAACATGAATCATTGTTTTAGCGCTTGCTTTAAATTGAATAAATTATTATTTTGGGCAAATAAAAATCACATTCAAAGCCACTTCTTCATTCTTTTACTTCCAATTAAAAGAAGAGGTTACTTTGGCTAGAAAAAACATTTTTCTCAGGTAAGATCAGACAAAATTATCCAATGCTAAGTTTTATATGCCCATTCTCATCATTTTATTTTCTGCATTTTTTCCTTTTGCTTAAAATCCTTGCTTCTGTTTTCTCTTCCAATTATATTCCCTTATCCTTGTCTCCTCTGTTTTGCAGGTTTTCATTGGTTTGAGGATTTTTTGCAGATTTATTTAAAAGAAGCTAGGAAGAAAAGTCAAGGAGTTTCAGGAAGTTTCCTCTTCCCTTTCTTGTTTCTGATTTTCATTCTGATTGATGGTATTTTTCTTAAAACAAAACAATATTTAAAGACTTGCAATTTAAATTTCTAGAACAGGATTTGTAAAAGGAGAAAGTCCCCAAAAATGCACATCAATGAGTTATCATTTAATAAGCCTCAATTAAAAAATTTCTTTACAAGATAAAAGCTCTAATATTGACATACTTTTTATATCTTGTAAAAAATTTACGCAGAGCTCATTCTCCCGATTGGCTTCCCTGTTGATTTGCTAATATTTGGTCCTTGCCTTTTTATTTCATTTTCACATAGTCATATGTATAAACCAGAGTGTTTTCTGTTTGTTGAAGTCCCGTTTCTTTTGGTTTTATACTTGGGCTATTTTTCCATCTGTGTGATCCAACGTAGTTCATTCCAAAAGGAAGATTATTAAAAGAAACATCATTATGCTATTTTTCATATTTTCACTTCACTATAATCTCTGATTACTTAATCATCATTCTGCTAAATGATCTCCGAACTTAACACTTTAAGGGTTAATTCTATCATATGATAAGCTATAACATATTTAGTTACTAAAGAAACAAAGTTCATCGATAAAAGCTTAGCATCTTATGACTCTTCCTGCCATCCCGATGTCTTAAGGAGTGGATTTGTCTCCCCATCCATTAATAAAATATTTTTAGAGCGTAATTCAAAAATAATAAAAGACTTGAAAGATAGGGGTCCTCACCAAGACCCAACCTACCATGATCATAAGCACTGATAGTGGTGACATTATCACATCTAGTTACCAAGTCAAGATAATGGCTTGTAGCCAAATGGTTATAAGACATGAGGTCTCATCACGAGCCGGCCTGTTCGCTATTATTAGTACTGGTGTATGGCATTGTCAATATTTGGTCACCAAGCTAGGACAATGGCTTTCAAAGTAACTAAAAAGAAATAAAATAATTATTACTTATTCCTCTAAATTATAAACTAATGGATGGGATACTAATACTTCCAAGGGTTAAAAGGTGACCTTGTCGAGGCTATGGATGTTTGTTGGCAGCAGTGGCACCACCTGTGACATTCGAGTATATCTTTAAGTTGAACTCATAAATAAACTTTGTTTTCTTTAGTTTAAGCTAACATCTATACATAGCTATCTAAAATATGATTATACTCTTATATCTAATACAAGAGATTTTATGCAGATGTTGAATTCTAAATGGTTTTTACAAAGAGATTTTTAAAAGGAAAAGTTGAGTCCTAGCATCTTATCTTTATTCCTTTTTCTTTGAACTTCCTTGGTATTTTCCATAGATAACTGGTTCTTCCCAGTGTTTCGCATCGTTGTGGTAAAAACACAACCCCCCCATTATTCACTTAATTCTCATTATGGGGACCCTCATGTCACTTTCTGATTTTATGAGTTTGGATTGCTTGAATGAGTTTGATCTGTTTTTGTCTTCCTATCAAAACTAGTTTGATCTCATTTGGTTGTTTGGTTTGTAAATGACACTTAATTCAAGATTGGATGTTTTTCACCGCTTTGGCCTTGTAGGATGTATATAATGTACATTACTTTTTGTTTTATAAATTTTATTTCTTTATTTTATTTTTATCCCTTACATAGCCCCCGAGACCAAGCTTCAATGTTAAAGTGGCTTTATTATTTCAAAGTAATATTAGGGCTAAACCCTTTATATTATAAGTGGCTAGTTGTTTTGAA
Organism: Pinus tabuliformis; assembly: GCA_031772625.1. Taxonomy (NCBI): domain Eukaryota; kingdom Viridiplantae; phylum Streptophyta; class Pinopsida; order Pinales; family Pinaceae; genus Pinus; species Pinus tabuliformis. The sequence goes on from CM062818.1 coordinate 756,526,382, forward strand.
ACATTCAAGCTACATACAAGTGGAAATCAGACTTATACATATCGAAACGCCATATCTTTTGGATATCGGGGAGGCTCAACCAAAAATTTATGATGTAAGGCCCTTTCGATATCCAAAGTTTTGATATCCAAGGCCTTCATCTTATGCAATAAGTGGTTGTAGTTTATGCATATCGCAAAGATCATATATCAGGGTTACAACGTTTAATGTTACGATATATTAAAACCTCGATATGTCCCCACCTCTATTCCACTCGATAAATAATTTAATGAGGTTTAATAAAGGGTTTACACAACATAACTGTGTAGAGTCCCTACTTTACACCTTATCCTCCATCATTACCTACTGTTTTCATCACTTTCCTCTCTCTTTTACCTCATTTTCCACCCAGATCATTACATTAGTTGTCATTAAACATGATCAAGTGAGCTTTGCTAATGGGTAATTGTTTTGTTTAGTTTTTGACATACTTGCAGGTATTCCGCAGCCATCTGCTGATTCCGCAGCCATCTGATGATCCCGCAGCCATTTTATTGTTCTCAAGGTTCCACGTGCTATTTTGTAGAATGAGCCACGTGGGCATGTTGGAATATACATGCTCGAGGTTCCTGTGCCATCAGTTCAGCCGGCCACGTCATTTGTACCTCCGGTCAAAGGGGGTCAAGTTTCGGTCAAATAAAGGCAGCTTAACGTGGATACGTAAGCTGTTTGATCACGTCGGTGGAAAAGGTGACCTGTCCATGTTTTGAAAGCCGTGGGGGACATGATCTAATGTTAGATTCATTGCCCATATCGACCAGGACCTCCAGCTTGACCACGAAGCCTATGACGTGTTAATTGCACCTTTAATACGCATGACAGTTAGTTCATTTTCTGTTTTTATGTTTACGTATTAGGCCATCTTACAGATGCCTATATATACTTGCGTCTGCGTACGCTGATGTTACCTTTTCAGATGCTGTAGTGTATGTATTTGTGAGAATTTTGGCACGTTTTCAAACTCTGTTTTTATAAGAGCTGTTCCAGCACTTTTGGATTATGTATCTTTGCATATAAAGTAATGGAAACGCTGTTTTGAAGTCTTAAGAGCATCTGAGTTTTCTGTGGATAATATGAATGGAGGGCCCCTGTTCGTATTAGCCTTGTAAAGTATTTTCATGTTCATATTTCTGCAATTTCTTTATTTTACAAACAGAATTTCCTTTCTTGAGTTATGTATAGCTTGATTTCTCTTTATTGCTGCAGCCTTTCTTTTCACTGATCAGATTTACTTCTTTGCAGGTTTTCACCCGGGATTAAGTGTGTTGTGTTTGCTTTAATATCTAATGGTAGTTGCAGTTGTCTTGTTCATAATGTTGCCCTTTTTACTCTGTTTTCTAGACTAGTTTTAGCTTAGTTTTACAAGTTGGATACTAACTAATTTATGCTCTCTTTATCATGAATGGCTTATGTTTCAAGAGAACAGAACACTAATTAATTGCAGCTTGTATTTGAGTAGTCTTGGCTTGTGATACTAATACTTTTTCCACTTGTTACACATAATCACATATGTAGGAAGCAGTATGTTGGAAAAGGCTTAGTAGTGTTACAATTTGTCAATTAGAGTAGATTAGAGTTTTTATCAATTCTTGGATTTGTCTTCAGCTACCTCTTAATCGTGTTTTACGCAGTACTATGTGGTAGAAGCAGGGAGTTAGGAGGAGATAATCATTAACAACAATCCTTGAAGTGATTTTCTTGTTTCTTTTATTTGCAGCAGTATGGATAGAGACTAATGCCATTAGAACGTGGTCATTTACTTTCAAGTCATTTTAATTTATTCATTTCTTTCAAGTTCTTTTCCTTTACAAGTTCAGCAAGTAATTAGAAATCACCATCACACACACTTTCACTCATCTAGAACTCACCTCTCACACACTTGCACTCATCTGTCTATAATCATCACTCCATCTTAGGAAGATAAGTTAACCATAAACAACACCCCCAAACGACAAAAGCTCTAAGAAAGTTACTTAAGTACATATAGTACACCCTCACTTCATCAGCTTACGAGCCCCGGGTTGACAATTAATGACATCAATTTAGGAACACTAAATTGACTAAACATTTTGGCGCCGTTGCCGGGGAAGTGAAATTAAGTAGCCATACTTAGAGAAAAAAAAACATAAGAAAAATTTCAAGAAAAGAAGTTAATAACCTATCTAAGTATGCTCTCCTCTTGCACTTTAAAGTGATCTGGAGGATCAGAAAGGAGAAAGTTATTGATTTAGTAGTCTCTTGAGTATGCTCTCTTCTTGCACCTAGAGTGAACTGGAAGATCAGAAAAAAGAACTATTAACTTGACTTGAAGAAAAATAATAAAAAAATGACATGCATAGAGCTAGAGATTCTAGAGGACGGTTTTTAGCTAGAGCTCGAAGTTCAATTTTTACAAGTCCATCTGCTTCAAGGGATAGACAAGAGACACCCCCCTTATCTCCAACCGAAACTCCTAGTCCTAGAATTCCTGGAATTCAAGAGCCAAGAGTTGACTCTCCTACACCTTCTATTGAGTTTGAACCAGGAAGAGACTCTTCTCTTTCTCCTACAGGAAGACCAATTGTAATTGAGGAATTGGAATCATCTGAAGAAGAAGGAGAAATCTCTTCTCATTCACCTTTTGTAGAGGAACCAGAAGATTTTGAAATCCTTAGGAGAATCATCATGGCAGAGGAAGAAGGAGGTGGTAGAGGTAGAGGTAGAGGAGGAGGAAATAGAGATGGGGATAATTCATTTGGGTTTCCCATTGTTAATGAGGATTCCCGAGCCACTATGAAAAACATATCACCATCTGTCCTCCCTAACTTCCATGGGTTAAGGACTGAGGACCCTGAAACATTCTTATTTGAGTTTGAAGTGGTGTGTCGAACTTATGACTACCTGGATGACTCTCAGAAACTCAAGTTGTTCCCTTCAACACTGAAGGATCAAGCCTTGAAATGGTTCATGGGGTTACTCACTCAATCCATTAGGACTTGGGATGAGATGAAACAGACATTTTTGGATAGGTATTTAGACTATTGCATGCCTACTAATCACAAAGACGAGGTTTTTAAAATGTTACAAAAAGAAGATGAGAGTCTAGAAGATTTACTTGAAAGGTTTCAATATAACTTGAAAAGAGCAAAAATGAATACCTTGGATGAAGAGACCTTAAAAGCCCTCTTATTAAAAGCCATTAGGGATGAATGGATAGACATCTTAAACATGATGGGGAAAGGGGATATTTCTCAACTTTCTCTCAATGACATAATAGAACTTTGTATCCATCTCTCAAGGGGCAAATCAAAAACTCAAAAAGGGCCTAGAGATCCTTCTCTCCTTAGGGCGAACAAATCTGCAACAGGATCAGTGAGTAGGGCTGAAATCGGCAATATGCTTGATGAATTTAAAACTGACATCTTAGGGAGTCTTAGTGAACAACTTGATACCCTTAAGATTCACAATAAACAGAAAGCAGAAGCTGAGGCTTTGGCTATCTTTTGCCCAAAATGTAGAAAGAAACATGCTTTAAGGGAATGTCCCTTAGATGCACACGTTGTAGAAACATGTGTAATTTGCTCAGAAACTCATGAGACCAAGGATTGTCCCTCAATTCCTGGCCTCAAAGCAGTCTTTCAAGAGGATCCAGATACACTTGAATCTCTCTGTTTCATTGCAAGGAGACCGTGGCAAGGACAACAGAATCAAGGGTTTAACAACTCTATGAATTCTCAATCCCAACCAAATTGGAATCCTTGGCAACAACCTTGGCCTCAACCTCAAAATGCTTTCCAAGCATGGATGCAAAGCATGCAAAATCCTTATGCAAGACTTGCTCAATTCTATCAATATCCTCCATCATTTCAGAATCAGCAAGCTCCACAACTTCCAAGCCAAGGTCAACAACTATCATTGCAACACCCCCAAACGACAAAAGCTCTAAGAAAGTTACTTAAGTACATATAGTACACCCTCACTTCATCAGCTTACGAGCCCCAGGTTGACAATTAATGACATCAATTTAGGAACACTAAATTGACTAAACAAACTGTTTCACACTCATGATTTGTGGTCCCCACCTGCCACGTCACCCAGGAAAATTTATATCGGGGCTTTTCATTCCCGAGTATCAGCAATTAGAGGTTTTCAACTATGGCACATCTTTAAAACTCTGATATTCATATCCTGTCGATATTCATATCTCACCGATATTCTGATATGTCACTCTGTTGATATGTCAATACATCATATCCTTTCGACTTCCAACTTGCAATGTGTCTCCTGCTTCGACATCTAATTCCATTCAATCGTTGATATTGTGATATGCCAATCCCGTCTGATTTCCACCCTAACCTCTGATATTATGGATCCGATAAAGTTATTAAAGCAAGTTCAATAAGATGTCGCATCCGCCCCACATCACAACCTCCCAATATCGATGTTTTATTGTGTAGCCATTGTTGAAAGTTTTGATATCCAGAACAACAATACCACTAAGCTCTTGCCACATGTCACTCCTGCTTTGGTCACTATTATTATTATTATTATAAAATGCCACTTAATTAAAATTAAAAGGTTTTAGAGCATAATTAAAATTCATATCTGTATTTAGTTGTCTATTATTTTTAATAGCTAATTTCGATTTCTCTGTTACAAGGAAACGCTTGAGCTGAATCGAATAGATCATTTGATCAATAGCCACTCAACCACGTGTCGAGATCCAAACCAAAATAGACAGAGGAAGTGAAAGCAAAAGCTTAAACGAAGACTAATACCATGAACAGTGCGATCTTGTCAGGCAATCTTCTCAGTGGTTATCAACAAAAAATAAATCGAACTCAACAACAAGCTAAACTGGGCACTTTATCAAACAGAGGCAATCTACATTTGGCTTGTGATTTAATGGAAGCAGACACCTAATTTAATTGCTTTTATTATTATCTCAGTTGTTGAGAGATACATGGGGCCGCTGCTATTTTCACAATGTCACCTTAAGCTATGTATAAATACAATCTCCTCGACAGGAATAAGGGGATTCAAATCCGAAAGAAAAGAGACAGAGTAATGCTTGGGCTTACAACCTGTTTGTAAGGAGGGATTTTGTGATTCATTTACACTATTGTAGTGAGAGTCGATCCATATTTGCAGGAAGGGAATCGAGTTTAGAGGCAACATATGACTTTCTCTACTGTAACTCTATATTGTTTTTTGTAACTTGATTCATATTTATAATAATATTGATTTCTATAATTGGTTGCATAGCACTACTGCTTGCTCTGTTATTGGAAGTAAATGCTTTAGTTTTCAAATATCATTTCTGGTGTATAAGTATGTATGTGGCTTTTCAACACTAATGTTGATTGTTTATTGAAATTCTCATTTAGAATCAGGTCAAGCTATCTTGCAGAGTTAATCAGAAATAAAATTCGAAACTGGAACTTGTATAAGGACAAATCTTTATCTCCTTAAGTTGCTAGCTATCTAACAGTTTAATCTTATAGATGTCCTACTTCATACATGTCATGTATTTGAACTATTTCAGTATTGTGGCATGAATCTTTTGGTCCTTATGCATATGTTGTATTAGGAGTTGGAGTTATTTACAGTTAAGTGTCTAGTAACTACTTATTATGCATTTAGTTGTTCATAATTTTTTTAACAAGGATTATATCTTGTGAACTATTTCCCTGGTCTAGTTCCTTCATTTTATTTCAATTCCTACACGCTTATTTTCCCATCCTTTTAGCTTTCTCTTGATTGAGAGAAGGACTAATTCTTCCTTCAATCAAGATAGGTATAGGATTAGATACATCTTAGATTATACTTTGCATTTAGTTCTACTTTTTGCATTCTAGAAGTCCCCTCATACAGGGGCAGACTTTAGAGTGGTTTGGTTGAGCCCCAGATCAACTTAAAGATCACTTTCTTGCTTGATCAACAAGAGGGCTGATATGATGTCTCTTCTCTATTGGTAGGTGAAAGTCATATTTTAATCCAAGTGGAGATAGAGAGAAAGTAATTGCACCTAGTTTAACCAGTGAGAACCACCATTTCAACGGAAAAGGAGATGCTCGAAGTTCTCGACTGGGTGGTCTCCCTTATAATGTTGTAGGTAGAGATTTTCGAGCATTCAACAGACTCATAATAAATTCTTTTTTACTCTTTGACTCTATAAGCATGAATAACATGCTTTGACCCAAATAAAATAATAATAATGAATGTCAATGATAAAAATTACATTTTATTACATTATTAAGACTGACACTAGTTACAATTTTCAACACTTCCTCTTAACTAGGGAGGTCTTCATAATGAAACAATAGGATACTCTCAAGTTGAAATATTCATATAAGAAAGGAGTCAAATTGATAAGCATTAATTATGATTTACATATCATAGCCAACATTTTCAAAACATCAATGCCTAGGAAAATACACTTCATATGTCCACTAAATCAAAGCACAATGTTGGGAGGCATGAATTTGGACACCATTGCCTCTTAAGGAACATACCCTACTTGAGTCTTCACCAAGGTACGCCCTCAGAGGACCATTTCCTAATCATTTATCACAATACTTGACACCATGAAATGTTGGTCCTTAGGACTATTCTCATCTTAGATCAATGTACTTGACTTATGGCAGTTAGAATTGATCATAATACACATCTTCAAAGAATATCGGTCATAGATGCTTATCTAATCCAACATTATCCCTACCAATGTTCATGCACTAGGCTTACGACTGTTAGTCTTGTCCATAGTATGTGACACATGGAGAACATGGTGTCCACCTTGACTCCCTCTCAATTAGAAAGGAGACATCCACAAGCCTAAGTGTAACAACCCTTGTGAAAATTCCATGTAATAAAAGTTAATAAAGTCAAAATAATGACCACGATTGATGGGACACTTATTCCAAGCTGAATGTTGGGCAAAACATCCTAGTGTGGGTGTTCATTGGTTTATTATGGCTAAGGAAATTGGAAAAAGGCAATGGCAAAGGCATTTGGAAAGGCAAAATGGAATTTTTGGCACATTTATTTATGAAAATAATGGAAATTAAGAAAAAAGGAAGGTGAAAGGTCACAAATTGCATGTGAGGAGGAAAATGAAGGAAAATAATGGAAAATGAAGAAAATAAAGGCCTAGTTGATAAAAAGGCTTCTGAGGATCAGTTGGTACCTTTTGTCAGTACAGTTTTGGAGCTCTTTCATTATTCTCTCTCTCTCACTCTTGGACACTTAGAGTTTTCTTGGATGACTTTGGCATTGGATCAAGGAAGGTAAAGAATGTAAGAGGAGGGAAGGAGCAAGCAAGGAAGAACAAGATCAAGCAACTACAGTGGGATTATTTGTAGGTATCGATTTACATGTGTGATTTCTCTGCTATTTTTGGCATGCATGGTATTGCATGTCATTCTTTTCAGTCTTGGCATGGGTTTTTCTAGGTGTGATATTGTTTTTCAGCCTAGCCTTGCCATTTCCAGATAGCCCTGATGTGATGGGGATTCTCATGTTTTGGTTGAGTTGGATTTCCAGATGGATTTGAAGCTAAGTGAGCTGGATCTATGAATAAAATAACACATGGCCTAGTAACCCCTGAAATAGACTGTGGGTTGCAGTAAATATGGATTTTGTGTTTCCTCGATGGGCCTAGGAATCCTCGACTGGGGAATGGCAGGATATATGGTAAATCCTAGAGGTGGGTGCTCTCCATCGGGCATAGTAATCTCGATATGGGATGTATGGTAAATCCTAGAGAGTGGAGGCTCGTTTTAGGGCCTAGTGATCCGGTGTGGATTGTGGTAAAGCGTAAGAGACTAAGAGACAAAAATTCCTCACGATGTAGGTGGACAAATCCAGTGGCATCGATTCTAGTTTTGGCCTAGTGATCTGGTGGAGATCATGGTAAATCTTGTTATTACATGTTTATTATTTTTCCCTAGTGATCCGGGGTGGATTGCGGTAAAGCCCGGTTTCTATTAATGAGGGTGAGGTGGTTTAGCCTCTGGATGCCCTGGTTGGTTATTTTGGTTTGAGTCCCACATTCATGTTTGGAATATGGCACGATGGTGATTGATTGAAGAGAGATTTGGCTAAGCTAATCTACGATTGGGTGGAACGTGGTAGTCCCATACCGGGTTGGCTTTTGCCTTCATTAATAAGAGGTTCTTTCCTTGGTATCTTATGTGTAAATTTAATGGTTTATATGTAGATTCTATGGCTAATGTATCCTTGATATTTCTGTTTTCATTACGCTGGTTATAAGCATGTATTATGACAATGATGATGTATGGATCTCCTCATGTATTGATTTGTAAATGAATGAACCATGTATATATGACCTAATAGATGATAATGCAACTAATGATATAAGGGAACAAATATTCTTGGCGATTCTCAGATAAGTATGAGACCCTTATACTCAGATTTGTTGTTTAAACCTGTAGATTACATATTTGTGACTTGTTTGACAAAATTCCTGTCATGGCTAGTAGGGGTCCAGACTAGACCTTGTCAATGTTTTTGCAAATTTATCATTGTTCTGTTGTGTAAATTCATTTATGAACATGCATTCAGTTATAGGTAGTGACTTGGGCTCTAGGCCTGAGAAAGTGGCACAAATCTCGGAGTCACAAACATAGGACCGAGGAGAAAATTCCTCGGATGCTCACTTGCCCTTGCTGTGGGAGTGACTGGAGTCTCTTGGACGCATGTTGACCCATATCAAGGGAAAGTCCAAGGGTTTTATGCACTAAAACTTCAATTGGTTTCAGGGGCTGGTTGCTTGAGTGGTTGGGATGGCTCATGGGAGTTTTGTTGTTGATGTGGAAGGTCTGTGTGGCGTGTTTATGTTGATTCCATTTCCTTAAGGTCACCTAGAAGGTTGAATCCTATTATAGTGGCCTCTCGTCACATATTTACCCCTGTTGGACGATTACTTGGGTGGATGTGGGATGTGGGTGTTACAAAGTAGCATCAGAGTATGGTTCACCCCCTGGACTAGATAGGCGGTGTGCGTTGGTCATGCATTCATATCGGTTGCACATGCGTTAATCATCCTTGTGGTCTATATGATTGTTTCATATGCATGGTGTCGGCCATGGTTGTAGTGATGTCGCCATGTGAAAGAGGATGATGTTGTTGTGAAGTGTGTCGTCATGAGTGTATGATTGGTTACATCTTATTTATGTTTGCGTATTGTCAATGTACATTGGTATGGTTGTTGTTGTCACGCATGAGGTCATGGTATGTGTAGTTGATATGGTCATGCATTGATGACTGGACACTAGCTAGAATGATGGTTATATGGTTATGTATTATATGTATTATATGTATATATGATGTCATGATTATGTTATACATGTACTACGCTGATTGGTTGATCTTGTAGATGAGATATTCTCCCCAAATTTTGCTAAGGTGCGTTGGTTTATTGTGATTTGGTTTATCTGGCATAGTATGCCTTACAGGAAAGAGATAAAAATGACTAGCAAGATGGTAGACTACGAAGATTCTACCTATGAATCACATGAGCAGCATGGTGATGGCCACTCTTATGATTTAACATACACATTGAGAAGATTGAAGGAGGAAATAAGGAGTTGTTAGGTGGATAATGGCAAAATCGTGCAGGCATAAGAGAAACAAGCAGAGGTTAATGCAATACTCCTTCATAATTTGTCAGAATTGCAGTGACAGGGGCCACTTCAGATCAGCCTTGGGTAGGAGGACAAAACTAATGGGGCATATGGAAGTAGGTCTCATGATGGTCATAGGGCGGATAGAGATGACACAGTGAAAGATGGTAGGATGTTGGATACTCGAGATAGGAGGGGTGATAGGCACATTTACTACTCTAGTTCTGGTTCTGATAGACATTATGATCGTCATCATTATCATCCTTACATGAGGTGTGATAAGGGATTTTAGGGTTGCCACCTCACAAGGAAGTAGACTTTTCTATTGAGTTGGTACCAAGGGAAGCACCATCATAAAAAGCACCATACAGGATGAGCACTCCAGAGTTGGTAGAGTTGTAGCCACAGTTAAAGGAAATGCTTGACAAGGGGTACATTAGGCCAAGTGTATCACAATGGGGCACATCAGTACTATTTGTAAAGAAGAAGGATGGTACTCTTAGGTTGTGCATTGATTACAAACAGTTGAACAAAGTGACCATCGAGAATAGGTACCCATTATCGAGGATTGATGACTTGTTCGATCAGTTTGAAGGGAGCAGCAATGTTTTTGGAGATTGATCTGAGATCTGGATATCATTAGGTACGCATTAAAGAGGATGACATTTACAAGACAAATTTCCGGACCATGCATGGGCATTATGAGTTTGTTGTAGTTCCATTCAATTTGACTAATGCTCTAGCTACCTTTACGTGTTTGATGAATAGTGTTGCGTCCCTATTTGGACAAATTTGTTATTTTGTTCATTGATGTCATATTGGTATATTCTAAAAATGAGGAAGAGCATGTTGAGCATTTAGCAACGGTGTTGAGATTGTTGAGAGAGCATCAGTTGTATCCTAAGCTTAGCAAGTGTAGCTTCTTTCAGACTTAGGTACATTACTTGGGACATGTTGTCTCCAAGGAGGGCATAGTAGCGGATCTAGAAAAGGTAAGACCTATCATGGAGTGGGAAGATCTTGGAAATGTAGATGAGGTGAGATCCTTCATGCAGGAGGTTCATTAAGAAATTCTCGCAGATTGCTTATCCTATCACACCATTGCATAGGAAAGGTAAGAAGTTTGAATGGACAGAGGAGTGTGTCACTAATTTTGAGTAGATGAAGCGGTTGTTGACACATGCATTAGGGTTAAAGATCAAAGATTCAGACAAAGAGTTCGTGGTATGTACAAATGCTTGTAAAAGAGGACTTGGTGGAGTCATTATGCAAGAATCGTAGGTGGTATGCTATGAATCACATAAACTAAATGAACATGAGCATAACTATCTGACACGTGATCTTGAGTTGGCAACGATCGTTCATGCATTGAAGATGTGGAGGCAATATCTTCCTTGCATGAGGTTTGTACTGATGAGTGATCATAGTGGGTTGAGATACTTGTTTGACTAGCTGAATTTGAATGCCAGGCAAGCTAGATGGTTGGCCACGATCAGTGAGTTTGACTTCGAGATCAGGTACATCAAGGGAAAATAGAATAAGGTTGCAGATGCTCTTAGCAGGTGGATACAGGTGAATCATATAGCAGCTATGAGATCCTATGGGACATACTTACGAGATAGGATCTTGCAGGCAGGTCACTTGGATGACAAGTATATGGAGATTGTGCACAGGTTACAATAGAGTACCTATACATGTACAAGTATAGGTACATGTACAGGTATAGGTAGTGGAACATGTACATGTACATATGCAGGTGCAAAGGATGTGGACTATTGTCTCACGGCAGATGGATTGGTTAGATGTACATGTAGTGGAACATGTACATGTACATATGCATGTGCAAAGGATGTGGACTATCATCTCACGACAGATGGATTGGTTAGATTTAGGGACATGATATATGTGCTAGATAATAGTGAGCTCAAGAAGGTGATCTTGAGGGAGTTTCATGCGAAACCATATTTTGGTCACCCAGGCTATCAGAAGATATTGACTGCAGTTAAAAAGTTTTATTATTGGCTAAATCTGAAGAAGGATGTGGCAGAGTTTATGGCTAGATGTTTGGATTGTCAACAGGTAAAGGAAAAGTGTAGGCATCTAGGTGGATTGCTAGAGCCGATTGTGATCCCATAATGGAAATTGGAGATCATTTCCATGGACTTTATCACAAGTTTGCTAAGGATAATGAGACAACATGATTTCCTCATGGTTGTTTTGGACTGACAAATAGAAAGGGTCAACAAAATATTGGAGGACATGTTGAGGATGTATGTGATGCATCAGCAACGAAAGTGGGAGGAGTATCTTCCACTGAAAGAGCTCACTTACAAAAATGGGTATCAGGAATCCTTGAGGAAGAGTCTGTTTGAGGCATTGTATGAGCGGAGTTGCAATACTCACATCAATTGGAGTGATTGAATGAACATGGTGTTGATTGGATCGAACATGTTGGCAAATATGGAGCAGGAAATGCATGTAATAAAGAAGAATCTAAAGGCAACACAGGATAGGCAGAAGAGTTATGCATATCAAAATAAGTTATTCAAGGAGTTCTAAGTTGGGGAACAAGTGTACTTGCACATCAAACAAAAGAAGAGCTGCTTGCAGATTGGATCATGTGCCAAGTTGGAACCATGGTTTTGTGGACCTTTCAAGATTATTGGGAGGATTGGACCAGTAGTCTATCGACTTGAATTGCCTTCGACAATAAAATTCCACGATGTTTTCCATGTGTCATTGCTTAAGAAGTATGTTAAATATGTTGATCATGTGATTGATTGGTCTATATTGCAGGTGGAGCCAAATGGAGAATTCTAGTCGGAGCCTCGGTGTATATTGCAAAGAAAGGTGCTAATGCTTTCGAACCAAGCAATTGAGCAGGTTAAAGTGGAGTGGAAGCACTTTGGTCCCAATGAAGCTACATGGGAGATGATTGATCATATGCAGGCTATGTATTCTTCATCGTTTGTTGGTTGAGGCAAATCCGTTTTGGTATGATGTTTGGCATATGTTTTGATATATATACATATGTATATGGATGTAAATACCACTATGAGCTATGCTATATATCTCCAATAAGTGGTATAGATTTTATATCATTTTTATCTTCAGTGAGCGAATTAGAACTAGTAATATATTTTGTTGCAATAAACACTTTAATTCTAAATAACATTGAAACATAGTTATATGAAGTTTATAGAAATCTTCCTTTATCCTCAATTATAAACTCCATAGTTTTTCTTCAATGATTAACTTTCCTTTGCCTTCAATCAAAAATACTTTTTTTTTTTTTTAATTATACAATTTCGTTGTGTATAAATTTTCCTCTTTTACTTCTAATTAAAATATTTTAATACTTATTTTATTCTATATCTTATAAAAGTATGGAATATTTTATTCCTAAACTTTTAATCACCCAGAATATTAAAAGTGCTCTTGAATGAAGTACGACTTCACTTCTTTTAAGGCTTTTTTAAAAATTAAAACACCTTTATTTATATATATACCTTGAGAATCCCTTGCATGTGTTTTTTTTAATAATGCCTCATGTTAAATAACTTGATTTTCTTTTTCTTAACCAATTTGGAAGCAAGCACCTCACTTCACTTTTTTAAGGCTTTTTTTTTTTAATTAAAACACCTTTATTTATATATATACCTTGAAAATCCCCTACATGTGTTTTTTAATAACACCTTAGGTTAAATAAGTTGATTTTCTTTTTCTTAACCAATTAGGAAGCAAAGAGTTGTTTTTTCCAAACAATTCGATATTTATTTTCCCCAATTGACACTCTTGTTAAACACTTTAACCTAGACATTATGGATAACATTGACCGTCAAGGGAAGCAAGTTTTGCGATAGTGGTTGTGGTTGGAACGGAAGACGCAGTTGGTTGAAGCAGTTGCAGTTGCTTGTCGGCAATACAATTGCGTGCACTGGACAATAACGCGATACCTATATAGCCTTGGACATTTAATTTTGTGTTTTATTTTATTTTATATATGTTTGAAATCTTTTATATTATATATGTGTGTGTTTTAATCGATTATTTTTTTATTTTTATAATTTGTTTTTCAACTATATATAGTTTTAACTTTATTTTCTGTTTTTAATATATACTTTTTTCTTAAAGTGTATAGTTTTAACTTTATTTTCTGTTTTTTAATATATACTTTTTTCTTAAAGTGTATATATTGATTTTTGGTATATAATTTTCTTTTAATATATACTTTCTCCTTTTCTTTTCTGTTATTTTTTTTATTATTTATTTTCTTCTCTTTTTTTATTCTTTTTTCTTTTATTTTTTTATTTCTTTTATCCATTTTTTAAATTTTTTTGTTTCTCTTTTTTTTTTTTTTCTTTTTTCTTTTCTTTCTTTCTTTTCTTCTTCATTTTCCTTCTTTTTTTCCTTTTTTTTTTTTCTCTCTCTTTTTTTTTTTTTTTAATGGCGAAGAGTTATGACAAAATTGGAGAACCTCCAAAAGCTTGTGTAGCAAAATGCTTGAATCACGAAGACAACGAAGTTGACGACAAGTTGATGGGTCAAGCCCATATTAGATTGACTTTGTGCAGTGGTTGAGCAGCCAGAGAATCAAACAACTCTGATACCAATGTTACGAACAAAATTCGTACTCACAAGTTAAATACTCAAGAACACTTGGAATATGAAGATGTCCATTGAGGATATATATATATATATATATATATATATATATATATATAATGTATGAATGAGAATATGATGATATGCTTACAACTAAGGGCCCCATATATACTTAGGCAAGTACTCTTTCATGAATGGTGATGTCCTTAGAGACATGCCTCTTTTATACTAATCACTAATATATATATATATATATATATAACAATCCCTCATCTATTCGAGAAAATGAGAAGGAACGAGATGTTCAATGCCATAGTTAGTCTCTACTAGTGATCTGAAATGGGGCTCTAAAGGCTTCTTGTCAAGCTTACAAGAACCTCTCCCTCTCCAAAGCTTGTATATTCCCAAGATCTATGCTTATGATTGATAATTTGTGGAATTAAAAGTGCTTGAAATAGGTGTATGCTTCTGTTTGTTTTTAGACTGTTTAAGTGCTTATGCTAATGTAAAACACACATAACAGTAAATATAATGCAGCAAAAAGCAAACACATGAGGCAACAATATAAAATGGAGTTCACCCTGATATCTTGGGCTACGTCTCCTTGAACTCTAATCAACTCGACTAGGCTCTTTGGGATTATGACAATGCTTCTTTTACAAGTTCCATACTTAACTCCATAAGTTTACAACTGTACCTATGGGCTTAGAATACAATCTTACCCCTGGCTGTCCTTACTCTGCAGACAGATCTAGGCTTATCTGGACTAGACTCCTTCAATTAGTGCTTTGAGCTACCTTGAGATCTAGCTTGCACCAACTCCCTCAGAATTCTTTCACTGTCTCTGGAACTCCTTCTTCTATCTTCAGCACACTTTGGACATCAACAATAGCTTGATCATTTGATCTCTTTGTTGTTCTGAAACTTCGTTACCGCTCCATGGCTCTTAGAAGTCTTCAAGATTTTCTAAACTCCATCTCAATGGATTCAGCGGTCCCCTACAGTCACCTCAACTATTGGAACCTTGAGAATGAACGCTGGCTCTATTCTTTGCAACTTCCTCCAACCTCTGGCGGCCTCTGCTTCTGCTCTCGGTTCTGGTTCTTGGCTTTGGCTCTTGGCTCTGGCCCTTAGCTCTGGCTCTCGCGACCTTCTGGGTTCACTCGACCTCCAAGTGACTCTTCGTCAATTGAGCTCTCTGGTTTCGCTCAACCTCCAAGTGACTCCAAGCTTCCTCTTTTAATTGTGCTCTCTGGATTTTGTGAGGCATCCTTCCAGCTCTGCAACTTCCTGTCCATTTCTCTGTGTGTAATCATCCCTCTGTCTCTTCGACTGGCCCTCTAGCTCTCTGGCTCCGCGACTGGCCATCTGGCTTTGTGGCTCTGTGGCTCTTTGCGTATAACACATTCCTGTTACAACGCATCATTGTTACAAAACGCTCGCTTACAACGTGGCACAAATGATTCAAGAACAGGGATAGTTTACAAAGGAAAAGACATAGTCGACCTCTTTTTGGACTAAATCCCGAAATAGCAATATAACGGAAATACACAGGAAAAACGCATCATGAACTGTTTAACCAGAACTCAAGATGCATTCAATCAAATTGATAAACCTATCGGGTCCGTCCTATCATCGCAAATCACAATCGCACAGGCAGAATGCTTAAAACCCAAGAAATGGCCAAAAACATCAATACAAGGGAATACACTGAAATCTCGTAAATCTGGATTTCAAATTATATGAAATCACGCTTATAATCCCATCGGGTCTGCCTTTGGTCACAATATCGCAATCGCACCGACGAGAGGTCCAAGTCCATGGACTTAACATAACAATGATGCGATATTCTCCGTTAAATCTCCACAACCCGATCGAGTTCGCGATCCAACGGTCGATATGCGATCGTATCATCGCTCATTGTACTATCGCAAGTCGCTTGTGCACTGGCCCTTGTATCGGGGATTCGCCGATCGCACTATTGCAATTGCATGTCGGAGCTGTCGCATATCGGCACCATTGCATCGGCATATCACATCGGCATATGTCGCATGTAACAACCCTTTGTATTGGTTGCGATCTTGATCGCCGATCCATCGCAATCGCAAATCGCTCTGTCCGAGGCTTTGATATCGCATGAAGGCCTACCTTTGATGTGATATATCGAAGGTCGCAATCGGGGAGTCCTTCCATCTCTGCTTAAGTCCTCCCTTTAACTTCTTCCGATGCGATTTCCTTCAGTGAGCCTTCAAGTCCATTTTATAAGGATTTGCCTCCTTTTCTAAGGATAATGGGCAATCTTCTTTTTGCAATAACTTCTTCATCCAGAGTCCATTCTATTCCATTCAAATTGCAGTAGATTCAGATTGAAAATATCTACGCAGTGAGACTATTCCCAAGAGCATCCTTTGACTTTCATTTTCCTCTGTGAGGAAGATTTTTAGACTTATAAGTCTATTACTAGATCCATTTTGGATCACACCTTCCCACTAAAAAGCTTTTGGACTCCAAAACACTGATATACTGATCTGAACAGTAAATGAGAGTACCTCACCCTCTTCTTTCAGCCTCCATACACTTGCCTTGCATAGTGCCTCTGAACCAAAGCCTTTGAACACTCCCTTCCTGGATGTGCTTGTCCTCTTGGGAAGAACTGTCTTCCTCGACTTCCTGCAAAACTCCTGCTGAGAAGGTCACAGAAGGTAGTTTGAACTTCTCTGCCTTGATCATTGATCCAAGGTGGCTCAAACCAATGTGAAGTTACATTTGCTTCACAAAATTTTCATTTGTACCTGTTTGACATACTGTCAACAACAACTGTTAACAACAACAAGATTACAAACAACAACTAGATGGCTTAAACTCTTGCTTCATCAAAAGAAACAGATTCCACATCTTATGAACACCTCCATGTCTTTACATCTGTATATAAATGATTGACTAGATTAGAAGCCAAAAAAACATGCCTCTAAGACAATTGACCCTTCAAGTCAAGCATGTGGAAAAAGAATTCTACAGTTCTTTTTCAAAGATGAAACACTTCATCAACATCTCCATCTTGGAGACCAAATCAACTTTTCTCAAGTCAATATTGCATTACATGCATGTTTACAACAAAGTAATCAACCCTTCAAGTTAATCACACATACATGTTCAAATACAAGGAAATCATCAACATCCATGTGTTCATGCACATCATTCTCATGCATGCATTTTATCCTTCAATTTTCGCTTAAGTACACTGTACTTTCGAAGCTGCAATGAACATAATGTTGCAGCAATAAAGCGAGTCTCCTACTCAACGTTTCCATTCACCTTCTTGGTAAAATCCTACAACTTGCATCTCATTAACAAAGAAATGCAAATAGATGTGATACATTTTTGTTTGCATCAAAAGATATGCGACTTTAATTGGATAAGAACTCTAACCATTTCTTACCAATCCATTTCAAAGGTGCTACCTTTGTCTGCACATCAGCATCAATGTGTGAATCATCTTGAAACACATAATTCATGGAATCTTTCTTTCCATTCTTGCCATTTTCTCTTTCTACCCTCTTCAAGTTTTGTGGAAGCATTGTTTGATTCAGAGTCCAACATTTTGCAGCAATATGTCCTTGCTTATGGCAGTAAGTGCAACACATGTGCATCTTCTCAACATCATGATTTGCCTTGTCCAATGGACCTTTGACCTTTAGCTTTTTGCTTCTTTTCCTTCAAAAGTTTCTTTCATGTGGCCATCCTCTTTCAATAGCTAGAAACATTATGGTTATCCCAACCACAAAAGGAACATGTAATTCTTTTCCCATACTTATATGGAAATTTACAATGTTGAATGTAATCAAAAGGAATATGATTAGAACCAGATTTATACCTTTCGTTTTCACCTTTATTACCTTCATGAGGAGGTGAATTGAATGAAGAAGTAGCTCCCTTTGGAACACCATCAACCTCTTCAATGGTTTCAGAGTTTCCACAACTCTCTAGTTCAAGTGTATGCTTATGAACATCTTCTTCCTGAAAATGATGTTTCACGCAATTGCATTCCCCATGGATACAATCTTTACACTCTTGAGGTAGAAGACATGAAATGAAACTCCTTCTTGGAACTGTTTCAATTGTCTTCATGGCAGCTTTGGAACTTTCTCCATAAGATTGTCCATAGCCAAGACCCAAATACTTAGGCCTTTCCTCAACCATTATTGGCTCAACAATACCCTGTGCATGTTTTCCCAAGCCTTTTCCTTCATATCCCATCTTAGACATTAACTTGGAACCTATGCCTCTGGTATGTTTTTCAAAAGAACCAATATAATCATTCTTAGTGGAATTCGAGGACAAACTGGAATTGTTTACCTCTTCTTCAAGCTGATACTTGACTAAGGCTTCTTTGGTAACAAAGAGCTGTGTCTCCAACTCATGCACCCTTTCCAGGTTCATATTTGCAATATGAAGTTGTCTCTCCATTTCCTGCAATTTGTCAGAAAGCAACTGCTTCTCTTCCTTCATGGAATTCAACTGCTCTCTAAGTATGATGCTCTTCCTTCCATCCTCATACATTTCTCTCACCATATCCATCATGGTGAACAAGTCTTGCTTCTTGTCTTCATCAAAGAATCATGTGAAGAAAGAAGAATTTGAGGACTCACTTGTAGAAGTTGTCATTATCAGAATGAACAAAAGAAATTCAAACAATATTAACAAAGATCTTATTCAAGCAAACTTTTGCAACAAACCTCTTATGTTTCAAGGATTGCTTTGAGGTCCTTTGGGATAAGAAGAATGCCTTCAACCCTTCTTCCTTCTTGTCCTCTCCTAGACTTAGCTAACAACAACTTTCCCTGAACCTTTGCAAACTCAAACAACAGTCAGTTTACAAACAATAAAACAATCAATCCTTGGCTGTTTAAACACCTTTCAAGTCAAACAAGCATATAGATTGCTCTGTCAATCAAGCATCCTGCTTTGATTAATCAAGCATCATGATAGCACCTACTTTGGTATAACTTGCTCCGATACCACCTGATCTACAATGGGGCTCTAAAGGCTTCTTGTCAAGCTTACAAGAACTTTTCCCACTCCAAAGCTTGTATATTCCCAAGATCTATGCTTATGATTGATAATTTGCAGAATTAAAAGTGCTTGAAATAGGTGTATGCTTGTGTTTGTTTTTAGACTGTTTAAGTGCTTATGTACATTTGCTTATGCTGATGTAAAACACACATAACAATAAATATAATGCAACAAATAAGCAAACACATGAGCCAACAATATAATATGGAGTTCACCCTGATATCTTGGGCTACGTCTCCTTGAGCTCTAATCAACTCGACTAGGCTCTTTGGGATTATGGTAATGCTTCTTTTACAAGTTCCACACTTAACTCCATAGGTTTACAACTGTACCTATGGGCTTAGAATACCATCTTACCCTTGGCTGTCCTTACTCTGCAGACAGATCTAGGCTTCTCTGGACTAGACTCCTTCAATTAGTGCTCTAAGCTATCTTGAGCTCTAGCTTGCACCAACTCCCTCAGAATTCTTTCACTGTCTCTGGAACTCCTTCTTCTATCTTCAACACACTTTGGACATCAACAATAGCTTGATCATTTGATCTCTTTACTGTTCTGAAACTTCGTTATTGCTCCATGGCTCTTAGAAGTCTTCAGGATTTTCTGAACTCCATCTCAATGGATTTAGCGGTCCCCTACAGTCACCTCGACTATTGGAACCTTGAGAATGAATGCTGGCTCTATTCTCTACAACTGCCTCCAACCTCTGGTGGCCTCTGCTTCTGCTCTCGACTCTGGCTCTTGGCTCTGGCTCTCACAAGCTTCTGGGTTCGCTCGACCTCCAAGCGACTCTCCGTCAATTGAGCTCTCTAGTTTCGCTCGACCTCCAAGCGACTCCAAGATTCCTCTTTCAATTGTGCTCTCTGGCTTTTGTGAGGCATCCCTCTGGCTCTGCAGCTTCCTGTCCATTTCTCTCTGTGTAATAATCCTTTTGTCTCTTCGACTGGCCCTCTAGCTCTCTGGCTCTGTGGCTCTATGATTGGCCATTTGGCTCTGTGGCTCTATGATTGGCCATCTGGCTTTGTGGCTCTGTGGCTCTGTGCGTATAACGCATTCCTGTTACAATGCATCATTGTTACAAAACGCCTGCTTACAACGTGGCACAAATGATTCAAGAACAGGGATAATTTACAAAGGAAAAGACACAGTTGACCTCTTTTCGGACTAAATCCTGAAATAGCAATATAACGAAAATACACAGGAAAAACGCATCATGAGCCGTTTAACCGGAACTCAAGATGCATTCAATCGCATTGATAAACCTATTGGGTACATCCTGTCATCGAAAATCGCAATCGTACAGGCGTAATGCTTAAAACCCAAGAAATGGCCAAAAACATCAATACACGGGAATACACTGAAATCCCGTAAATTTGGATTTCAAATTATATGAAATCGTGCTTATAATCCCATCGGGTCCGCCTTTGGTCACCATATCACAATTGCACAAGTGGGAGGTCCAAGTCCATGGACTTAACATAACAGCGATGCAATATTCCCCATTAAATCTCCACCGTCCAATCGAGCTTGCGATCCAACGGTCGGGATGCGATTGCATCATCGCTCATCGCACTATCGAAAATCACTTGTGCATTGGCCCTTTCAATCGCATGTCGACGCTGTCGCATATCGGTGCCATCGCATCAGCGTATGTCGCATGTAACTACCCTTTGTATTGGTTACGATCTCGATTGCTGATCCATTGCAATCGCAAGTCGCTCTGTCCGGGGCTCCGATATCGCGTGAAGGCCTACCTCCGATGCGATATGTTGGAGGTCTCAATCGGGGAGTCCTTCCATCTCCGCTTAAGTACTCCTTTTAACCTCTTCCGATGCGATTTCCTTCAATGAGCCTTTAAGTCCATTTTTATAAGGATTTGCCTCCTTTTCTAAGGATAATGGGCAATCTTCTTTTTGCAATAACTCCTTCGTTTGGAGTCCATTCTAGCCCATTCAAATTGCAGTAGATTCATATTGAAAAGATTTACGCAGTGAGACTATTCCCAAGAGTATCGTTTGACTTTCATTTTCCTCTGTGAGGAAGATTTTTAGACTTAGAAGTTTATTACTAGATCCATTTTGGATCAACCAGAGTGAAAATATAAGCAAGAAGATGACATCGCAGAACAAATTCAAATGCATAGAAATTATTAGATCAAACAAAGTGACCAATTACCTTATGAAGATCACACAAATTCATAATCAACTTGCAACATTTGGAGAGAAGGTTGCAAAGGAAAAGCTAGTGAGCATGGCACTTAATGAATTCTCGGCTTCATGGGAACCATTTTTCAAAGGTATTTGTGTTCAAGGGAAGGAACTTCCTGATGTTGAAAGGCTTTGGGATCATTGTATTAAAAGAAGACTCAAGTGGATTCAAAGGAAAATAAGAAGGATGGTGAAGAGAACCTAGTAGTATTTGGTTAGTCAATTAAGGGTAGAGGTAAAAGACCCATCAAGGGTAAAGGACAAGTGAGGATTCAACCTCACAACCATGAAAAGAGGACTTGATTAAACTCAAGTGCTTCATTTGTTATAAGTATTGCCATTATGCATCACAATGTGTGTAGAAGAAAAAGGGAAGAGGGAAGCAACAACAAAAGCATGTACAATAGATTGACTCATGATGGATATTCTTTTGACTCCATAAGCCTTGTTGACCACTTTGTGTCAACTACCCTATATATATACACTTTTTTCGTAAAAAGATTTCATCATATTCGAGCATTCAGATTATCATTGATTCATCATCATCAATCATCAATTTTTCAAAGTTGTAAACCCATTATGAAAAATTTTAATGTAAATGATGCTAGTAAGACCATATATGTATGTAACAACTTAGGTAAGCCTATTATTTTGGCGACAAATTTCATCCTAGGAGGTTTTTCGTCTCATTAATTCATCTGTGTTTTTAAATACGGATGATCAATAGAGTTTTTCCTCCAGCCTCACCCCAAAGCTAGGGTGGAATTTATCGTCAAGGTCTTAAGTGAGTCCTAGTGTTTTAGTCGAGTATTTTGTAAAAGTGATTTGGGAATAATTTAAGTTAATTGGCTAAATTATTTTATTACAAATCACTTGGTCTACTAGATCATATTGAGTCGCAGAATTGGGTAATAAATTGAGGGTCTATAATGAAAGAGTGTTCCTCCTTTAAGGGTTGAAATTATAATATCTTGATGTAAAAATATTTTTTTGCATAGTCCCTCATATTTAGACACCATGGCTAATATGTTAGAGGGTGGGAATTTTTTTTAATCTCCTCAAGTGTCGATTAATTAATTTTTTTGGCAAAAATAAATTAAAATCCTAATCCAAAAATTTAACTAATTAAAGTCAAAATTAAAATCCTAGAGATATTAAATTCTCCAAGTGGAAAAATTCGTGGATTTTAAAGAAATTAATTTTTGGAGGTCCCCACTAAGGGAATATTGGAAATTTCAAGAAAAAAAGGATCCTTGGGCCTTGGTGGTTAAGTCAAAATCATTTTTTTGAGGAAATAGGTCAAAATAATTATTTTTGAGCTAATAAAAAATGGGTTAAATGAGAAATTCAAAAATTCCTCAAAAATAAAGATTTTCGACGGTGGAGATTAAAAGATGTTCAAACATTTATCAATGGTCGAGATTATTTTGATGGGAATCAAGCCAACTAGCCGTTATTTTCCACTTGAGGAATTTGTCTATGAATTAGAAGCTATTTGCTTCTCAAAATAGAAAATTTTGAGAAAGATCTGAGTCAAGCTCTGTTGGTTGTAATATTTTTTTTCAATAAATCAAAAGAATTTGGGTTTTATTCATGGCGGTGTTACTCTTTTGCTTCTTGTGGTAAATTTTGGATCATGTTCTTAATGCTCTATTGAATAATATTTTATGAATTATTATTTCTTTAGCTAGTTGATTGGATTAACTATTTGCATAGGTACCTTGCATTAGTTACTGGGTTTAGAAAGACATTATAACTTGATTGATCTAGCAGGTATTTCTAGATCTTGAGGGTAATGGTGTTTATCTAGACCCTATTGATCTAATAACTTGATCTTAATTGTTTAGAGACTTGAGGGATTCAAATCTTGGGCGTGAGGAGAAGTCTTCGGTTGGATCAACCAACTCCCAAGACAAGAAAGCTTAAGAGCCCACCTTGTTAAATTTCAAGCCTTATCTAATGATTGGTTTGGTAGAGATCTTAGCCATGGCTCCAAATTGAAAACTCTTATTCTACTCATTTATCTCTAATTTAATTGTGAAAATAAAGATAGATTTGTTGATTAGAGCCATAAATTTTATTGTGAATAGTATATATAATTTGTAAATAATTCTTCTAAGTCTTTTCATTTTTTGCTTTGTAAATATAGTGATCTTAGGGTTTCTACTTTTTATTTTCTTATAATTGTAGTAGGACGTCTAAGGTTTTTTCATTTTGCAGGTGCCATATTTCCAGATCAAAGAAAAACTCGAATTTTTTTAAAGGATTGGCCCTCACCTGGTTTAGCGGCTAAGGGTTTAGGCCTCATCATACATTGAAGCAAGTTGTCCAGCCCGTTGGAGAGGGCCGCAAGGGTTTTGGCTTTATATCTGGTGTCTTAAGGCCTAGATCCATCCTATTCATACCTCCCTTACTGAGAGTTAGCCCTTAGGGCCTCCTATCTTCCTTTCTAGCCCTCTAAGACCTTGCTGTAAGGCCCTTAGGGCCTCTTCCCCTCCTACATTAGCTTCCGTTGTCCCTTTTTATCCATTGCGTTTTCCTTTATTCCCTCATGAAAACTTTTGCCAGCCCCTCCTTCCTCAACTATTTCCTTCCTCTCTTCTTGCCTTGGGTTCCTAACCCCTTTTCCTGTCCTTAATCCTCAAAGAAGGCCTTATTAGGCCTTGTTTCCATAACCACAAGCCTTAAAAGCCTCCTTTCACTCATTCGCAGACCCTAGAGGTTTAATCACATTGAGAATCAGAGTTTTGTTCAAGGGTTGATTCAGATCTGGATTTGGAATGTTATTGCAGGCTTGAAAACAAAAATTGGAGACTTATTTCACCTGGATGTATATTATGTGAGGTTGATCTTTGTGTTTTTGCAGGCACGAGCACTTGGAGATTGCTTAGAGGGCATGTCGCAGGACTTAGAATCCTCATCCAGCGTCATCACTGAGCCTTTTAAGGGTTATTCATACCTCAATTGATTTCAAAAACTAATAGCTTATGGTTGGAAGGGTGTGATCTCATATTTGGAGAATTTTTTGGTACTTGTTTGGCTTGATAATTTGTTATTGCGGGACTGATCTATTGAGCCCTCTCTCTCACCCTAGCCGCAAGGCCCAAAGGCTTTATCTTTCCCATCTAAAAGGTGAAATAAGGTATGTTATGTACTCTAGCTAATCTAGAGCTCACACTTTGTCATCGCAGGGTTAACATTGAAATTTGGATGGGGTTATATCATTTTCTTTTCCCTAAAACATCACTATTGAGGTCTTTGCATTAGTGTATCAGTAATTGGGTTATTGCGGAATGTCAAATAATAATATTTGAAGAATTAGGGTAGAGGTTAATAACACAATAAATTTGGCAACAAAGGGTCCCTAAATAAGTTACAATTGGTAACATTAACACATAAAGTTCAAGATGCCTTCTGTGGTGATTGATATTGTTTGACTGCGAGCTTTATTGCAGACTATCATATACTTCAGATTTGAGGCTCTAATTGCAGACCCTAGAGATAATACATAATAATAATGCCTAAAACATTAAGGAATCCGTAATGTTCCCTTTGGAAAAATTCTAAAATGTTCACTGAGTTTATGGGTTTGGTGAATTTGTTCAGTAAAGTGTCTTTGTCAAACATTCGTTATACTTATGATTGTAGGTGCACTTTATGAATTTAGTTTAATATGGAAGGAAACAGAGAAGATAAATGCCACCCACTTCTCTGTAAAGCTCTATATTGTTCACATAGTCTCAGAAATAATAATATCACTGATATCCACCATACAAAGTCATTCATGTACACATTTATCACTGATATAAAACTCAAAAATATACTGTAAAATATATCATATTTATGCATTGATAAAATTATTGCTACAATACAATGGATAGTATGGAACCTAGTTTTCGCTTTAGCTATTTATCACAAGGTTGTTGGAGGAAAACAATGGAATGAGCTTGAAACTGGTGATGTTGAACCAATTACACAAAAATAGTTCTGCCTCCCTGATTGCAAGCTGCTACATTATTACAAATTCACCCCAAGAGTCCCCTTCAAATTATGGAGTTGAATATTATATGTGTGACAGTTAGCATCAAAGAGATAAAGCATACGACCCCTTCTTCTAAAATTAATCCCTTGAACCCAAGAAATAACACAAATCCGAATAGTGAATTTGTCAGTGGCCTCTTTCAATTTCATAACTTGGTCTCTCTCATTAAATTGGAAGTTGCGATTGCTGCTATAAATATATTATTCGACCTCTTTGGAAATCTGGTGGGTAGACTAGGAGATTCGTCCTCCCTTCTTATAGGAAACTTGACTCTCCTCTAGGACATAATTCGAGCTCCTTTGGTACAAGAGTTTGACATCTATACTCCAAGAAAATATGCAGATGAGAAGAATGTGTATATAGTCTTCACTTCAACAAATTTTCTCCTTAATTAAAATTAGACTTGGCAATAGTTCTGAGCTAGAAACTCATCCTGGTCATCATGAATACTCTGAGCACATTTAAATAAGAAAATACAACCTCCTCCTTATCACTTTGACTCTCCAACAAGTAGCAATTAATTTTGGCTCTCCTAATGTTGATACAAGATGAGCTCGTCCCTTTAATACCCCAATGAACTGTGAAAGGAGAAATTTGAACACTCCCCTTGTTACTCCTGAACTCTTAGTAAGATTAAATCTAGAAATGGCTAGCAGGACCTTCTCCTTAGTTTTGAGTGATTCGACTTCCTTCTAATATTGCAGAGGATATGGCTTAGCCAAATCTATTAGGCCCACTGATATAAGATGGAATGGATGAAATTTGGTCTAATACTTGAGCTCATAATTTGGCCTTCGAACCCCTGGGTGTTCGATCCACTAGATGGAGATAAAACTAACCCTTGGGCTTCTCTAGACATGCAACCAATTTATAATCAAATGCTTATACTTTCTTACAACAAATTATGATTAGATCTCTGCAATAAGCACAATGGAAGATCTAAAATAATATTCCCTAAAAGCTAATTAGGGTGGCACTCGAAGTTCACCAAAATTAGCAAGTGAGTTTCACTTGAAACTCGCTTGAGCTTCTTCACAATATCAAATAGAAATGATAGAATAGAATCCCCTCCAAATGAGTTCAATCCTCTATTTATAATTCTTCCTTGAGCCTCCTCCTAGCTTCTAGATTCTCCTTTTTCCCAATTATTTTATTGGTGGGGCCCATTTTCCACTAGGAGACTTTTGCTGCCATTTTGAATAAAATAGTAATTTGCCTCCTTTTTCAATAAAATATTAATTTTTTGCCATTCTCCAATAAAATAATAATTTCCATTTTTGTCTCCATTCTCGATTAAAATAATATTTTACCTTCCTTCTCCATTTAAATATTATTTTTCTGCCATCTCATTAAAATAATAATTTCTCCCTTCTCTCACAAAATTAATATTTTCCAAAAATTTGCGAAACTCTTAAGTGATTTTTGCATGCCCAAAAATTGGGGACATTACAATCCCCCTCGCCAAAAATTGTTTTTCCTCAAGCAATGTCACCCTTTGCGAATACTCCACATGTTGGACTAGCTAATGCCAGGGTCCCAAATGCCCCACTAAGCCACTCCTCATTGCAGCACTACCACCACATGGATGAATTCCATGACACCAGGGTCCTAAACCACCCTGACCCATGTGAACCCTCCTTTGTTCCACTCAATATCGCATAAGATAAAGTTGTCAGAAGTACTCTACATAGCAAGTAGAGCACCCTGACAAGGGGAAATCCTAAGTAGATCCTCGAGAAGCTACCCTACTGAGTACTTGGTCACGTGCACTTCAAGAGCAGAATCTTGAAGATATAGTCAAATCTCTGTGGAGATTAAACCCTACTCGCATGTTCTCCCCTTGATCTCCTCCCATTGGACATCCTGCCATACTGGTGAAGTCCCCCATGTCATCAACATCTCACTAAGGCCCGATGGAAGATCTGATTGACCTTCCCCTGTAGAAACTAGCTCATCCCTAATGGTAGATGAACTGTTAAATCATGTGATGCCTAAATCCCCCCTGGTCTTAAAAGGGTGCCACCATGGTATCGCTGCACCACTCTGACCATGAATGTCTACCCATTGTCCGGTAGGTGTAACCTCCTCTCCTGGAACCTAATGGAAAAATATCTATGGAGTCCCAACACATCAGGCCCATGAATCTCCACGATGTCAAGGCCTACCCATATAATACTAATCCTGATCCAGAGCATTAAGAAGGAAAATTGGTCTTCTCATGTGATGAAGGCCTCAACACTACCCCATATGCCAAACCAAGAGTGAGTTGGGTCACTCTCTTCCCAGATCTCGCTCATCGTGAAATAGAGTGACCAATCAACCAACCGAATCCCTGGATCCCATAGCCATATCGACTGTGACATAGTCCTGACGATTACTAGCACCAACCCGTACCCCATCTCGGGTCCCTACATGTAATTAGTATATGGACTCCATACATCATGAATCAACTAGGTGCGTGCAAGAATGCCCTGCGCCAGATATACCACACTGTGAGACCTGCGATCCTGCCTCTTGTGGGCGCTACCCAATATTTCTTGGAGTCGAAACATCTTCCTGCAAGAAGGGTCCACCAACTGCTATTTAAGCTCCTGAGATATCTTAGAATGCCTCACCCAAAATGTGCCATCCATCTCCCTAAGTGTGGGCCCAAGGGTGGAGCATGTGTTACCTCTGTAGAAGATTGGACCACCCCTGAGCCTACACCTTCCAACTCGCACCCTGACCATATCCCACAATTGAGAAGCCTCTCCCCTAATGCACTGTGTCTCATCTAATTGTCTCAGATGAACCTCTTGGGTCCTGTTGCTCATGACGAGAGCATCTAGAGACAATACCCAAGTCCCCTGTATTAGTGTACAATGCTGGGGAGTGATAAATGTGTGGGATCCAATGGATATATCCAAATACACATATGGAAGCTCACGATCAGTCCTGCGACCAACCTTCTCTGCAAACCCAGGAGTCCCAAACCCAAAGGTTTTCAGGTTGTCCCTATCAAGAGATCTCTTCGGAGGCAACACTCCAACAACCTATTGTGCATCATCATACTCTGTTGTACAAAAATACATACCTTTTCACTCCTCTGCATAGCATTGAACTCCATGGCGTAACTCCATGCACCATTGGATACCAATGCTCATTGCTGTGTAACCATGTGCCCTCTGGCATCCCACATGCACTAATGCATCCACCACTCTACTAGTAAACCCTCAAAGATGTGGGATACATCTCCCCATCTGCTCTAATAGACCTGAACGACCTGACTCCTCACATGCCCACGGGAATGACACTGTTGTGCTTATCCTCAGTAGCTCTGATTTCCAATATACTAATGAGAGAGGATCGTCTCCATGTAATGCCCTGTCTGGTGGTCTATCGATGCCACCTCCTCCTACTAGCTCTTGCCAGAGTAGGCTAATCAACCTGTGACCCCACACATAGTCAATATTCCAAGAGAACTCATAATCTTCCTGCTCCCTTGTCAAACCATCCTAACACTAGTGTTGTTTGGGGCTCTAATGGACATTTGAAAATGTGTGTGCACCCAAACATCAGATCCATAACATAACTCCCACCATCACCTAGTGGCTCTATGATGTGATGGGAAATCCCACCTAGATCCCAACAACAGTCTGGCCCTCGAGCCCGTCTGGTAATCCATGGCCTTTGCTGAAATGTGGCCATGGATGTATCCAGCCACCTAGCCTGCTCCATTGAGTACCAGCTCAATACCTCTAGTCATCCAATATGAAAGGAAGGATTGAATGTACAATCTCCTGTAGAAGGAACAATCCTTCCAGGATCGTGCAATGTCATACTCAGATCATGTTGCTTAGTCTTGCTACCCTGGATATCCCCTCTGGTATCTATAGACAAATCCACCTCTCTCAATCGAATGCATAGGGGTGGGCTAATAACACTGTAGGTCCCATCAACGTGCTTCTGAAGAAAGCTATGCTGAAATTCCAACATGTGCTCTTTATGTTGCATTTCATCAATGGCTAGCCCAAAGGATGGTTGCACGTCCTCCTCCATCATGGGTTCAACATAAGCCTCAAACTGCTTCTCCATATATAATCCAACATGCAAGTCATGCTCACCAGTCAGCCATAGGTGGATGTCGTCCTGAAACTTCCTCACAGACCTAGAAGCCTCATCAATGGATCCCCCAAAAATGGATGGTCCCTCATCAATGATGGACACCCCTATGCCTCCTAACACCTCGTCAACAGGTGTATTCAACTATATGGAGTGTATCCAGATAAACTCCCTCCTCAACGGGTTTGTCTTCTCCTATCTCATCACTTTCTTCACCTCCAATCTTTTTTTTTGTAGTATTGATACTGGAATTTTGTTCAATAATCATGCTCCTCTCATTTTCTTCATCTGTCAGTCTACAACTGCTTTTTCTTCTTGCTTCCCTTGCTAATGCCCACTCTTCGAGCTACTCCACTAGTCTCTCAAGGTTCCTAGTATAATTTTCAAATTTCTCAAGGAATTTCTCTTGCCGAGACATTTTTGGGCACAAATTAAATATGAAGAATAATGTTGGACTAGTGTTTACACCTCTGGAATTTTAACCCAACAATAACAACTTAGAAATTACCATGATTTATACCCACAGCTGGCCAAAATCATGGCTCTAATACCACTGTAATGTTCCCTTTGGAAAATTTCTAAAATGTCCATTGAGTTTCTAGGTTTGGTGAATTTGTTTAGTGAAGAGTCTTGTCAAAAACTCCTTGTACTTATGATTATAGGTTCACTTTATCAAATTTTGTTTAATATGGAAGGATTGAGAAGATAAATACCACCCACTTTTTAGTAAAGCTCTATATTGTTCACATAGACTGAAAAATAATAATATCACTGATATCCACCATACAAAGTCATTCATGTACACATTTATCACTGATATAAAACTTAGAAATATACTGTAAAAGCTATCAGATTTATGCATTGATAAAATGATTGCTACAATATAATGGATAGTATGGAACCTAGTGTTCACTTCAACAATTTATCACAGGGTTTTTGGAGGAAAACAATGCTATAGTGATGAGCTTCAAATTGGTGAGAACGATGAACCAATTACATAAAAATAATTCCGCCTCCCTAATTGCAAGCTGCTAGAGGATTAAAAATTCACCCCAAGTGTCCCCTTTGAATTCTGGAGTTGAATATTATGTGTGACAATCAAATTCAAAGGGATAGAATATATGACCCCTTCTTCCGAAATTAATCCCTTGAACCCAAGAAATAACTAACGCAGGAGCATGAGGCTTGAAGACAAAAGACTTCGAATTTTATTCCAAAAATACAAAAAAAGTTTACAAGCAAAGAGTGGGATCCTTTAGCTGTCACTTTACAGAGCTTTTTAGATAGATTTGAGCTAGAATTCAAAGATTTGAATTATCTTGTAATTAATTCAAGTATGTAGGTTTAGTTGAGATTCGTGATGAGAATATCATGCAGATTATATATTATCTAGGATTAGGCAGATTCGATCCATTGATTTAGGATCTGATTGTTGTATGTATAGGTACTTATGTAAGTTTTGAATTAGTAGAATGGGATTTTGGCTGAGGAGGATTGGAATGTAGAATTTTGAATCTCTTTGTATCTTGTGAATATTGTGCATGAATGGTCAAATCCCAGAGGTTTTAATTTCCTTCAAAATATTTCTGAGTTTTGTTGATTTCCAGTTTGAACACTTTAGAATTAGATTTTATATAATCTTGTGTTGTCGCATCTAAATCTTCACTCACTGTGCATCGAAATAGCCTGGATGTATTCGAAATCATAGAATATAATTTAGAGACACACTAAACTTGGCGGAAGTGCTAAGTCTTGGCAGAACGAGGAAACCCTGTCAAATTCGTGAGAAACCCAGGAGAATATCTGAATCATCTGATCGACGGATCCAATAGATCTAATGGCCATCGCGTGCCAACAAGTGTAGACGTTAATCAGAATAGAAGAGCGGTCTTCGTAGGTGTAAGCAGTATCTCGCGTGGTCTCAAAGTGGTAAATGGTGTTTTGCAAATTCACGCGATTAACCTGAGGGGTTGACACGTAGCACAAGAAAACCACTTTTCTCGTGAACTCTCGACTTGTTATGCATCATGCAAGATTTCATGCGAGATTACGCGATAGTTGTTGGATCAAGCGGGATTGATCGATGGTGGAGATCTGCCAAGCTAGTTAGCGAGCGGGTGACGCGATAGCCATTCGATTAGACGGGTTAGATTTTATGGTGATCGCATTGGAAGATGCACGTGAATTAATTTAAATTTCGGACGTGATAAGGTTATGAACTGGGGTTTTAATTCCTTTTGGTTTCGGGGTAAATTTGAAGGTTTGCCATATACCGGGTAAATTAAACAGTTCTGCTATTTTAGTAGAATAACTAAAATTTGGAGATTGATGACTGATACTCCAAAGGAAACCCGAGAAGAAGTTCCACCCAAACTTGAAGCAATAGTTTCTCGTTTTCAATGATTATTCTTAACAACTGCAACCAACTCATCATTAGTGGTATCAGAGGTAGCCTACTGAAACTGAGCGGGATCTCAAAGATTAGAAAAATAAATCCAACATGGCTTTCAGAGTTGGAGGAAGACGTGGTGGTGGTTAAAGAAGAGGAAGACCAGTTGCAAATGCTAAAGTGTTGGAAGCTATGCAACAGATGCAAGCTATATTAGAAGCAGTGGAAATGGGAAATCAAATATTTACAACATCTAGAGATGGAGCTAGCAGCAACTCGAGTCAGCATAAACCCACATAAGGTGATGCAAGTGGCGGAAGGAGTTTTTCCAGAGGAAGAGGAGGCGGAGGTAGAGGAAGAGAAATCAGATGTTATAGATGTAACAAGCTGGGACACAGAGCCTATGAGTGCCCAGAAAACACAGGGACAAATAAGAGAAATGTAATTGTTACTCCGACTGAAGAGGAAGCAGCAAAGGTGCCAGAAGAAGAAAATGTACCAGAGAAAGGAGGATCTTTGGTAGTTAACAAAGTTTTGTTAAAGGCAACAAAGGAAGTCGTTGAACCAACGTAGAGAAAGACTTTGTTCAGGAATGTGTGCAAGGTTCAAGGAAAATGCTGTCAAATGGTAATTGATAGTGGTAGCACCGATAATTTGGTCTCTATAGAAGTGGTGGAAAAGTTGAAATTAAAGACAAAGAAACATCCAACACCTGACATGGTGTCATGGCTTCAAAAAGGACGTCAATTGTTAGTGAATGAACAATGTGAAGTGGAGTTGCAGTTGGGCAGATACAAAGACAAAATTCTATGTGATGTGATGCCTATGGATGTGTGTCACATATTGTTGGGAAGACCTTGGCAGTATGACAGAGGAGCTATGCATGATGGGAAAAAGAACACATACAAATTTGGTAAAGATGGTATTAATCATACATTGCTGCCTATGGAAGAAGAGGATGCATCAAGAAAATCTAATCCAAAGACTCTATTGCTGTGTGGAAAAGAATACTTGCAGCAGATTGAAGAGGATAAGGTAAATTTTGCATTGATTTGCAAACCCAAGGTAATAACTACTTCTACCAAAATTTCTGATTTGCTAATTGAAATTCAAGAGATGCTGGAAAATTATTGTGATATCATTGTAGATGATTTTCCTAATGAGTTACCACCCATTAGAAAAATCAATCATCATATAGATTTGATTCCAGGGGAAAATCTGCCAAATAAAGCAGCTTACAGGATGACTCCCATAGAAAATGAAGAAATCAGAAAACAGGTTCAGGAATTGTTAGATAAAGGACTGATTAGAGAGAGTTTGAGTCCTTGTGCAGTGCCAACAGTGTTGAGTCCAAAGAAAGATGGAGGCTGGAGAATGTGCACTGATTCAAGAGCAATCAACAAAATAACAATCAGGTACAGATTTCCTTTACCTAGAATTGAAGATTTGATGGATTGTTTAAGTGGAGCAAGATATTTTACAAAGCTGTATTTAAAAAGTTGTTATCATCAAATAAGGATTAGAGAAGGAGATGAATGGAAAACTATTGTTAAAACAAATGAAGGACTTTATGAAAGGATGGTAATGCCTTTTGGGTTATCAAATGCTCCTAGTACGTTTATGAGACTTATGAATGAAGTGCTGAAAGATTTATTGGTAAATTTGTAATAGTATATCTGGATGATATATTAGTTTAAAACAAATCTAAAGAGGAACATATTAGACATTTGAATTATGTTTTACAGACGCTGCAACAAGAAAAGTTACTGCTAAGTTTAACGAAATGTTCATTCATGAAGGAAGATTTGGTATATTTGGGCTTTGTTGTTTCTATTGATGGACTAAAGATGGATCCAGAGAAGATAAAGGCAATCATAGAGTGGCCTTCACCGAAAAGTGTTTTTGAGGTAAGAAGTTTTCATGGTCTTGCTAGTTTTTATAGAAAATTCATAAGGAATTTTAGTAAGATTAATACTTCTATTATTGACACTATAAAGAAGGATAAACAACCATTTAAATGGACTGTTGATGCAGAAAAGAACTTCCAGCTGTTGAAAAGAAAGATCATCGAAAAACCAATTTTAATAAACCTTTTCAAGTGAAATGTGATGCTAGTGGAGAAGCTATTGGCACTGTTTTAAGTCAAGAGGACAGACATGTAGCTTATTTCAGTGAAAAAATGAATGAATCAAAGAAGAAATATTCTTCTTACGATAAGGAATTTTATGCAGTTGTGCAGTCATTGAAAAAGTGGAGACATTACTTGATGTCTAAGGAGTTTATACTTTATTCAGACAATCATGCATTGCAGTACATTATGCAACAACCAAAGCTTAGTCAGAAACATGCAAAATGGGTAGAATATCTTCAAAGTTTTAATTTTGTATTGAAGCATATAAATGGCCAATCAAACAAGGTAGCAGATGCCTTAAGCAGAAAAGTATCCTAGTTCAAGAAAGTCAAATTCAAGTGTTGGGTTTTGATTTTCTTAAAGAATTATATGAGAAAGATTTAGATTTTAAAGAAGCATTTGAAGCTTGTAAAAATCCTGTTTTGTTAGACAGGAGTAAGTGGCTGGATTTTTTCTTGCAAGAAGGATTGTTGTTTAAAATAAATCAGCTGTGCATACCAAATTGCTGTATGAGAGAAAATTTAATCAAGGAGAAACATAGTGGTGGACTTGGAGGACACTTTGGAGCAGATAAGACTTATGAACAGTTGAATCGGTTTTATTTCTGGCCGAAGATGAGATCTGAAGTGGAGAAGTATGTAAAAAATTGTAAATTCTGTCAGTATGCAAAGGGAAGGAGCCAAAACACAGGTTTGTATGTTCCATTACCTATTCCAGATAGACCTTGGGATATGGTAAGTATTGATTTTGTTTTGGGTTTACCAAAACTCAAAGAGGAAATGATTCAATTTATGTTGTGGTTGACAGATTTTCTAAAATGGAACATTTTATTCCATGTTATAAAACCAGTGATGCTACTCACGTTGCTAATCTGTTTTTTAAGGAGATTGTAAGGTTGCATGGGTTACCTAAGAGCATTGTTTCAGACAGAGACACCAGATTTGTTGGTCATTTTTGGAGGACCTTGTGGAAGAAACTTGGTACTAAACTGAGTTTCAGTTCAGCTTATCATCCTCAGACTGATGGATAGACTGAAGTTGTAAACAGAAGCTTGGGTAATCTTCTAAGAAGTCTTGCAGGTGAACATCCAAAACAATGGGATCAAATTTTGGCACAGGCTGAATATGCTTATAATGATTCTCCTAACAGGAGTACAGGGCAGAGTCCATTCCATATAGTTTATGGAATGCACCCAAGAGGAGTGTCTGAATTAAGAGACTTGGGAAAAGCTGAAATGAGAAGTGCTAAAGGAGAAGATTTTGCTTCAGAGATTCAAGCAATACATGAATAGGTAAAATAGCAGTTACAGGATAGCAAAATAAAGTACAAGAGCAGAGCAGATTTGAAGAAGAGAGAAGTTAATTTTGAGGTTGGAGATTTGGTTTTGGAACACCTAAGGAAGGAAAGATTTCCAAAAAGGGAGTGTAACAAATTAAAATTTAAGAAAATTGGACCATCCAGAGTCTTGAGGAAATTTTTTGCAAGTGCATATGAAATTGAATTACCCCCGACATTGGAATATCTCCAATTTTGAATGTTGCTGATTTTTACAAGTATGAAAATAGAAATGTAGATGATACAACAGAAGATAAAGAAGAACAAGAGGTTGGTTGGGTAAAAGAGTTACCTACAACAAAGGCATTGCAGCAAGAAAAGATTTTAGATAAGAGATTGTTCAAAAAGACAAGAGGACAGGGGTATTTTCAGTATTTGATCGAATGGAAGGATCAACCAATTGCTGATGCTACCTGGATGATAGATGCCATGTTACAGAAGTTGGGTAGTTCTGTAAAAGAGCTCATGGAAAGAAGCCTATGAGGAATTTTGTCCTCAAGAGTCCGGTGCAGGAGCATCGGGATTGAAGACAAAAGACTTCGAATTTTATTCCAAAAATACAAAAAAAGTTTACAAGCAAAGGAGTGGGATCCTTTAGCTGTCACTTTACAAAGATTTCTAGATAGGATTTGAGCTAGAATTTAGGGATTTGAATTATCTTGTGATTAATTCAAGTATGAAGGCTTAGTTGAGATTTGTGATGAGAATATCATGCATATTAGATATTATCTAGGATTAGACAGATTCGATCCATTGATTTAGGATCTGATTGTTGTATGTACAGGTACTTATGTAAGGTTTGAATTAGTAGAATGGGATTTTGGATGAGGAGGAATGGAATGTAGAACTTGGAATCTCTATGTATCTCGTGAATATTGTGCATGAATGGTCAAATTCTGGAGGTTTTAATTTCTTTCAAAATATTTCTGAGTTTTGTTGATTCCTAGTTTGAACCATTTAGAATTAGATATTATATAATCTCGTGTTGTCACATATAAATCTTCACTCACTGTGCATTGAAATAGCCTGGATGTATTCGAAATCATAGAATATAATTTAGAGACAGACTAAACTTGGTGGAAGTGCTAAGTCTTGGTGGAACAAGGAAACCCTAACAAATTCATGAGAAACCTAGGAGAAGATCTGAATCATCTGATCGACAGATCCAATAGATCTAATGGTCATCATGTGCCAACAAGCGCAGACGTTAATCAGAATAGAAGAGTGGTATTCGTAGGTGTAAGCAGTATCTCGCGTGGTCTCAAAGTGGTAAATGGTATTTTACAAATTCACTTGATTAACCTGAGGGGTTGACACGTAGCACGAGAAAACCACTTTTCTCGTGCGCTCTTGACTTTTATGCATTGTGAAAGCTTCCATGCGATATTACATGATATCCGTTGGATCAAGTAGGATTGATCGACGGTGGAGATTGACCAAGCTAGTTGGCAAGTGGGTGACGTGACAGCCATTCGATTAGACGGGTCAAATCTGACGGTGATCGCGTCAGAAGATGCACGTGAATTAATTTATATTTCGGATGCGATAATGTTATGAACTGGAGTTTTGATTCCTTTTGGTTTTGGGGTAAATTTGAAGGTTTGCAATATACCGGGTGAATTAAATAGTTCTGCTATTTTAGTAGAATAACTAAAATTTGGAGGTTGATGACTGATACTCCAAAGGAAACCCGAGAAGGAGTTCCACCCGAACTCGAATCAATGGTTTCTTGTTTTGAACGATTTTCCTTAACATCTGCAACCAACCCACCAATAACCCAAATCTAAATAGTGAATTTGTCAGTGGCCTCCTTCAATTTCAGAACTTGGTCTCCTTCATTAATTTGGCAGTTGTGATTGCTGCAATAAATATATTATTCGACCTGTTTAGAAATCTTGTGCATAGACTAGATTCATCCTTCCTTCTTATAGGCAACTCGAATCTCCTCTAGGACATGACTCAAGCTCATTTGGCACAAGAGTTTGACATCTATACTCCAAGAAAATATGCAGATGAGAAGAATGTCTATACGGTCTTCACTTCAACAAATTTTCTCCTTAATTAAAATCAGACTTGGCAATAGTTCTAAGCTAGAAACTCATCGTGGTCATCATGAAGACACTGAGCACATTTAAATAAGAAAATATGACCTCCTCCTTATCACTTCGATCCTCCAAAAGTAGCAATTAAGTTTGGCTCTCCTAATGTTAATACAAGATGAACTCATCCCTTTAATACCCCAATGAACTATCAAAGGAGAAATGCAAACACTCCCCTTGGTACCCCTAAATTCTGAGTAAGACTAAATATGGAAATGGCTAATAGGACCTTCTCCTTAGTTTTGAGTGATTCGACTTCCTTCTAGTATTGCAGAAAATATGGCTTAGACAAATCTATTTGGCCCACTGATCTGAGATAGAATGGATGAAATCTGGTCTAATACTTGAGCTCAGGATTTGGCCTTCGAACCCCTGGGTGTCCGATCCACTAGATGGAGATAAAACTAGTCCTTGGGATTCTCTAGACCTGCAACCAATTTATAATCAAATACCCAGAATTTCCTGCAACAAATTATGATTATATCTCTGCAATAAGCACAATGGAAGATCTGAAATAATCTTCCCTAAAAGCTAATTAGGGTGGAAATCGAAGTCCACCGAAATTAGCATGAGTTTCACTTGAAACTTGCTTGAGCTTCTTCACAATATCAAATAGAAGTGATAGAATAGAATCTCCTTCAAATGAGTTCAATCCTCTATTTATAATTCTTCCTTGAGCCTCCTCGTAGCTTCTAGATTCTCCTTTTCGCCAATTATTTTATTGGTGGGGCCCATTTTCCACTAGGAGACTTTTGTTGCCATTTTGAATAAAATAGTAATTTGCCTCATTTTTCAATAAAATATTAATTTGCCGCCATTCTCCATTAAAATAATATTTTTTCCTTCCTTGTCCAATTAAATATTATTTTTCTGTCATCCCATTAAAATAATAATTTCTCCCTTCTCTCACAAAATTAATATTTTCTCGTTTTAATATGCAAAATTCCTAAGTGATTTTTGCATGCCCGAAAATTGAGGACATTACGGAATTAGCACATAATAATCATAAGTATTTGGTTTTTTCCTTGTTATCGGGGTAACTAATCTTGGTTGTTGGAGGGTTGACCTTATTATTACTGTTGACTAATCGTAAACTTGTAGAGGTCTTATCCATATAGCAGTGGCAAAATTTTCATAAAATTAGCACAAAGTTAACAAATAAGTTCCTTAACATATAAACCAATCATTTGTATACATGGGTAATCATTTGTTTAGCATTTTTCACAAAATTTTGGTGACTATTCATTGTCTAAAAGAAGCATTTAAGGTCTGAATTGAATCAAAGACATAAGTGGTTTTTCTCCTTGTATGCTTGCTGAGTTGAATAGTCTCATCTAAAGAAAGAGGAGAATTTTGGGCTTGTTAGGCACTAATTACCTTGTTGTGGTCACAATTTATTCACTTATGTTATTAAAGTTTTACTTTGCTCATGGTAATTGGAATACAAGTCATATAAAGATTCTAGGCATGAAAATAATCCTCTTTTAGCTTACTACTGTCGAAAGTTCCTTTGCTGCTCACTGAGTAACTAACATAAAGTCTATTTGTTGCTCTCATTGTTTTGTAACAATTACTCATAGTTGAAAGCATTCTTTGCATAAGTTTTTTGAGTAATTTGACAAGTGGGTAGACTATATTATCGCTAATAAACTAACGCACCGTTTTCTTGTATGATCTCCATAAGTTTCGAGTCTTGCACTTAAACATGCTCATTCTCCTAAAACACTTTAATCTCAAGTTGCATTGTGTTGAATGATTTTAGTTATCTTGGGAATCTTGTTCTTAATTGGCATTAAGGTAACTTTCTCTCTTAAGTGTTTAAAATCTAATTGGCATTATTCTTTTTGAGCTTCTAATTGTCTGAAGAACATTGCTAATATTATAAAAGAAATAGTTGAATAATTGTTCTTAGGGGTTAAGTTATCTTGTCTCTTTTTCCATCATTGGTTTATGGTTATTGTGAATCTTTGGCCTATTGTCAATATTTCCTTTAGAGCATACATCTTGTATCTTGTTTGCACTTGTATCATTTAGCACTTTCTCCTTAAAGTTAAGTTTGTCTCTTGAATATCATTATCAAGTACTTGTCTCCTTAACTCAAGATTATAGCCTAAGTACTTAATCATTAAGCAAATCTTAACTTAAGAATCACCCAATCCACCTTGCATTCACATCGTAAGTTTAGTTGCATTTAATAGCTTACCTCGAGGCATGATCCTAGTTTATAGACTTCTACGGCCACCCTTTTCATCTAGCTTGAGGGGATTAACAACTCTTTGGTGGTTAACTCAGTGACCTTGCAGTCGTTAGAGTCACAATCTCTGCAGCGCCAGAGGCATCGTGTGATAGGAGCCTAACATAAGGTATCATTAATCAAGCCCTTGCTTGCTTCCTGTTGACCTCCTTCCTACAACCTACCTTGGAGCCTAGCTTCAAAATAGTTAATGGAAGGTCATACATAGATTAGGCATTTGATTAAAACTAACCAAGATCTTTGCATAACACCTAGGTCTTAGGATCTGCATTTCATATAGGTTAGAAAAGCATCAAAGTAGTAGTTGTCCATCCAAAATTTGTTCTTAATTTCATAAAGCAAGAATATTGACTCCATAAGGCATTGGTCTCAAATATAAATTTAATATATTCCTTAAAATCTTGCTAAATTTAACCAATAGTTAGGCCACTCAACTATGTCTACCAAACTCATGTTGATTTGGGTGGAATCGAATGTTCTAAGCCTCAAATTTTGCAGGCAGGCTTGGGCATGGGTATTCCAAAGAACCCATAAATAGTTTTGGGAAATTCCACCCAGAAGTGTTTTTATTAAAATAATTAATATTTTTAATGGGGTTCCTAAGTCTAAATTTAGGAAAATTAAAATATTAATGGGTATAATTCTAATCAGGGGTGAAACTTCTAGAAAAAGCCATGGATCAAGACAAAATGATATGAGCCTTTGATTATGTTTTAATCTAGGCCATTGGTTGTCCAACAACAAGATATAAGAAGGGGCTTGAGGGTCATTTGGAAAACACATAGAGAGATTGAGAAAATCGATTTTCTGAAGTGAGAAGTTCTCTAGAGGAAAATCGATTGAGGATATCTTGCAGCAGAGGGGCAGTGAGAATGCAAGAGAAGGAATTTTCGGAGAGTACGAGGCAGAGGGAGAATAGAAAGATGTCCAGAGGAAGATTGATGATGGCCCACGTAGAGGCAACGCAATCCTTGAGGGGAAGTCGAGTTCCTGCTTAGGGAAGTCGAAATTCTGTTGCCAGAAGATAGGGTGTGAGTCTGGAAGGAAGAAGGTCGATTTCTTAGCTAGTAGAGGATCCAGAGGAGAGGCAACGTAATACCCAGTAGTGGTGACGTAGTTCTGCTCAAAGGTCACATAGAGGTTGACGCATAGCCTCCAGAGTAGCAGGATCAATCATCGATTCTCCAGTGACAGGGTGAAACCATTTCACCAGTCTTTTGTTCAGTATTATCTCTGTATCGGATTGCTAGTTGAGCATCCTAGAATTGTACTCATAATTTTCTCTTGCATAATAATAAACCCTCAAAGCTGTTGCACCGATTTTCCTGCGTTGAGTTTTTCCGTGGGAATTTTGTCCAAAAATAACCGCGTCATATGTGTTGTATTTTTCTTTCTTGCTCAATATTTTTGTTTCCGCATATATGTTATTGAGTGAAGGCTGGAGATGTAATTACTTCGAAATTTACCGTATAACATAGTAAATAACTTGCATAAATTATCAAGTAGGTGAAGTAACATCAGTTTGCTGTAGTAGAGGTTCCTCTTGTGGAATTTTCACATGGTATTAGAGATAGTGCAGGTGAGACAAGAAGAGAATAACCAGAAACCCCAGAGGGTTTGCGCAGTTCTAGCCAGAGGGTCGAAAAATCGAGGTAGTCTCTCTCCGAGTGAGTTGACAGAGATAAAGGGCTTCCAGTTGAATTTTGTCATGGTAGAGGGAGCAACGCTGAGTCTCAATGTGAGGAGTAGTTGGTGGGATGCAAATTTTTCAGTGGGCAGTTTTGCCGGGCTAAAAAGACGTGAGAAGAAAGAAGAAGAGCATAGTGAG
Organism: Pinus tabuliformis; assembly: GCA_031772625.1. Taxonomy (NCBI): domain Eukaryota; kingdom Viridiplantae; phylum Streptophyta; class Pinopsida; order Pinales; family Pinaceae; genus Pinus; species Pinus tabuliformis. The sequence goes on from CM062818.1 coordinate 756,568,106, forward strand.
GGAATACTTCCTCAGTGATTTCTTGCCGAGGAAATCAACATTTCTCATTTATAGAGTAGTCGAGGAGCAACAATTTACCAGCTCCATCAGGGAGTGCATAAGTTAGCCTAGGAGCTACGTAGTAGGGAGAAAGAGGGAGTTGTTCGAAAATTTTCGGAAGAGATGGAAACCTGTGGCTTGAGGGATCTGGACAGGTTGAATGGGGGTTCCAAATATTCCATCTGGAAGGCTAGGATGACTTTCCTTCTAGATGAGCATGCCCTCAAGATGTATGTTGATAATGTGGTAGTTGTCCCGGTAGATGCAGATCCGCTGAAGAAGTATAGAGCAGAGATGGCTAAGGTGAAGAGGATGATTCTGGATGGAGTCAAGGATCACGTGGTGTGCCACGTTGCAAGAAAAGGGACTGCTAAGGAGATGTGGGATGCCTTGGACACATTATATCTGGGATCTTCGTAGCGGAAGTTGTACTTAGAGTAGAAGTTGAGATCTGCTTAGATGTAGAAGGGAGAACGTGTGGATTTGTTCCTCACGAAATTGAAGGAGACCCGTGATGAGCTGTTAGCTCTGGGACATACACCTCAGGACTTGGAGTTGGGCTCTAAATTTCGTCTTAGATGATTGGCAGATCCTTGTCTAGAGTATCCTGGGTAGAGCAACATTGCCAAAGTGGGACGAGATGTGGGAAACTCTAAAACAAGAAGAGCTGAGGAGATACCTTCTCAAGGTCAAACTTGATGGGAGCAGCAACAACAGTGGGTCGAAGCCCAAAGTGGAGAAAGATGATAATGCAACCCTTGCATCAAAGGGATAGTAGGGGCAATAGAGACGAAAGAAGGACGTCTCCAAGGTGAAGTTCTTCAGATGTGACGAGATGGGCCACTGTGCATCACGGTGTCCTTTGAAGAAAAAGGACAAGGATGAGAAACATGATCTGAAGGTTGCAGCCACAAAGATCGAATAAGAGGAGTTCGCCATGACAATTGAGATACCTCTAGGAGGGAGGTGGGCTGATTTAGAGCTGTAGTCAAGAGGATTGCAGATGGAAAGGATCCTTGAGGAGCCCACCTCTTGGATCATCACCTTGCTATGGGAGCCCATGATTAGTATTAGTAGGATGATGGAGTTTCAGTTGGTGCCATGGAGTGTTGATTCCATAGATGCAGTGGCTAGAAGAGCTAGAGACTAAGAAACATAGAGCAGAGAGGCAGCATTGCAAGGAGGCATAGTGCAGAGCTTCAACAACACAGTGGCTTCAGAGGCAGCATGGGACTAATTGTAGTCAGGATTTCAGCACCGAGGTGTATCCACTGGACAGTTGTCCAATTTGGGTGTTTTTAGTTGCTTCTCTGAGAAACTAAGTTGCAATACAGATGCAATTTTAGTAGTGTTAGTGCTAGCAACATAACAAATGCAACATTTGAGAGGGCGTTGCAGTACAAATGTAGCATTGGTAGTGGTAGTGTCAAAGGAAACAATATAGTAGAAGCACAAGCACAGTGGTTGATGGACATCATGTCAGGCATCAGAAGCGCAGGGACAATTGTTCAGAGTGAGAGAATTATGCAATAGTAGTGTATTACAAGAACACATTCCTCACTAAGAGGGAGTGTTGATTTGGGGTAGCATTGGATGTGTTCTAAGCCTCAAATTTTGCAGGGAGGCTTGGGCACAGGTATTCCAAAGAACCTAGAAAGCGTTTTGGGAAATTACTCCCAGAAGTGATTTTATTAAAATAATTAATATTTTTAATGGGTTTCCTATGTCTAAACTTAGGAAAATTAAAATATTAATGGGTATTAATCTAATGAGAGGTGAAACTTTTAGAAAAAGCCACGGATCAAGCCAAAACGATTTGAGCCTTTGATTATGTTTTAATCTAGGCCGTTGGTTGTCCAACAGGAAGATATAATAAGGGGCTTGAGGGTCATTTGGAAAACACACACAGAGATTGAGAAAATCAATTTTCTGAAGTGAGAAGTTGTCAGGAGGAAAATCGATCGGGGAGATATTGCAGCAGAGGGGCAGTGAGAATTTGGGAGAAGGAATTTCTGGAGAGTACGAGGCAGAGGGAGAATAGAAAGATGTCAAGAGGAAAGTTGATGCTGACCCACGCAGTGCTGACACAGAGGCAACACAATCCTTGAGGGGAAGTTGATTTCCTGTTGAGGGAAGTCAAAATTCAGTTGTTGGAAGCTAGAGTGTGAGTCTGGAAGGCAGAAGCTTGATTTCTCAGCTAGCAAAGGATCTAGAGGAGAGGTAGCGTAATACCTAGGAGGGGTGACACAATTCTGTGCAGAGGCCATGAAAAGGTTGATGCAGAGCCTTTAAAGCAGTAGGATCAGTCACTGATTCTCCAGTGACAGGGTGAGATCATTTCACTAGTCTTTTATTCAGTATTCTCTCTATATCGGATTACTAGTTGAGCATCCTAGAATTGTAATCCGAATTTTATCTTACATAATAATAAACCCTCAGAGCTGCTGCACCGGTTTTCCCGCATTGGGTTTTTTTGGGGACATTTTGTCAAAAATAATTGTGTCCTATGTGTTGTATTTTTCTTTCTTGCTCAGTATTTTTGTTTATGCATATATGTTAATGAGTGAAGGCTGCAAATGTATTTACTTTGAAATTTACTGTAGAACACAGTAAATAACTTGCATAAATTATCACGTAGGAGAAGTAACATCAGTTTGTTGTAGTAGGGGTTCCTCTTGTGGAATTTTCACAACTCGTTGGTTCCCAACTTGACCTTCATCATTTCATTTCCATAGGGTCTACCCCCCATATTATGTTGTTGGGAGATATCTAAAACAAAGAGGTTGGGGATCAGGGTGACAACCCCCGACCTGAGTCGTTGTCGTGGTTCTTGTAAAATTTGAGTGACAATGAGCCTTAGAAGCATGAAGAACTCGTTTGACTAATGAAATAATAATAACAATAATATTTTTTTTTCTTCTTCTTTGGATTTTACGTGGAAAACACAATGATACAAGTACAATCATAATTATGAAGACAAGACCTAGTTACATTTTCCAACACTCCCTCTTACCTAGGGAGGTATTCATAATTACACACCAAGATACAAGGATCCTCTCAAATTGAAATATTTTCATAAGAAGAGTATGGATTTATAAGCCATCATCAAGCATCAACATCATAACCAACATTGTCAATTTGGAATATAGCAAGGCCTTGACTAAAAACTCTACACTAAATTAAAGCATAATGATAGGAGGGATAAACACCATCACCACTGCCTCTTCAAGGCACGTACCATCTAAATTTTCACTAGGTATGTCATTACATGACTATTATTATCTTGGATTCTGAATCCTCAAATAATATCAGTCCTCTTTGACTACTCTTATCTTGGATACCATGTCCCATCCTCAAAGAGTATTCATCCATTGGACTATTTCTATCTTGGATTCCAAATCCTCAAGAAATATCGGTCCCAAATGCTTATCAATCCTCCATTCTCCCTACCAGTGCCTTCACTAGACTTATGGTTAATGTTAGTCCTAGCCTAGTGCATGGATTTTAGTCCTCCCTCTCAAACATGAAGTAGATCCTATTCCCTCTTAACTAGGGAGACATAACCATAAGCTTCAACTTGTCTCATTCATCAGCTACTCATTCTTCCATGGAGTTATTAGTTGTAGTTGCAAGGATCCTATCTCGCATCACATCATACCTGAGCTTCAACCTTCTTGGATGTCAAATATTTTACGAATGCAACCTCTTTCTTAATCTATCTTTGTGATATGGTTCTTGTCATCATCCTTTTATATCACTTTCCATTCAACACCATTTGTAGTATCTTTGTCATCAAAAGTTTCTTGTCAAACCAATCAATATAGAGCCAATTATAGCTCCCTCCGTCCATCTGGGAAAGTGAACTTCTTTTAAGATCAACATCTAATTCATCATGTCATCAAGTGATCAACAAACCATCTCTTGACTTACTATATCAAATTGTTGTTTTTCCCACCTTTACATATTTTTTCCATATGCTCTTTGTAGAAGTCATACCATATCCAATCATCTTTCAAAATTAGAATTGCCAAAGAAAATGAAGCTAGACAACAAGTTTCTTCAAGCCAGTTCGTGCTTCTAGTTCCCTCTGAAGTTGTCATTACTACCTTTCTTATGTTCTTCAAGAGACAAAATCAAGTGTTGATCAATATCACCATGTGTTCTTGCCCACTTGTCATGCTACTATATATCGAATAACCATATGGAAGAGTCATGACTTTTCCAATATAACCAATATATACCATGATTTTTCTTCTAAGTGTTTTTTTGCGTTCAACTATTTCTTCAATATATGTCTATTTTCTAGTGAAGAGTGTAACAACCCTGGTGAAAATTCCATGTAATAAAAGTTAATAAAGGCAAAATAATGACTACGGTTGATGGAACACTTATTCCAAGATGAATGTTGGTCAAAACATCCTAGTGTGGGTGTGGTTTATTATGGATAATGAAATTGGAAAAAAGGCAATGGCAAAGGAATTTGGAAAGGAAAAATGGAATTTTTGGCACCTTTATTTATGAAAATAATGGAAATTAGAAGAAAAGGAAGGGGAAAGGTCACATGTTGCATGTGAGGAGGAAAATAAAGGAAAATAAAGGAAAATAAAGGAAAATGATGAAAAATAATGGAAAATGAAGAAAATAGAGGCCTAATTGATAAAAAGGCTTATGAGGATCAGTTGGTACCTTTTGTTAGTTCAGTTTTAGAGCTCCCTCATTATTCTCTCTCTCTCTCTCTCACTCTTGGACACTTAGAGTTTTCTTAGAGCTCTTTGGCATTGGATCAAGAAAGGTAAAGAAGGCAAGAGGAAGGAAGGAGCAAAGCAAGGAAGAGCATGATCAAGAAACTACAACAGGATTCTTTGCAGGCATCGATTTGCATGTGTGATTTCCTTGCTAGGTTTGGCATGCATGGTATGGCACGTGGTTCTTTGTTGTCATGGCATGGGTTTTTCTAGGTGTGATAGTGTTTTTTAGCCTAGCCTTTCCGTTTCCAGATAGCCATGATGTGATGGGGTTCTTATGTTTTGGTTGAGCTTGATTGTCAGATGGATTCGAAGTTGAGTGAGGTGGATCCCTAAATAAAATAACACATGGCCTAGTAACCCCTGAACCATACTGTGGGTTGCGGTAAAGCCAAATTTTGTGTTCCCTCGGTGGGCCTAGGAATCCTCGAACGGTGAATGGTGGGATATATGGTAAAGCATAGAGGTGGGTGCTCTCCATCAGGGCTAGTAATCCTGGGATGTGATGTACGGTAAAGCTTGGAGAGTGGAGTCTTGGTTTAGGGCCTGGTGATTCAGTGTGGATTGCAGTAAAGCCTGAGAGACTAGGAGATAGGAAAATTCCTCACAATGTAGGTGGAGAAATTCAGTGGCATCCATGCTTGTTTTGGCCTAGTGATTCAGTGGAGATCATGGTAAAGCCTATTGCTACGTGTTTATTTTTTTTGCCTAGTGATCCAAGGTGGATTTCGGTAAAGCCTGGTTTCTATTAATTAGGGTGAGGTGGTTTAGCCTCCGGATGCCCTGGTTGGTTCTTTTGGTTTGAGTCCCACATTCATGCTTAGAATATGGCATGGGGGTGATTGGCCAAAGAGATATTTGGCTCAACTAATCTATGGTCGGGTGGAACGTGGTAGTCCCATACTGGGTTGGATTTTTTATTCATTAATAAGAGGTTCTTTCCTTGGTATCTTATGCTTAAATGTTCTAGTTTATATGTGGATTCTATGGCTGATGTATCCTCAATATTTCTGTTGTTATTATGCTGGTTATAAGCATGTATTATGATAGTGATGATGTATGTATCTCCTCATGTTTTGATTTGTAAATGAATGAACAATGTATCTATGACCTAATAAACGATACTGTAGCTAATGATATAAGGGAACAATGCTTCCTAGCGGTTCTTAGATAAGTATGAAACGCCTATGCTCATATCTATTGTTTAAACCTGTAGATTACATATTTGTGACATGTTTGACGAAATTCCTATCATGGCTAGTAGGGGTCCAGTCTAAACCTTGTTAATTTTTTTGCAAATGTATCATTGTTATGTTGTGTAAATTCATTTATGAACATGTCATTCAGTTCTGGGTAGTGACCTGGGCTATGGGCCTGAAAAAGTGGCACAAATCTCGGAGTCACAGGTATAGGACTGAAGAGAAAAGTCCCCGAACGCTCGCTTTCCCTTACTGTGGGAGTGTCTGGAGCCTCCTGGACTCATGTTGGTCCATATAAAGGAAGTGTCTAGAGGTTTGATGCACTAAAACTTCAGTTGGTATCAGGGGTTGGTTGGCTAAGTGGTTGGGATAGCTCCTGGGAGTTCTGTTGCTAATGTGGAAGGTTTGTGTGGTGTGTTTCTGTCAATTCCACTTCATTAAGGTCACCTAGAAGGTTGAATCCCATTATAGTGGCCTCTTGTCGTATATTTACCCCGGTTGGCTAGTTACTTGGGTAGATGTGGGATCAAGGTGTTACACTAAGCTTGTCTAAAAAAAATACTCATCATCAATGCATCTTCTACTTGTTCTTTCATGGAGATTTGTTGTAGCTCCTTGAATCCTATCTGCGTCACATTATAATAAGCTTCGACATTCCTGATTTTTTGACAATATTCATATTGAATCTAATGTATCATTAAATAGTCCATTACAATATTTTACGAGGCCAAATAACATCAAAATTGATTGTACCAATAATTTCCACATCTTCTACCTCTTCAATGCTAAGAATTTTGCTTCATATTCTTCTAAGAAACCATGCTAGATCTCAATCATCAGTGGTAATCTTAAGTCCCATGTTATAGTATCCTTCATGTCAACTTCTACTTTCAGCTCCTTCTGAAGTCAATATTACTTGCTTTGGCTCATGAATCCTTATTTCTCAAATAACGAGGTCTTCTTTAATCATAAGGCTTCTTCAAAATCTTAGAGTAACTCTTTTAACTGAGGAAATCGTCTTCACTTGATCCTCTCCCTCTTATTGGGAGAACCTTCAAACTACTCTCTCTTTCTACAATCACATTCTTCCATCTTGTGCTTTGCTACATTCTTTCCATTCTTTCTTCTGATTTCAAGTGTTGGATAGTTCTTATAATCAATCTACATAATTTATTAGAAGCCGATGAAAGAACAAATATAATTTAGAAAAGTACAAAGACAATAACAACAATAGTAAATAAGGAGAGGAAATGTAGAGTTCTTATCTTTTGAGAAGAGTCTAGGTCTTATTGTGATTTTCAACATCTTTGTCCTCACATCAACATTATGTTATTCCTGTCATTCTCAAGAGCTAGGTTTTCTTTTTAAAACTGAAACAATTAATTAGGGTTTTCATTCCTAGGGTTTTCTAACTCAAACCTTTGCTATAGTTTACAAACCCTAGATGCTTCAAGTTTCAAAGTATTCAATACCTTTCATTCCTTAAAAGTTTCAATTTCTACAAGTTAACAACTTTGTTAGTTGCAAACCCTATAAATGCCATTAGCAAGTTCTCTATGTGTGAGATGGAATTCACTTCATTCGTTAATTTTAGAAACCTAGACTTTATACGCAAGAAAATACTTCAATGCTAACATATCAATGATCTCTAAAATATATCTACATAGACCCTTTTTATGATGCATTACTATCCTTCAAGAAATCATTATCTCAACATTACATGCACTACAATTGACATTGATTGCAAATGATCAGAGTTTTATATGTCCATTTTTTAATCTTACCTTATTCATCCTTGTAGAGATATCATCCTTCGATTTTTCTTCAATTGACGTGTGTCAAATTTCTCCAACAGAGATTCCATCGAACCAAAGAGGCTTCTTTGAGCTACTAGCAATGTTCTTTTCACATGCATAGCCTATCGATAAGACTTAGTTTCTCCATAAACTTCAATCCCTTATCAAATTCATTGTATTAAATATGTCGACTTTAATCATGTGTAATAAGTCTCGGTAGCATTGCTGCTTCATATACTTGTGTCACATAAATGAGCTTCTTAAAACTTCAAATATTTTTCACAACACTTCCACATAGTTCACAAAGTCTCGGCCTATAATTTTGGTCTCTTCCTTCCAAAGCGTCATAAGTCTATCCTCTATGAATATATATAACCATAGAACAATGTCTCTAAGATCCTTGCTTATAGTGCCTTAGAAACACATATAATGCCACAAAACTTGCATTATTCCACAGAGAAATTTATTATTTGAATTCTTTTGTAAGCTTTGCTTGCCTCAGAAAAGTGTTTCCATGAAGATTTGGACTATTATTTTTATCTTTCTTTCTTGCTGGAGTGAGGGTACATGATTCTCTTCTTGTCTCTCTTCATTTAATTCTTTTATTCTCCTTGAGTACTTTGTTGATTGAATACATGAATGAATTGTATGTTCTGTTCTCTAATGGATATGAATAGGCTATATATATAGTCTTCTTCATAAGTTTCAATTCTTTAAACATGTCGTCTTACTAAAAAAAATTGGAGGATTTTCATAGTTCAGACCTTTAAGATTATATTTCTATGAGGTAATTAGGACTTCTCCACAAGAATAAACTTGCTTTTTAAGCGACTATGGATTATTGGTTCTTGATATCATAGATTCCTTAATTTAGGTCCATTCTCTTGGTTATACAGGGGCCACAAATATTTCTTTGCATACATATATATCCCACAGATATGAGATTCCATACTATGCGTAGAATAGTCTTTCATAGGTTTTGTATCACTATGATACTAATGATAGAGAATGTGCCTCAAAGATTCACCACAAAATTCATCCACAGAGATGTCCTTATATTGAGAACTTCTGACTATGATTAGGTTAAGGTCTAGTAATTAAATATCATAGGTTTTCAAGAAAGATGAACTTCTCTTCTAGGTCTCGACCTAGAATCCTCTATGAATCGACCTATAACTACATAGAAAGATAGACTTGAACTTAATCAATGCCACAAATTGAATTTGTTTAAGTCATAGTGAGAAATTTAAGTGTCAAAGAGGTGCCATTTTCAATTTGGATCTAAGATTCCACAAGAATTCGTATCATAAAGAGATTGTTATCATCGAAACTTGCAACACAAAGAGTTATATCACCACAGACACTTGCATTTTAAAAATAGAATATGCCATGGGAATATATGCCTCTAAAACTTTTCTTTAAGAAAAATATCATAGATTTTGATCTTTTTCTAAGGTTACCACAGTTTGGAGTCTCAGATCTTGATCATTCCACCACAAAGACTGAGATATGTGCTACAAAATTTGGTTCATTATTGGAGTGATTCTGACTACATTTCAGGGATGCTTTGATAAGAAAATGTGACAAAAATTCAGATGCCACTTAAATTTTGAGCTTTCTTCATTTTGTCCATCATAAGTTTAGATTTCCTATAGATAATTAGAACTTGCACTTGTCTCTTATACCACATGGAATTAGGATCATATTACTTGTATGCCATTCTTTTAGGAAAACTCTTAAAATCCTTCAAACTAGCTCTAATACCATGTTGAAATTCAGATAGATGATAGAATTTATTATCATGGTAATTACTTGTGACTGATATACATTAGTTTCTTAGTATTTACTTGTTTAGTTATGTCATCAAGCAATTACACATTAACAAAATACAAAGAACATAATGCACAAGAGACAAGAGACACCATGAATTAGGCTCTAATCGAAGGCAAAACCCCATAAGGGGGGAATCCAACAACAATCCTTCTCAACAACAATCCTTCTCTTATATAATCAGATGAAAATGAGATATCCAAGATCAAGACCCAAAACTGCCACCAAAACTCCAAGTTCAACCCTCCTCCAAGTCACCTCCAAAGTCAAAGTCAACATATGTCAAACTGGTCACCTTGAAATTTCACTCTTGAAATTTTGGGATTGCAACAAGCTTTGAAATTTGGTCCTATAGCTAGCTTTTGAAATTTGACCTTCTCTTATTGAATTATTCCACATGTGTGAGCTCCTTCTTCTTGGTCTATTACTCCTTCAATTCAACTCCTTTTCTCCTTTTTCTAGTCTAGAAAATGCTTCTTGAAAATGTGCTTGAATGATCTACCAATAGGTTGAATTGACTTATATATGTGTGTGTGTGCAGGAGATCGAATAGGTGGATCTTGGAGGCTTAGGACAACTTGTTCCTAAGGAGGGTCTATTTGAAAATTTTGGTGGACTTTGACTCAAATTAAAATTCTTTTTCTTTTCTTTACAAAAGTCCAAATGGGACTTAACCAAGATACATTTTCTTTTTGACTCACAATAAATTATTTTTGGCTCTTTGACTTTATAAGCATGAAGAGCATGCTTTGACCAAAATAAAATAATAACAATGAATGTCAACAATAAAAATTACATTTTATTACATTATGAAGATCGAATCTAGTTATAATTTTCAACAGGCAACAAGCTATTTACTTAAAATCACAATACTACCATTAATTAAAACTTTGACTTGTATTGTGAAAATATATGTTCAAGCTACAATAATGTAACCAGTGCATGCATATCGCACCATAACAAATAAATTGCATAAGTGGTTTAATTTGTTCAACATGCAACAACAGTAGCCCTCTCTCCTCTCTTCTCCCATGTTTTATATTACTGAATGCATACAAATGTGAACGATGTCAATTATTGGGATTAAACTAATTCACTCATTCTTGTAAAACAAAGTATCAAGAATAACTAGGGTAATTAATCAGATCGACCCTCTCTAATCTTGTATAATCATATAGACAAACTTAGAATGACATTGGAAACAACCAAATCTTAACATGCTATTCATATGACATAAAATGCATACGAATAATAACTCTAATATCAGGAAGGGTGATCTCACTAACAACCTGTGCACAGGGAAATTTGATTATGATTAACCTAAAACTCACACTGTTATGTAACCACATCACAAAACAGAAGAAAATATAGATCAACGACTTGAAAATAAGCCTCTTTGAGGGGGACACCTCCTTTTACATCACATAAATAAATAATTCTTGGATAATTCAAATGACAATACCTCCTTGGTATATATAGCAGTCTAAAGGGTCAAAATATAATTAGGGCCTATATAACAATAATAATGTAAGGGCACAAAAATAACAATAGCGGGCTTCTGTGGGGCACAACAATAACAATAGCGGGCTTTTGTGGGACACAACAATAACAATAGTGGGCTTTTGTGGGGCACAACAATAATAATATGGGGGCAACACTAGTATTATGGGGACCTAACATGCCCCTCTCATTCGAAAAAGTGTAGCCCGGAACACTTGAGTAATTATGGATGCTTTTGAATAAAATACTCATCCTCCCATGTGGAGTCTTTAGCAAGTAAGTTCTTCCACTTGATGGGACACTCTGAAATTGATCTGTTTCATAGCTGCCAGATTCTTATTTCTGTGATTGCTTAAGGATCCAATAAGATTTATCCTTCTTCATCAACTTCTAGAAATATAATTTGAACTGGAAGCTTGTCACCTATAACCTTCTTTAAGCATGAAACATGGAAAACTGGGTGTACTTGCGAAGATGCAAGCAACTCCAATTTATATGCCATAATATCAATCTTTTGCAACACCTTGTATGTCACATATTACTTGGGAAATAATTTATTATCCTTCTTAGCTTGCTTGAGGGGCATTTGTTTGTATGGTTGCAGTCATAAAAATACCCAATCGCCCACATCAAAACTTCTTTCACTGCAATGCTGATCTACCTGATGTTTCATTTGATTCTGCGACAAAGTCAGGTTATCTTTAAGAGTTGGAGAACTTATTGGTGATGCCCGATGTGATATTCCATTGCTTGAACCTTAGAATTGTCTCTTAAAGATGATGTGATGGACGTTGGATTATATCCATAAAGCACCATAAATGGGGTCATTTTTCTGCGGTATGGAAGGAAGTGTTATACCACCATTCTGCCATGGGTAACCACTTGATCCATTGTATTTATTTATTAGATCCAAAGCAACGAAAATATCCTTCCAGATTTTTGTTTACTATCTTAGTTTTTCCCATCAAATTGAGGATGATAAGATGAGATATGAGCTAATTGAGTATCAATAGAAGAAAATAATTATGTCCAAAAATTTCCAGTGAAAATGGGATCTTTATCACTTACAATAATTTTTGGGTTTCCATGTAGCTTTTGAATTATTTCCATAAATGCAGTAGTGACTGTACTAGCTTTAAAAGGATGAGATAATGCACAAAAGTGTGCATACTTGGTAAGTTTATCAACTACCACCATGATGGCACTCCTTTCTTCAGACTTCGATAAACTTGTGATAAAATCCATTGAGACCTCTTCCCAATGTTGAATTGGAATGGCTAATGGTTATTCAAGACCTTGGGTCTTAATTGTCTCAACTTTATTTTGATGGGAAACCAAACATTCTGCCACAAACTTTTAAATATAAGTTTTAAGTCCATCCCAAAAAAATCCTACTTGACCCCGTGGTAAGTTTTTAAAAATTTGAAGTGCCCTCCTATAAAAAAGTTGTGCAATTCCAAAAGAACCTTTTATTTAAGTTGAGAGTTCTTACATAGATATAGGTGATATTTGTACCATATAGAATCACTTTTCCAAATATACGAATAAGATTCACTGGGATCTTGCTGCAACTTTTGAATGAGTGTCCATACCTCTTCATCATTCTTCCATCCATCCCTTGCTTCAATTATCCAATCAGGTTGGATAATAGAAATTACATAGAGCAATGCTTCCATATCCTCATCCCTTCTTGGGAGTGCATCTGCAACAACATTTTTCTTCCCTTTTTTGTAGATGATTTCAAAGTCGTAATCCAACATCTTTGTGACCCATTTTTGCTACTCTTGTGAAGATAATCTTTGTTACAAGCATTATTTAAGACAATAATGATATGTTTTTACCTTGAAGTGACTTACCATTAGGTAAGGGCATCATTTCTTCAGTGCATGTAGTATTTCCAACATTTCCTTCTCATAAATAGGTTTATGTAAATACTTTCCCTTGATTGGACGACTTTAAAAAGCAATGGGTTATCCTTCTTGCTTTAAAACAACACCAATGACATTTACTGAGGCATCACATTCCACAATAAATGTTTTTGTGAAGTTTGGTGTAGCTAATGCTAGAGCTCGACACATTGCCTCTTTAAGATGTTCAAAGACCTTAGTTGCTTTTGGAGTCCAAAAAATGCATCTTTCTTCAGTAATGTTGTTAGAGTTGCTACTATCTTCCCATAATTCTTAACAAACTTGCGATAATACACTATAAACTCGAGAAATCCTTGAAGATGCCTTAAGTTTGCGAGAATTTTCCAAAACCTTGATGGCTTTAATTTTGTTAGGGTCAACCTTTACACCTTCATGGGATACAATATGACCCAAATATTCCACTTCCTATACCCAAAGAAACATTTCGAGGATTTTGCATGCACTTGCTTCTCCTCCAATAGTTTGAGCACCCTATCAACATGTTGAACATGACCTTTCAAAGACCTGCTATAGATTAGTATATCATCAAAACATACTAACACAAATTTTCTAAGGAAGGGTTTGAAAATGGAATTCATCAAACCTTGAAATGTGGAAGGTGCATTAGTCAGGCCAAAAGGCATGAACAAAAATTCATAATGGCCTTCATGAGTTCTAAATGTTGTTTTCATAATGCCTTTTGTCTTCATTCTAATTTGATGATATCCTGAATGGAGATCCAACTTCATGAAGTAAATTAATCCATGTAGTTCATACAACAATTCATCAATCACGAGAATGGGAAACTTATCTTTAATATTGAACTTGTTGAGTTCTATATAATCCAGACACATACACCATGATCCATCCTTTTTGTGCACCAATACTACTCAAGAAGAGAAAGAACTTTGTCTAGGTTGAATTATACCTACCTTTAGCATTTCTATAACCATATATTTAATTTCACTCTTCTAGGCATAAGGGTATCTCCAAGGTATAATGTTTGGAGGAACACTTCCTAGAATCAAGTGAATAGCATGATCATTATCACCAATAGGTGGGAGACATTTAAGAGTCTCAAATACCTTGGAATGATTTTCAAGGACTCTTTGGAGATATGGAGAAATGGATGACTTAGATGTTTGAACATCTAGTGAACAGAATTGTGCAATTACCCCTCATTGTTACTTCTTCAAAATATTGGTAATACCATTTAAGCTTATTATCTTCTGAGATTTCCTTGTGATACTCCTTAATTCGATTTCCTTTCTTTTCGAGAAAAAATTCAAGAAAATTTCTTGAAAATTAAAAGTTATTGTCCCAAAATATTGTAACCATTAGACTCCTAATACAACATCCACACACCCATTGGAATGGCAAGCATTGGGCTATTAAATACATATTTCCCCATGGTTAGATTGATATTGTGGCACTTCACTGAGTAATTTTTAGCTCGTCCATTTGCAACCATCACTTAACACTCTGGTGCTGGGTAGAGAAAGCAATTCAAATCCTTGGATACTTTACAATCAATAAAATTACGAGTACTACCTAAATCAATCAACACTATTACCTTTTTCTTCTTGATGTATTCTTCTATATTGAGAATTTGAGGAATGGTAATTCCCACCAATTCATTACAAGATATGGTTGGAATCATTTCTTCTTTTGCAACCTCTGGGGTGGGTTCTTGGTGTATATCTTCTTCTTTTGATGTTCTTTTTCCTTTTCTTCCTTCTCTTCACAACCTATGTAAAATAATTTCTTCTCAGCACACTTATGACCTTTTGTGTACTTTCTATCACAACTATAACAAAGGCCTTTTGCTCTTTTTTCCTCCAATTGTTGTGGTGTGAACCTTGAAGGTTATGGGAAACTAGGAGTGACAACACTTCCATCTTTATAGTTGTGGGTGGTAGACCTCATAGTTGCCATAATTTTTCTTTCAACTTTTATTTCCACCCTAAATGCATTCTCCAATGACTTAGGTTCCCAAAGACAAACCTCATGTTGGATGTTATCCTTTAAAGTCCCTATGAAGACATCAATGAGATATTCCTCTAGAATATAAACTACCTTGATCTTCAATCTTTGGAAGTCCTTAATGTGCTCCCAAATTGAACCCTTTTGTTTGATATTTATCATTTGGCTAAAGAAGGTATTGATCTTTGTATCCTCATAATGTGTTATAAATTCCTCAGTAAAAATTGTCCAGTGACAAGTGCTTTGCGAGAAAAAATCCATTAATACATAGAAATTGATTGGGTTCTTAATATAAAGATGCAATGCACACATTTTGTGTGTGTTGCACATCATGTAGATCAGATAATTTTTCCATCTGTAGTATCCATGTTACTGGATCCTTGCCATCAAACTTCCTCATATAGATCTTTGGAATGTGGTAGGTCTTAGACCCAACATTGGAGTCTCTAAAATCATAATTCTTAGATATCATTTTTTGGGATTCAATTGCGTTAAGAAAGTCTCCACAGTTAAGCGCGCTTGAGCCAGAGGCAATCTGGGATGGGTGACCTCCCGGGAAGTCCTGGTTACCGGGTGAAAGCCCCGGAAGTGATGATTGATGCTATGTGATTCATTTCACTAGTTTCAATCCCACTTCTTCACCGCTGTGAGCATCACCCAATGCAATGAGTGCTAAGTGGAGTATTCAAAAATCATGAGAAATTAGTTAGTTACAACTACCTCTCATGGAAATGGTCATAGATGAATGGCTTTCTTAACGCAGTTGAATCCCAAAAAATGACATCTAATATAATGCACTATGAAAGACCCTCAATACTTAAAAAATAAATAAATCATAATTCTTATTCCTTTTGTCCTCATCACAATTTTCATGAAGTACCTTGTCACCACTAGGAAGCATTTCTTGCAACAACTTTGTCATCCCTTCCAATTTGACATTCATTGCATCCATGTATATTTAAAAAAAATCCTATGTATGCTTTTAAACCATCCTTTAAGCCTTACACATTTGATTTCAAACCATCCAATTCATTTTTGGGTTCTCTTTGTGAGAGTGAAATTTGTTGCACTTGGTCCCGTAGTTTTGATATATCATGTTGCATTTCTCCCTCTTCTTCATGTGTCATAGTAGAGCTTTCTATTGGCTTACTAGGTGTATCCATTTTTTTGTTTCAAGGCATATTAGAACCCAATAATGATATTTATGCCTCACTATTCCCTTTGAATAACTTCAGATTGGTTTTTCAAACAAAAGTTAGGGAAATTTAAAAATACTTGCCTTTTAAAATCTTCATTTTGAGCTTGCTGATAAGGCTGAAATTGAAACTGTTGTATCTTTGATATTTCAAACTCCTAAGGTTTGGAATTGTGTCTTGGGGTAGCCCTTTATTTCTTCTTTCGAACCCCAGCATTTAGACCAAGATTGGATTCTTCAATATGAAGTTACGCCAAATATCCCATGATGACTTGATTATGGTCTGGTTCAGGAGAGCTAACTTGTAATGTATGCCACATGTCACTATTTTAACTTTCGGCCCTGAAAATGATATACAAAAAACTACAACCTATGCAATTTCTGTCACTTTTTACAAAATTCAAATCCAATGCTTGAGGAGAAAGTAATGATGACTTTCCTTGAAACACTTGTTTGAGACTGAATTGTTAAGCATTCAAAAACCCTAATTTCCTTGGATTGTTTCTCTGAAAATATAGCAAAACAAGGTCTAATTTTTTTTGAAGATGTTCATCAAGATTTCAGATCTATGTGGTTGAAATTTAAGCTTTTGAAGCCTCGCAGAGAAAAATAACAAAAAATACAAGATGAATTTTTTGAAACATCAAAACCCTAAGATCCAAAGCTCTGATACCAATTGCTATGTAACCAAATCACAAAATAGAAGAAGAGATAGATTAACGACTTGAAAATAAGCCTCTTCGAGGGGGTAACCTCCCTTTACATCACAAAAATGAATAATTCTTGGATGATTCAAATGACAAGACCACCTTTCTATATATGAGTCTAAGGGGTAAAAATATGATTAGGGCCTACATAACAATAATAATGTAAGGGAACAACAATAACAATAGTGGGCTTTTATGGGGCACAACTATAACAATATGAGGGAAACACTATTACTATAGGGACCTAACACACACTTGCCTAAAGAAGCATGGGCATAAACCAGGTGATATAATCCATATTGCTAAATCGGCCTTCAAAACTCATGTGATCATTTCTCATTTAGGCGAGTGAACATATGCCAATCAATGAACCTGGGTACCCGAAATAACCTAGTGGTGCAAGATTTAAACTAAAAAAATCATCACTAGCAAGTTTAGCTCAAAAAACCACTTTAATCTACTAAAGACTTAGGAAATGAAATGATATAAGAAACATTTATCTCTAGATGATTGTTGAAGGGTTTTGGGCTTAAAGACATAGAAATATAGGGTAATATAGGTAAGTACCAAGTTAAAATATAGGGTAACAATGGAAAATATGCAATAGATTATGTTAAAATGGGAGGCTAATATCCCCCCCACACTTGTTTACTTGATGGGCCTCATGCAAGAAAGATTCACAAAACTAATCAAGTCAAAGCTGAAGTTTTACCAGAAATTTCCATGAGAGCTCAACTACATTAATAAAAATATGAAGACACCCTTCTGTTATTGTTATCTTCTCTCTTCATTTCTTCTTCTGATATGGTTGAATGGATTCGACGAGCCTCTCATGCAATTTCCTATTCATAGAGTGTACTTCTTTAATATCTTCTTGGGACTTCTGACTACATGCTTTCAATTGTTAATTCACACTCTGCACATACCTATTAAACACAATAAGATTTGTTACTTCTTGCTTCTATATTCTATTTTTTCTTATTTTCCCTCTTTATTTTGTCAACCAATTCATTTGGTGGTCTGAATATTGGTTTATCAAGTGACGTATTGGGATCAAACTATCCAACATACTCATTGACAACTAATTTGGAGGGTTAGAAGCACAAGTCAACTTGTCCAACATCTTCACTAACATATGGTTTGAAGGGCTGGAACTCTGATCAACCTATCTAAGATCTTCACTAGGAGATGACTCAAGAGGCAACTCACTTGGCGGGCTTGGAGTTTGAGCCTTTTGTTTCCTTTAGTTCTAACAAACTCTCCAATGGTTTTGGCATCTTTCCCTTCATTGTCTAGACAAACTAGGGTTTATTCAGTTTCATGTTATTAGGGGATAGGAGTTGTCACTTGAATATTTTGGAAATTCCTTTGTTTTTCCATATTCCTAGTAGTCCTTTGAGTTGGAGGTTTGATAGTTGGATTATTTTCTGTTAGAGTACCAAATTTTGTTTTTTGCAATTTCTTTTGAGGAGTGGTGAAGGCCTCGGTTCTGGGATATTCGAGGTCTTCACCACGACCATCATCATAATCACCGTTCCCCTATTCTGCACAGTCATATACCACTACTTCTCCAAGTTGCGGTTTAAACTTATTTTGACTTAGAAAATATTCCCACGTATCATTTCTATTAGAAAGTTCCACCACAATCAAGATTTTCACTAAGCCATGATGGCATAAACTCTTATAGGGATTATTTTTATTTTTTGTTACCTAGGTAGCCATTTTCCCTAGAATTTCCACAAATAATATGGGAAATTCAATTGTGTATTAAATTGTAAATGTAACAAGAGTCTCAAGTGATATTGAAGAGTAAGAGCATACTGACCTTAACATGTCAAATATTTTTGTAGAATTACCAATGGCTTCAACCATTCATCCTTGAGCCAACCATGAGGTATCTCTTTTACCCAATCAACATTCTGATACATCAAATTTAGAAATTGACTGTAGATGTAGTGATCTGGTGGCTTGCTTTTAAACCATATCTCCCCTATTCTTAGAATACTAGTGGCATCAGTGAGGAATATTGTTGTTACTATGGGTAAACTGGTTAAGGCATCAAATTTTTTTGTGGGGGAAGTTCCCATAAGTATTCCCTTGCCATATTTACATCCAAGAATGATTTTGAGTATGTTGTTGGGGCCATGTGGGATACCAAGGCATCTAAGTGTTCCATTTTTGAGGATTATGTGATGGAAAAAACTTTAATAAGGGATCTTGTGACATACCTTATGCACACGGTTGTCAAGGTCTCTTTAGTGCAAAAATAAAAGACGGTTTAGTTGTCTCACTGCCTCCTTTATAAATATCTCAAAGTCTTGGGAGTGAGGGGTAGCTTTCTGTGTCATTATTATATGCACAAATGACACAAATCTACACATTATTTAGTGGACACTCTTTTAAAGGATGCCTCTTCCTTCAATGAAAACAAAAGATAGACAAACCTATGTTTTCTTCTTCGCATTTCTTTTTAATTTTTAATGTGTTTAACTATGAACTAAGAGTACTGAGTTTTTTTTTAAGCTTTCTTAAAAATTGCCTAATTCCATCCTTGTTACTCCCTTTGTAGCAGATTTAGTGATCTTGGAAATAGTATCCCTTGTTCCTTTTCAATTTTTAGTTATACTCCATGAATATATCTTACACAATTCACAAATTTTTACAAATGGTAAATGAGAAATGTCACCAGAACCCTTAAGATTTAACACGTATATGTACTGTTCCTGTATTCCCCTTAGGCAAATAATTTTGATTGTATCCTCATTTAATGTACTTTGTTTAGTCTTTTGGATATTGTACAAGAATATCTTGACATAGTCCTTGATACTTTCCTCTTCTTGTTGTTGCATCTGAAAAATATAATTTCTCGAGTCCTTAGTTTTGTAATAATGTTGTATTTATTAATAAAGTGGCTTTTTGTCATCCCAAGATCTAATAGTATTCTCCGGAAGTCCCATACACCATTTTAAGGTAGAATCATTTGATGTTGTAGGAAATAATTTTATCTTTTGAGCATCATCCATATACTTATAACTTCAACACAAAATGCCAAATTCAAATAAAAAAGCATCTAGATTCTTTGTAGCCATACCTAAAAAATTTGGTAAGGGTGTCAGAGGGATTTATTTATGTTCACATTTGGTGTAAATTCAAGAATGGGGAACCCTAACGTTCTGTCTTCCTCCACTTCTATATTCCTTTTTTCCTCTACCATATTTCTAAACAAGATAAATTCAATTGGTCTTGGTAAGACTACTAGCTCAATAATTGGATTCTAGTGGATGAGAAATTATCTCCAATGTGTATCTTTGGTGTTCCTTATATAGCCGTAGATTGAATCTGTGATTTAACCACATTTTTTGGTGACTCGAAGCGACTGGTAACACTTTATGTGTAAGAGCCTGCTTTAAAACCAAATAGGCACCCAAAGTTGGCTCTCTAATCTTACTATATTTAGATCCTTTGTTCAAAGATTCTCTTGTTTCTTCCTATATCTTCTCCACAATAGTTTCAGATTGTGATGTAGTCAACTTAGAGGTCATTTTTTTTGTGTATAACCTTTTCCTTTTTTAGTAGTACTTGCATATCTTTCAGCAAGATTAGTCGGGGGTTTTACTATTTCCAAATAGATTAGCTGGAATTTCAACTGTTGACTTCAAAAACCTACCTTCGCTATCTCTAGGCCTAACCATTAGTCAACCACATGACAAACAAGGTTTGGAAAGACTCACTAAAGTGAATGTTGCAGGTTAGAACCCTTTTTAAATATTCTAGAACTAGGCACCTTTTCCTCCTTATCGTCTTTCCTCCACCAATATGAAAGGTGATTAGAAATAAAATGAAAACAATTTAGATAAGAAAACCTACTTTTCTACTATTTACCTTTAACAGCTCCCCAACAACGACACCAAAATGTCGGGCTATTTAATTTTTGTTCAATAAACCCTTTACTTGTCAATCTAGTTCATAAATTTATGAGTTGCATGCACAATATTTTCAGGCAATGGAATGAAGTCTAAGCTACCCAACTTACGTGTAAAGTGAGGAAACCATTCTATGATCTATTTAAATAATGAAGAAAACTCCTTCAAGAAAGAAGTCTTAAACAATCTTACCCATTCACAAAATTGATACTAAGTGCAATCCAGATTCAATACTCATATCATGTCACAAATTTCTTAACTCATAAATCAATCTGGTCTTACCTTTATTGCTAGTTAGTGAATGTTCAAGCTATTTGTGCATGAAGGAAACTAAGATGTTGACGAACACATCAATTTCAAAAGCCAACGAATAGTCTTTTGTTGGAAATCTTGTTATAAGGCTTAAGATGCAATATTTCACTTAATGATTTTAAGTGTTCTTGCTATCAAAATTAAGGTTAAATTTAGATGTTAGATAATTCTAGTTGCTATTTGCGAATCAAACGAAACATGGTATTGTAATATGAAAAAAGGTATTGTTGAGACAAAGTGTATGAAAAGCACAATGAAACCAATATCAGTCTCTTTGGACCTGACGTTATAAAAGGCTCAAAATACAATCTTCCTCTTTGCGTACTTTTGTACTTGTAAATGGTGATTGATTCATATCTCAAAGAACAATTGCAACATTCCTAATTTACATTAAATCATAGTGGCTAGAAAAAAAGAGAAGGACACCATATCAACTATCTAAGGACTGTAAATATATGTTTGAATGTGTTTACTCAAAGAAAAAAAGAAAAAAAATGCTCCAAGTGATCTAAATAGACAACAATAGTAATGGATCAAATGTTATAATAGGATAAAGTAAATGCTACAATTAAAATCCTAAATCAAAATTGCAATTATTGAATAAAATATGGAGCAACATCTTGTTCCAGGTTGGAGGGCCCTCCTTGATCCAGGATCTTTTACTTCATTGATGTATTCAAAATTGCATGTAAAAAGAGCATGACAACCACATGTGCATACACTTTAAAGAAGAGGAAAATAAAAGAAAACTATAAAGACAAGGAACACACAAAAATTGATAACGAAGTTTGTCCAATGTGGAGTATGCCTATGGACCCAAATCAAAGTGGGGAGGCCTCTTCATTCATCAACAACAAAACCAAATGAATACATGATAAAAATACAACTTATACCTCCAAAAATATGGGGATGGTATGAAAATGGGCCACTTAAATCATAAAACCGTATGCACCATCAAATTTGTGGTGAAAAATCATGAAATTTGAGTATAAACACGACTCCCTTTTGTCACGATCAAATCTGTGCTCCCTTAGAATCCTTCATATTCCTCACAAGATTCTCATATGGAGATGGGCGAAAAATCGACTGCTTAGATGAAGAAATGGACAACACCATCAGAATCCTGGCAAGATTTCGGTTCAAATGAGTATACCATATTTCTGACACTGTCAAAATATGGCCTTAGGGAATCTTTTAGATTCCTCAAGATTTAATTGCACGAATATTCCTTTGGAATCTAGAATATTATGCAAAATATTCTGCCTCAAAAAGTGTGCTTGTGCAGGACCCCTATGGTCTCAGCCTTCGTGCTCTCAGTTCCCTTGTGTGTTCGTTTGAATGGAGTGATCAAGTTTAAATAGAATTACATGGGCGTTAAAAACAAAGTTTGGCCTCTAGGCTAATGTTTGGATACCTGATTTGGTGGGTGGAGGTCCCGGGGTCAAGCACACGGGCCTCCCCCATATAGTTGCTCAGTGTTCATTTTTGGTAGCCACTATTATTCAGTTGGTGGTCGTATTGTGTTTTGGGGCCACTTGTTGGGCGAGCAGGCCAGTTGGGCGGGTGGTCTGGCCCCATTTATCGGTGGTGTGGCCATTTTAATATGGCAGGGTTGTTGGCCTATGTATATATATATCTATATATCTATATATATATCTATATATATATATATATATATATATACATATATTTATATATGTGTGTGTGTGTGTGTGTGTGTGTATATAATGCATTGGGGTGTGGATAGGTCCATTGGACCCAACCCCATTTTAATTTTAATTTATTTGATTTTTATAATAAGTTAAAAACTATAGCCAAATTTTTAGGGGTCATTAGACAAATTAAGTAGGCAAAAATTTCGTCATTTTTATTCGTTGCAAAGTGTCAAGATGTTGCTTAGTTAGATTCTGCCAAATTTTGTTGATTTTGCTAGATTTAGCCAGTCTGCAAAATTTAGTTGTTCTCCAAATTTATCTTGTGACAAAAGTATTGATCCCTTTGACCTAAACTTTGATTGCGAATAAATTTCACATACAAAGTCATATTTTAGTGTTGTCTGCGCCATTGGAATCAAGATGACAAGCTCTTCGATCTAGTCCTTGTTTTGACAAAATCTAAAGACTTTAATTTTTGAGCCTTTTTAGAGCCACCTGGATCATTTCTCCTCACTGAGGTGCTTTTGGTCCTCCAAAAGCATAAACATGACTGCATTTTGGATCTGCATAACAACTGCCTATGATAGGCCACCTTCCCTTTCCTTCACCTTTGTACTCCAGAACTTGGAACGATGAAGCCAACACCTGTACCATATGCAAACCCAATACTACTAATACATGTTTAATTAAAATACCAAATATGACCCAAGAAAACCCCATACTTGCCAAGAGTTTATAATATACTCATGGTCAAGTTTACATCATAATCATAACATAAACCATATCCCAAGCTTTCAACTAAAAGGCCAAAAATATCACTATGTTTCAGTCATAAGCGATGGCAAACACTTCACCATTGTTACAAAAAATTCACAACATGTGATTTAAAAAATTTGGCCATGTTCAACTACTTAAAAATGTTACCCATCTCTTACCCAACCAAGTTAATGGGTTGTCTTCCTTTAGATGGATTTCTTGTTGAACTGCTTCACTGACTACTTCCTTCATAGGTTCTTTCTGTTCCCTCTCGAGACACAACTCTAGATGGGTCTCCCAACATGTGCCCTCTGATGTTTGCCTTTGTTGCAATGGTTACAAAAGTTCTTTCTCCTCCAAAATTTCCCGACCTTCTTTGAACAACTGTATTTGGTGCGACTCTGATGAGGAAAGATTGCCTTAGCTCTTCCTTTGGAATTCACACTATCACTATAATGTTGTGATGTGCTCTCAACATCTGTCGCTGATTGGTCATTGGTTGTATTGGAATATTATCCAACCTTGTTTATGACAACCAAGTCTTTCATAATGAGGTAATTCCTCCACTTTGATGGGATTCACAATGCCGTAGCCATTAAGGCCGAGGGATTTTCCTTGATACCCCATTTTCTTCATCAATTTTGAGCCTTCCTGTAGTGTGCCCTCAAAAGCAGTGAAATCATCATCATAAAGAGAACATGAAATTGAAGAATCAATTTTTACCTTAGGTACAGAATCTAAAGTGGGTGATAATGGCCTGTCACGTTGCAACTTTTCCGAGGTCTCCTCCATGGCTAGTAACTAATGTTGGAACCTCCATTTCTCCTCCTTTAGTTCTTGTAGGAGTCTCCTCGGTTCAACATTATTTGCTTGAATGATTTGGTTGATCTCCTCAAGTTCCTAGAGCCATGCAATCTTTGGTGTTCTTCTAATATTTACCACAAAATCTATTGCAATTTTTGCCTCATCGCCTGAATTATAACCCAAGTCAATAGGTCTCTCACCGCAATCCCAAGGGTTACAATCTTCACCTCATCACCTAAATAAGATCCTAGGTCAATTGGTCCAACACACGCAAATCCAACAACTGTGACCTTCTCCTCATTTTCTGAATTGGATTCATGGTCCTGTTGCGTGGTGGCTATCATCTTCTGTTTCTATTTTATGCCATTCCTCCTTAGCTGCAATTTTGGATGCTGTAGAAATAAGGTGGTAGAATTGCAACTGGTCAAGAAATTTAATCTAAACCAAGAGACACAATTCAACTCTACTGGCTTGTGGAAATTAATTCACAATTTAGAACCACATTCACAAGCATGCATCAATCACATACACAAGTACACAAATTTATCTTGGGGATACCAACTGGTAAAATCCCCTTAAGCCTTCTTGCATTAATAAGATTACTAGAGAATGTATGACAATTTCTTGCTCGCCCTAAGATCAACCTGCAAGTGAATAACCTTTCTCTTTTCTCAATGAGAAGCTCTGACCCAGACTTAGTCAATTTTTTACTATGCTTGAGACCCTATTTCCTTACGCAAATCCTGAAGAATTAGGCCCCTATTTTTTAGGAATTTTCCTCCAATTGATTTCACAATTCCCAATGTTGGATCTCTGACTGCATACAACACCTGTACACTTAGGACTAGTGTACAACTGATGTTACATTGCCTTGGAATCTACACCACAACTGGGGAACTCAAATTCTCTACATGCAATAGCTATTTTTTGGTTGATGTGTCATTTAACTGGATGATCAATGAGTTAGACTGTTGTCCCACTGCACAATTGACCTCCAACTAGTTCTATCAATAAATAGAACTAGTTTAACTGAATACAACTAGAAATAACTGAATTGGATTGCTACAAATTAGAAATAACACATGCATAACTGAACTCCAATCCCTCTAACTCGAATTTAGTGAGCTAACTAAGTGACAAGAGCCATGTCACCTTAGTTAACTACCTCCAAGTTGTCTACTAATGTGGAAATTAATTTTTTCTCAATTTTGACAAAGGCAAAGTCAAATTGAGACTTTCTCGCTACACTTCTCAACACTCCCTCTTAGGAAGAAAGGAATTTTCAACCACCCCTATCTTGCACCTGTGGAATTCGAACTTCCCTCTTGGCAAATCCTTTATCAAGATGTCAGCATATTGTTCCTCTGTCAGAATGTATTGTAGCAACATTATCCTTCTCCGCACACAACCCAGTAAATGATGATATTGGATATCTATATGTTTGGATCGATCATGAAATACCAGATTCTCAGAGAGCTTAATGAAACTCTGATTATCACAATAGATCATAGTTGGATCCATCTCTTGACCAAACAATCCCACAAGTATCTTTCTCATCCAGATCACCTCATGTAACACCCCTCCCTTGTATGTAAAACTTTACTAACCTAAGCTAAGAAAAGCTAGGTCTGATGTGTAACAGGAAAATTAAATACTTTATGAAATAAATTAAATAATTAATCACTTGGAAAAGCAAAACACCAAGAGATGAGATTCTTTCCAAATCCCATTGGTGAATGGGAAGGGATAATCTTTCATGATAAAGCTTCTAAATTAAATTCTAGATAAGTTGGATGGATTGGAGATAAATATCCATTGAGAAAAACATAAAAGCTTTGCGGGAGATAAAGGCAAGCTTTTATGAGGAAAATACTCATAGGAGAGAAAGGCGAGCTTTTCTGAGAAAAAAACCTTGGAAAATGGATAAAAAAAATCCATAAAAGCGGGACGTTGCTAATCGAAACCATATCATGAAAGAGGGTATTAAATACCCATTGCAGAGATCAACATGAGGCAGTTTATCGATGGTAAGAACTCTCGGCTCAAGGGTGAACTTGAAGAGTCAGTGATAGGTTGGATGGTGGTGCTCTGTTTTCCAATTGGTGTTCTTTCTTCTAATCTAGTTGGATTCACTTGCATGGAATATGCTCTATGTTTACTCCATACTTTTTATGTTATGAAATATTTTAGCTCAGATGTATAGATGTTTGTGTTATCTTTATTATGAGAATAATTGAATTCTTATGCATGTGATTTTTATTGCATCCAAGTGTAGAGTTAGTAATGGAATCATAATAGGTAGTTGTTAATACTTGGGTCAAGGAGTTATCTGACACATGTTGCTCATGGTAGAATCTGCATGCATAAGTAGAATTTCCTGTACTAACTTCGTTTATGAGTGGATCATATAAGAATGCATGGGATATCTATTGAATCTAAATTTGATCACCATTAAATTTAGTGAAGGAACATAGTAAGCCTCTAACCTTATGTGATATCTCTGTTTTAAGTGGGTGAATATTTATGCACGAGACATTGGTGCATGTAGAACAATTATGGCGTAATGATTTAAATTGTATAGTTCGTGGTACCGATTAGCTATGCCATGCATTATGCATCATAGGAATTGCATTCAATGTGGATAATTTAGCTATTTATGCCTACTGCATAAGAGTTATGTCAGTATCACTTTTGGCTATGCCTGCAGGGCTATGATCATGTTTCATGGCCATGCTAGATATAGTAGACTCAAGATAATGTTCCATTAAAGCTTGTCTGGAGCCAACAAATAATTTTATGGGTTGCATACCATGACTAATTCATTTTTCCAAATTGTAAATTATTCTTAAGGGTTGATCTATATATAAGTCTTATAAATGAATCTACAAGACCACGTCATGGATCCAATAAAGCATAGAAGGAGTATGTAGTATTATAGTTCATGACCTTGATTGTTAAAGAATATGAGTATAGTTGCATGAGTAATATTTGTTCATGTAATGTTGGAATAATGTTACTTGTGTCGGTTGTTGAATCTTAACTTTAACCAAAGAAAATTTAAAGAAAAATGGCTTGGTAGGTAATTCTGAAAGTAGGCTCGGGGGGTATGTTACAAATGGTATTACAACTCTAATTTCAAATATTGCGGCCTATGGGCCAACCCACCTCCGTAAGGTATGAATGAGCTTTAGGTTTTAAACAAATAAGAGGTTTTGATGACGGGTTTTAGTTATAAAATTTCTATAAGAAAAAAATAAATCCATAAGCCATAAGGTTGAAATTAAATAGGTTGGAGGAGGAATTAGAAGCCATGTCATGTGAATGCTATGTTGATTCTCACAACTAAGGGAAATTTTGAGCTAAGGTTGTTTAAAATGATGGATTTTGAAATAGAAAATGTAATATTTTAATGAGTGAGAGCTCCTATATTACTTGTCAAGAAGGTAACTATTTTCATAAAGGGATTGTTTAAAAACAAAAATAGCCCATCGGATGGATATTATTTATATCATTATTTATGTTCCT
Organism: Pinus tabuliformis; assembly: GCA_031772625.1. NCBI lineage: Eukaryota > Viridiplantae > Streptophyta > Pinopsida > Pinales > Pinaceae > Pinus > Pinus tabuliformis. The sequence continues at coordinate 756,595,982 of CM062818.1, forward strand.
AAACATTTATTTAAATTAGTGTATGAGATGACTCTTGTGCGAGCGACATAATTGTTGGACTACAACCTCGTTAGAGTAAGGCTAACTATTGGGTAGAAACAAAGATGGCTATATAGTTGTTGATTTGAGAGAGATGAGTTTCATCCCAAGTTGGCAACAAAAAAATAAAAACTTCTAGCTTTTGAATAAAACCCAGGCTGCACATTATTTATGGATTTCTCTTCCATATTGGCGCTAGGTGGTTTTCAATGTCCACATGTCTAAATCACAGATCATAAAGGTGTACTAATTTTAATGCGGGGATTTCATGATCTGGATCCTTGACTAAAGCTTTATATTTCTCCTAATTTAGAGCTGGACGTTGCAAGTTGTCAATTGCAATGGCAATATCCAGATTGATTACTTCACCTAATACCTTATATCCTTTCCTTGAGCGATGCAAACCGTTGTCTCTACTCTCACGTAGATGGTGATGGCTTTGATCATATTTACCCAATCAGAATTGCTGGACAACTATATTATCTTCTTGCATTCTGCTGAGCTTGAAAGTTTGGGAATTTTCGAGTTCTATCCCTTTAAAGGGTGAAGCAAATCAATCTTACAATTAAAAATCTTCCTACCTCTCGATTTTACTACAAATATATCACAGTTTGAAGCTTCCAATTGAAAAGACAAACAGAAATTCACATAGCCACTGATATGGAATATCGGGAAGGGATGCGTGGTTCTAAATGTTTGTATTTTGTATAAGCATCGAACTGAAATCCTCATAAATTGCAAATGAATAGATTGACTTACTATTGCTCTAGAGGTGAATGAGTTCCTCTTGAGGTCGACCATAATGGTTGAATGAATGGATTCAGAAGCTTCTCGTCCCAGTGGGAGTTTCAGGAATAATGGGGTCTAGTCCAGGAATTCTGATTGTTCATATTGGTATTTTGCCCCTCCCTTTCATCAAGTAATGGAAACACATACATGAATAGGAATACAGTACACAACTCCGATTTATTTGGAAATTACACCAACAACGTTATCAGTTTGGGAAAAAAACCACGACTTTGAGCTTTAAAAGCATGTTGATAGGTAAATCCAAGCAACAATACCCTTAAAGAACAAAATTACTTAACTGAGGAAAGTCATCGGGTCCCTTTCCAACGTCACCCTCTCCAATTGTTTTATTCGTTGAACTGAAGGCGTTCGCTGGTGGATAGAGTTACCACAAAAACGTTCAGAGGGTAATGCGTGACATGCTGTTAAAAGCAGTCAGTGGATAAGTAGACATATCACCTTGTTGTTTCTATAATAGGCATAAATATGGATAAGGATTATCTTAAATTGCATGAGGACATATGATAAACCTTTCAACATCATCTTCTCTCTACACCTAGAAGAGATTGGTGTGAGAGTTATGATAAGTGGATACGCTTGTCCATCTGCCTTCACGGTTAGCGAGTGTCAGGTTGGCATTCGACTTCTTGCCCAGTGGTTTCTGAGGGGGTTGTGGGATCGATTCTGGCAGAATAGGCTGCAACGCGGACTCAAAAATCATGTCAAAGCTACAAAACCCGCCACCAATCAATTCAATGCGTGACATCTCGATATTAATGTACAACAAAATTTCACATTAAACTCGATTAGGATTACTCAGGGCGCTCCGAAAGTTAAGCCTAGGAGTTCACAATCCAGTCCATGATCATCCCTGGCCAAGTCCAGGTTCGGTGTCTAATAGAATGGTCCTTCAAAACTTATTCCCAAGAAGATATCATGGTCAAGGTATTTTTTGGGTTGTGAACCATAATACTTGGTTTCATAGATGGAGGCTTCGTGGATGCTCACCAAGCATTCTGAAGCATATAGAGCACAACATCATATCAAAAGCTTAGCCAAGTAGAGCCAAGCATTGCGTGGATATATCTAAGCGTATAGAGCAGAGTTGTAAAGCATATAGTAGAGCCAAGCATAGCAGCGTATAGAAGAGCCTAGCATAGCTGACAATGACAAAGAGAAGGAACACATAAAGGCAACCATCTGAGCGACTTCACAAGCAATTCAAAGGGAAATATCTATGCAAGAAAGAGGGAAAATCATGTTATGTGAATACACACTAAATATGGCATATCTCTTACTATGATTCCATTCCATTCATTCAGATTAATTTTTTTTAGCCACAGTTGGATTTCAAATTTTGTTAAAAACATGAAAAATCTAAAGAATAAATGTATGCTCATGCCCTAGTTTTCAAATTTCATCGTTTTTTTTTTCCACAAGTAAAGGCAATCAAAGAGAGCAACATTTTACTTCAATTTGAACTAGATTTGAAATTACTTAAAGAACTGCATGAGTCAAAAACCTTCTAACTAAATGATTTGTACATTGGAAGACCACGTCGATTAAAAATAGCAAATACCTACGGTAGCAATAGTTATTGTATATTTTACACCTTAGTGTGTGCAACATCAAAACATGTATAACCACATCGGCATGCACATGCTTCATTTTGTTAAAATGGTGAAAACATCAAAACATGTATAAACTCGTCAACATATGTGCTATGGTTTCTAAATTGCACTTTCCTTGAGGATAAGGATATTGTTTCAGATTGTTGTGCATAATTATTTTAAGAAAACATTATCAAATTAAATGACATGTGGGCACTGTGTGCGAAAGTGAAATACACAGAAGAGTATGAACTATTTTGTTTATGCATAAAACAGAAAAACATGAATACTTTATCTTCAGAGTTGCTAAGTTGCAGAAGATACTCATGATGTGATTACATAACTATGTATGACTTGCATGTAGGACTCGGACTGAATTATGATGAAACAAAGTGGAATTGTACAAATGGTATTTGAACATTTGGAGATTCTAAAAGACAAAAAAATAAATAAATTATGGGGTATTCGAATCTTGATTGAAGTACATATAAATTATTAATTACATTTTAAGTGTTTATTAACATGCTTCATTAGACAACCAAATAAATGTTGCTTACATAATGAGGTTATTATTGAGACACTAAATATTGTTGTCCCGCAAGTTATTCCAATCGAATTGACTTTGTTTGAAGATTCAATCAACCTTCAACTTGTTAAGCATAGCAAGTGCTCTCAATGAACTGTAGTGGAATGAAGAGAAATACCAAAAGATAGCCAGAAATTAACATGTTGATTAATTTGAAAAGGTCAAACATCCATTGGTTATTATCGAATGATGTGAAGATGTAAAATTCTATTTATTATATGTGTGAAAGTTTTTAAAGCTTAAGATATTGTCGAATGCTGCTATGTGGGAATGAAGGCAGTATACCATAAGCTAACATTGATATTTGCATAGTTATAAATATGCATAACAGAGAAGGAGAAGATTCAAATACTAAATGTCTCCACATAAGAGGAGTAAAAGCCTATAACCAACATTAGAAAGGATAATCAATATGAAGGTTATGAATAAATGATGAGGTATAGTTATTTGATGGATTTTAGTGATATGTTTATCATATCATTTTACCATATTAAAATTTTATTATGAGGACCTAGATTAATGAGATACAAACTAATTGATGAAAATTAGTAATATGGTCATCACCTTATTCTACCCATATTAAAGTCAAATTATGAGTTGTATGGGTTCTAATTAAGGACATAAATTAAGGAAATAAAGCTATGCTTAAAAGATCCTAAGAAAGGATGAGATATTAAAGACATGTCTTTGTATGTAGTATGAAACTAGGTATCTTAAAATTGTCTTTCAATTTAATATTGCTGTGTTGATCGGTGCACATGTAGGTAAGGATGTAATTCACTTTGGATATGGTTTGCCATTGGATGAAGAATTTTAATAAGAAAATGCTCTAATTACACATTATTTGAGGAAAAAAAACCTTATCAGGTTATTAAGCATAGTTAATTAAGCATACATAGGTTGAATCTATGTTTTCCGGTTGAGTAAAGCAATATCGTAATTGAGATATGCAAGAGGCATAAAGTACATTCCAATCTAGCCTAAACTAGGGTCGAGATTGTGAAGAGTGTGCATAAATGTAATACAACATACTGTATACATATTAAAGAAGACATCATGCATTAATAATGGTATGATTTTAATAAGAAGGTCAAGGGGACTGACCCAAAAGTAAATCTAGTGTAAATACACAATGGGAAGTAGAAAGAGCAAGACATAAAGACCAAATGAATAAGAAAAAGGGTGCACATGGTGCTTAAACATTTAAAGCATGCGAAATTGCGAATATTGTAACTTTCATTTATAACTCATATAGGGGAAATGCATGCATGTGCATATTGCTTATTTAATGGGGTTTAGACCTACACTGAATTCAAAGAGCAATAGTAAATCCCACGACATGAATTGTTTAAGTGTGGAGACTTTGTTGTGTACCAAAAAATTTTGTTCTTAGTTAAAGACAAGCTAAGATGGTTATTAGACTTCAAATATCTATGATAAACTAAGTATCATAGTCAATAGTCTGCTTTATGATTAAGTGAAAGTCATATTTCGTTGTTTTTAAAACCTTGTCCAGATGAAAAATTTAATCCCAAAACTCAAAGTTATGGGTATGATCAAGTGGTAGTATGCATGATTTATTTTATGATACTATATTGCTGCCATTGTACTACAATCACATGACATAGGAAAATGAATTGCTAAATTTAAGCACTTGAATACTTTGACATAAAAATTTTCACTGGTTGCAGAAGTCAAACAGGTCCATGAAATTCCTTATTCTCCTATCGATAAACTGAGCACAGTTTGTTTCACTTACTTAAAGGTAATATAAATAAATGAAGGAAATTTTGGCATAATACTAACATGGTTAGAAACATGTGGATGAAGTATATGTCGTGCAGGTGATGCTATGGACATTGGTATGGTGTACCAATTGTACAGATGGTACTATGTACAAGCGGTACATATGGTACCGGTATGAATACATGTATTGCATGATAATATATGACATGTATAGTTGTGTGTGTGTAATACACACTATGTGCAGGTACGCATGAAGACATTGGGTGATTGTCTAGTATGGCAACCGACCTGGAGTGCGTACAGAAGAAGGAAGCTAAGAAGTGATTCAAGGATAAGTATTAGTGTTTTATTTCAATTTGGTGTGCATGTGATTATGAGCCAGATCCATGAGGATTACAAGTGATCTATAGTTGATGGGTATAAATGATTTTGATGGCTATGTGTGAGCTAACCTGTTATGATATTTTTTCCATATGTTTTGGAAAATGTGTTAGTTGACTTGTTGTATACAGGGAAACTGCAGGAAGAAAGTGTTTGGAAAGAAACCAAAGGCTTGGAATAATGTAGGGGAAGAACATGCATTCTTCAAATACAATAAATGGTGGCCCATATAAGCTGTAGCTACTCAAATAGTAGTACTGTATATCAAATTATGATATTAATTGTGGTAAACATAGTTGAGTTTCTGCATCTAAAATCTCTCACAAAATTGATTGAAACCAATGTTACAGGTAGCAATGAAAGGAGATGTGCTGGGAGAACTCCTTTGTAACCAATATATTTCTATCGGAAGATATGCATCAGATGGCAAGGCCATGGGAGCCTGTAAATTCAGAAACAACTACCTGTGAACGAGGAAATAACATTATAAGATGCAGTAATACACCGAGGACGGTGTAAATTTAAGGGGGGGAGTATGTAACACCCCTCTCTTGTATGTAAAACTTTATTAACTAAGTTGAGAAAAGCTAGTCTGATGTGTAACAAGAAAGTAAATAGTTTATGAAATAAATAAAATAATTAATAACTTGGAAAATCGAGACACCAAGAGATGAGATTCTTGCCAAGTCCCATTGGTGAATGGGAAGGGATATTTATTTCATGATAAAGCCTCTAGATTCAATTCTAGCTAAGCTGGATGGATTGGAGATAAGTATCTATTGAGAAAAAACATAAAATCTTTGCGGGAGAGAAAGGAAAGCTTTTATGAGGAAAAGTCTCGTGGGAAAGAAAGGCGAAATTTTTTTGAGAAAAGCCTAGGAAAATGGATAAAAAAGATCCATTAAAGCTGGACGCCTCTAATGGAAACCATATCATGAAAGAGGGTATTAAATACCCATTGCAGAGATCAACAGGAGGTAGTTGATCCATGGCAAGAACTCTCAGCTCGGGGGTGAACTGGAAGAGTCAGTTCTAGGTTGGGTGGTGGTGCTCTGTTTTCCAAGTGGTGTTCTTTCTTCTAATCTAGTTGGATTCACTTGCATGGAATATGTTGTATGTTTACTCCTTACTTTTTATGTTGTGAAATCGTTCAACTCAGATGTATAGATGTTTGTGTTATCTTTATTATGAGAATGATTGAATTCTTATGCATGTGATTTTTATTGCATCCAAGTGTAGAGTTAGTAATGGAAGCATAGTAGGTAGTTGTTAATACTTGGGTCAAGGAGCTATCTGACACATGTTGCTCATGGTAGAATCTGCATGCATAAGTAGAATTGCATGTACTAACTTTGTTTATGAGTGGATCATATATGGATGTGTGGGATATCTATTGAATCTAAATTTGATCACCATTAAATTTAGTGAAGGAACATAGTACACCTCTAACCTTATGTGATATCTCTGTTTTAAGTTGGCGAATATTTATGCATGAGACATTGGTGCATGCAGAACAATTATGGTATAATGCTTTAAATTGTATAGTCTGTGGTACCAATTAGCTATGCCATGCATTATGCGTCATAGGAATTGCATTCAATGTGGCTAGTTTAGCTATTTCTGCCTGCTGCATAAAGGTTATGTCAGTAACACTTTTGACTATGCTTGTAGGACTATGATCATGTTTCATGGCCATGCTAGCTATAGTAGACTCAAGATAATGTTCCATTAATGCTTGTGTGGAGTCAGCAAATAATTTTATGGGTTGCATGCCATGACTAATTCCTTTCTCCAAATTGTAAATTATGCTTAAGGGTTGATATGATATATAAGTCTTATAAATGAATCTACAGGACCACATCATGGATCCAGTAAAGCATAGAAGGAGTATGTAGTATTCTAGTTCATTACCTTGATGTTGTTCAATTGTTAAAGAATATGATTATAGTTGCATGAGTAATATTTGTTCATGTAATGTTGGAATAATATTACTTGTGTCAGCGGTTGAATCTTAACTTTAACCGAAGAAAATTTAAAGAAAAAGGGCCTCGCAGGTATTTCTCAAAGTAGGCTCGGGGGGTATGTTACACCTCACATGCTACTTGACTTGCAGCCATGTATTCAAATTTTGCTGAGGTGAGCACCATAAACATCTGCTTCCTGCTATACCAGGAAATTGTTGTAGACCCAACACTGAAAATTCCACCTGATGTACTCTTTCAGTTAGATGGAATCCAGACCCAATATGCATCTATGAAGCCACACAACTTCACTCCCTCTGTTCGTCTATACCATAATCCATATTGGTTAGTGCCTCTGAGGAACTATAAGACATGCTTTGTTGTCTTCCAATATAATTTTTTCGGCCTAACCATAGCTTAGCTCAACTGGTTGAATGAATAACACATATTTGGTTGTGTGTTCACAAGATACATTAGTGAACTCACTAGCCACCGGTAAATGGTAGCATCAACCTCTTCACCTAAAGTGGCATTCTCATTCCTCTAGTTGGTCACTAGAGGTGTCTCCATGGGCTTACAACTCTCCATGTGAAATCTCTGCAGTATCATGGTGGCATACTTTCCTTGAGACACAAACAATTCCCCATCACCTTGCCATACTTCTAGCCTAAGGAAATAGTGCATGATACACAGGTCTTTGATCTCAAATTCCTTTGAAGGGTCCTCCTTGAAAGAGCTTATCAACTTCTCATCACTTGTCAATATTAAATCATAAACATATAAAAAAATGATAAGAAATTTACCTTTTACCAAAATATGATAGAGGTTCGCATCCACTTCACTTTTGGTGAAGACCAATCCAGTGAGGTAATTGTTGATCCAATTGTACCAAGCTCAATGTGCCTGTTTGAGACTGTACAATGCTCGCCTGAGTCTGCACACATGAGACTCCCGATCAATTGTCTCAAAACATTTTGGTTTCTCTAAGTAAACTTACTCCTTAATAACACCCTTGAGAAATCTTGTTTTTACATCCATCTGGTGCATCTTCCATCCCATCTGCGTAGCCAGTGCAAGAACTGATCTAATGGATGAATACCTTGCTACGGGAGCAAAGGTTTCCTCATAATCAATTCCCTTAACTTGAGAGAATCCTTTGGCCGCAAATATAGCCTTATACTTCTCTATGCTTCCGTCTGCTGCATGATTAACCTTGAAGATCCATCTCAAACCCACAATTGATTTATCTATCGATCTTAGGACCACTTCCCAAACACTGTTCTTCATGATGGAATTATATTATTCCACCATTGCATCAACCCAAACTAGTTTTTCAACTTCTTCCACAAAATAGGATGGCTCAGTCTCTACAATATCAATTATTAGAGCCATGTAACTAGTGTACCTCTCAGGTGACCTCCATTACCTGTGAATATTTGAAGGAGTTCACACATTCTCCCTCACATCCTGCATTGATCTATCAACTTCCCTGGTTATTTTTCTACCTTCTCTAGATGGTTCTACTTGAGTGGATGTCTCCACTCTTCCTCCTCTCTGATTCTCCATTTTTGGTTTCTCAACAACTTCCTGAGGCTCCTCCTTCGGAGCTAAAATATCATCTTCTAGTTGGATCTGAAGTTCCCTCTCAAGAGAACATCTCATTGATTTCTACTCATCAAACTTTACATCCCTTCACACAATTGTCATTCTGAGGGAAGCTAAGTACACCCGGTAATTGTTTGGAGTTTCTGTGTAACCCACAAAAAATCTGAACTTTGTTTTCAGCTCAAGTTTCTTCCTCGAATATTTGGATACATGGCAGTAAGTAGAGGCTCCAAAAATTCTGAAATGGGACACATTTGTCTTTCTCCCTGAGAAAACCTCCTCCGGTTTAATCATACCACGAATGTGATGAGGAATCTGGTTCTGCAAGTAGACTGTTGTGTTACATGCCTCTGCCCATAAATGTAGTGGTAGGCCTTGGTCAAGTAGCATAGCTCTCGCAACTCCCACAATGCTCTGGTTCTTTCTCTCAGTTACCCCATTCTACTGTGGGTTGTGGGGAGCTGTCAGTTCTCTTCAAATTCCTTCTTTTTCACAAAATTCCTTGAAGTCATTTGGAACATACCCACCTCCATTGTCACTCATGAAAGCCTTCACCTTCTTACAAGTCTCTTTCTCAACTAGTGCCTTAAATTCTAAAATTTTTGAGAATGTCTCATCCTTCTTTCACATGAAGAAGATCCAACACTTTCTTGAGAAATCATCAATAAAAATAACACATTACTTATGTTTGGTAGTGGAGGCTGTCGAAAAAGGCCTACGAACATCAAAGTGGAATCTCTCCAAAACTACATGTGCTTTGCTGTCTCGATCATGGAATGTGGATTTTACATACTTACCCAAGGTATAACCCTTTTAGATATCCTGTTGGTCAAGTGATCCTTTAGGGAAGCCAGTGGTAAATTTCTGCATAATTTTCAAGGCATCATGAGGCAAATGGCCCAATATCTTGTGCCAGACTTAACTGACATTGTGACTTTGCACTTTCTCTACCTCTCTACTTAATGTAGCGGAATCTTCCACATCAAGTTTATACAACTTCTTCACATGAACCTCGATTTGCTTCACCTGCCCAGTAGCTATGTATCTCAGAAAGGATTTATCTTTACTGAAGATTACGTCATAACCGTAGTCTTCCAAAACTGCTACAAAGATGAGGTTCTTCTTTAGGCTTGGAACAAACATGACATCTTTGAGGCGAAGGGGGGTTCCTGACTCCCTCTTAAAGGTTACTGTACCAATCTTGGTAGCATTGTACCTTTTGTCGTTCCCAAGCTCAATATGCATCTCGAGATCTTTCTCCTCTAGGTCACTAAAAAAATCTCTACACCCTGTCATGTGGAATGGGTGATCCATGGGATCACTTTAGTGCTCAAAATTCAAAGTGTTCAAAATTTCTTGAAACATGTACGATTGGATAGATCTCAATGATCTGAATCCAATGCAACTTGTTTCACTCAAAACCGATAGCGTATGCTCCCGATATCGTGTTTTGATTGAATAATCAAATAAATAAAATTTTAAAAGTTGGGTTGAAAGGTACACCTAATCAACAGTCTGTATGCTGACTAGGCAGGTGACTGGGTAGTTGACTGTGCACAATTCGGGCCAATGGCTGGTTGACATGTGTCCATTTGTGATTGGCTCAAAAATTATTTTTTTATTATATAATGGGTGGAATGTGTAATTGGAGGACCAATGGGGTAGGGCCACGTGGGCCAATCGGAGGCAGCCACATGGTCTCCCAAGGGTGGTCTATTTTTTTTATGGAGGCTGAGCAACCCCAGGTCACAAAGGACCGACATAAGACCATGTGCACGGCAACGGAAAAGGGGCCAGGCCCTGGGTCATATAACACCCAAGAAACCAAGTGTGCAGAGGTGTGTGGGGGCCAACATCGGGGCACATGTGCACCAATGAGACCTCACTGCAGTGGAAAAGGGGCACACATTTAGCCCACAACCTCGAGAATAAAGGCCTACAACTCGGTCCTATGTGGAACGACATGACTGAAATTTTCGGAACTCGGTGTTAATGGGTAGTTTAATTGTCCTACAATTTCACTCGTCGAGTGAGATTGCAGGCCATATTTGTGCGCCGGTTCCGAGTTTGGGGTGCTCAAACTAGATTTGGGTCGAATTGTAGGATGATTAGCTATGGAAATTTGCAAAAACCTTTAATAGACATAACTTTCTCAAGTTTTGGCCAAATGAGGTGCAGAAAGAACCCAGATGGGGGTTTTTGATAGTTATGGATCAATTGGAGACATTTGTATTGCATTGTGAGCATTTTAAAGCCACTAAAACACAACTTTGAGCACTTAATGAAAGTAGCCCTATATTGGACGCTGGATTAGGAGATGTAGCCCAGGAGACGGGTGAACTCCTTTATCATGTCTTGTTTTTATGTGTTTTTGAAATGGTTTATTATCTCTATTTGGCTGTTAATTGTGTTTAAAAATCACTTGTTTATGTGTTTAGTAACTTGATCCATTACCCAAAACACATATAAAATTTCAGTTGCAATTTGTATATCACATTTAGTTTTCAATTACAGATCATTTTTGTATTAGAGCATAAGGTTATTGTGAAGGTTTGATTTTGTTTGCAAGTGTTTTTTCTAATGATTACAAGGTTGAAGCTTAAAAGAGGAGAAGGAGAACTTGTGGAGCCAATATCTCAAATTGTTTCAAGGAGAACAAACAAACCTCAAGCTTCAATAGTCATGGAGCATGAAGAAGGTCCTGAAGGGGATGTCTGAAGATGAAATAATTTTCAAAAAAGCATTCTTTGAGATGTCTGAAATGGTAAAGGTTCTTTATGAAGAGAGGAATGCAAGGTGCTCTGGAGAGAACTCAAATCCTCCAAAAGGGAATGAAGCGAGTGGTGACAAACCACCACCTTCACCTCCATCATCCTCATCCTCATATTCTTCTACTTATTCTACCCTTTCACAAACACCTCCAAATTCTCCAAAAGGACATGGTACAAATCCTTTGCTAAAGCTTGATGTTAAGTTTGAATTGCCTATGTATGATGGAGAGGTAGATGCTGAGAAATTAGATATTTGGGTTCGTTAGATTGAAATGTACTGTAGGATACAAAGAATCAAGGACGATGAGACCAAAAGTCAGCTTGCTTATTTTAGATTGGAAGGTGCAACACTTGTTTGGCGGGAAGCCAAAACTCAAGAGACATGAAGAAACACGGTAAGGTTTTATCCTCTTGGAATGATTTTGTTGTTGCAATAAGAAGGCAATTTTATCCATTAGCATATATGCAAAAGGCTATTATGGATTGGAAAAAATTTAGACAAGCTAAGGGGGAAATGCGCAAAGCCATACTCAAGAATTTAGGAAAAGAGCTTTGATTTTGGGAATAGATTTATCCTCTCAAGACACTCTACTCAAATATATTGGAGGATTACATAGTTACTTGAGACATGCCGTTCTCATGTTTAACCCTACAAAACGAGATGAAGTTTGTGTACATTCAACTCATTTAGAGGCAAGAGGGAAAAATGTTTTTGAAGAAACTAGTGAGAAGTCATTCAAGTTTGGAGAAAAAGGAAAAGGGAAGTTTAATGGTAAAGCTAAGAAGAATGCTTCAGTCAAGAAAGAATGAGAAAATATGACATGTAAACATTGTTCTAAAGAAGGCCACGATGAAGACCACTATTGGAAACTTCATCCTGAGATGAGACACAAAAAGTATAATAACAAGGAGAAAGAAATTATTGCTGCAACAAAACAACAAGATCTAGGATCTAATTCCGGAGATGAAACAAAAATCATAGCCCTGGGATTGAAAGGTAAAGATTCAATTGCAAGTAATAGTTCTTCTAGAAAACCCATTGAAACTCAAAATGAAAGAGAAATAATAGATTTGTTCCATATTAGAATCATCGCAAAACATAACAAGGTAGATACTTTGTTTAATAGTGGTTCACAAGCAAATCTCATTTCAGAAGACATTGTCAAGAAATTAAATTTGGAAACCATTCCTCATCCTAAACCTTATCCTTTGGGTTGATTATGTGACAATTCCAAGTTGCAAGTGACAAGAAAATGCATACATAGATTTTCCATCACTGCAAATTTTATTGATGAGGTAGAAATTGACGTGGTACCACTTGACATTGTGGGATTGTTTTGGGAAGTCCATACTTATATGGCAGGAAAGCCATATTTCATTGCCATGAGAACAAGTATCACTTATTTAAATAAAGGATTGAGTACATTGTTAGAGCACATAGAAAGAAGTTGAATTTATCTCTTGTGAATGTTGGACAAATGAAGAGGTTTGTAAATGCTAGTCAGGATTTTACAGAATTGATGATTAAACATACATATGCTGATGAATTTGAAGTCTTTCAAGGATATGAATCAAGTTTGAAATATGATTTCATTGAGGTCGCTAATCCACGTGGTAAGATGTTTCAGGAGTCTAACATGTTGCCTCCTAAAATAGGAAAACAATGTGAATTTCATTTGAAACAAGATGCATCATTGTTTAACATTGGTATGGACAAGACATCAGTGTTAAAGAATGTAGGGGTCAAAAAGTAGAAGCAAAAGCTATTTAAAAAATAGGACATTGGTTCTAAAATATCTTATTTTGGTTTTCATAATGTTTTAGATTTGAGGAAGAGTGGTGCATGGAAATGGCGATCAAATTTGGTGAAGAGTCAAGCTAAAAACAAGGCTAGACATGCTAAGAATAACCAAGACTACAATGTTCAAGGTGAAGTAAACTTGAAATTGAATAAGTCTTCTTTGATTGAAGGTCGAGGAGAGAATGTTCAGATTTCTTTAACAAAATTTTTCTCATCTAAACATATTGAAGAATTGCAACAAGGTCCTATTGTTGACAAAAAGACAAAGACTTCAAAATTTAAGTACCTTCATGAGAAGCTCAAGGCGACAAAAACAAACAAAACCAAATGGATTGAGGTTGCAAGGGTGATCGAGCTGTACCCTCATCTATTTGTTGACTGAAAATGAGCCTTTGGAGGTCCAAAAGCTTCCAATGGGGAGGAGTGATCCAGGGGATCAATTTAGTGCTCAAAATTCAAAGCATTCAAAACCTATATGATTGGATAGATCTCAGTGATCTGAATACAACACAACTTGTTTCACTCAAAACTGATATCGTATGCTCCCGATATCATGTTCTAATCGAATTGCCAAACAACTAAAATTTTAAATGTAGGGTTGCAGGTATACCCAGTCAGCAGCCTGTACGCTGAATAGGTAGGTGATTGGATAGTTGATTGTGCAAAATTCAAGCCAATGATTGGGCAGTTGATTGTGCAAAATTCAGGCCAATGGTTGGTTGACATGTGTCCTTTCATGATTGGCTCATAATTTATTTTTTTATTATATAATGGGATGACTGTGTAATTGGAGGATCAATGGGGGAGGGCCACGTGGGCCAACTGGAGGTAGCCACGTGGCCTCCCAAGGGTGGTATAAAATTTTGTTATGGAGATCGAGTAGCCCCAGGTCACAAGGGACCATCATAAGAGCATGCATGCGACAACGGAAAAGGGGCTGGCCTTGGGGTCATATATTACCCAAGACCAGGTGCGCGAAGGTGTAAGGGGGTTAGCCCCGGGCCACATGTGCATCCATGAGACCATGCCATAGCAGAAAAGGGGTGTGCCTTTAGCCCACGACCCCAAGAATAAAGGCCTACAACTCGGTTTTATGTGCAACCACATGAACAAAAATTTCGGAACTGGGCGTTAATGGGTAGTTTAACTGTCCTACAATTTCACCCTTCGGACGAGATTGTAGGCCAAATTTACACGCTGGTTCTGGGTTTTGGGTGATCAAGCTAGATTTGGGTCGAATTATAGGATGTGTAGCTATGGAATTTGGGAAAAACTTGTAATAAGCATAAATTTCTCAAATTTTGGCCAAATGAGGTGCAGAAAGAACCCAGATGGGGGTTTTGGACAGTTTTGGATCCATTTGAGACATTTGTATTACATACTGAGTATTTTAAAGCCAAGAAAACACAACTTTGAGCACTTAATGAAAGAGGCCTTGCATTGGAAGCTAGACGAGGAGATGTAACCGAGGAGAGGGGTGAACTCCTTTATCATGTTTTGCTGTTATGTGTTTCTGAAATGGTTTATTGTCTCTGTTTGGCTGTTAATTGTGTTTAAAAATCACTTGTTTATGTGTTTAGTAACTTGATCCATTACCCAAAACACATATAAAATTTCACTTGAAATTTGTATATCACCTTCAGTTTTCAATTATAGATAAACGGGGCACCTGAGTCCAAGCACCACATACTCCCCATCACAGTGCTAACCATGCATGCGATAAGGGTGAAGTCTAGCACGAATTGTGAAGCCAATGCTTCACTTGTTTCTCATCCTGATTTCTTTTTGCTAGATTTTTTGTGTGGAAATTTTGTAGTATAGTGATTGAATTCATGACAATTGAAGCATTTTATTTTGGAAAAGTATTTTTTCTTACACCCTTGGCTAGATTTTGGCTTGGTTTGAGATTTCTTCCCTTTTCCCTTCTTTCCCTTTCCAACCAATGCAAAATTTTCTTCAACCTCTCCTTGGGATGAAATTATAACTTTGGTATTTTCATAATCTCTTCTTGTACAAAATCATACCATAAGTGTTCCCAATTAGGTAATTTCTCCCTCCTGTTCACTGAGTCTTGGTAGCTATGCCAACTTTTGGGAAGGTCTAGAAGCTTTAAGCTCACTAGGTCATATTCTGTAACATTCACACCAACCCCTCCAAGCTCATCCTGAACTTTTGTAAACTTGGTGAGATATTACGGAATAGTATCATTCTTATGCATCTTGATGTTTCAAAGTTTGTCTTTGAGGTCCAATTTTCTATGGTCAATGTTATTCTTGAATAGCATTGTTATTTCCTTCCACATTGCTAAAGGATTTTCTTTTCCATGGAGATTTGAGACAATGTAGTCTCGCACTCCCTCCAAGATTATTCTCCTCGCCTTGGCTACATCTTTCTTCCATCGGGCTAGGTTCTGGGCATTAGATGATCCTGGTTTTGGAATGTCTATCTTGAAATATTATAGAAATCCATTGTCATCAAGCACTGCCTCCATGCGATCCTTCTAAGCAATGAAATTCGAGCTACCTTCCAAGGCATACTCTAATCTTAATCCGTTAAAGTTCATTCTCCCAACTCTGAAGAAATCCTGCTACAATGAAATTGCAAATTTGAATGTCCTAAGGAAAAAATTCAAAATTCTTGTTCTAATGTGAATCCTTCTCTGATACCATGTAGAAATATGGTGAGAGAATTGCAACTGGTTAAGAAATTTAATCTAAATCAAGAGACACAATTCTACTCTACTGCTTTACGGAAATTAATTCACAATTTAGAACAACATTCGTAAACAAGCATCAATCACATACATAAGTACACATATTTATCTAGGGGAAACCAAATAGTAAAAACCCCTTAAGCCTACTTGCATTAATAAGATGAATAAATCATTTATTACAATTGCTTGCCTTCTCTGAGCTCAACCTACAAGTGAATAACCTCTCTCTGCTCAATGAGAAGCTATAACCTAGACTTAGTGATGTTTTGCCTCTGATTGAGCCCCTATTTCCTTGCACAAATCCTGAGGAATTAGGCCCTATTTTTATGAATTTTCATCCAATTGATTGCACAATTCCAAATATTGGATATCTGATTGCATGCAACACCTGTACACTCAAGACTAGTCTGCAACTAATGTTACACTGCTTTGAAATCTCCATCACAACTAAGGAACTCAAATTATCTGCATGCAATAGCTATTTTTTTGGTTGATTGATGAGTTAACTAGATGATCATTGAGTTAGACTACTATCCCATTACACAACTGACCTCCAACTAGTTCTATCAACAATTAGAACTAGTTTAATTGAATACAACTGTAAATAACTAAACTGGATTATTACAAATTAGTAATCACACATGCATAATTGAACTCCAAGCCCTCTAACTCGAATTTACTGAGCTAACTGAGTGAGAAGAGCCATGTCACCTCAATTAAATACCTCCAAGTTGTTTGTTGATGTGGAAATTCAAAATTTCTCAATTTGACCAAGGTAAAGTCAAATTGAGACTTTCTTGCTACACTTCTCAACAAATGCAGTTTCTAGCAATTCTCCTCATCATGCCCTTCTTTCTCACAATGAGTGCAAGAGGGTTGTTCTTTTTTTTTTCCTTGTTGTCATTTCCTTCTTTGCATAGTTGCCATGTTCATAGTTTCCCTGCTTTCAATGTGAATTGATTTTACACTAGCTATGTCAAGAGTAGTGGGCTCAAATGATAATAAAGAATGTCAAATATAATCATGTAAAGAACCAATATACTTCATCAAAGTATCAGGTGAATCTAAAGGAATGCCCAATGTTAAATCTTGCTTCCTAAATTTCTTTGTGAATCTTTGAACTTTTCCATGTTTCAAATGTTTCCATTCTATCATGACTTTTTGCCGATATTCTAATGGATAAAATTGTCCTTTTAAAGCATAAAAAAATTTAGACCATGAAGAAAGGAGTTTACCCACATGCTTACTCCATTTTTGAAGTTTACTCTCCCACCATATGAGAGTGGTTCCTCCTAGTTGAAGAGATGCTAATTGGATATTGGCTTCATCTTCTTCAATTCGCTAAATCGGACAATACACTTCAATATGTCTTATCCAATTATTCAACGTTTTTTCTTTGGATTCTCCATTAAACAAAGGTAAATCAAACTTTACATCCAACTTGAAAAAAGGATTTTTATGACATTTTCTATTTTTAGAATGATGAGAAGATGAAGAAGTGAAGCATTCACTGTTAGAGGGAGATGGATGTTCTTCTCCTTCTCCTTGATTTACTGAAGCATGATATTTTGCTGGTTCATTAGGGGAATTTTTAGGTCTAAAATGGGCTTCCTAAGTAAATTATAAAATAATAGTAGAAATAATAAAATAAGATTAGATTACATCATCAAATTTTAGAGGGAAAAAAGAAAAAACTACTTTTTCAATTTATCTCCCTATGGGTTTACTCAAATTTTGAGTGGGAACATTTGTTGGATGCAAAATTTGATTCCTCATCCAAGGAGAACCCATGTTGCATACTTTCAATGGACCCTACTACATGAAAAATGAGAAATACATGAAAAACGTTATTGCAATCACACTTTTTCATGTATTTATCATTTTTTGTGTAGTAGGGTCCATCGAAAGTATGCAACATGGGTACTCCTTGGATGAGGAATCAAATTTTGCATCCAATGAGTATTCCCACTCGAAATTTGAGTAAAACCTTATGGCGATAAGTTCAAAATACAAGTTGAAAAAGTAGTTTTATTATTTTTTAATCTTTTTACTTTTTTACCTCAAAAATGGTGAATCATCCCCCATGGTTGAAATCATCATCTTGAATCCTATTGGTTTTAATAAAGTTTATTTTGGTTGTACATTTTTCTTAGGAGGCCCATTTTAGACCTCAAAAGTTCTCTAATGCTTTCTTCTTCTCCTTTACCATTGTCTTCTCGTATTAGAGAAACAATTCGTCCACTTTGTTGGCCACAGTGTAAAAATATTTGCAAAATGCTTGTGCTTCCTCATCATGATTGTCATGATCTGTCATTTTCTTTCTTCGTGCTGCACACTTTGCTTCTAAATCAAAGGAATTAACTTTGCCTTCTCCTTATTTGAGTTTTGCCTTGGTTATCATACACACTTGCAATTCACATTAGCCCCCCTCTGATACCAAACTTGATCCAGGATCTTTTACTTCATTGTTGTATTTAGAATTGCATGTAAAAAGAGCAAGAAAACCACATGTGCATACACTTTAAAGAAGAGGAAAATCAAAGGCAACCATAAAGACAAGGAAAACACAAAAATTGATAACGAAGTTCGTCTAATGTGGACTAAGTCTTTGGACTTGACTCAAAGTGGGGAGGTCTCTTCATTCATTAGCAACAAAACCAAATGAATATATGATAAAAATACACCTTATACCTCCAAAAATTTGGGGATGGCATGAAAATGGGCCACTTGGATTAGAAATTCGTTTACACCATCACATTCATGGTGAAAAATCGTGAAATTTGAGTATAAACATGACCCCCTTATATCACGGTCAAATCTGGGCTCCCTGGGAATCGTTTAGATTCCTCACAAGATTCTCTTGTGGAGATGGGTGAAATTTTGACTGTTTAGATGAAGAAACTAACAACACCATCAGGTTCTTGGTGAAATTCTGGTTCAAATGAGTATAAACTTGTCATATTTATGACATTGTCAAAATATGGCCCTATGGAATATTTTAGATTCCTCAAGATTTTGTTGCAAGAATATTCTGTAAATTATTCCACCTTGAAAAGAATGCCTATGTGGTACCCCTCTAGTCTCGGCCTCTGTGCTCTCTGTTATGCTGTGTCTCTGTTCGAATGGAGTGATCAAGTTTAAATAAAATTACATGGGCATTAAAAATAAAGTTCCAGCCTGTGGGCCGTTGGTTGGACGCCTGATTTGGTGTGTGGAGGTCCCAGGGTCAAGCTTGTGGGCCTCCCCCATATAGTTTCTCACCATTTAGTTTTGGTGGTCGTGGTTATTTAGTTGGTGGTTGTATTGTATCTTGGGGCCACCCATTGGGAGGACCGACTGGTTGGTTGAGCGGGTTTAAATCCCGTCGTCCTTGTTTATTGGTGGTCTGGCCGTTGTAATATGGTGGGGCCATTAGCCCATATATATATATATATATATATATATATATATATAGATATATAATGTGGTGGGGTATGGGTGCGTCTGTTGGGCCCACCCCATTTAATTTTATTTTTTGATTTGATTTTTATAATAAGTCAAATACTGTCCCAGAATTTTTAGGGGTCACTAGACAAATTAAGTAGGCAAAAATTTCATTATTTCTATCCACCATGAAGTGTCAAAATGTAACTTGGTTAGTTTCCACCAAATTTGGTGGATTTCACTAGATTTATCCATTCTGACAAACTTAGCTATGCTTCAACTTTATTTGGCGACAAAAGTACTGATCCCTTTGACCTAAACTTTGATTGCGAATAACTTGCACATACAAAGTCAGATTTGAGTGTCGTCTACACCATTGGAATCATGATGAAGAGCTCTTCGATCTAGCCCTCATTTCAACAAAATCCAAAGACTTCAATTTTTGAGCCTTTTCAGAGCCACTTGGATCATTCCTCCCCACTGAGGAGCTTTTGGTCCTCCAAAAGTATAAGCATGATTGCATTCTGGATCTGCATAACAATTGCATCTGACTAGACACCTTCCCTTTCCTTCACCTTTGTACTTTGGAACTCGGAATGATGAAGTCGACACCTGTACCATATGCAAAACCAATACTACTAATACATGTTCAATTACAATACCAAACATGACCCAAGCAAACCCTATACTTGCCAAGAGTTTATAATACACTCATGGTCAAGTTTACATCAGAATCATAACAAAAACCATATCCCAAGCTTTCAACTAAAATGCCAAAAATATCACTATGTTTCATTCATAAGTGATGGCAAACTCTTCACCACCATTACAAACATTTCAAAACATGTTATTTACAAAATGTGGCTATGTTCAACTACTTAAAAATACTACCCATCTCTTACCCAAACAAGTTAATGGGTTCTCTTCGTATAATTGGATTTCTTGTTGAACTGCTTCACTGATTGGTTCCTTCACAGGTTCTTTATGTTCTTTCTTGAGAGGAAACTCTAGATGGAGCTCCCAACATGTTGCCCTTTTATGTTTGCATTTCTTTCAATGGCTGCAAAATTTCTTTCTTCTCCAGAATTTCCTGAGCTTCTTTGAACGATTGTCTTCTGTGCAACACTGAAGAGGAGACCTTTCCTTAGCTCTTCCTTTGGAATTCTCACTATCACTGGAATGTTGTGATGTTCTCTCAACATTTGTTGTTGATCGATCATTGGTTGTCTTGGAACATTGTCCAAACTCCTTTCTTACTTAACCAAGTCCTGCATAACAAGACAATTCCTCGACTTTGATGGGATTCACAATGCCTTGACCATTAACACCCATGCCTTTTCCTTGATACCCCATTTTCTTCATCAATTTTGAACCAATTCCCAGAGTGTGTTTCTCAAAAATATCGAATCATCATCATAAAGAGAACATGAAACTGAAGAATCAATTTTTACCTCAGGTATAGAATCTAAAGTGGGTGATGATGGTTTGTCACGTTGCAACTTTTCCAAAGCCTCCTCCTTGGCTAGTAACTGATGCTACAACCTATGTTTCTCCTCCTCTACTTCTTGTAGGAGTCTCCTTAGTTCAACATTCTCTGCTTGAATGCTTTGGTTGATCTCCTAAAGTTCCTAGAGCCATGCAATCTTTGGTGCTCTTCGCATCTTTTGCATAACATCTACTGCAATTTTCGCCTCATCACCTAAATTAGAACCCAAGTCAATAGGCCCATCACTTTCAATCCCAAGGGCATGATATTCACCTCATCACCTAAATTAGATCTTAGGTCAACTGGTCCAACACCTGTAAATCCGACAACTATGACCTTCTCCTCATTTTTTGAATCGGATTCATGGTCCTATTGCATGGTGGCCATCGTCTTATGCTTCTCTTTTCTTCCATTCCCCTTTGGATTCAATTTCAGATGTAGTTTCCAATAATCCTCCTCATCATGCCATTCTTTCTCATAATGAGTGCAAGAGGGATTTGATTCCTTTTTCCTTGTTGTTGTTGCCTTCTCATTTTTTCATACTTTGCCCTGCTTTCAAGTTGAATGGTTTTCACACTAGATGAGTCAAGGGTAGTGGACTCAAAAAATAATAAAGAATGCCATAGATGATCATGTAAAGAGCCAATATACTTAATCAAAGTATCAGGTGAATCTAAAGGAATGCCCAATGTCAAAGCTTGTTTCCTAAATTCCTCTTTGAATCTTTTAACATCTTGTCCTTTGCCTTGTTTCAAATATTGCCATTTTATCATAGCTTTCTACCAATATGCTAATGGATAAAATTTTCCTTTTAAAGCAGAAGAAAATTCATACAAGGAAGAGAGGAGTTTACCCACATGTTTAATGCCTTTTTGAAGTTTCCTCTCCCACCATATGAGAGCGGTTCCTCCTAGTTGAAGAGATGCTAACTGGATCTTGGCCTCATCTTCTTCAGTTTCTTGAATCCGACATTACACTTCAATTTGTCTAATCCAATTATTCAACTTTTCTGCATTGGATTCTCCATGAAACACAGGAAAATCAAACTTTATATGCAACTTGAAAAAATGTTTTTTATGATCTTTTCTACGGTTAGAATGATGTGAAGACAAAGAAGAAGTGGAGCATTCACTGGCAGATGGAGATGGAGGTTCAAGAGGTTCTTATCCTTCTCCTTTATTTACTAAAGCATGATCATCTACAATTTGTTTCTTTTTCTCCTTCTTTACCATTGTCTTCTCATATTCTGCAAACAATTTGTCCACTTTGTTGGCCATGATGTAAAAATATTTGTGAAATGCTTGTGCTTCCTCATCTCGATTGTCATGATTTTCCATTTTCTTTATTCGTGATGCATGCCCTACTTCTGGATCAGAGGACTTAAGTTTACCTCCTTCTTGTTTGAGTTTTGCCCTGGTTATCATACACACTTGCAATTCACATCAGTAGGAGATCCCCTCTAATACCAAAGTTGATCTGATATTTTTTACTTCAATGATGTATTCAGAATTGCATGTAAAAAGAGCATGAAAACCACATATGCATACACTTTAAAGAAGAGGAAAATTGAAGGCAACCATAAAGACAAGGAACACACAAAACTTGATAACGAAGTTCGTCTAATGTGGACTACATCTTTGGGCCCAAATCAAAGTGGGGAGGTCTCTTCATTCATCAAAAACAAAACCAAATGAATACATGATAAAAATACACCTTATATCTCAAAAAATCTAAGGATGGCCTATAAATCAACCACTCAGATCAGAAAACTATCTGCACCATTGGATTCCTGGTGAAAAATTATGAAACTTGAATATAAACATGACCCCTTCCTGTCACGGTCAAATTTGGGCTCCCTGGGAAGCTTTTAGATTCCTCACAAAATTCTCTTCTGGAGATGGGAAAAAAATTAGTTGCTTAGATGAAGAAACAACAACATCAATAGACTCTTGGCAAAATTTCGGTGCAGATGAGTATAAATTTGACATATTTCACACATTGTCAAAATCGGGCCCCAAGGAATATCTTAGATTCCTCAAGATTCTGTTACAAGAAAATTCCTTTGGAATCTGGAATGTTTACAGAATATTTTGTGAAATATTCCACCTCAAAAAGCATGCCAATGCGGGATCCATTTGGTCTCTACCTCCGTGCGCTCAGTTCCGCTGTGTCTCCTTTTGGATGGAGTGATCAAGTTTAAACAAAATTACATGGGCATTAAAAAAAATGTTCTAGCCTGTGGGACATTGGTTGGATTCCTGATTTGGTGCGTGAAAGTCCATGGGTCAAGCTCGTGAACCTCCTCCATATAGTTTCTCACCGTTCATTTTTGGTGGTCACGGTTATTTAGTTGGTGGTTGTATTTTTTTTGGGGCTATCCGTTGGGCGGACCAGTTGGGGTTACCGGGTAGGATCAAATATCGCCACCCTGTTTATCGATGGTCTAGCCATTGTAATATGTCAGGGTTGTTCGCCCATATATCTATATATATATATATATATATATATATATATATATATATATATATATATATATATATATATATATATATATATATATACGCAGTGGGATGTGGGCAAGTCTACTGGACCCACCCCATTTTTTTTTTTTTTTAATTTCATTTTTATAATAACGCAAAAAATGTCGCGCAGTGGGGTGTGGGCAGGTCCCTTGGACCCACACTGGACCCACCCGATTTTTTTATTTATTTTAATTCTATAATAAGTCAAAAATTGTCGCCGAAATTTTGGGGGTCACTGGAAAAATTAAGTAGGTGAAAATTTCGTCATTTCTCTCTGTCGAGAAGTGTTAAAATGTCACTTGGTTAGCTGCTATAAAATTTGGCAGATTTCACCAGATTTATCTAGTCCGTGAAATTTAACTGTTCTTCAATTGTATATGACGACAAAAGTATTGATCCCTTTGACCTGAACTTTGAATGCGAATAACTTACACATCCAAAGTTTGATTTTCCAATGTCGTCCATGAAATTGGAATCAGGACAATGAGCTCTTTGATCTAGCCCTCATGTTGAAGAAATCCAAAGACTTCAATTTTTGAGGCTTTTCAGAGCCACCTAGATCACTTCCCAACTAGGCAGTGATATATTTGCTTACAATCATAAAAGAACAATCATAATAATACCATTAATCAAAACTCTAAGTTGTATTATGAAAAGATTTGTTCAAGTTACAACAACATCACTAGTCCATACATGTTGCATTATAGCAAATAGATTTCACAAGTGGTTTTACAATCTTTGTTCAACATCCAACAACTAAGTTCCTCTCTCCTCTCTTCTCCCTCATTTTATATTACAAGTTAAATATGTTGGGAATCATGAATTACTGGGGGGTAGTGATTTAGTAATTAACATTTTTTCTTTCTTTTATGTTGAGCACTTAAACTTTCAATTGCATACAATAAAAAAACACATGAGAGATGAAAATTCACATACATTTGAACATGATTATTTACGTGGAAACCCTTTGAGGAGAAAAACCACCAAAGCTTGTTTTTGTATTATGATGATAATAAAGGCACCAACTCTGATTACATCATATGTTTGTGAGCACCTATTCATATGAGGCCCTAATCTCCTTCATATTAGCAAGCCATAACTTTAATAGAGGCTCCAACATCTTATAATTGCAGGGCCTTACCTGCTTTAGTCAATTGTTCTAATTTTCATACAATTTTCAAATTGAGAACAATGACCTACGTCAATATTACAAAATTAAATTGTGCCTCTAATACGCTATCTCTCTACAACCCAATTGGAATTATCTCACTATAACTAGTTTCAATCTTCATAATTGTTGTTGTACTCATTTCAATATGTATTTTATGTAACAAAAAAAAAGAATAAAATAAAAATTTATTATTTTAAAAAGCATGGGTTTCATGCTCTTTATTGATGGTCATCTAGGTAAAAGCATGTTCTTCATGCTTCTAGGGTTTGCTAGGTCATAAGATTTATTGTCATGAGTCAAGAGAGTCAACATCATGTTTATAAGACCCTTACGGGAAAATTTTTTCTTGTAAAAGAATTTATTTTGAGTCTATAAAGTCTTGAAAACCTCCAAAGTACAAGTGGACCTAAAGGAGGGAATTCGACCGTTTGGAAAGGCTATAAATACAAGTAGTTCTACGTCATTTGGGACTCACTTCACTCACTCATTTCATCTCAAGACAAGAAGTTCGATATAGGTCTAAAATAGGAAATAAAGAATGAGTAAAGGTCTAGACGGCAAAAGCAACTTGTTTTTGGGCACTTTCTCTCTCACACGTGCGAAATTATAGGGTTTTGCAGCTACAAAGGAGGCTGAAAATCCAGGTCCGAGTTGCAATATCAAGTTGCTGGGAGAAGGAATACTCTATCTTGACCTCATTTCCCTTGGGAGGATTTTTATTTCTCAAATAAGGACCTCTTAAAGAAGTTGGATTAGGGTTTCTGTAGTAGCTACATGACCGAAGTTGCAGGGCCTACGGTGTGGTTAAATTTGCAACTAGAAGCTAGTTGATGCAGAATTAAGCTGTGGTGATCTGATTCGCTTGGAAGGGCTGAATTGGTACTTAGAGGAGGACTTAGTCTAGGGTTTGGGTCCTTGTTGTCTCATTTGAAGAATATTCTATAAGAAGAGAAGAGTTCTCAAGGTTTTTTCCCTTTCTTGGAGCCTAATTTCTGTGTCCATTATCTTTACTGTTTTGCTCTTGATATTTGCTTGATGAAAAATATCTCATTAAGAAACACAAGAAGAATATTAAATTTCACAAGCAAGTATTAAGGTTAAGGAAAATTGGAATTAATATCTGCGACATTGCATTTTCTAACACATTATACATAGTTTCCTCTCACTCTATCACGTAGTTTGAGAACCACATTAAATGAATCCGAGTTTGTAGGAAAGTAAACAATGGAGCATGAAACCAATCATCATAATTATATAGAGTGTCTTCTTCACAATATAATTGATCCATAAATTATCAGTATGGATTCTTTTGTCAATTAAATGACCACAATATCTATTCAAAGTCTTTCAATAGAAACTTCATTCTTAATCTGAATTGTCTGAAACTTGTCCTCCAATATCATCTGTCCAAGACTATAAGAAACCATTACTAAAAAAAATTCACTACACCAACCACATTAATTGTGATTTGTTTCCTTCAACCAGTGCAGTTCAATTCTGTGTCATGTTTGTTGTTCTGGTATTGAATTCTGATCAACCAAATTCGTTTAGAAATTCTAGTGTATCACTGGTTTTTAGCTTTATATCCAAAATTGGATAACTACCTGATTCAACGATTTTTTCCAAACATGCAATTATGCATTTTTTAAGGATGTGATGTGATATTCTCGAAGAGATAGAACTAATGAATTAAATACAAAGTTCTTAAAACCACAACTTTGGGGTCGAGATATCTTTTAGTGGGTAGATAGATTGACTTCCAGATTGCCGAGTGGCTAATTTAACATGAATTGTGAGCCTTTTTGCACTAGTTCCTACATAGGTCAGGAAGTCAGGGGATTGGCACTAACACTTTTTCCCTTGACTGGATCGAAAGCATTGACTAGTTCGAACTGCTTGACTATGGGCCTTTTCCTTTGTTTTGAGCACACAATGTGTTCAACGTTGGAGCCCACAAAAATTAGATACAAAGGGAAAAATTCAACAGAACGACCTCCTGGTATCATCTTCCAGGTCTCTGCCACATCATCATGTTGACGTCATCTATGCAACGATTCTCCTGCTGGCAGTGCCATGTGTCTCTCGAAAGTAGGCCACTTTGGCATATGAAAGATCCAAATTTGCATGCCACATGTACCAAAGCTTGGGTACCATGGCAACCTATGTTGAAATCATCTCGCCACCATGGATACTGCATCATTGAGCAATGAAAGTGCTCTATGTGTCTTATTGTCTTTGGTCCACGCTACCTTGTGCCATGTTTTGATACTTTCCCCTAACACTACTACCTCCCAATTGAATCGACCTATGAACTAGGAAAAAGTTCCAACTAGCCCGACTAGTTCGAATTATTCACAAATCCACCTGCGTACAAAATTTCTTCAACAAAGAAATATCTTGCAAAACACAAGGTCTGTGTGGAACCTTGAGGCCTAGAATGCTGCTAAACTTTAACTAACCATAACTCCATCATCTTTTGGATATTTTCAAGCTGCCTTATACTATTGGAAAGGTGTTTCCAAGGTCTATCCATCTAAACATTTTGTAAAAGAAAATGAGCAGATCTCTTAAGATAGAAGTGCCTTCAAAGACTGGGCCACACAACCATCATAGTTATAATATTTTTAGCTTCCTTACTTATCCCGCTACTATGATAGTTCTCTACTAAAAAGATGTAGCTATTATAATATTACTCCTGAACTTGACATTGCTTTTCTTACTCCATGGAACCCACATATTTGGCATTAAAGACAACAAGTTGTCCAACAATCTCCCCTTTTGGTATTGATATCAACATTGGAAATAATGACAAACATTGTTGTGAAATTGAGGTATCTAATAAATAGTAGCATACCCCCTGACATATTTCATACCCTTATCTTCTTGAAGACACTCCCCCTGAACTATCAGACTTATAGAGGTTTTTTAGCCAAAACTCCCCCTTGGATACTATCATGTCACAATGTTTGGGCCACAGTACCCATCGATTTATCTTCCCCTTTGACATCAATGTAAAGGATAACACCATCTCCCCCCTAAGGCATGTCCAAATATAATTCCCTTCTCCTGTAAGATACTTATTAAATTAATAATTATCATAAGTAGTTGCAAACCATTTCCTGAGCTGAGTCAATTTTCTGTCGGAGATACTACTTCAAGTTTTTTCTTGTGATATTCAAATGGCTCCCATGATAGAGGCTTTCTAAATATATCTACAAGATTCTCATTAGCGGCCACATAATCAAGACGAACAACATTAGCAACAACTTGTTCTCTCAAGAAATTTATTTGATTGGAATATGATTTGTCTTTGAGTTCGTAATAGGATTCTTGGAAATGCTAATAGAACTGGTGTTGTCACACAATATTGGGATAGGACCCCTTAAGTCAACCTTGATGTCTTTGAGGTTTAGCTTCATCCAGAAAATCCAAGTGCAGCAAGTGGTTGCAACTATACATTTGCCTTAAACTATAGATAGATAGATTGAGTCTTGCTTTTTGCTCACCCATGATACAAGAAAAACCCTTAAGAAAAATGCTGCTTCAAAGGTACTTTTCTTATCATCAATGCTACTAGCCCAATCAACATCAGTATAATATTTTAAATTGACATCTTTACTTCTAGAGTACTACAAGCCAAAGTCTATTGTGCCTTTTATATATTTTAAAATTCTCTTAACTGCATTTACATGACTTTCTTGAAATTTGGCCACCAAGCCCATTACTTGCATTATGTATGGTCATGAAGTAGTTAGATATAACAAGATTCTAATCATTGATCTATAGGTTTTATTCTTCATAGGAGGAGATTCATCCTCTTTACTTAGTTTTCAACTAGTCACCATGAGGGTACAAACTAGTTTCCAATCTTCCATCCCAAATTTATTCAGTGTTCCCTTGAGATACTTGGTTTGAGAAATGAGATGCCCATTTTAGAATGGGTAACTTAGAATCCAAGGAAGAAGGAAAACTCCCCTATAATTGACATTTCAAATTCCTTTTTCATTACCTTAGAAAGTTGTTGTCCCATATGTTCCAAATAACTGCCAAAGATAGTATCATCTACACAAACCACAATAATTAGCAAATGATCATCTTCAGATTTAGTGTATTGATTAGTATTGGCAGTACCTTTTTTAAAACCTCATAGCTGGAGATATTTGTCTAGTCTAGCATATCATGCTATTGGAGTCTGTTTAAGCACATAGATAGCCTTTGTGTTGTATCCTCTTATTCATA
Source organism: Pinus tabuliformis (assembly GCA_031772625.1). Lineage (NCBI taxonomy): Eukaryota > Viridiplantae > Streptophyta > Pinopsida > Pinales > Pinaceae > Pinus > Pinus tabuliformis. Next base: position 756,624,825 of record CM062818.1, read on the forward strand.
TTCTTCCTCTCCTTCTTCTTCTTGATTTACATATTTGAGAGAAAAATCCTCCTGATCATCCGACTTCTCATTTTATTTAGACTTCACTGGATGAGGTAGTGTTTCATTAACTACAACATCAATGCTATCTTCAACATTATTTTTTGTCTTGTTGAAGCACTTGTAGGTTTTAATCTTGACTAGCTATCCAAGGAATATACCCTCATCTGCTCGAGGTTCAAAAATTTGAAGGTTTTATTACTTATCTTGGTATAATATTACTCCAAAATACCTTGATGTGTTTTATAGATGTTGGTCTTCCTCTCCATAACTCATAAGGGGTCTTATAATTGTTAGGCTTGAGTTGTGTTCTATTTACTAAGTAAACAACTGCTTGGGTTTCTTCTCCCCAAAAGGTGTGTGCAACCTTCCCTTCATCCATCATTGCTCTAGCCATCTCCTGAATGATTATGTTTTTCCTTTCAACCACCCCATTCTACTGTTGTGTTCTTTCTATTGAGTACTACCTCCTTATGCCATGTTTTTGACAGAAATCTTCAATTTTTTTTTAGGTGAATCATTTAATCTTAAGTTCCTTCTCATTCTAAACCCAATCCTTAAATACTTTAAACTTACTCAGGGCTTCTAACTTTTCATTCAATGACATTAGCCAAGTAGCCCTAGTAAAATCATCAATAAATAAAATAAATTACCTTTCTCTTCTTGGGAGATTTGTTCTTATGGGACCACATATATTTGCATGAACCAACTCCAAAGGTTTAGAAGATTGGAAGTCCTTAGTTTTGAATTGTGCCCTTCTCTGCTTGCAAAATTGACAAGACTTGAAGATTGGACTATTTGTCTTTGATATCCTTGGTAAGTCTCTGACTCCCTTAACTTACTAATCTCGACTAAGCTATCAAAATTTACATGTCCCAACCTTTTGTTCGATAACCACGTTTGATTTTTTTTTCTCAAGAAATAATTCACTCTGGAATCATCAAACACATACACATTGTTGTGAGTCCTGATTTTCTTTCCTACAAAATTTCCATATTTTTCTTTTCATATGTCACAATCCTTAGAGTGAAAAGTCACATCATAGCCATTGTCACACATTTGGCTTACACTTAGTAGGTTGTGCTTGAGACCATCCACATATAAGACATTTTGTGCCTTGGTCTTTTCATCTAGACTGACTATGACCTTTCCTTTAATTTGTGTTGGAGCATTATTTCCAAATGTGACGTTTGCTTTTCTTTTCTCTTTTGGAAACAAGAACTTGCTTTTATTTCTAGCCATTTTCTGAGCACTTAGCAGTTGTGTTGAGGTTGTTGAGAGAGCATCATTTGTATGCAAGGTTCAGTAAATGCAACTTCTGTCAAACTGAGGTACACTACTTGGGACATGTTGTCTCCAAGGAAGGTATTGTAGTAGATCCAAAGAAGATAAGGGCCATTGTGGAGTGGGTAGTTCATAAGAATGTGGATGAGGTGAGATCTTTCATGGGTTTGGCAGGCTGCTATAGGAGGTTCATTAGGAGATTCTTGAAGATTGCTTATCCCATTACATCCTTACAGAGGAAAGGTAAGATGTTCGAATGAATTGAAGAGTGTGAGACTAGCTTTGAGAAGCTTAAGCAGTTGCTGACACATGCACCAGTACTACAGATTGCATATCTAGACAAAGAGTTTGTAGTATGTACAGATGCTTGCAAAAGAGGGCTTGGTGGAGTCCTTATGCAGGATGGACAAGTTGTCTGTTGTGAGTCACGAAAACTAAACAAGCATGATTATAACTATCCCACGCATGATCTCGTTTTGGAAATGATTATACATGCACTGAAGATGTGGAGGCAATATATTCTTGGCAGGTGGTTTGTGCTTATGAGTGATCACATTGGGTTGAGTTATTTGTTTGACCAGCCGAATGTGAAGGCCAGGTAGACTACATGGTTGGCAACGATTGACAAGTTTGATTTCGAGATCAGGTACATCAAAGGCAAGGAGAACAGAGTGGCAGATTCTCTTGGTAGATGGATACAAGTACATCACTTGGCAACTATGAGCTCCTACAGACAGAGTTTCAGGACAAAATATTGTAGGCAAGACAACAACATATCAGATATATGGAGATTGTGCACAAGTTGTGGTAGGGTGATAATATAGGTACAGGTACATGTACATGTAGTGGTACAGGGACAGGTGGCAGTATAGGTACAAGTATATGTGCAGGTACAGACAAAGGTACAGGTGAAGGTGCACAAGACTTGGATTATTGTCTTACGACAAATGGATTGGTCAGGTTTCAAGACAGGATATATGTGCCAGATGGCAGTGAGCTCATGAAGGTGATCTTGAGGGAGTTTCATGCGAAACCATATTCAGGTCAACCAGGTTATCAAAAGACACTCACAGTAGTGAAGAGATATTATTAGTGGCCGAATTTGTATAGGGATGTAGTAGAGTTTGTGGCTAGATGTTTCGATTGTCATTGAGTGAAGGTAGAGTAAAAACATCCAAGTGGACTGCTACAATCGATAGCAATTCCAGAGTCGAAATGAGAGGTAATTTCCATGGATTTCATCATAGGGTTTCCAAAGACAGTGAAACAACATGATTCCATCATGGTCATTGTGGTAAAGTTAACAAAGGTTGCACACTTTGTTCCGGTGAAGTCTACGTTCTCAACTAGTGACATGGCAAAGGTGTTCATATGAGACACGGGTAGAGCACATGGTGTCCCAAAGAAGATTGTGTTAGAAATGGACAAAAAGTTCACTTCCAAGTTTTGGAAGGAGTTATTTGCAGGTTTCGGCACCGAGTTGGACTTCATCACAAATTATCATCTGCAGATGGATGGAAAGACAAAGAGGGTTAATAGGATATTGGGGGACATGTTGAGGATGTATGTGATGCATCAATATAGGAAGTAGGAAGAGTATCTCCCTTTGGTCAAGTTTGAATACAACAATGATTATCAGGAGTCACTGAGGGTGAGTCCTTTTGAGGCATTATATGGGTGGAGTTGTGACACTCCCATTAGTTGGAGTGATCTGGTTAACAAAGTATTGATTGGACCAGATATGTTGGCATACATGGAACAAGAGATGTAGGTGATCAAGAAGAATCTCAAGGCAACACAAGATCGATAGAAGAGTTATGTAGACAGGAACAGGTTGTTCAAGGAGTTCTAGGTTGGGGAAAAGGCGTACTTGCACATCAAAGCAAAGAAGAGCGCCTTGCAGATTGGCTCATATGCCAAGCTGGCACCATGGTTTTGTGGAGCATGCAGTATTAGTGAGAGGATTGGGCCAGTAGCCTATTGACTTGCACTACCTCTGATAGTGAAAGTCCATGATGTTTTTCATGTATCTTTGCTTAAGAAGTATGTTAAGGATGTTGATCATGTAATTGAATGGTCTATCATGCAGGTGGAACTAGATGGAGAATTATAGCCGAAGCCTCAGTGTATATTGTAGAAAAAGGTGCTCATGCTTCAGAACCAAGCAATAGAGAAAGTTAAAGTGCAATGTAAGAACTTTGGGCCCGATGAACCTACATGGGAGATGGCGGATCAGATGCGAGCTATGTATCCTTCCTTATTTTTCAGCTGAGGCAAGAAACCTTGATATGGTGGTTTGGTGATAGCTTATGGTGGTTGCTGATTGCTTATGGTGGTTAGATGATTGATTATGGTGATTTGGTAGTTTCTTTATGGTGGTTTAGTATTTCCTTATGATGGCTTGGTATATGCTTCATGGTGGTTTAGTATTTGCTTTATGTTGGTTTACTATATGCTTTATGATGATCGATATATGCTTTATGATGGTTGATACATGTCATATGATGTTTGGTATATGGTTTATGATGTTTTGATACATGCTATATGATGTTAGTATATGTTTGGTATATGATTTGGCACATGTTTTGGTATTTATATTTTGATGATGTTTCTATATGTGCACCCGTGTATGGATGTAAATATTGTAACGAGATGTGTTATAAAGCTCCACTCTACAGTATGGCTGTCATTTTATTATGAAAGCATGTGGTTATGTTATCATGATGTTGTGATGTTATATGAGTTGGCACTTAGCAGGACGATCATTGCAAATACCGTAATGAGCTGTGTTATAAAGATCCAATATGCAGTATGTTGTCATGATGTTTTGTCTTGAGCAGGTCTTTCATTGTAAATACTGCATCGAGCTATGTTATAAAGCTCCATAAGCAATATGTATTCTTTCAATAGGTTGTTGAGGTATATGTGTGATTGAACACTAAGGACGGTGTCCTACAAGGGGGAGGGTTCTATAAAAACCTTGGTGAAAATTCCATGTAATAAAGTTAAAAACAATAGCCACAGATGAATGGGACACTTATTCTAAGCTGAGTGTTGGGCAAGACATCCTGGGGGGTGTTCATTTGGTTGTTTATGGCTAAGGAAATTGGAAAAGGCATTAAAAGGAATTTTGGCACAATTATTTATGAAAATAATGGAAAATTAGGATAAAAAGGAGGTGAAAGGTCACAGGTTGCATGTGAGGAGGAAAATGAAGGAAAATAATGGAAATTGAAGAAAATAGAGGCCTCATTCACAAAAAGGATTTTGAGGATCAGTTGGTAGCCTTTTGTCAGTTTAGTGTTGGAGCTCTCTCTCATTTTCTCTCTCTCATACTCTTGGATATTTAGAGATTTCTTGGAGCACTCTTGGATGGTGTGGCATACTTGGATTTATTGGAGAAAGAAGGTAAAGGAAGAGCAGGAAAGTGAAATAAGGCATCAACATCAACAACTACATCATATTTATTGTAGGTATCGAGTTGCATGTATGATTTCTTCACTAGTTTTGGCATGCATGGCATATGCATGTGGTTTCTTGGTTGTGATATGTCATTGGCATAGAGGATTTCTTGGATCGACAATGGATTGCTTAGCCTTGCCATTTACTGGATAGCCATGGTGATTGTGGGTTTGCTTTCATTGTTTTGTTTTGATTGGTTCTCATGTTTCCTTAGCTTGGGTTGAGTTATTAGTCCTGGAAGCCCTCGTTGAACAAACACTCTGGAAGCCTTGTAACAGTTTGGGTTGAGTTACTAGTCCTAGAAGCCCTGGTTGGAAAAATGCTTTGGAAGCCTTTGGTGGGTTAAGTTACTGGTCCTAGAAACCTTGGTTGGAAAAACAATTTGGAAGCCTTGTATAAGCCGTGGGTAGAGTTACTAGTTCTGGAAGCCTTGGTTGGACAAACAATGTGGAAGCCCTAGAAGGCTTGGATGGAGACCAATCTGTCGAAGGTTTTGGTGATATTCAACCGTGTTGTGGAATCCTTGTTTGATGGGTTAAGGTGGATTGTCTCTGGAAGCCTTGGGTGAGTTTTGATTTATGTGTTCTATGAGATCCCACATTCATGCTTGGAATATGGCACGAGGGTGAATGGATGAAGAGAGATTTGGAATAGCCATTCTATGGTTAAGTGGAATGTGGTAGTCCCATCTCTGGTTGGTTCATTGCATTCATTAATGAGAAATCCAGTCCCCTAATTTTCATGAGTAAAGGTACTGATGTATTTATGGATTTGATGGCTGATATGTTTATTGTATTTCTGTTCCTATTATGCTAGTTATATGCACATTTTATGACAACATCTATGTATGACTCTCAACATGTTTTTACTTGTATGTGAATGGATGATGTGCCTGTGAACTAATAGATGAGAATGCAGCAAATGGTATGAGGGAATGATGGTTCATAGATATTCTCAGATAAGTATGAGATCCCTACACTTAACTCTGTTATTTACACCTGTAGATCACATGTTGATGATATGTTTAATGAAATGCCTGTCATGGCTAGTAGGGATCCAGTCACGGTCTTGAACAAGTATTTGATTTAGTACTTTCGTTTCCATGTTACTTTACTGATTTAAAGAGATGGATTAGTTCTAGGCAGTGTCCTAGGATCTGAGCCTGAAAAAGTGGCTTAAATCTGGGGGTTGCTGGCACAACACTGAGAGAGTGACTGGCAGGCAGGCCTTTGAGAGTGACTTTAGGTTGCTGGTCTCTCCCTTTCCCATAACATGAGAGTGAATATGGTCCAAGAGACCTAAAAAAATAGTGGGACCCAAGGAAAGGCTGTCTGAGGGGGTGACTTGTCTTCTGAGGATTCCGTTGACGATTTTGGATGTCTATATGGAGTGTTCTGGTCGGTTCCACTTCCTTAATGTGAATAAGGAGGTTAAATCATATCATAGTGGCCTCTCGTCACATGTTTACCCTGTCTGGATGGTTTCTTGGGTAGATGTGGGAGGAGGGTGTTACAGAGTGGTACCAAAGCATGGTTCACCCCTCAGACTAGATGGGCTATGTGTTGGTCATGCATGCATGTCAGTTTCATGTGTCTCTTACACTTATATACTTGTTACATTTGCTTGATGATTGATTAGGGTTGTAGTATGGTTATCATGGATAATTTCTTATTGATTTCATGAAATGTATTTGAAATGAGTATGTGACTGACTATGTATGGATTATATGTCGCTTACATGTTGATTTCATGGTACCTACTTACATCCTTGTATGTTAGGTTATATTTTTGAATATTTTGATTACATGCATCAGTCTTGTAGGTTGATTACAAGAACTGATCGATTATGTTCAACTACATGCAGTTATGCGTATTTGTAGTTGGTTTGGAATTTCTTATGAATACTGCTGGTTGCATGTGGCAATGTGTACAATGGAATAATGGTTTTTATCACGCATGAGGTTATAACATGCATTGTTGATATGGCCTTTCATTGATGACTGGATCCTAAATAGAGTGATGTTTATGTGTTGATACATTTGTTGGTGTATGTCTATATGTTGTTATGATTATGCTATACATGTATCATGCTGACTTGGTAATATTGTAAACAAGGTGTCCTCCCCTAGTTATGCTAAGGTGTGTGAATTATTGTGATTGGTTTATCTGACATATTATGCCTTGCAGGAAGAAATATCAAATGGGTAGTAATATGGTTGACTACAATGACTCTCCCTACGAATCCGAAGAGATGTATGGTGTTGGGAACCCCTCTGACTTGGCAGTTACATTAATAAGTTTAAAGGAGGAGATAAGTAGTTGTAAGGTAGATAATGAAAAAATCATACAGTCACAGGAAAAGTTAGCAGAGGTGAATACAGTAATACTTCAGAGCCTGTCAGATTTGCAGTGACAAGGACCACTATGGATAAGTCATCAGCAGGAAGATAAAACTAATGGGGCATATATTAGTAGATCACATGGTGGTCGTCGATCAGATAGATATGATATAGTTAGAGATGGAAGATTGTTGGATACTCCAGAGAAGAGAAGGGATATACACATGTATGATTCTAGTTATGATTCAGATAGGCACTATGATCATCATCGATATCATCCTTATAGGAGGAATGATAGGGGATACTTTCCGGATGAATTTAAGAAGGAAAAACCACCTACTTTTGATGGAGAGATAAAGAGATCACAGGATGCAGAGGCATGGCTGCTTGGTATGAAGAAATTCTTCAGGTTACATGACTACTCGAAGAACATGAAAGTTAGAGTGGCTACTTTCAGTCTTAAAGGTAAAGCAAACATCTGGTGGGAAGATGTGAAGAATGTCAGAGATATATATGAGGAAGATCTAACTTGGAGTGAATTTGAGCGGTTATTCAAGAAGAAGTATTTGTCAGAGAGATACTTCGATGACAGGGAAAAAGAGTTCTATGAACTAAAGATGGGATCCATGACAGATGATGAGTACACCAATAAGTTCTTGGAACTATTGAGGTATGTGCCTTACCTCAAGGAGGAGAAGGATAAGGTTCAAAGATTCATTAGTGGAATACCAGTTGAATTCAAACACATGATTGAATTCAACGAGCCTAGATCATTAGAGGAGGCCATTCAAAACCTAAAGCATTAGTAGGAACAATTAGAGTGCAGAACTGAAACTAAGCTAGACTGGAGAGGTAATGAAAAGAACAAAGGAAAACAGGATAAAAAGTGAACAAGGCCACATAGTACAAATAACAAGGAGAATGTTGCACTACCTAAGAGGTTCAATGCATGAGATAGAGGACAGGGACATAAAGATGAAGAGAAGAACAGGGATGGATGCTAGAAGCCTATAGAGTGTTGGACTTGTGGCAAAGACCATTGCATGAGATATTGTGCATAGAATCATGGTGGTAGATCCCAGATATACAGTGCACATGAGGTGCAGACTGTTGGAGATGTAGGCCAGAGTGTTCCTCGTATCTATGTAGCCATGGACAGTGGGTAGGTAGAACACCAGGCATCTATCATTGAGATGGACGGTAAGATTTGTGATCAATTTATTTCTATTTTGATTGAAATTGGATCTAATTATAGCTATATTAGTCTTGAATTGGTGGATAAGTGTGGTTTGAATAAGGGGTTGCATGTAGAGTCTTGGTTAGTGCAGTTGGATATAGGTACGAAGAAGTAAGTTCATCATTGGGTAAGAGCTTGTGCATTTGACTTAAACGGTATGCCTACCCCAACACATTTGAATGTTTTACCATTGGCTTCATACAATATGTTATTGGGCATGGATTGGTTGTATTTACATAGAACCAAGGTTGACGGCTATAAAAAAGTTTTTGAGTGTGTTGATGACAATGGAGAACCCAGAGCCTTGCAAGGTAAGAAGAAATCCACATCAGTTAGGATGGTGAAAACTATGCAAGAAAAGTGTAGCCGTAGGAAAGGGTGCAAGCTATTTTCAGTACACATTTCTAGTGATAAGGGTAAGGAGGTTGAGGATGTAGCTGTGTTGAACAAGTACCCAATTTTATAGCGGTTCAAGGATGTATCTCCTAAGTACGTTACAGAGTTTCCACCTCATAGGGAGGTAGATTTTTCTATTAAGCTAGTGCCAGGGGAAACTCCAACATTTAAATCACCTTACAGGATGAGCACAACTGAGTTGGTTGAGTTAAAATTGCAGTTGAAGGAAATGTTGGACAAGGGATACATTAGGCCAAGTGTATCACCTTGGGGGTGCATCGGTCTTGTTTGTGAGGAAGAAAGATGGTACTCTCAGATTATGCATTGATTAAAGGCAACTGAATAAAGTGACTATCAAGAACAAGTACCCTTTGCTAAGGGTTGACCACTTGTTCGATCAGTTAAAGGGAGCAACGATGTTCTCGAAGATTGACTTTAGATCCGGATACCATTAGGTATGCATCAAAGAGGACGACATAAACAAGACTGCGTTTGGGACTAGGAATGGGCATTATGACTTTGTTGTAGTTCCATTTGGCTTAACTAATGCTCCAACTATGTTCATGTATTTGATGAAAAGCGTGTTGCATCCATATTTGGATAAGTTTGTTATTGTGTTCAGTGACGATATACTAGTATATTCTAAGAATGAGGAAGAGCATGCCGAGAACTTAGTAGCTATGTTGAGGTTGTTGAGAGAGCATCAGTTGCATGCTAAGCTCAACAAATGCAACTTCTTTCAGACTGAGGTACACTACTTGGGACATGTTGCCTCCAAGGAAGGTATTGCAGTAGATCTAGAGAAGATAAGGGCCATCATGGAGTGGGTAGCTGTTAAGAATGTGGATGAGGTGAGATATTTCATGGGTTTGGCAGGCTACTATAGGAGGTTCATTAGGAACTTCTCATAGATTTCTTATCCTATTACATCCTTGCAGAGGAAAGGTAAGAAGTTCGAATGGACTAAAGAATGTAGACTATCTTTGAGCAGCTTAAGTAGTTGCAGACACATGCACCAGTACTACAGATTGCAGATCCAGACAAAGAGTTTGTAGTATGTACAGATGCTTGCAAGAGAGGGCTTGGCGGAGTCCTTATGCAGGATGGACAAGTGGTCTGTTATGAGTCTCAGAAACTAAACGAGCACAAATATAACTATCCCACACATTATCTTGAGTTGGCAATGATTATATATGCACTGAAGATGTGGAGGAACTATCTTCTTAGCAAGCGGTTTGTGCTTATGAGTGATCACATTGGGTTGAGGTATTTGTTTGACCAGCCAAATCTGAATGCCAGGAAGGCTAGATGGTTGGCCACGATCAATGAGTTTGATTTCGAGATTAGGTACATCAAAGGCAAGGAGAATAGAGTGTCAAATTCTCTTAGTAGACGAATATAGGTACATCACTTGGCAGCTATGACCTCCTACGGGACAGAGTTACAGGACATGATCTTGCGGGTAGGACAACAGGATGTCATATATATGGAGTAAGTGCATAGGTTGCAACAGGGTGATAGTACAGGTACATGTATAGGTAATGGTACATGTACATGCAGTGGTACATGTACATGTGGAAGTACATGTACATGCACAAGTATAGGTGCAGGTACAGTTGTAGGTGCATAGGACTTGGATTATTCTCTTACGACAGATGGATTGGTCAGGTTTCGAGACAGGATATATGTGTCGGATGACAGTGACCTCAAGAAGGTGATCTTGAGGGAGTTTCATGCGAAATCGTATTCAGGTCACCTAGGTTATCAGAAGACAATCACAATAGTGAAGATATATTATTATTGGATGGATTTGAATAGGGATGTAACAGAGTTTGTGGCTAGATGTTTCGATTGTTAGCGAGTGAAGGCAGAGTGCAAACATCTAGGTGGACTACTACAACCGATCGTGATTCCAAAGTGGAAATGGGAAGTCATTTCCATGGATTTCATCACAGGGTTGCTAAAGATAGTGAAATCGCATGATTCCATCATGGTCATTGTGGATAGCTTAACAAAGGTTGCACACTTTGTTCCAGTGAAGTCTACGTTCTCAACTATTGACGTGGCACAGGTGTTCATTTGAGACGTGGTTAGACTACATGGTGTCCCAAATAAGATTGTGTTAGATAGGGACACAAAGTTCACTTCCAAGTTTTGGATGGATTTATTTGCAGGTTTCAGTACCGAGTTGGACTTCAACACAACTTATCATCCGCAGATGGATGGACAGACAGAGAGGGTCAACAAGATATTGGAGGACATGTTGAGGATGTATGTGATGCATCAGAAGAGGAAGTGGGAAGCGTATATCCCTTTGGTTGAGTTTTCATTCAACAAAAGTTATAACGAGTCACTAAGGATGAGTCCTTTTGAGGCATTATATGGGTGGAGTTGTCACACTCCCATTAGTTGGAGTGATCTGGTTAGCAGAGTATTAATTGGATCAGATATGTTGGTATACATGGAACATGAGATGCAGGTAATCAAGAATAATCTCAAGGAAACAAAGGATAGGTAGAAGAGTTATGCAGACGGGAACAAGTTGTTCAAGGAGTTCCAGGTTGGGGAACAGGTGTACTTGCACATCAAACCGAAGAAGGGCTCCTTACGGCTTTGATCATGTGCCAAGCTAGCACCACGATTTTGTGGACCCTTTAGTATTAGTGAGAGGAATGGGGAAGTAGCCTATCAACTTGCACTGCCTCCGATAGTGAAAGTCCATGGTGCTTTCCATGTATCTTTTCTTAAGAAGCATGTTAAGGATGTTGATCATGTAATTGATTGGTCTGTATTGCAGGTGGAACCAGATGGAGAATTCCAGTCGGAGCCTTAATGTATATTGCAGAAAAAGGTGCTCATGATTCGAAACCGAGCAATAGAGCAAGTTAAAGTGCAATGGAAGCACCTTGGGCTCGATGAAGCTACATGGGAGATGGCGGATCAGATGCGGGCTATGTATCCTTCCTTGTTTGTCGGCTGAGACAAAGCAACCTTGATATGATGGTTTGGTGATTGCTTATGGTGGTTTGTGATTTCTTATGGTGGTTTGATGATTGCTTATAGTGGTTTAGTATTTGCTTGTGATGTCTTGTTATATGCTTCATGGTGGTTTAATATTTGCTTTATGTTGGTTTACTATATGCTTTATGATGATTGATATATGATTTATGATGGTTGATACATGTTATATGATGTTTGATATATGCTTTATGATGCTTTGATACATGCTATATTATGTTAGTATATTTTTGGTATATGATTTGGCACATGTTTTGGTATCTATATTTTGATGATGTTGCTATATGTACACCCATGTATGGATGTAAATACTGTGTTAGTGTCGGTCTTGAGCCCTCCATCGGTGATCAAAAACTCTTTGCATTATGCATAGGTAGGTGTCTCATCAGTGTCAGTTTTGCATCCTGTTAGGCATGCCATAAAACTGATGGAGGAGCTGGTCTTTGTCCCCTTCTTGGCTTTGCTGGATCAGGTCATGTCAGGTATTAAGCTTGTGTCATACTTGTTTTGTTTTGTCTTGAAGTCCCAAGTCTTAGGTCTAGGGTTTTGGTCAAAAATCACTGCAAGGTCATGAGTCAAAGGTCCATGAGTGCCCAGCAAGCCAGAAGGAGGTATGTACATATGTTCCATTGATATTTTTCATCAGGTACAGCTCATTTATACCTTGGATTTAAAAACCCTGTTTTTAAACCCAAGGTCATGTAATATTTGCAAAAAATAAGGAAAATTTCAAAAGTTTAAATGCTGACAATAACCCTGGTCTCCTCGCCAGAGTCCATCAGATGGTCAACTTGCAAAAAGAACGGAGTTAAAGTGCCTCAAAAGCTAAATTCAGGACAAAGCAACTCAAAAAGCAATGTTAAAAGTGAATGCCAAAATAGAACATTAGAGAGTGGGTTTTGTGATTTAAATTTTTTCAAATTCAACCTACAAGAGCTAAATTTCCCTCTAAACATTTCATTATGCCTCTATGAGCTAACAAAGAGGAGCAAGAGGGCGAAAATAGTGAAGGAGGTCGAATTGCAGTGAAATTGGAGAGTTTCTCTGGTGCGCGACCACTCGGGCAGGGTGCGCGACCACCTGAGCGGTGCGCGACCACTCGAGCCCTCCTCCGCAGTGAAAATTTTACACTGGCGCGACCACTCGAGCTGCGCGCGACCACTCCAACCCTGCGCGCGACCACTCGAGCTGTAACTTGCAGAACCGGCCCAAACTCACTCAAATTGCCTTGTGACTTGTAAATTGCTCGAGGTAGGCCTCTCAAATGTTTTGAATGTTGAAAATAAGGATGATGAGCTTGTGTTTGTGCATTTTTATCATCAAAATTATGAAGAGAAATAGGTTAAGTGATTGCTTGTTCTTGTAGGCAATTTTGCTAGGGTTATGTTTGATTTCAAGGTTTTTAATTCCTTTTAATTCCCTCCATTACTCCTATTAGATTTACACTTGTCATCATGTGTCTCAATCTCATCTCATTTGCAAAGAATGAATCTCAATTCCCATTCCCTACACCTAAAACCCTAATCCCTCTCATATGCATCCCTAAACCCTAAACCCTCTATACAAATCTGTCCCAAAACCCTAATTCATTCCCCACAGCAATATCATTATAAAAATATGTAAAACCACAACAAAGATCAAATAGTGATGTGAAAATGAAAGAGCAATTGCAATAATAAAACAAAAAGACAAAAAACAGAGAAAAAGATTACTATGTGTAGCCAAGTTATTGCAAAGACAAAAGAAACTTATTGCTGTGTATAGTCCTCATAAAAACAGTGAAAAGGAGGCTGTTATTCATAACAAAAACAAAGTAAATACAACTGTACCTATTTGTTAAAGGACAGGTTGCCTTGAAATACTGTTTGTAAAGGAAGATTGCTGTGTTTTCAGACCCAAACCTATGTATCTTTTTTCCTTCTATTCCCCTAGATGCAATATATCTCCTTTCTCTTTGAATCTGTCAAATAAAGCCTTTCCCCTCCCCTTATGACAAATGCAAATTAATCCCTTATTGCCCCTTAGCATCAAAAGCATATCAGTCCCTTGGAAAAACAGAGTATGCTTCAAAATGTACAGTCAAAGGACATAATTAAAAAGCAAGCTGTTGATGCTAGTTATCATTGTTGCCCTATACCCCTGTAATCATGCTATCCTTTACCCCCTGTTAAAAATTGTATTGTCCTTTCCCTTGGTGACCCTATTACATGTTTTCCCTAATAAAGATATGTCTTTGCAAATGATTTCCCAATGATGAGAGATGAGATAACATGTTTGACATTGTGTGAATTATTCCTTAAAAGTTCCCTGTTTTTATATATTTTCCCATTCCTTATGATAAAATCCCTCCCCTAACATTTCCCTCATGGTTTTTCCCCTTGAAAACAGCATACTTCTCAGCATTTTGCAGGCAGGGCAGCAGTCAACTTTGTTTATTTTCTCCACCTTGCTCAATAACACCATGTCAACCACTGAAACTAATGAGCAAGGTGATGACCGGTCTTCTTCTACGGAGGTTGAGGCACAGCAGAGGCCTCGTAGGGGTGGCAAAGGTGGTCATCATAAAAGAGAGGAAGGATGCATGTTTGCAAGGCGAAAATGAAGATACTCCAAAGGAAGTTGTCCGAGGCTCGCAAGAGGAGGAAGAAGACCAACCCGCTCCGTATCTTGGCTGAGGCCTCTCTTACTCACCATGATACTTATTAGCCTCCTCCTAGCAGCAAACTCATGAAATTTTGAGAGTTTTGAGGCATTTTGGGCATTTTTGAGAATTTTACAGGTTTTGGCCGTTGGAGTGGTCTCACCCCGCGCGCGACCACTCGTGGGGACAGCTCAGAATGGGGAAAACTCTACATTTTTGGAATTGTCATGCAAAAATACACTTACCTATGCATGGGGTCAAATTTTTATGGAGATTTGGGCCTCCAAAAGCTCAAAATACATGCAAATTTTGACTTTCTGCCCACTTTTTGAGTTGCAGGAAGCTGTCTTGGGAGAAATGACTTTTGAGGGGTCAAATCAACTCCAAATTCAGAAATTCCAGTTGGGTTGGAAAGTAGACTCACAGACCTTTCCAATGAGCTATCTTGCACCTAATTTGACACCAGGAAGGCCCTCAAACACAGCTGCCAATGCGCGCGACCACTCCAAGGCAGGGGCGCGACCACTCAGGGAAATTTTGCCAGTTTGACCATTTCGGCCTGCAAAACTCAGTTTTTACTATGGTTGACTCTTAATGCTTGTAAATGATGGATTGTTGGGTAATTCTCATGGCACATGGATACATTTACTCTCCTTTAACACTTTTAGAAGTTTCCTTGATGTAAATAGTGAATATTAAATGCATGGATGGGTCACCTAAGTTTTAGAGGCAAGTTGTTTTGACTGCCTATTATCTAGTGCTCAGTTTAGAATTAGTTCAAACTGCTCCTAGGAAGCTGAGCTCGACCCCTAGAGGTGGGGAAAGGAGTTAGATGATCTATATTATGCCTTCTCTTACTCATTTTCATAGTTGGACTCTTGAGGGAGAAGCTCTATTGTATATTTTACTTGTATCTCTGCAATTTGAGGAAAAGGAAGGCCAGGGTTTTGCAGACATCATTGTGGATTCTTGTGGATTATTGTGTTGATGGTGTGTTTCCTACTTGTCATTGTAAGTGTGTTTATGTGTTCCATCTCTTATTCTATTGCTGCTAATTAAACAAAAGAAGTGATAAAGTTTGAATTCATGCATGCCATGCTCAGCTTTCAATTTTGTTTAATATTTATGTTTTCCACTGTCTAAAGAGGATTCAAAGTCATTGTTTTCCCTCTTTAGCTCCCTCTCTTTCTTCCTTGATCATCCATCTCAGCTTAAGGCATCAGCACAAACTCCTTCCTTGCCCAAAAGACCCACCTGCAAAAACTGAGCTCAATCCCCGCACCCTGAATCGCACTCCCTCCAATTGCCACCAAAAACCCAAAAAACCCCAAATCAACCTTTATAATCAGTTTACTAGCCTAATATCAGTGTTACCGTGTTGGTCATCTCATCCCATTGAAAAATCCACCGAGATTGACCGGAGAGAGCCTTCTCATACCCCGTAGGGCTAGCTACGAGGTGAAATGGTTTGATGTTGCCTTGAAGGTTTACCTTCCTCAGCCTAGGGTGAAATCTCAAGCGCTAACATACTGTAACGGATGTGTTACACAACTCCACTATGCGGTATGGGTGTCATGTTATTATGCTATCATCTGGTTATGTTATCATGATGTTGTGATGTTATATGAGTTGGCACTCATCAGGATGATCATTGTAAATACTGTAATTAGTTGTGTTATAAAGCTCCATTATGCGATATGTTGTCATGATATTTTGTCTTGAGCAGGTTTTCAGTGTAAATACTACATCGAGTTGTGTTGTAAAGCTCCATAAACAATATGTCTTCTTTCAGTAGGTTGCTAAGGTATATGTGTGATTGAACACCGAGGGCGGTGTCCCCCAAGGGGGAGGGTTTTGTAACAACCATGGTGAAAATTCCATGTAATAAAGTTAAAAACAATAACCACAGATGAATGGGACACTTATTCCAAGCTGAATGTTGGGAAAGACATCCTTGGGGGTGTTCATTTGGTTGTTTATGGCTAAGGAAATTCGAAAAGGCAATGGCTAAGGCATTAAAAGGCATTTTGGCACAATTATTAATGAAAATAATGGAAAATTAGGAGAAAAAGGAGGTGAAAGGTCACAGGTTGCATGTGAGGGGGAAAATGAAGGAAAATAATGGAAAATGAAGAAAATAGAGGCCTCATTCATAAAAAGGCATTTGAGGATCAGTTGGTAACCTTTTGTCAGTTTAGTGTTGGAGCTCTCTCTCATTTTCTCTCTCTCTCTCTCATACTCTTGGATACTTAGATATTTCTTGGAGCACTCTTAGAGGGTGTGGCATGTTGTACCTATTTCCCATAGGTAGTCCTTGGCTGCAAAAACTATTCTAGGAAACCAACTCAAATAGCCTTTAGGTTCAATCTGGCCCTTGAACTAGAGGGGGCTCCCTTAGTGGTTATGAGGCTTTGTTTAACGCTATTTACCTGTCACTGAACAACAACCTTTGAAGCACAATGGCTAGATTTATGGTTTTAATTGGGGGTGGTTGGCGATCAATGAAAATCCCTATTTATGGTTAAAGGCCTCTCTCATGAGGTCCCTTCAGAACGTGTCAGCTTCCAACATGACATAATGAATTAAATTTTCAAGGATTATGATAGAAGAATGTAAGGAGATTCCTAATAATTAAGCAGCCAGACATAATTCTTAACAACTAGGGAAAATTGGATGCGTGTAGAAGATTTCTACAGCCCAACAAAACACATTGTAGAGGATGACAGAAGGCCAAATTGAAACCAATTCTAAGAGGAGATATTTCAGACAGATAGTCCAATAAGCTAATCTCTTTTAATGGCTATCAGAAGGCATAAAGCAAAAACCAGTCAAAGAGGAGTTATCTTGGACAAACAATCCAATAAGCTAATCTTTTTCTAAAGGTTATGATTTTGCAGGGGATTTAAGAATAGATTGATACTCAATCTACACTTACCTAGACCTTCCTATAAATGCTTTGAACATGTGTAGAAATAAGATATGAAACACTAGAAATACATATTATAAAACACAAAATTCTGTCAAACTAGAGCCAAAAGGCTTTCATTAGAAATCCTATAATAGAAGCTATTACAAAGTGAAGAGCCTTGGCATCAAAAGCCCACACCAATTACTTCGAGATTCAAAGTATTTATAATGTTTACATCTAAATATCTTGCAACAAAATGCAAGATTTATTTACAATTGCTTTCAGAAATAGAACTGAAAAGCCTAAAAATAACAATTATTGAAACTGTTAACCATCAATTACAAATATAGAAATAATGAGGAAAGATAGACCTGAATTGAGCTGTTGGTGCTTATTCTGCTGCATTACATTGATGATATGATCCTTAATGGAGCTGTGTTGCTGTTGAATAGGCCTTGCTGTCACTCTGTCTCGTATTTTGCTGCACTCGTTGTTTCGTTGTTTTCTGCCTCGCTGTCCCTTTTCCCTGTCTTACTATTACTTACTGCTGCGTCATTCTCTGGCTCTCTGTTACATTTCCCTTTAAGATGGAGATTTTTTTTGAGGGGGGTGGGAAGAGACGGAGGAGAAATTAGTTGATTTTACAGAGGTTTTACAGTGGAAGAGGCGAAGAGCAGAGCCGATGTTGATCGCTTCATGGGCTAAATTAAGTCAAACTGATGAGCGATCGAGAAGGAGGGGATTTAATGGAGGGGAGACCGAAATATGGAGAACGAAGCCTTATATCAAATATACAGGGATTACATGAGCTCTAAATTGGAAAGGATAGTAGAGGAATCAGGATCAAATCGCAATTGTATCAGCGTAGGAGAGGTAGTGGCGGTCACAGGGTCGATTCTTTGTTTAAAAATATAAAAATATTTAACAAAGAAAAACTTGGTAAAACAAGAACTAGTAGACCTAAAATATTATTAAATTGAGCGGATAATGCCATCGGGTCCAGATCCTGATCGAAGATTGCAATTGACAGTTGGAGGCACATCACAAAGGAATGCGATAGGGGCCAGATGTGAAATGGAAATTAATCATAACCTATATTGCATCGGGTCCAGACTGATTGGTGATCGCAATCGACAATTTTCCTGTTAAAGTGTGATATCTCTGACCTTGCGATATGCGATATGATGTCAGGCTTACGTCATCTTTGCCACCTGTTCACTATTCTGTCACATCGTCTGCCACGTCATCCCCCATATGGCACCTTCCGAGTGGTGACACGTGTCACTCGGATTTGGCCCACTAGGCCACCTAAAATGCCAGAAATGCATGCCACATGTCCACTCTTTTGCCATGTCATGCTGACATCATCCTCCACGTTGCCCTTATCAGATCCAAACGTTGACTGCCACGCGTCCCTTTGGGAGGAGAGAGAAAAGGCCCAACCTTGCTCTGTTTTGTGATGAATTTCCTTTATAATTTTCTTTCGACGTTTCCCAGGACTTTAACGTAATCAACCAGATATTTTATTGTAATCATAGATCAGAGAGGGGCTGGGAGAGTTTACTTGACAAATGCGAAATCGCAATCGGTGGGGAAACAGTTAGTCGCAATCGCAAGGCAGAGGGAAGGTGATAATGGAGGCGATTCTTACGGAACTGTGATATGTGATAACGATATCATAGATCGCAATCGCAAAGAAGAGGAGTATGTGGGAAAAGGGCCAATTCTAGAAATCTGTGATGTGATGTATGCAGGCCGCGCACCTTTTAATATGAAACCTTTATGTCATAAAGTTTTATATGGGGAGGTTGGGTCAAAGGCTTTTGGGGGGCCGATTCTTATGGCATAATGGTAAGAGGGGGCTGATTCTTAGTATAAGGGTATAAGTGGTAGCGTGGGCCCAGGGTTATCGCAATTGCATGGGAGTAGTTGTTCGGTGAAATGGACATTGGAATATTGTGATTGCGGAAAGAAACACATGGGTTGTAGCTAGAGCTATTTGATAAAATAAAGGAATTGGGATTTG
The DNA here is from genome assembly GCA_031772625.1 of Pinus tabuliformis. Lineage (NCBI taxonomy): Eukaryota > Viridiplantae > Streptophyta > Pinopsida > Pinales > Pinaceae > Pinus > Pinus tabuliformis. The sequence continues at coordinate 756,644,174 of CM062818.1, forward strand.
GCTATAGTTATAATCACACGGTGCTTGTATATTATATGCCTGTAGACTCATCTCTTGCCTTTAGACTTGCACCTATGCTGAACTTTGAATTGGCTTATGGCTTATGATTAATAATACAACTTTAGTTTTAAAGAGATATTTATATAAAATATTCAGATATATTTTTATAAAAATATCATGGGACTTTAAAATCAAAACTAAATTTATAAATCATTCAAAGAATTTAATAAACACATATTTTTAGCTTTTGGCCAAGAAATAAACTGGCAATTTCTCACTGAAAATTTATAATTTTTAGTGTACCAAAATATGTTACAACATGGAATAGTTGGATTTCTTGGAGCAAGAAGGTGAGGGAAGAGCAGGAAAGGATGAGAAGGCATCGACATCGGCAACTACATCATATTTTCTTGTAGATACCGAGTTGCATGTATGATTTCTTCACTAGTTTTGGCATGCATGTGGTTTCTTGGTTGTGATATCATTGGCATTAAGGATTGCCTGGAATTGATAGTGGATTGCCTAGCCTTGCCATTTCCTGGATAGCCATGGTGATTGTGGGTTTACTTTCATTGTTTTGTTTTGATTAGTTCTCATGTTTCCTTAGCTTGGGTTGAGTTATTAGTCCTGGAAGCCCTGATTGAACAAAAGCTCTGGAAGCCTTGTAACAACTTGGGTTGAGTTACTAGTCCTGGAAGACCTGGTTGGACAAATGCTCTAGAAGCCCTTGGTGGGTTGAGTTACTAGTCTTGGAAGCCTTTGTGGGAAAGAAAGTCTGGAAGCCCTTTATAAGCTGTGGGTTGAGTTACTATTTCTTGAAGCCTTGGTTGGACAAATTCTCTGGAAGTCCTGGAAGGCTTGGATGGAGACCAATCTGATGATGGTTTTGGTGATGTCCGACCGTGAGGTGGAATCACTGTTTGATGGGTTGAGGTGGATGGACTATGGAAGCCATGGGTGAGTTTTGATTGATGTGTTCTATGAGATCCCACATTCATGCTTGGAATATGGAACATGGGTGAATGGCTGAAGAGATGTTTGGTTCATCCATTCTATGGTCGGGTGGAATGTGGTAGTCCCATCTCCGGTTGGTTCATTGCATTTATTAATGAGAATTCCATTTCTTTGACTTTCATGAGTAAAGGTACTGATGTATTTATGGATTTGATGGCTGATATGTTTATTGTATTTATGTTTCTATTATGCTGGTTATATGCACATTTTATGACAGCAACTATGTATGGCTCTCAACATGTTTTTACTTGTATGCGAATGGATGATGTACCTATGACCTAATAGATGATAATGCCAGTAAATGGCATGAGGGAACGATGCTCCATAACAATTCTCAAATAAGTATGAGATCCCTGCACTTAACTTTGTTATTTACACCTGTAGATTACATGTCGATGATATGTTTGAGGAAATTCCTATCATGGCTAGTAGAGATCTAGTCAAGGTATTGAACAAGTATTTGCTTTAGTACTTTCATTTCCATGTTAATTTACTGAATTAAAGAGATGGATCAGTTCTGGGCAGTGTCTTGGGCTCTGAGCCTGAAAAAGTGGCTTAAATCCTGGGGTCGCTGGCACAACACTGCGATTTTTGGTCCACAGTCACTAGCTGGCAGGCCTGTGAAAGAAACTTTAGGTTGTTGGTCGCTCCCTTGCCCATAGTATGAGAGTGACTATGGTCTAAGAGACCTAAAACAACAACGGGACCCATGGACAGGCTGCCTGAGTGGGTGACTTGTCTTATGAGGGCTCTGTTGATGATGTTGGATTTTTGTGTGGAGTGTTTCCTTCTGTTCCACTTCCTTAATATGACTTAGGAGGTCGAATCATATCATAGTGGCCTCTTGGTGCATGTTTACCCCGACTGGTTGGTTTCTTGGGTAGATGTGGGAGGAGGGTGTTATATTCTTGGTCTTTCAGATGTTGATTGCCTTTACCATGGTTACATATCTCATCATATCTTCCTTCCTTTCTTCACACATTTCATTCCCAAGAGATTCCATTTAGAGTTCCTCAATTGTATTCAACCACCTCATACTTCACATGAGGACATATTATGTTGATTTCATCTAGTGTGACCCATGCCTTCTGAAAACCTTTCATAGGAAGAGATTCCTTTCCTTTTATCGCTTCTCAAGATCGAGTAATGATCCATGTTACTTGCAACCATACACCATGACTTTATAATATTGAATACAGGCATACATACCTCATTTACCTTTAGGTCATCTAGGCTTCTTTCAACGACTTCCTTAATTGAAAAGACGTTCAACCCCTTGATCTGCTTCATCTCTTATGTCATCATACCATCATCCTATGAATTCCACAAGTTGGAGTTCCTAATGAAATACTTGCTTCCACTCTAGATTAGTGAACCTTCCGATGAAGACTCCATTAATGAGTCTTGTGATCTTGCATATCCTTATCAAGCAAATGTTACCTTTTGATGTATGACGAGCCTTGTATTGGATGACTTCTTCCTTTCATTTAGTTTCCAATGAGGTTCTCAAGAGATATATCCTTCATAGTTGATTATCAGACATCCTTCATGTTTCTTATGGTGATGTCACAAGCTCTTACTTCTGATACTTTTCCTCTTTCTTGGACTTCCTTCTTTCAACTTTCTCCACTTCTTTAGTGAAATTGACTTCTTCTCTACATTTCTCGTTATTTCCCTTCTTGAGTTTAGGAAAATCTTTCCTGTAATGATCATAGCATTGAATATTAGCTATGTTCTTTTTTCCTTTCAAAAAAATGTCTGAATGCTTTCATTTGATCCTTCAACACTTTGCCCTCAACATGTCATCTCATATCTTGCGTATAAACCACAAGTTGTTGAATGGAATAACTTTCTTATCCTCATAGACATTTGTTACCGGTTCATCAGTTAGTGCATGAGGATTATCTCTCCTAGATCTTGCAATTGAGACCTTATGAAGATAACCTTTTATCCTTTGATACCTTCAATTTGTGTAGATCAGATCTAAGTGACATGACCTTCTTTATCACATCTTCAAAGAATAGTTATACCAACTTATCATATATATCTCTTTGATGTCTCCAATATTGCTATATGAGGGGACATTTCATAAGAATCCATTTCTGTGTATTCAGAGGATACATTTTCATTGATATGCTCAATGACTTCACTTTCTTTGAGGACTATTTCTATCCTTCTTTTCCATTCAAGAAATTTCAATGACCCAACCAGCTTATATATCTCCTTGCAAAACGAATTCATTTTACAGAATTTGATTATAGAATGAAATATACTTACTTGACAAGTCAAGATGAAATATTCAACTTGATCACTTTGATGGTGGTTGAAGAAGATGTATTAATGCTTCTTTTTGATGATCTTCTTCCAAATGAAATCCCCTTCTTCAATAAAGGAGATTGCTCCTTTTATGATGTCAACGCCTTTAGATCTAGCTTCCTTTATTGATGGTGATTGATGAGGATGTTTTGATGCTTCCTTGGATGATATTCTTCAAGGATAAGGAGGGGATCCTTTTTGCAATGATAGGAAACTTTTGAAGATGATGATAATGCCTTCTCTCCTTCAAGATACTTTGACTTATTTGGTAGTGAATGAGTGCAGATCAGAAATGATTCTAGGGTTTTGACTTTCTCCAAGATGATGTGATATTCATATTTAAAGTAATTCGATCTAACTTGCTTTGAAGATAACTTGATGAGGGTATTTGTGGTCTTTTGATTATGACTATATGATCCAACACTTTTGCTGGTTTAGACTTCTAGCTGCTTTGATTTGTAGATCTATTTTCCTTGAGTAGAAATAAGGCTTTGGCCTTGATTGTTTTGATTGATGATCTCAAGACTTCTTCTGAAGTAGACATTCTTCTTTGATCTAGGGTTTGATTATTCAAAGTAGATCTTTGAACTTTTGCTTTAATATCATTTAACTTTCTTTGATGCCTTCCTTGAAACTCAATCCTTGAGTGTCTCTTTGATTAGATGCCCTTCCTTAACTGTCAGCTTAGCTTTGATACAATGTTGAGAAATCTAGGGCATTAGCATTAGGTGATTTCTCTTCGATTAGTGGTTGCTTGTTAATGTTTTTTCTTATTATATTAGAATCTTCTTCTTGTTAGATTGTTAATGTTCTTCTTCATCAAACAATAACCAATGCATGAACATAAATAGACAAGAGACACAGAATGTAGGCTATGAGCTAGGGCCAAAACCTCTCACTCTTTGGGAGGAAAACCCATACAAATTCTTCTTAGAGAGATTCCAATTGAAGAATACCAAGACCAAGATGCTTGACCTATTAGCCACTTCCAAGACCAAGACACTATCTCTCAGACTATCTTCTCCTTCCTCCTTTCGGTTCCTCTTATGCATTGAGATCATCTCCTTTCTGAGCATAATGTGATAGCAACGAACTGTAGACATAATTGAGATGGCATTGAACCATATCACTTTATTGTCACCAAACTATCCTTACTGTAGTAGCACCAAAAAACTGTAATACTTCACTTAATAGCAGCTCCTTCATACCATTGAACATCTAGCTGTGGTATAGATACCTTCATCTGAACCGTATCTTTCTACTATAGCATTGAGACCTTTACTCAGAGATCCAAACTTCTCACTGTCACTGTCTATCCAAAATCATAGAGAGACATATATGAACTTCTTCACTGTGGATATTCGAACTTTATATTGTTATTGGCCCAAAAAAAACCCTCGTTGTCCCTTACTTACTCTTCTGCTTTTAGTCCGAACTGTTCTTCTTTCAGTTGCCCGAATTTCAGAGATTTTTTTAATCACAGTCTAATGCGAAGAGACTTTACATATATTTATAGTGGTTGGCCCCTATAAATAAGCTGAAATGCATTTTTGAATAGGTGTGTCTCCATAGCTTGAAGCTGACATGAGATATTTACTTCATCTTGAAGTCGACATGAGGAAGAGAGCTAGTGCTTGTCGTTGGAGGGTTCTATAGACTTACATACGTTTGACACATGCCCAAGAAGGGATTCTCCATACATTGCATTGAATCTTTGAATCTAATGATAAATCCTAAGGCTCTCAATGGGAGCCATCTAGATAAAAACTATTTCTCATGAAACCCATGAGGCAAGGAATCACAAAAATAATTTTATTCTCTTCTTTTCATCATTTACAAAGATCATAATTACAAGTCATTATGAAGACCAAAACTAGTTACAATTTACAACAAAGGAGTCGAAGATAGAGGATGAGACTCAAAATTGGAGTTACAGGTGTTAATATCATCTTGAGAAATCAAGGTATTAGTCTTTACTTGAGCCTTCATGAACCACTTCAAACTTTCCTCCATCAGATCTAAATCACGGGGAGTAGCTAAGGTTGGAAAAGATGGATTAACAATTTGATTTATAGATTTCTGAAATTCAACATCATCACTAGAGGCACCCAAATCATGGTACTTGAAAAAGAGGAGGACAAGGAACAAAAGGAATAGTAGGTTCCTCCTCTGGAATTAGAGGTTTCTCATGGTTTACAAAAGTTGGGAGAGCAGAAACATCAAGGGGTTGAGAATCACCATGTAAATTGATTTGTATTAAATGTTCAAAATTTTGTTTAAATAAATCCCAATTTGTAACTTCTTTAGGAAATTCATAACACACGTGAATCAATCTATTAGAAAAATCCTAAATTGACTCATTAGGTTTTATTCTTAGTTGATTAATTCTTTTATAAACATCTCAGTAATCATACCTATCAATGGCTTGATGAATCTCCTTAAGGAATTGATCAAATGAATGAATAGAAGCAATTATTAAGGTATGGCAGCATTCGTTAACTCAACCTTCAAGTGTGAGGGTGAATAATATACAAACAACATATTCATAATTGATTTCATGATATTTACAAAAACCAAGAAAATTAGATCTATGTATGGCTATGAATGTACCACCCTCACCATCAAACCTGAGTTGATACAAGTTGTTTTCACCTATCATACCATCTTATAGTTGTGTCAAATGGACATATTTTTCTCCCTATTACAAGGAAGGATGGGTGCAATCTTGGTGTTCCAAAGAGAAAACCAAAAGGGAGAGCCTAATTCCCATAGTCATAAAAGAGGGTAAAAATCAGAGGTCGAAATCAAAGGGAGAACCAAAATTTAGAAGGGAGCCGAAATACCAAGAGGAAATGCCGAAATTTTGAGATCTGATATTGAAAGGACTAGTAAACACTGTATCAATATTGTGGGATATTGAAGGAAGGAAAAGGGAAACCTCAACGATTTATTTTAAAAGTGGGCACGAAATGGCATATCGGAGCCTCAGCATCTCGGGACCTGATATAGGAAGGAGAATATTTCAGAGCAGAATGATATTTGGATCTCGGAGTTTTGTAACTCATTATAAATTTAAATTCTTTAAATAACCCCAAGTTTTCCGAGAAAGGGAAATATAAAGGAAATCATTGAAAATCTGAGGACCCGAGGGCCTTTTTTTCTCTCCTCTGAAGAAGACACATGATAGTTGGTGATTGGCCCCAAGAAGCAGACATGGTTGATGAAGTCAGTAGGATGTTTCCATATAGTGGACATGTGGTAGTCAGTTTCGACATTTTCGGGGCCTAATGGGGAAAATTTGGATGACACATGCCACCACTTAGGAGGTGCCACGTGGAGATGATGACCTTAGCGTGACGTCATCTTGGAGGTCGGCATTTTGGAGGAAAGAGATTTCATAACCTTGGTTTAAATTGTTTTATAAAAGAATTATGATCCAATGGAGGGAATCCGATGTTGTTGGAATTTGGTCATGAGGACTCAAATGACCAAGGGCGTAGAAAGGGTGGAGCACCTAGGTGTTGTGTAGAATATCGGATGTCGGAGTTTTCAAAACCCCTTTGAAATTTCATTTTTTAAAAGGTCCCAATGAGAGGGGCTTCTGATGTATTCTTGGTGTTTGGTTTTGAGCGCCCAAATAACCAAGGACGCGGACCAAGGCGGAACACCCAAGTGTTATGGAGCTCATCGGAAGAGGGAGACATCGTAATTTTTTTTCAATTTCAAATTCGAAGAAATTCCAATGAGGAGATCTCCAATAGGGAGAGGTACTTGGTCAGAAGCATTGAAAAGAACCAAGGGAAAAGCAAAACTAAAAAGGCAGATAGGCTCTCGATAGGAGACCAAGGGCTTTAGCCCCCAAGTGCTTAGCAAATGGTCACAACACCTAGTCCTATAGGAGAGAAATGGTAAGGGGGCCAAACTCAAAAGGGGGTGAAGTCATCAGAACTCTATGAATTCGTAAGAATTTTCTAAAGAAAGTTATGACGAAAGAAGGCTTTGATATTGTAGCACTCAAGTGTTATACCGGTGGTCCTAAGCGGCAGTCCTATGGAGGTAAAATAAGAGGGGCAAGAGTAAATGGGTTAAGAGAATCAGGACGATATGTTTCATAACATTTGTTTTAAATGGAGTTACGATGGAAAAATGCTCCAATACTACAACCCCCCAAGCACTATACCAATGGTCATAGGTGATGATTCTATGGTAGATGAAAAATAATGATCTAAGCACAAAAGGGCTCGAGGCATCAGAACTTTATATTTTCGTAACGACATTTTAAATAAAGTTACGATGTGCCCCAAGTTTGAAATTGCACTCTGATAGTGTACCAGAGAGGCAATAAAGGGGTGGATGGGTCGACAACTGTGTCATGGGGCACCTTCAATTCCATCTCACATGATCATGGCCAACTCCAAGAGGGGAAGTTTCAAGCTGTTAAAAGGAGAAAGCAACTGGCGAGCTAACCGATAACCATGGAGGGATATTGTGGCTGATCAAAGGCAATCAGAGGAATTGACATTAGAGATATTTTGTTATGTCGATCATGATACCTCATTTTTTGTTATTTTGTGATTTTTTTTCATTTTCAAGAAGATAATCAAATCTGTTTTGTAATCATTAGGATATTCACACACTCAGACAACTGGTAGTTTAGACAGTTGGAGCATTATGGGATTTTTTGTAATCGTTGTTCGATCTCCCCCTCCCTACATAAGGGAAGAGTAAACTCATTAGAAAGGTTCCAAAATTATGTTCTCAGGGGTTCGAATTCTATCTTTTCATAGATTCCGAGTTCTGTTTTGCAGAGAAAGAGGTTCTAAGTTTTGGTTCAATTTCTTGTTCATGAGATGGTAATTGTTATACAAATTTCAACAGTGTTGAACCTGTGATATGGACTCTTTTAAGATTAATGAAGAATATCTAGTCATTCCAAGCATAATGTGTAGTATGTGTTCTTCCTCTATATGTCATTTCATATGTGTTTCTCTTCCTCAAAAATTGTGTAAGTAGTAGTTGTTGGATTCACTTATAAATCATGGATTTACTTATGTTATATTGTAGCAGACAATACTTGTGAGATTACAGATTTACTATGTTATACTGTAGCAGAATGTACCCATGAAATATTGAGTTGGAAACCTTAAAATGCGCTCCATAATTTCTGCACTTCATTTCCTTATTCTTTCATAATTTGTTGGGATTTATTACTTAGGATTCTGGGTCTGTCCAACCCTCTGTGCTGAATTCCTTCCTTACTTTCCCCCTTCCCATATTTACTGCAACAACAAATTGAGCTAAATTTACTATGCGTAGGCCACCAGACTTGAACATTTATTCTTGGGATGATCTATATTGTGTATGTGTATTTTTGAATTAGACTACCTCTGTGAAAGGAAATTGAACCATATTTAAAATTATCTTTGATTTATCTATTGAGCAGCAATGAATCATCTTCAAGAGAGACTAAGATGTCGTAGGGATTGACCTCTCCTAAACCTAGGGGTTGTGTCTAGGAGCTACAACACAAGTCATAAATTTATACGACGAAGATGAAAATTTTACTTAGTGATAGGTCAGAGAAACACTTCAGGATTATGATTTGGGGATGAGCCATTTAAGGTAAGAGATTCAAAACAGAATCAATGGGCACAACTTGTCATCTGACCCTCCTTCTAGCGCCATATTGACAATGCTGGAAATTCATCAACCAAGGGGGTCTCCCCGATGTGAAGTCCCGATTAGACCTCTCACCATTTGGAGTAGTAGCCCCATCCGAAGAATCAACCAAGCCACCATAACAATAAGGTTTGCCTTAAATGCAATGGATAACATAAGAGAGTATACACATAACCTTTGAAATAAACAAGAAAGTTGACTGTGAAACACCAATTGCGATGTGTAAAAGGATGCTTTCATGAGAGGGTAGTAAGAGTGAGTCTCTAGAAGGAAAGTAATAGTACTATCCTAAGAGAGGCAAATGAGAGAAAGAAAATATTCGTTAGTTATCTAGAAAAATAGTTCACATAGACACAATGATCATTAAAGAAAATACAACACACATTCAATAAGATAATTACCAAAGCCAATGAAGTAGTTCAATTTCTTTAGTAAATATGAACATAACATATACATCAAACATCTACAAAATAGTATTACAATATTCATGATACATGCATGAAAATGTATTGTCTCAACGACCTTCTGATTATTAAGTGAAATATCCAAGTACACAGTTACAATGGTGAACCACTGGCTCCAATAATGGAATATTAAGTCACTTCTTTCTTCTCCAAATAATGATCTTATCTCCTAGTCTAAGCTAGAGAAGCCAACGCTAGCTCCCTAAAGGCTAAGCCTCCAAAATCCCTTTGATTGAGTTATGACGGTGTAAGTATAACAAGAGGAATGACCTTTCATATCCCCATGACTCTTGAGCTTCCCTCATCTCTATTTGACTTCCAAGTGACTCTTGAATGTATACTCTGACTTTTCGAATTCCTATATGACCTTTAAGCTTTAATGACTAGAATTTTCTAGTGACTCTTCATATTCCATGTGGGACCCTTGGTCTTCCACTCATTTACATTTTTTCATTTTCTTGAAAATACATAATTACTTTTCACATCATGTGGCAATACTCATTGACACACATTGCATTGTGATGACTCTTGTACAAGCCATGACTTGGAAAAAGATGATTCAAATCTTCATGATGATATGTCCAAGCCACACTTCTCATCTTACTGCTTCCTTCATGTCTTCATGGAAAGACTTGCATGTGATTCATCTTCATCCTCCAAGGGGGTTGATTGATATGGATTCTTCATGTGATCTTGATATTTAATCTTCTATCATAAGCTAGTGTCCCTTCATCTCATTGCTTGATGACTTTTTCATGGTTCCATATTCACAAGTGTATTCTCGTATGATCTCCTAATAATCCTCCTTGAGCATCATCCTATCATGTCAAGATACAATACCTAAAGATGGAATTCAGTCATGACAAGATGGCCTTAGTCTGGAAAAATATTGGTCTATTTTATTTTGCATGGAATGCACTGATTGATCCAGAACAAGGTATTGGACTAAGGAGGAGGCCTATGGATTGCACAATACATAGTTTTAGTAGGCAAGAGTGTGGCTCTGGTGACTATGACTGCATAATGGGGAACATATGAGGGTCAAAGAAGGGAGATTGTGTTGTTAAGGGAGTTAAGGAGAAAACATTGAGGGCTTGCTCACTGAGACTGCGTATTGTGTAGTTCTAGGAGACAAAGACATAGGACTGCATAGTTGGGAAACTAAATGAGACAATGAAGATGGATTTCTCATTGTGATTGTGAAATGCGCAAGGTAGGGAGGCCAGTGATCAAAGATTGCACAATTGAGGGAGACAGTGACATAATGAGGTAGGATTTCCCACTATGACTACACATTGCATAGTTCAAGAGAGAGGCTCGGTCACTAAATTGTGTAATTGTGTAGTTCAGAGAGACAAAGAGACTGACTACTGACAAAGATTACAAAATTCACAAAAATAGACTATTTGGGAGGCGAGTATGCATAATCCTAAGGGACAAGAGGCAATGGTTTAGAAATGTGACTGCGCAATACACAATCCTTGGAGGCAATGACGATGCATTGTGCAGTTCCAAGAGGTAGGACAAACTAACTAAGGCCAGAGATTGCACACTGCTTAGTTCAAGGAGGCAGATCGGAGGAAGGTTGACTAGGGAAGGATCATCTTTAGAAAAAGTCTAAGTGTGGGACCAAAGAGGCGACAAATTGTACTAGAACATGACTTGAACATGGTCACACACTTATATATGATCAAAAACTTGACTATGAAGCATTCACCACCCAAAATCAACATGTCCTCAGTGAAACGACAACAAGTCAACACTTACCTCCAAGTTCGACACTTAAGATACACTTTGGGACACAAGTGACGACGCTAGTGAAACAATGCTCAAGACTTGGGGAATGCATCTAATGCATGCCTTTATGATAGGTAGAACTCAGTAGTGTAGGAAAATGCATCATAAATTCCCTTCAAGAAAGTACAAATGGCTCCCTTTGGCTGGATGTGACACTTCCCTAACCATAAGACATAGTTATCGATCAAACAAGAAGATTACCGATTACCGGTTTTTTTGAGGTAGCAAAAAAATCATTCGATTTTGAAAAGTGTTGATTCAGAATACACCTTTTTTTGGAGCATATTTTTGACATTTAAGTTTCTTATGAATATTTTTTTTAAATGTTAGTGATTTTCATGCTGATTTTCAGAAGTGTTGATGCAACATCAAATATATATATATTTTTTTGGTTTTGTTTTGTTTCGTTTTTTGTCTTTTGGTTTTTGTTTTTTTTTTTTTTTGTGTTTTTGTTTTTGTTTTTTTGTGTTTTTGTTTTGTTGTTTTTTTGTGTTTTGTGTTTTGTGTTTTTTTTTGTTTTGTGTTTTTTTTTAGCATATTTTTAACACTTCAAATTTTGTTATGTATCAGGTATGAACATTTTTTAAAAAATGTTAGCGATTTTCATACTGATTTTAAAAAGTGTTGATGCAACATCAACCTGTTTTTTTAGAGGTCTTGTTTTTGGCACTTCAAATTTTCTAATGTATTGAGTGGATAATTATTTTAAAATATTTTTGATTTTGATGCGAATTTTGAAAATCATCATTTTTAAGGCATATTTTTGACACTTAAAATTTTATGATGTCCAAAGTATGCACAATTTTTTTTAAATGTTGGTTATTTAACAATTGTTCAAGTTATCTTATTCCTCTTCTTGTTTTTCATCCTAAGATGTTTACCTTTTAAAGAGATTTCCAAATATGTATTTTTATAATGAATTTTATAATTGATTTTTCAAAGTAAAAAAAATGACATTAATATTTTGAGGTTAAGATTTTTTTTATAAATTTATATATAGTTACTTAATACTTCAATACAAAAAAAAGTAATTATTACTGAGATATACTAATTTTAAAAACATAAAATATATATATATATATATAAAAAAAAATAAAAAATATATATATATATATAATTATAATTATAATTTTAGGAAAAAAATTAAAAATATAATTATAATTTAAGGAAAAAAATTAAAAATTTAATTAAAAAACAAATAAATAAAAGTGAATTAGATAATTAAAAAATAAACAAATTAAAAAAAATCACCTATAAACTAAAAACTCTCTTTTTAAAATAAATAAAAAAATATTACAATATATAAAAAAATATTTAAAAAAATTTAAAAAATATAAAATATAAAACTTATAAAAAATAAGAGAATTAAAAAAAATAAAAATAAAAATAAAATTTAATAATTAAAATTTCTTTAAAAAACAACGAAAATATAAAAAAATAAATATTTAAAATTAAAATTTTAAAATAGGTGAAATAAATTGAAGTTTTTAAATAAATAAATATTTTTTTTATAATTAAAAATTATTTAAATAAAATATTAAAAACTTTAAATAAAATTAAATTCAAAATTTATTATGATGATGATGATGATGATGGTTAACATCCGTTGAGACCAAACATTGGTGTATCGGACCTAAAGAAGCAAATTATTTATTTTGATTTAAGATTTTATTCCTATGCTCAAAAAGCTTGGAGAGAAGCCTCCCGAGCTCACTATAATTTTGACATTGTAAAAGGCTAGGAAGGTCAGTATTGTAACAAAGATTGTGAAATTGAGATCTAATGTGGTTGTACGCGGGGCACTCTAAGAGGAAGTGGTTTTCATCCTAGATGTTCCTATTCTCACATATATGACAGATCCTTTCCATCCATGGCGTTTTAGGAACTGCCCAACGACTTGTTTCACTATGGAGCTCATGAGAATTTGTTCTAATATTTGCTATATTAATTTTCTTCTTTGAGCTAGTTAAAATAGAGGGATACTTTTGATCTTCTAGGGTGGGGTTAATGACCTTCTTATAATAACTTAATTTTCTTTTAGCCGCTAAATCTTTCTCACACCACATTTTTTCTTTGAACTTAGAAGTAACAATATCTTTAATGTTATTTATGTTTTGCAATGCATCATTCTCGTTGATCTCCCAATAGTTTAACCATGTCCTTGTGTCTTTATGCCACACCCGATTGAGCCTTAGGTGGTTTTGGCTGGAATCTAAAGCTAGCTTAGGAAGTCTATGATCGTCTATGTTATTGAGTTTGTGCTTGTACAACATAAACCTAATCATAGCTAGGCTCTCAATAGGGGAAATACCTGCTTCTATAAGGAGAATAGGATAGGGTGTATTACTTTTAATTTTCAGGTTATAAGTTATAAAACGCTTTTGGATTTGCTCAATATTTCTCCATGATTCTCTGGAGATGCTGCAACCCCAAACCTCATAGCCATATAAGATAACAGGAGTGACTAAAGTTTCAAAGAGGAACTTCTTTTTATCCCACATTACGAGGTTTGCTGTTTTACAATTATTTTCAAGACCAAAATAAGCTTTCCACCCCCATTCTTTTCTCAATGCTATGGTTCCAGTTGAGCTTGTGATGAATATCAATTCCTAGGTACTTGTAAGAATACACTTCCTCCAAGTTATTATTGTCATACATAAAATTAGCGTAAGTGTCCTTCTTGGATTTGATAATGATAACTTTTGTTTTATCAGTGTTAACAGTCATACCATGGTAGAGTAGAAATCCTTAAGAAGCCTGAGTTGCTTATCAAGATCAGATGGGCACCTTGCCAAAAGAACAATATCGTCAGCATAGAGAAGAAGGATGACGACTATCCCAGCTAAGATCGTGCCATCACATCCTGCTTCCTCTAAATAGCCTTCGAGCTTATCGATGTAAATGCCAAATAGGGTAGGGGAGAGGGGGAAACCTTGTTTAACTCTGATGTTACACTTAATATCTTTCGACCACCCCTCATTGCTCTTTAGCTTGGAAATTACATTCTCGTATAAACTTATAGCGGCAGCTCTCAACTTGAGAGGAACCTTTAGCTCTTCTAATCTATTCCAAAGGTTGTATCTAGGAATCGTATCGAAAGCCTTTCTAAAGTCCACAAAGCAACAAAATAATTTGGATTTATCATTACGACATTCCTCTGCAATGATCCTAAGCGTAACGAGGTGGTCTGTTGTTGAGTGATGCCTTTTGAAACCTGCTTGGCCTTTAGCCCGCTTACCTTCACTTTCAAGCCATATGCTTAACTTTTTTTCCAAAATACTACCATATAACTTAGCTAAGAGAGGGTTGATCATAATTGTCCGATAATTAGAGGGGTTATTTGTATCCCCACTTTTAAAAATAGGGATAATGAGGCTTTCAGTCCAAGGTTTATGGAACCCTTGCTTGACTTCTTGATTGAAAAGTTTGTGGATGTGGGGGATGAGGACAGGGCCTCCAATTTTTAAGATTTACGCCTGGTAACCTTCAATGTCCTTAGCTTTCCCATTAGCGAGGTGATTAACCCCAAACATAATGTCTTCTAAAGAGAAAACTTCTTTCGTTGTGAGTAGGGTTTCCAAATTATCCATGACATTTGGAGATTCATAAAGCTTTTTAAGATAAGAATTCCAATTGTGAAGAGCAATTTTATTATTATCTTTAGCCTTCCTAGTCAGAATCTGCCTCCAAAATTCTTAGGAGCTACCATAGAGAGGTGTAAGAGATTCTCTTGTCTTTGACGAATGTATTGCCTCTTTTTCCTTTTAGTTAGGGCTTTGTATATTTTTATCTTGTCCATTTTAAGAGATTCATCAACAGCTTCCTTAATTGCTCTCCTCGCACTTTTACAATCTTTGTCATACCATGGAAAAATTTATATATATATATATATATATATATATAAATTTTATAATTTTTTAATATTTAAAAAAAATTAAATTTATTTAATATTTATTTTACATAATTTTTAATTAATTAATTTAATTCTTTTTTCAATTTATTTCGCTTATTTTAAAATAGCGCATATATATATATATATATATATATATATATATATAATTTAATTTAAATATTTTCCTTGTTTTTTTATTACTATTAAATTTGATTTATTTTCTTCAATGTTTATATTTTTTGAGAATTCTTTTTTTAATATTTTCTTTTAAATTTATTTATTTTTAGATTTTTTCAATAACTCATTTTCTTTAATTTTTTTCAATTTTTTTCCCTGCTTTATTATTATTATTATTATTTTTTTAAAAATGTTTTTTTAATATATTTTTAAGTTTTTATTTATTTATTAAAAATTTGTTTTTAGTTTCTATATTTTTTATTGGTTTATTTTTTAATTATCTAATCCACTTTTATTTATTTGTTTTTTATTTATTTATTTTTTTTAGTTTTAGTTTATTTTTTATTTTATTTCTAGAATTTTTGTCTTTTTGAGTTACTTTTTTTTTTTACAAGATTGGTTATGGTTTTATATATTCCAAAAAAGAGAGAGGAGCAAGCTCCTGATACATATGGGGCTGGAAAGAGTCATGTTGAAGGAGAGAAGGTTGGGAACGCAGTCCTGGGATCCTTTAGACATGAATCCAAAAATTCCAGAGATTCCAACTACATTTCTAGCATACTGCCTTACAAACTGAGAAAGCAAGAAAATACACTTACATAACATAACTTTCAGAAACTAAGAGACTTCAAAAACACTTATGGGGAAATTTAATATTTGTTTACAGATTGATCTTGCTAAGATCTCTGTTTACTGCTCTGGTAGTTTGAGTTTTCTCCCTCCTGATTCAGAGTAATGTTTTTGAGGTAGCTGATTGTCTCCTCAAGGTGAGTGCACTTGTTGGTGAGGGAGTCTATTTCAGCCTTCTAACTCTCCAATTGTCTCTTCAAAGCACAATTTTCAGACCTCATTTGAACCTTCAAGTCTTGAATTGTCTCTCTTATCTTGACGATCATAAATTTGTTAGCTCTGCATGTAGCACATTTCTCATTTTGGGAAGCTCGATCTACTGGATTTAAGTCCATTGCTGAGCGGTCTTCTGCTGTCCTTTGATATGAGATATGATCCTCTGTGGTGTGTTGGTTCTTCCTGGTATCTTTGCTAGATGAAGGCCCTACTGTTGTTCCCCTGAGCTTGTTAGAGTGATGCCTATAATCCTTCTTGCTGTATGGACGAAGTTCCACCTTCCCTTGGATATAGCACCAATCTGTTGGCTTGATTCGAAACAAGAAGCAGAGGAAATTAAGCCTTACAGCATAGACAACGGAAAAGGAGGAGATAATGAAGATGCCAGAGGAGAGAGCAGAAAAGTGCATAAAGCCAAAGGGAAGGCAAAGAGGGGTGGAGCACGGGCTGAGAAGAAGGGAGGGGACAATAGAGGAACAAGGAGCTCGCTGGGGAGAGAGATCAACAGGTAGAACATGGGACGATCGGGGAGTGAATAGAGGAGAGGGAGGCCCGAAATATAAAGGAGAGGGGGGAGCGGAAGGAGACCAAGTCAGCAGAGAAGAAATGCTTACCTGGGGGAGCACGATTGGAGGCATTTTGAAAATCTTAGAGCTGGTGGAGTGGCAGAATATGCATAGTGAAATTCGTGTGGAGTCATGAGACCTCCATGCTCTGTTAGTAAAAAATAAATCACTGCAGGGATATGTATAGGTACTGCAGATCACATTTGCATTGAACCATGAAATATTATAGAATGAAGAGATTTTTGACATGATTTTCATACAGGGATAATAGGACTAAGGAATAGATGTGAGGAACACATCCTCAGCTACTCTTGTTTCCCCTTCAGACCTGGCTACTACCAAATTTGCATGGTGGTCCGCGGAACTGTTGTTTTCCCGCAAGATATGTTTAAAAGTGACATTTCCCAGGTCTTCCATATTTTGCCTTATTCTTTTGAGGATTCGGTGCATGGCAGCATTTGGAGGGTTTCTTCTACTGATCATGGCTTCAATTATGATTGTTGAATCTCCCATTATAATAGGGTCTCTGATTTCCTTTTTTTTTAGTATCTTGGTTCCCATTAGCAGGCCATAAGCCTCTGCCTTATTGTTTGAGGTTTTTCCCAACCCCCACTAATAAGGGACTCGATTATTCCCCCCTGGTTCAAGGAGGATCCCTCCTACTCAAGCGCTACCCAGTTTGTTTTTGGAGGCACCGTCGAAGAAGAGACAATGCCTGTTCAAATTTCTAGTTTTGAGTTGGAAGTCTAACATTGGGATTGATATTCCAATTACTTCTGATAGTTGCTTGGATGATCCAATTCCTTTCTTCTTGCTGGAGGTTGTTACTGTCAATTGCTTTTAAACCTTCCATGTTTAGAAATTCTGAAGTGCTTCCCCAATTTTTTGACAAAACTCTTCCAATATTTGGGGTTTGGTCTTTGAAGATGCTTTTATTTCTTGAGAGCCAAATTTGCCAACAGAGAAATGACGGGAGACTTTCCCAAAACCTTTTGATGGTTTTCTTGTTCTTCATTGAGTAAGGGTAATTTTTTTTCCATTCAGTAAAGAAGTCATTAAAGGTTATGGAGAAGTTGAGCTCCATTTCCAGAGGACTAGTAAGCTGCTTCCAACACTCTCTAGTAAATGGACAATCCAAGAAGAGATGTTGGATGGATTCTTCTTCATTTAGGCACATTGAGCACCTTGACGGGCTGGAGAATCCCTTTCTTTTAAGGTTATCAATAGTAAGAATTCTTCCTTTTAGGAGAGTCCAACTGAATATTTTAACTTTGGGGAGGCTTTTTGTCTTCCATATAGATTTCCAGGGGGCCCAATCTTGTTCATCTTGCTGAGCCTGGAGAGAGTTATATCCGGACTTGACTGAGTAGGAACCCCCACTAGGATCCCAGATGACTATGTCTTCATCTTCCATATTTGTTGGGGCTGATCCTTTGAGATGGAGGACTAAGAGATCCCATTGGCTTTTTAAATTTGGAGGCAGATTTGGAATGTGCTAGTCATGCCAATTTATGTTTTCCCATCGAGAGATAGAATGCAGGGAGGTTAGCCCCTTAGCTTGCATCCATTCTCTTATCTCTTGGATACCTAGGTGAGTTGATAAAGGCTCTTTCCCCATGATTTTGTCTCCCCATACCTTGATACTTTTGCCATTTCCGGGCATCTTCGAAGTGTACTTGGTGATAGTAGGTAACATTTTTTTGACTAGCTTCCATACTTGCGAGCATGGCCTTATTGGGACATTTTCATCCAACAAGTGGGTTCTTTGATGATTCATATATTTTAAAGCCAAAGTTTGTTTCCACCAGCTGTCCTTTCCAGTTATCATTCTCCATATAATTTTGGCCCCTAGGGCAACATTCATCATTCCAGGCAGCCTTATGGATAAGCCTCCCTTCTCATAAGGAAAAATTACTTGTTCCCATTTTACCAAGTTGAACTTTTTGGTCTCCTTTTTCCCTCCTTGCCATAGAAAACCCCTGATTATTAATTCCATTTGTTTGTGGATGTTGGCTGGAGCCAGAATAGTGGCATATTGGTAAATTGGCAACACAATGAGCATGGCTTTGATTAGGGTCACCCTTCCCGCAATGTTCAACCACAACACTCCCCAACTTTGGATTTTTTCCTTCATATTTTCAGTTTGTGTGCTCCATAACTCAGCCTTTAGATTTTCTTTAGATATGGGTAGTCCAAGGTAGAAGAAGTGATTCCAATTTGCCTGTATGGGTATCTCAAGAATCTGAGATATTCTTTGCATGGTGTAGGAGGGAGCATTCCAGCCATATATTATACATTTTTCATTGTTTAAGAGACCACCTGAAACCTCCATGAAGTTATCAAGGACTTTTTTGAATCTTTGGGCAATAATGCATGAGGCTCCACCCATCAACAAAGTGTCATCTGTGAACAAGGAATGATTAATGCTTCTTACACCATGTGAAATGTGCAAACCAGTTAGTGTTCTTTCTCTCCTACTCTTTTCCAGAGCTCTACTTAACGAGTCTTCCATTATTATATATAAGAAAGGTGAAAGAGGACAACCCTGCCTCAACCCTCTGGAACTTTGAAAGAAATCACTCAGTCTTCCATTTATCAATGGGGCTATCCATGGTCCCATAATGCAGGCACTGATTACCTCAATGATTTCATTTGAGAAACCAAATTTCTTTAAGACAACAGTGAGGTAAGGAAGACTTACATAGTCAAAGGCATTGGCCATATCCAATTTTATGATGATTCCTTGTTCTTTTTTCAGCATGCTTGAGTGTAGAGCTTCCTGGACCACCAGAACATTGTCTATAATTTGTCTATTTGGAACAAAGCCTCCTTGGTTTTCTGAGATAATCTTAGGGAGAAATTTCTTTATTTGGTTGGCTATGATCTTTGTTATTATTTTCCAAGAAGAGTTGCACAGTGAAATTGGTCGGAATTTGCTAAAAGTGGAAGGCCTAGCATCCTTTGGGATTAAAGCCAGATATGAGGATTTAGTAAAACATCCCATTTTTTTTTTTTTATTAAACACATTCCTTATCATTCTTACTAAATCCTTTTTTTATTATCTGCTAGTGTTGCCTGTAAAAATAAATTGTGAATCCATCCAGACCCGGTGCTTTATCTGGATGGAGGCCCCAAATAGCTACCTCGATTTCTTGCATAATTTCCGCATTTTGTTCAACACTTATCTTGTTTGGCACATGCTGCAAAAAGGTTTCTTAGTTTTCCCCTTCTCCATTCGCTGTTAGGAGGTTTTTGAAATGTTTATGAGCTTATTTTTTTAATTCAACGACTCCTCTAATTTCCTGTCCCTCTATTTGGATTTTGTCGATCTGATTTCTGGCTCTTCTGATTTTCATAGTATTATGAAAAAAGGTTGTGCTTTTATCCCCTGATTTTAACCAAAGGCATCTTGACTTTAGTCTCGCCACTTCCTCTTCTTTCCAGTTTTCTCTGTATATTTCCC
The DNA here is from genome assembly GCA_031772625.1 of Pinus tabuliformis. NCBI lineage: Eukaryota > Viridiplantae > Streptophyta > Pinopsida > Pinales > Pinaceae > Pinus > Pinus tabuliformis. Next base: position 756,664,388 of record CM062818.1, read on the forward strand.
AAAAGAGGGTCTTTTCCTGAAGATGGTCCTCTTTGGTCTCCTCCTTGTTTTCTTTTGCCTCTTGAAGTTTCTCCATTTTTTTTAATAACTCAACCTTTCTTTTCTTTGTTTGATTTTCGTTTTCTATGGCCCATATTTTTAGTTCCTTTCTCAAGTTTTTTTAACTTGGTTTCCCACACATAATAGGGGGACCGTGACTTTTTGAGACCACACTTCCGCAATTAGATTTTTGAATTCTTCATTGTTGTTCCATATTGGATAGTATCTGAAAGGTATTGGGCCTTGATTTTCCATCAGCTCCATAGTAATTACCATCAACTTGTGATGTGATGCTGTCCTGAACCAAAATCTGATCTAATATTTCCTTTATATTGTTGCTTCCTACCCTTTTGTTGTTCCATGTATACTTACCATTGTTGGGAGGGATGTCTATTAGATTGTTTTTTTCCATAATGTTTTCAATGGCATCCCTTGAAGGGTCTGAATGGTAAACCCATCCAAATTTCTCCTCTACATTAAGGACAAGATTGAGGTCACCTCCCAAATTTATTTTTATGTTTCGAGTGTCATTTAAGGTCTCTTGAACCGTATTCTAGCATCGTTCTTTTTCTCTGAAGTGGTTGGGAGCATATATGTTGACAATGCATAATTTCTCATTGGTGGTTGTCTCTTTTAGGTTTGTTCTAATCCAGTGTTGTTCCTTTTTTTGCTGTAGAAACTCCCATTTTCCTTTCCTCCATAATGTGAAAATTCCCCCTAAGGCCCCTATAGCTTGTTGAGTTGTTCCCTCATAATTTTTTAGATTTTTGATCATTTTTTCCTAGTCTTGGAAACTAGTTTTGGTCTCCTGAAGCATTAGAATATCTGGGATTTCCTTTACTAAAATATCTTTTGCTACATTTACTTTAAAAGGTGTCCCCAAACCACGACAATTCTAGGAGACCACAATCATTATTTATTTAGTTGATGGGTAGAGGGTCCTTTCCCTCTTTGATGATTTTGGTTTTTCTCATTGTTCTCGAAGCTTTTCCCAAAAAAGGAGTCCATGGGTTGCTGCGTTCCTAAAGCCATCTCTTTTGCTGCCGCTTCATCTCTAAGTTCTTTGTTAGATTTTCTTCTTGCTTTCTTTTGGTGATCTAAGGTTTGAAGAGATTCCTTTGATTGGTTTCTTGTCAGAATTCTATCAACTGAGGGGGGAGGAGGGCTGCGAGGGATAATAGGAATGAAGGGGGTGAGGATATGGGAGGGAGAGAGATGAGGGGAGGAGGGGGGGATGAGGGAGGAATGGGAGGATCATCAAGAGGTCCAAAGGGGTTGGGATTGATGAAAGATGAGGAGATTAGGGGAGGATTGGCTAGGGGGGGATGATGGAGAAGGATCAGAGGGGGGAAGGGGAGCCTGGAGATGGCTTGAGGAGGAGAGGGGTTGTTTGTTTGCTGATTTTTTCTTTTTAACTTGTTCCCATTTTGCTTCAGACTCTTCTAAATTTTCACTTTCTTGTTTTTTTGGACATCTATTTGCAAAATGACCGTATTCATGACATACCTTGCATTTAAACGGTATCTGCTCATAGTCCAGCTATTGTATGTGCATCCATTGATCTACTTTGATCTTTACTACCTCCGGTAAGCCCTCCCCTAGATCCAATTTGACACATATCCTCACACATGAATGCATGTTCTCTTTTGGTTCAAATCTTTCAATATACTTCCCCACTGCATTCCCGATGGCTCTGACAGATACATCACCCCAGCAATGTAGAGGGAGATGAGGGAGTCTTACCCAAATTGGAACTGCGCTAGGAACATCCATTTCAGGATTGAAGTCAGAGGTCCATCTGTTTAAGTACAGGCCTGATCCAGGTGGATATTGGTGGCCACCTACCAAGTCCACTTGGACCCCCACCATTGTTTCTTTCAGCTTTTCAGTTTTCTTAATTGTAGCACAGTTTACTATTTTTAGTAGTTTTTCGGGTCCTGAACTTCCAGAGTTGTTTTGAGGCCCTAAACAAGATAATGTGCGCATCAAAATGAGATCGTATGCCAAATTTAGGACCCCAGGAAGTTGATGTACCAATTTACCCAAACGGGGCCCACAGTATGGCATTTCATCTTCTAGGGTTAGATTTCTAGATGTTTAGGGTTTTCCATTTTTTCTCAACAATAAATAGGCCTTCGAGCCTCATTTTAACACAATCTAGAGGCATGTAGCCACCACATATCTTCTCAGAGATAAGCTACCATCACCCTAGTTGGTTTATTTCCATTACTGTTTGTAAGCATATTTTAGTATTTTACATTAATGAAATGAAGTATTATTTCCGCTGCATCTCTGTGTTTATGGTTATCTCTGTAATTTGTTGCATTCCTGTTTAAATCTGAATCAATGGTATTAGAGTGGTCTTCTTTTTCTCCGTTTTTCTTTGCATGTCCCTAACGATGTCGGGATATAAGGAGTTAGGGCTTGAACTGGTCGAACCTTTGCAAGACTAGCCTCACAAATCACGATGACCTCCGATGGCAGATGAAAATAAAGACGAGGGGGTAGGAGATCCTATCAAAATCTTGCTTGAAGAAGCCCTCGAGAGACAAAGCAATGCGATGATGGACAACTTTGCCCAGATCCTTCAGCAGCTACCCAGGGGCGACGCATCAGCTTCCAACAACTACTCTAGAAACGCCACACCATTTAAGGTACAAGTTAATTTTGAAATCCCCATATTTGATGGTCATATAGACACAGATGCCATTAACAAATGGTTAAATCTGCTAGAGGGTTATTTTTCTGTTCATGATTTTTCCAGTCGGGAAAAGATTATTTTCACTCTTCTCAAAGCATCCCCCCCACGTCAAGGACTGGTGGGAAACCTACTGCAAGTAGAAGGATGAAAGTATAGGCTCACTATTTTTAGCTGCACCCACTTGGGATTCATTCCGAGATGCCATCAAGGAGCAGTACTACCTTGTCGAAAGCTATGAGGATCAATACATAAAGTGGACCACGCTGCGGTAGGGAAGGGACCAAGACGTGCCGAAGTTTACCAATATTTTCCATACCCTTCGCACAAAGTTGGGTATCAAGGATTTGCAGCAGCATTTGGTACTCAAATACCGCGGCTGCCTACACAAGTACATCCAGGAAGAAATAGAATTCCTGAACATCCCCTTGCTCGGCACGATATACTGATAAGCCGTCAAGGTCGAGCAAAAGTTTAAACAGAAGAAGTGAGACTTTGGATTTGCGAATCTGAAGCAAGGGAAAGGTGCCCCCAAACCACAGAACAAAGGACAAAGATAAGGTGGGGTGGCCCAAGACAACCCGCCAAAGCTGCAAGCCAAGAACAACGTCGTGAAGTCGAAAAAGGACACCGGAAAGTGGTGTGAGTTCCATAAGAGCTCCACTGACAACACAAGTGAGTTTCGGGCCAAGCAGTCACTGGTGGCCGAGCTAAAGGTTTCAGAATCAGATGCATGTTCCAACTTTGAGTCAGAACCCGACAAGGTGAATGACAAAGGGAAGTAGATTATCAATGCAGAACCCAATGCCACTATTGCCACCATGAAGATCTAGAAGGAGGAACTCGAAGATCCAAAGGAGGAGGAGTGTCTCTTCCACTCCCAGATGTAGGTAAAGGGCTCCCCGCTACAGTTCATTGTCGACAGCAGGAGCCAAAAGAACCTCATTTCGGCAGAGGTCGTGAAGTGGCTGGACCTACCGACCACAGCACATCCACAACCCTACACCATCGAGTGGCTTTGCCACGAACGGGATCTTCGCGTGAGCCAACAGTATCGCCTTCCATACAACATCAAGCCCTTCATGGATGAGGTATTGTGTGACATTACTCCCCTTGAAGTTTGTGATGTATTATTAGGACAACCATACTTGTGGAAGCGACATGCTGTGTATGAATCAAGGCCCTATGTTGTTATTGTTACTTTGGGAAATAAGTTGTATAGGATATCAGAGGTAGCATCGCCTACTACCATCTCTTTGATTATTGCAAAACAATGCAGTAAGCTCGTTTCCAAAACTGGGAAATTTGTTTTCTTTATGATACGTCCTCAAGGAAAGAAGAAGACGGTGGCCACGACCTCTAGACACGGCCCCTTCGCATGACAACTATAGATGGACAAGGTCATGGAGGAGTATGAGGACATCTTCACCTCCCTGCAGGCGTTCCTCTGCACTGTCAGGTCAAGCACTCCATCGATTTGACCTCAGGTGCGTCGCTGCTCAATGGACCAATCTATTGTCGCTTCGTTCTGGAGAATGATGAAATCAAGAGGTAGATTCAGGAGCTGCTGCAGAAAGGGCACATCTGTCCAAGTTCATCGCCCTGTGGGAGCCCGATCGTGTTGGTACAAAAGAAGGATGGGACTTGGAGACTCTGTATTGACTATCGGGCACTGAACAAGATCACTGTCCATAATAGGTACCCGATCCCATGGATTGATGACCTCTTGGACCAACTAAAGGGGGGAAAATATTTCAGCAAGATCGATTTCAAGTCAGGATATCACTAGGTACCAATCGAACCCTTCGATGTGTGGAAGACTGCCTTCAAAGTCAATGAGGGCCTTTTCAAATGGTTGGTTATACCTTTCAAATTGATGAATGCTCCTGCAACCTTCATAAGGCTAATGGATGACATCTTACGGCCATTCACCAACTCATTTGCAATGGTATACTTGGATGACATCCTAATCTTCAGCCAAAGTTGGGAAGAGCACCTCCACCACATCCGACAGGTTCTCCAAACACTGCGACAACACAAGTTATGTGTCAATTTGGAGATGCACTTTTGGCATGACCCAGGTTCTGTATTTGGGATACATTATTGATGAAGAGGGGGTGCATGTGGATCCATCCAAGATCCAAGTCATTCGAGATTGGCCATCTCCAACCACTTTGACAGAGATCCGCAGCTTTCTAGGTCTTGCCAACTTCTATCGCAGGTTCGTGTTGGGATTTTCTCATATCACTTGGCCCTTGAGTCAAGTCACCAAGGGAGGAGCGAAAGAAAAATTCTTTTGGTTTGAATCTCAATAAAAGGAATTCATAGAGTTAAAAGATTGCCTCTACACGGCACCAGTGCTCGCATTACCAGACTTGCAACAACCATTTGAGGTCGAGATGCCTCTGACTATGCTATTGGGGCAGTCCTTACTCAACACAAGCATCCAATGGCATATCACAGTGAGACACTTTCAGACACAGTCCAAAAGTATCCCACTTATGACAAAGAGATGTATTCATTTATGCAGGCCTGCCGACAATGGAAGAATTACATTTTGGGGAAGGAAACGGTCATCCACACAGACCACCGACCCCTGCAGTTCATATAGACCCAAGGGAAATTTCAGAATGATCGCCATCAGAAGTGGTCCACATACCTGCAACAGTTCCATTTGAATATCAAGTATAAGAAAGGTAGCACCAATAATGTTGCAAATTGCCTCAATCGACCACCGATCATGGCGTTAACCACTATGCTCAACTCTTGTGGGCACGAGACTTCTGATTGGCCACTTCTCTACAAAAGCATCCCAGAATTTGGCCACACATACTAGACACTCTTGGAGGGTTAGCATGTTCCATATTTTCACCTCCAGTTGGCCCTGTTATGCCACCTGGGTCACCTTTGTGTTCCTTCAAGCGAGCGTGCCAAGATGATTTTGGAAGCACACTACAGTCAAGCTACTGAACATTTCGGGGTCGAGAAAATGGTGGTAGTACTGCAGAAGTATTTCTATTGGCCGAATCTTCGACAGGATGTCAGAAAGCACATCAGATCATGCGCTGCCTTCGTCATTGCCAAACTGACCATCAAGAAACAAGGCCTCTATACCTCGCTGCCTACCCCTAGTCAACCTTGGGAATCCATCTCCATAGATTACATGTCAGGCATCCCTTCCACTAAGCATGGAAACGACTGTGTTTTTGTGGTCATCGACAGGTTCTCGAAGATGGCAATTATGGCTGCTTACAAGAAGAATATCACAGTAGAAGCCACTGTTAAACTCTTCTTTGAACGAGTGTGGGTACACTTTGGGATCCCACAATCTATCATCTCAAACTGGGATAGCAGGTTCCTCAGTACATTTTGGTCCAATCTCTAGTCGATGCTCGACACCAAACTCACTAAGTCCACAGCCTTCCATCCTCAAACTGATGGCTAGACAAAGGTTGTCAACAGGATGATCGTACACATTCTACACATGTACAACTAAAAGCATCCACGCACATGTGACGAGAGCCTCCCCTATGTTTAGCACAGCTACAACTGGGCTCTCCACAGCTCGACTGGCCACAACCCTTTTCAGGTGGGCTTGGGATTCCAGCCACTATGTCCCATTGATGTGGCCATGCCATTTATAGCTACTCACGCATATTCAGCTCATGTCCAGTCCGAAGCAGATAAGGCAAACAACTTCATTGAGCACATCCGACATATTCACCAGTAGGTCCATGACATTCTGGAGAAATCAAATGCCAAGTGCAAGCAACGACATTATCAACATCAGGTGCCACACAAGTTTTAGGTGGGCGACAAAGTCTAGTTGCATTTGCAAAAGGAACGCCTTATCAGAGCCTATCGGAAACTCAGACCACTCCGATATGGTCCTTACATCATTACCAAGGTTGTGGGAGACAATACATTTGAGCTCAACATTCCCCCATTCCTTGGCCTACACCCAATGTTCAATGTGGACCACCTTTGACCATACTTTCCACCATTACTAGACACATCCGACATTGCAGAACAACTCACGCCCACAGAGTTAAGTCCAGATTGCATGGAAAAAGCTGCAACTAATCGGATCATGGACACACAGATCAAGCACACTCGCCAACAGAATATCCAATTTTATCGAGTTGTCAAAGCAGGCCAACTCCTTCACTAGGGCAAGTGGCTCACCAGGGACCAAGTTCAGTAGAAGTTTCCTCATCTCATGGAGGAACTCAACACAATGGGGACCATTGCTTCCTAAGGGGGGAGGAATGATCCAAGTGGATATTGGTGGCTACCTACCATGTCCACTTGGACCCCCACCATTTTTTTTTTCAGCTTTTCAGTTTCCTTAATTGTAGCATAGTTTACTATTTTTAGCAGTTTTTCGGGTCCTGAACTTCCGGAGCTGTTTTGAGGCCCTAAACAACGTTTTTTTGGAAAACTGGGAGCAACATAGTACCATGGATTGATGTTTCCCTTTCCAAAGTTGTAGTTCTCAAATAGATCTTTCTAACGAGATACTGTGCACGTCAAACGGAGATCGTATGCCAAAGTTATGACCCCGGGAAGTTGATGTACCAATTTACCCAAACAGGACCCACAGTTTGGCGTTTCATCTTCTAGGTTTAGGTTTCTGGATGTTTAGGGTTTTCCATTGTTTCTCAACAAGAAATAGGTCTTCGAGCCTCATTGTAACATAGTTCAGAGGCATGTAGTCGCCACATCTCTTCTCAGAGATAAGCTACCATTACCCTAGCTGGTTTATTTCCATTGCTGTTTGTAAGCATATTTCAATATTTTACATTAATGAAATGAAGTATTATTTCTGTTGCATCTCTGTGTTTATGGTTATCTATGTAATTTGTTGCGTTCCTATTTAAATCCAGATCAAGGCCTCGCATGTCAATGAAGTATGGGCGATTTCTGAAGATTAAATCTCGATCTTCCTTTGTTTCGAAATGAAAGGTGTAATACCCTCTTCCACATAACCTTATGGATATTTTTTTGTTTATTGAAGAGGACTAGTTCCTTTCAACCCATTTCTGAACCGAATGAGGTGAGGGCCAGAGTCTTGTAAACTGGCCAACCAAGCCCCTTTCTGATAGAGATAGCGTGCTCGATAGGGAAGAGACGGAGGTAGAGAGATCTCTGGGATGTCTTCGAGTTTCTTCACAAACTTGGATATTGAAGGTTTGGTTTTTGGAGGGCTAATGGCTGAGATCAGAGATGCAAATACATCTGCATTTTCATCTTGCTCAGAGGTCTATTTTCTTGGAGGAGGATCTCCATCCTCTGGTGGATCCGGTGGTTCCATGATTGCAGCAGGAGGCCGCTCTGGTCTGCTTGAAGCTCAAGACTACGGAGGCCCTCGGGGCGCACTAGGGAGGAGCTCATGGGGAGAGCGCACACAACTCTCAGTTTTCTTTAATTCTGAACAATGACCTTCCTTATTGCAAATAAAACATCGGATTGATTTAACCAGAGTCTTTTGGTATCGAAGGAATCGTTGTTTTTTTTTGGAAAGGCTTTTTTTCCAGGCTGATATGTCTTCTTGTATGCTTCTGGCTGAAACTTACTCTCTGAGGACTAATGCTTCTTGCGTGGATCTTTGGATTTACTTTTGAGTTACTTTTTAATAAATTTTTTTAAATAATATTTAATTATAAAATTTTACTTTTTCTTTTTTTTAATTAATTTAAATTATTTTATTTTATAATTTGATTAAATTTTAACTTTTTAAAAATGTTTATATTTTTTTATTATTTATTTTTAATAATTTTTATTTTTATTTAAAATTTATTTTTTATTTTTTGATTTTTTGGTTTGAAGGGTTATATATATATATATATATATATATATATATATATATATATATAAAATTTTACTTTTTACTTTTTTTATTTATTTTTAAAATTTTTTAACTCTATGATTTAAATATATATATTTTTAAAATTGTTTTTAGTTTTGTTAGATCTAAGACTTTTGTGATCCATCAATTTAGAGAAAGGTCTTCCAGATTAATCACATCGTAAGGAAGGATTGGTCGACGTTTCGAACCAACTAATGTTTTTAGTTTGTAATTTAAAAAAAAAAGTTTATTTGTTTATTATCTAATTCATTTTTATCTATTTGTTTTTTCTAGCATTCATTTTTTAAATATTTTCCTTAAATTATTTTTATTTCTCTGTTTTTTAATTTTAATTTTTATCTTTTTGAGTTAATTTTATTTTTTAAGAAATTTATGCTCGTTTTTTTCGTGTTATATATATATATATATATATATTAGTTTGGTCATGATGATGATGAAGCGCAGTAAGTGGTTCGAAGCATGTCGACTCTGAAAAACTACTTTATGATTTCTCCAAAAGATATATATATATATATATATATATTTTTTTTTTTATGTTTGATTTTTTTGGGTCATTTTTTACCTTTTTGTTTTATTATTATTATGTTTTAATATATTGTTTATTTATTAGTTGTTTTTTTTTAACTTTTTGTTTTTTGTTTTATTTTTAATTTTTTCTTTGTTTTGTATTTTGTATTTTTATTTATTTATCTACTTATTTATTATTTTGTTTTTGTTTTTGTTTTTTTTTTTTGTAAGGTTCGTGTTGATCATCAATTAGCAACCCGACCGCATTACGTGTCAATTTGATAATTGATTTTAAAGTTATCATTATAATGGACAAGTCTGCCCCACAACGTATCAATTTCATGGTTGATTTTTAAGATTTCATTGCAATAGGTCGAGTTCGCCTACACCACATGTCAATTTGATGGTTGATTTTTACATTTTTGTTGCAATGTGTTCAATTATCTTAGGCTAAGATTTTAAAATAACTATACTTTTAGCATTTAAAAAAGAAATTACTCTTGGTATAATGACTCTTTCATTCAGGTGTTCATTTTTAAAAAAAAATTAGTCATATAATTTTTCCATAATGCCATGGTTGAAATATATTGAAAACTTAAGGTTTTTTGCAGTTGTGATATTTGGTTTTAATTCTATGGTTGAAGAATTGTCAAAATTTTAAGTTTTTTCTAGGTCACGATATTTTATCTTTAATGCTATGGTTAAAAACAATTATAAGTATTTTTTCTTTAACATCATGACTGAAAATTGTTAGAATTTTAAGGCCTTTCAGAGCCATGATATTTTATCTTTAATGTCATACTTGGAAATTGTTGCAATTTTAAGGTTTTTTGGAGTCTTGATATTTTATCTTTAACGACATTCCTAAGAAATGTTGAAAATTTACTCTGAAAAAAAAAGAAGAAAAAAAGAAAAAAAAAGAAAAAAAAAGAAAAAGGAAAAAAAAAATTATTCTACCGATCAACACTTTTCGATTTCAAGGTGCTTTTTGCACAAAAAAAGGTTTTTATTGTTTTTTACTGTTATTTTTAAAAATTATTGAAAATTTACTCCTAAAAAAAAAGTGGTGATGCAAAATCAATACTTTTTTTGTTTTTGGGCAGTTTCTTCATGTTTTTTTGGGGTTTTTTTGCTAGACTGTTATGTTATAATATGACATTTTGAAACGGCACTAAGGCTAAAGAAAGTTGACTGCAGAGTGAATATGACACTGGTGAAGTCACGAACGTGAAAGTGCTCTTGCAAAAACAAAGGTAAAAGTGACAATGAGAAAACTCACCGAAATAGATGCAATTGCAATCGAAGTAAGAGTTAGTGGAGAGTGCACAATGACTATCGCACGTGTTGCATATTATATTGTGCTTATGGATTGCATAGTCACTATGCTTGTGATTATGCAATCGTTACATTCAAGAACTACACAATGCCTATATAGGCTTGCATAGAAGGACAAGTTTCTGTGAATTCATCGAAGACAAAACATGTGTGAGCAAGTGACTTGGACAATTAAAATTTGAGAAGATGACTCAAACACTTAACAAGCATCAATCAACCATGAAGTGAATATGGAATGACAGATCGTAGGATCACAAGTAGGGTAAAAAAAAAAAAAAGATGTTTCCTCAACTTGTTGTTCCTCCCTTCTAATATTCCAACATTCAATTCAATAATCTATCACAAGGATGGAGGCTTTAGGTGGACCAGATGCCTCCTCCTCAGCAATAACAAGTACCTCAGAATGTTCCTACAAAAAAAATTCAGATGTTTCCTCAACCAAATCCCATTCCTAATAATAACCAGACTTTCAACAGTGCTAGAACCCACCAACATGCAAGGGGGTATGCTTGGTATGAAGTCCCAATTAAATTGCACCCTATTTGGAATAGGAGCCCTTAAGAAAATAAGGCCCAACTTCCGTTATTCTTAAATATTTTCCTTGGTTGCGATGACTAGCATAAGAGAGTAATGAATTTGTACTTTTGAATGAACAAGTGGGTATGCCTTTTGAAATGTTAAATTGTAGAATGTATCAAGGTTCTTTCACTGAAGGGAGATAAAAGTGAGTCTTTAAGAGAAGAGTAATAGTAATAATCTAATAAATACACATGAGCATATATAAATATATGAAATAATTGTTAAACAACTAGCAAAATAGTTCACATAGAAGTAACAATAATTAAATAAAGTACAACACACATTCAATAAGATAATCACCAAAGTCATCGAAATAGTTCAATTACTTTAGTACAAAATAACAACAACGTACACCGCAAACATTCAAAGAATATATTACAATATTTACAACATCCACATGAAAATGTGATGGCTCAATGAGCTTCAAGTATTAAGCAAAAGTTCCAAGATACATCAATACAATGAACATCACTAGCTTGAATAGTGGAGCGTTCGAGATACCACTTGCTCTCTAAAAGAACTATCTTCCTCTCTAATGCCTAGTTGGAGAAGCCAAGGTGAAAATTCCTTTGCTTGAGCTATGCGGATGTATATATAACAAATGAGGTGATTCTCAACCTCCCTTGTGACACTTGGACTCCCATCATGACTCTTGAGCTTCCATCATGACTCATGACTTTTCACATTCTATAGGTGACTCTTGGACTTCCATTTTACATTACACTTCTCATATTATTGAAAATTACATAATTACATCCACAAATGATGTGGAAAATGATGACTCATATGACACCTTGACAAGACATGAAATGACATTGATGACATGGACTTGATGATTATGTGACAATGTCAAGCCACTCTTATGATACTATATTTGTGTCTTCTTGAGAAATGATTCATGTTATTCCTCTTCCTCCTCCATGAGGCTTAAATATAGGGATCTTCACTATGATCTCGGTCTTCCAACTTCTTTCACAATCTAGTATCCCTTCATCTTCTTGTTCAATGATCAATCTGTCTTTACAACTTCATAGGTGTCTTCTAGCATAGTCTCCTTGTCTTCTTCTTCAATCATCATCATATCATGCCAAGATACAATACCTGCGACTGGAAATTACTCATGACAAGATGACATCAGTCCAAAAAACTCCTAGTCTAACTTAATTTATGAACATCACTGGTTGATATGGAATTGGGTACTAGACAGGGAAGAAGGCCCAAAGATTGCGTAGTGCAGAGTTCCAGAGTGTAGGAGTGCATGATTTATGCTTGTGACTGCAAAATGCGTAGTACTAGAGGCCTAGAAGACATGACTGCATAGTTGAGGGTCACAGTGAGGTAGAATTTCCCAATGTGATTGTGTAATGCATTATTTAGGAGAGAGAGGCTAGTGGATTTCACAATTACGTAGCTCAAGAAGGGAAGAAGGCAGACTACTGCTTGCAACTGTGCAATGCACATGAATATACTTGCAGGGAGGCTTGATTACGTAGTTGTGGAGGTCAAGATGTTGAGATTTAGTACTGTGATTGTGGAATGAGAAATCCTTAGAGGCAGAGATTGTGCATTGCACAGTTCCAAGAGGCAAGGGTTCATGCGTGAAGCTTGCAATCGCGCAATGCACAATTCTAGAGGGAAGAGTGAGCTTAGGCTAGTCGAGCATGAAAATTTCTAGAATTTGACTAAGTGTGGGATCAACAAGGTCGAGATGAAACCAAGGATGGACTTGAACATGATCACACACTCATAATAGCCAACGACACAAGCTAAATACTCAACACTCAGAATCAACATGGTCCCCTTGATACAACGAAAAAACAACATTCTCCTCCAAGTGCAACACTTAGGATACACTTTGCAATGATTGAGTGACAACACTAGTACGACAGTGCATGAAACTTTGAGAATGAGTCTAATACACGTCTATATTATAAATAGGACCTATTGAAACCAAAATTTCCCCTTAAAATGAAAAATAACTCTATTTTTGAGATATGCGACACTTCCCATGGCAAAAAATGACACTTGAGTTTTCTCCATAAAGGGACTAGAAAACCTGGAGGATACACATGAAATGTCTATTACTACTAGAAACAACAACTCGAAAGTCAAAGTAGGCTCTGAAATTTGGATGTAGGCCAAAATTTTGGAGGGTGTTGTAGCAACTACAACACTTGGCGACACTCTGGTAGAACTCTAGCCTCTCTTCCTTAGTCCAAATTTTGTGCAGTGTCTAGTTTCTCAGGAAGTATTGAGTCATCGTGCATATTACTTTGGTTTTCCCACTTAACTTGGGTTATATATATCATCCCCTTCATTCCTTTCTCAATTAAACACATTCATAAAGCTAGCTATATCACAATAGTTTTGATTCGGGAGGAGCGTAATATAGTTGTGATTTTAATGAACATAGTCTTAAGTGTTTGTCTCTAGTGTTTCTTCGCTACTAGCGTGCCTGTTTAGTACCCTAGAAGCATCACTATAGGAACAAAAGAATTTCTTCACTACCAGAAGGCCTGTTTAGTTTCCCGATAGAGTCACTACAAGATTGCAATCATCGTTTCGCTGCACAGGCCTGTTCAATACCCTGACCAAGTTACTTGCTTCACTTCTGTGAGTAGGAAGCCTTTCTCTTCTTTATTTAATTTAATTTTCTTTCTTTTAGTATCATTGGAATTTTATTGTTGTTTATACCACAATAGAAAAGGGATCCCAACTTACTGAGAGTAGAAGAGGTTGTTCCTTCAGAGACAATTATATATACCTATGATATTAACATACTCATTATAGATTTTACCCTTTCCCTTATCTACTCAATTGGATCAGCATGCAAAACACTGAATCAAAAGGACCGAGTTTAGAAATTGGGTTCCTATAATAGATACAAGTATCATGGTTCTACACAAAGCTTTCCTTACACATGGATCGTATTTTCCTTCAAAACATCATTGACCAAAATGTATAAACCAAGACAAAGAAGAAGGACTAAGGGTTAGCCAAATGTTGTAGTGTCACAAGGCCCCTTTCCATTTTTCCACTTACACTAGAACCAAACTAAACACTTTCATACAACGTTTTATTCACACGAAAACAAAAAACGACTGAAAATACTCAACATGACAAAACAAACAGACAAACTACAAACAAGGAAAGAAATACGTACAAAGGGTAGGGTCACATCGCTAGAATACTATTGAAAATATTGTTTGATATCCTGGCCATTTATAGGAAGATAATCCATATTCCCATACAAATATTGGAGATGATAAGAATGGTGACCAAGCTTGTCATGAACAACAAACTATCTAATCCACAAAGACTAGAATTTAGCATGTTTCCCTTTATCTTTGTGGGCCTTTTACCAATTCAATACTAAGTATCCCACAATGAATTCCTTATTCCTTGTAGACTTCTTATCAAACCATCGCTTGATACAACTCTGATGAATGGAAATTTTTTCCTTGGATTTCCTCCTTTCTTCCTGTAACTTCAAAAGGGTGTCCATCCTACTCTGAACCACAAGACACAATTTTTCCCAAGACTCTTGAGAAAGTTGGAGGGCTGGGATGTATATGTTCGAAGGTAGGATGGCTTCTTTTCCATACACCAGAAAGTAAGGAGAGGTTTGTAGTGAGGGTTTATGTGTAACGCAATCAACCCAGAGAGCATTCACCAAAACATTATGTCAGTTCCTTTGTTCAGAGTAAACAACTTTCTTGATTATACAGATCATATTTTAATTCATTGACTCGACAAGACCATTAACATATGGATAATAGTTGGATGAATGTTTTAATACAATTACATTCTCTAATGAAAAATAATAAAGTTTCAACAATGAGAAATAAGTTGCATTATAGAAAACAAGTGATGTAGGGACGCTGAACCTAGTGATGATATTATGCTTAATAAAATTGATGACTTCCTAATCATTCACTTATTTGAGAGGAATTGCTTCTGTCCACTGTGTAAAGTAGTATGTAGTAGTGAGAATATATTGGTGCTACTTTGATGAGTGTGGAAAGATTTCATCAATGACATCCAATCCCCATTGTTGGAAAGGTTCTTCTACAACAATGGCTTGCAATGGGGGAACTGACTTTTTATTGCAGCCAACACATCTCTCACAAAATGGACACTTGCGGGCATAAGCATGAGCACCCTTGAAAAGTGTGGGCCAATAGTACCCAACTCACATAACTTTGTGTGCAGTAGTGTCACTTTCATAATGTCCAGTAGCTAGTCCATTGTGGAGATCATGCAATTCCCTTTGTGAATCAGGTGCTTCTAGACATCTGAGCAGGACCCCATTATGGTGCTTCCTAAAAATCACTCCATGTACCAATTGGTATGATAAATATTTAAGTTGAACAACCCTCTTTTGTGGTGCTGAAAGGTGTGAGGGAAATGCACCATGCTCAATATACTATCGCACATTTTAGTATGAAGAGGTGGGCATGTTAGTAGGGGTAGCCTATTCAATGTTATACATTTTAATTTTCTTCTCCCTTCTAGAAGAGTAACCTTTTGATGTATCAGTCACTTTGACTGCTAGCTGGAATATACCATGGCATTTTTGTGAACTGGCTTGAACTCAAGATCATACTCTTGTGAGTTGGTAATCAATTCTCTCTTCTTTCACCTAGCTCTTGTTGAACAAACAAGGATCTGACCACTGGGTGAGGCACAAAGATGATAACGTGATTTTTTAGAAGATAAGGCCTAAAGTGTTTCACTGCCTTGTACACTACATAAGATTATATATCAATGGTGGGATAATTTAACTCAGGCCCATGCAAGCTAGGACTCATGAATGATATAGGCTACTTATTACCTTGATTTTCCTTTTGCGTGAGAATAACTGCAAGAGAAGTGTCAGAAGTGAAGGTATACAACAAGAAATATTTCCCAACATTATGATAGTATAGCGTTAGGGCTTCTGTGATTGATTTCTTAATACATGAAAAGGAATCCTTTTCCCTTTTATCCTATTTTTAGGTTACATCCCTCTTTATCATCCCCTTTAATGCCTTTACTATTTATGTGTAATCTGAGATGAACTTAAGGAGGAGATTGATTTTTTCTAAGAAGGACTACATAACTTTCTTGCTCACTAGAAAAGAAATTTGAGTGATAGATTTGACCCACTATGGGTCCATTTTAATCCCACTCTTCAAGATAATATGTCCCAATATATTTCTCTCAAACACTACAAAATTTCTCCCTAGGATTTAGATATATCCCATATTTGCGACATTGCTTGAAAATTTTCCTTAGATGATGCAAGTGATTAGATATCTTCTTCGAAAGCACTGTCACATCATCTAATTAAACCAAAATGATTTGTCCAATCAATCCACGAAATGTGACATCCATAGGGCGGTGGAAATTTCTCCCACATTAACAAGTACAAAATGAATTCTTTTGAAGGCAAACGCACCCCACTTTATCCTAAAAATAGTTTTATGTCTATCGGGTTCCACCGCGAGAACCTAGTTGTAACTGGAAAATCCATCTAGCAATGAGAAGATTTCTGAACCCAATACTATTTGCAAAATTTATTTCATTGATGACACTGGTTAGTTATCCTTGTCTGAGGCCCAATTCATATTTCAAAAATCAATGCACAGGCATATTTCCTCGAACTTCTTCCTTACGGGAACCAGATTAGAGACTCATGTTGAATGGTGAACTTTGAATATGACCCGAGCATCTAGTAGTTTTCTTAATTCTTTCTAAATAATGGGTTCAAGCATCTGCACAAATACATATCAATACTATTTGAAAAGGCGGATAAAAGCTTTCCGCTCTTGAGGTATACAACAATACCAATATTTACAAACTTCAGATCTTCTTTAGTACCAAGATTCACTTTATTGTGCAAAATTTTGGAGCTATGAGTCTTTGCATTCAATGGCCCCTTAAACTGATTTTTCAAGTCATACAAATTTTCTAATGCTAACACACCCTTGGGCATGGGGTTTCCATTGCATGCTTGAGCTCACCACTGCAATGTTTTTTTGTGCTCTTTTTCATCAATAGCCACGTTCTTGAATACAACAACGTTCACCATAAAGACTAGTATTTGTTGGTCATCATTAAAAATGCAAAAGTTAGTAATGTTATTAGGTACAAATGGCTTATAAATAATATCAATTGGAAAGCCATCCTTTAAAGGTGACAACCTAGCATTAATATTTGCTAATGTATCAAAATCAACATTGCTAATTCAAGGAACATAAATAATATTAAAATCTTGGAAATCCGAAATTAAATGCCATACTTCCTATTGATAATTTATGATATTAGGAGACAAACAATGTATCGTATTTCGTACCTGTCATGTAATAATTTGGGAGTCACCTATTGCTTTGAGTGCTTGAAATTTGAGGTCGATGGATTTCTTTAAACCTAGGATGGGTGATTCATATTCAACAACATTATTAGTACACTCGAATTCCAAGCAACAAGAGACCAACTATTTGTTCTGTCATAGGTCTATTAAAATGCAACTAGCTCTAGATCCCTCCTAAGTTTTCAAACCATCGAAATACAATGTCCAAATATTAGCAGTACTAGAGCTATTTCCTACACTAATATTATTTACATCTACTATACAAAAGTCATTTGCACCAGTTGGATTTAGAGGAAGGATTTCCAACTATGTATCTCATGGGATAGGTGAAGGCTATGCTAGATAACATCCATGATTGACTTCTAGAAAACAATTTTAGAAAATAACATCTATAAAGCCTACGAATTGTTGTGTCCCTCAAGTTGTGTCACGATATGTTTCATATAGGATTCACTTTCTACTTGAATATGGTTATTTCTACCCTTATATGAAAGCCATAAGTGTGTCCAGTTAGTTGAAAAGTACCCTTGTAGCTTGTTGGACTAATATCTGGTAGGAAGTAAACCATAGGCTTCAAGAATGTCCGCGATCACAATGTTTACACATTGGTGAACTCTATGATATGAAGACAAATGAATGATAACATTGTTAAGTTCACCAATGTCTTGGACAAATGATCTGTCGAGCCGTATGATTCATGCATCAATATTTTCTCGTTTAGTGTTGATTTTATTGGCAACAAATAATGGCATGACATTCACGGATGCACCATAATCAACTAAAAAATTATGGGCATTATAATTAAAGATTTTGAATGTTAAAAGGAATAGAGGGAAGAGATCATTAGAGTTCAAATTTACAACATTAACTACAGATTCGTTGATATCACGAGAGTTACTAGATGTTACTTGAGAAGAAAAAACTTCCTTACCTATCAAAGAGTGTGATGAGAGTGCTTAGATAAGAAATTTTTGTTTTCTTGTTATCTTTTGATCTCAAAGTTTGAAATGTTTCTCTGAGCTCTTTTCATGTCATCGACAATGTTATAATCAATACTTTCAATCTTAACAAGTTGTGCTAACAGATCGAGTGTTGTAGCTTTATTCGAAGCTTTAGGAGTGGTGGACTTATTCTTATTATTGGTGGAAGTTTTCTTAGAAGATGAAGCACTTACCTACTTATTCTACAAATTCTAAGCTAAATTAGAGGGTGGTAAAATCCTTTGCAACAATTGCTTCTTAAGTTCCTACTCAGAAATGGGTCCCTTGCTCCTCAAATTATAATGACCAGTTGATTGCTGGGGAGGAGCTTTACTCATTGATGATTCATCGACACTTTTTTTATTAGCATTATATATAACATTAAACATGTTAATTAAGAGTCCAACACCCAAACTAGACGCGATAGGTTCATTCACTTTTTCATTCTGCTTAGGTTGTTCTTCCACTAACAAGGTGTCAACAAGGTTGGTCATCATAGTGTTCATATTATGATTCCACTATAGGCATGTATTTTCTGAATGTTTATCTTGATGGAAAGTACAAAAATTGTCCATGTCCAAACTTTTGATATTGAACACTACGTTAGAACTTTGAGTAGATTTAACCAGTTGAGAATTAAAGGCAGCCTAAAGGACTTGCTGGTGGTGGTGGATGCCTCACTTGACCTCGTTTTTAATTATGATACTTCATTCATGAGCAACTTCAATTAATTGGTCAAGATTTCCATATCGAAATAATCCTTCTCTTTAGTAATTTGAAGTCTTTAAATTCACCAGGATATTCAGTGGCTCTAATTGATTGTAATTAATTTTCAACAACAATAGCTTCTGCAAATTTTAAGGCCAAAGCATCCTTTGTAGCTCTTATGACAAACACATAAATGTTAGTTGGCAAGGTAGGTGTATAATAATCTTTTGAGATAGAATTGCTGGGTTTCACATCGATGGGGAACTTGTTCAACAAACGAGTAAATATTTGATTGAAATATTCTACTTTCTCCTTGTGCCACATCTTAATACTACCGAGTTTTTTTAACAACACGGAAGGAGTTTTTTCATTAGCAAACATTTTCAAAAATAACTTCTTAAACTCCCTCTAACTATGAATTGAATTGGCTAGAAGGCTATGAAACCATACTGATGCTCTACCTTCTAGAGTGTACGGAAAAATTCTACAATAAATTTCATTAAAACGTACCTCAAGCATTCACAAATGCATGTAGAAATCATCGATATGATTTTCCACCTTTGTCTTCTTATTTGGATCGAACTTTGAAAGCATCTTTTCCATATGTTTGGGCGTGCTATGAAAGTTTTCTGAAAGAGCGAGTGGCCCTTGGGCCATCCAATCCAATTCTTGATAAGCCATGTATTCACCTCCTACTTCTTCCTCAATCTCTAAATTGGAAGAGTCTTCCCCTTCACTGTTCAAATCTTCGATATAATTAGGTAGTTCTTCTTCCCTTGATTTTTCTTTGTCGGAAAACTGAAAATTTCCCTCGTCACCTTCTACACCTTCCTCAATAGGTGGAAGTTCCTCTTGTTGAATTGTCTCTTTGTGAGCGTATTCTAACTCCTCATGAGTGGCAAAAGAAAAAATCTTCCACCGATGAAACAAATACACTAGTGCGAGTGTTGTGAGGAATAATGTGAGCAAAGGGAAGTAACCTGAGAGATCTTGCAAACTGAAAAGTAATGGGCCTAAGTGTATGGAGTTGATCATAAGTAACTTCAAAAGTTTGTTATAAAACCAAGATGATAAGACCCTCCTATTTCAAGAGTATGAGTTGGAATGGAATGCAATGTGTGACTGCCTTGCGCAGAAGATGAATTGTTAGGATAAGATGAATTTTTAGCCATAAAAAGGTGGCTTCCCTCCTTCTAACGCCAAAATGTTGACGATGAGAAAAATATGTCAACAAAGGGGGGTCTCCCAAATGTGAAGTCCCAATTAGACCTCACACCATTTGGAGTAGGAGCCACATCTGGAATATCGACCCGACTTCCATAACTATAAGATTTTCCTAGGCTATAATGAATCACATAAGAGAGTATCCAAATAACCTTTGGAATGATCAAGTAAGTTGACACTGTGAAACACCAATTGCAATGTGTAAATGGAGACTCTCATGAGAGGGAAATAAAAGTGAGCCTCTACAGGGAAAGTAATAGTACTATCCTAAGAGAGAAACACAAGAGCGACAAAAGGTTGATTAGTTATCTAGTGAAGTATTATTGGGTCCCTATAATACTAGTGATTACCCCATTACTATTGTAGTTATACCCCTTATTTATATTGTTGTGCCCCTATTACCCCCATGTTATTTCTGTGCCCCATGGAATCCCTCTATTGTTATTTTTGTGGCTTTATATTATTATTGTTAGGTCGGTTGGACTATATTGTGACTCCTTAGACTCATATATATAGAAAGGAGGTTTTGTCATTTGAATCATCGAAGAATTGTTCATTTATGTAATGTAAAGGAGGTTTCCCCCTCGAAGAGGCTGAATTCTAAGGCGTTGATCTATCTTTTCTATCTTTTCTTGAGCTGGTTACATAACATTTGGTATCAGAGCTTTGGATTCTAGGGTTTTGCTGCTCCAAACAGGTCATCGTGGCATTTTCACTATAACTTTTTTTCTGTGACGTTTCAGAAGTTGCAAAAAAAACCCATTTGAGAAGAAATCGCACTGAACCTTGGGTGCGGAGATATGATCTGAGGAAGTTGGTCTTTTTGAAGACTCCTGAATTACATTCAAAACAGGTGACCTGGGGAAAATCGTCATAACTTTCTCTCTGGGGATCGGATTGAAATTTCATAAGAAGGTAAAGAAAGAGGACGGACTGTAGTTTCATGTATGCATGTTTCAGATCCAGAGGTCGAAACAGTGACTCGTGGCACGTCGTACAAGTTCGCTCTACTGAACTAGTCTATAAGCAAGTCACTGTGGGAGATTTCACATAACTCTTCCTTGGAGAATCCACTTTGGGTCAGACTTGTGGCATTGGAAAGAGGACATAGGGGGCTACTATAGCTCAAAAATTTAGAAGTAGATGATTGGAAAGTACAGAGATACATCAGAGGCAATATCGAGCTCCTACAAAGTGAAAAAAGGTGTGTAGATTTTCTTAAATTTTTGCTTAAGGTTGGTTTGAAAATTTATTTTGAAGGAATTCAAAGGGCATAGTAGAGCATTATTATCGATAACTGATGCCCCGAGGAAAGAAAATGCAAACACCTAGTAAGGAACCTGAAAGCTCTAGCATGACTCATGAAGAAGAGGAAGAAATGCAACATGATATATCAAAATTACAAGACCAAGTGCAACAACTGTCCCTTGCACAAAAAGGAACAGAATCTAAGATGGATGGTTTAAAGAAAGATGTAGAAGCTAAGATGGATGGTTTAAAGAAAGGTGTAGAAGCTAAGATGGACTGTTTAAAGAAAGGCGTAGAAGCTAAGATGATTGACGTGGAAGCTAAGATGGATGATTTGAAGATAGATTTGAAGACAGACATGGACGAATTGAAGATAAATATGAATAAGTTGCTACAAGAAATGGTCCCTAAGGGTGAAAGGGTACTAAAGGAAACTCATGATGAGAACAAAAGAAATGTTAATCATGATTCCATAGACGCTAATTTTGGATTGAAGACTCACCATATTCCAAAAATCGATATGAGGAAGTTTGATGGCAAGGATCCCGCCACATGGATATTACAGATGGAGTAGTTCTTCGATCTCAATAATGTGCAAAACACACAAAAGGTACGTATGGCAACTGTATATTTGGAACCAAATCAGTTTGTATGGTATCAATGGCTTTGCTCTCCTAAAAAATTTATCACTTGGGCAATTTTTACGGAAGAATTGATAGCACATTATGAAGATACAAAAAGCAACACTTTTTGTTAGCCAATTGATAAGTCTCAAACAAAAGGGTTTAGTAATGGAGCACATTGAGGAGTTCCAAAAATTGAACATAAGGGTAAAAGATATTCCATAGGAGCATAGGATTGATGTGTTCATAGGGTCTTTAAAGGATAATATCCAACATGATGTTCGCCTTTGGGAACCTGATTCATTAGAGAAGGCATTCAGGTTAGCAAGAAAAATGGAAAGCAAAATTATGGCAACCAGGAAGCATACCACTCACAACTATAAAGACGGAAGTGTTGTTGCCCCTAGTCTTCCACAACCTATAAGGTTGACACCACAACAACTGGAAGAAAAAAGAGCAAAAGGGCTTTGTTACAGTTGTGATATCAAATAGACTAAAGGTCATAAGTGTGCTGAGAAGAAATTATTCTACATAGATTGTGAAGAGGAAGAAGAAAAGGAGCAAGAAAGGTCAAAAGAAGAAGATATACTCCAGGAACAAAGCCTAGATGAAGAACAAATAAATCCGACCATATCTTGTAATGCATTGGCGGGAATTACCACTCCTCAAACCATCAAGATATAAGGAAAAATCAAGAAGAAAAAGGTAATAGTGTTGATTGATTCAGGAAGCACCCACAATTTTATTCATTGTAGGGTAGCAAAAGAATTGAATTGCTTCCTATATCCAGCACCAGAGTGTCAAGTGATGATTGCAAATGGAGGAACAATAAATTGCTCTGGAAGGTGCCATAATATCAAGCTATCCATGGGAGAATATGTATTGACTAGCCCAATGCTTTCCATTCCAATGGGAGGTGCTGATGTTGTACTAGGAGTCCAATGGCTACAATCCTTGGGTACAATAGCTTTTAATTTTCAAGAACTTTTCATCAAATTTTCTACGGAAGGAAAGGAAGTTGAATTAAGGGGTATTGCAGGGAAACCAGGAAATATAATCAGCTCTAATGGTATGACAAAGCTTCTAAAAAAGGAGCAAAGAGGTGTAATTGCACAATTATGTTCACTAGATGTTTCCACATCGGAATCATCTATTTCTCCAAATCTCCAAAATGTCCTGGACAATCATTCCAAGTTATTTGAGACTCCCAAAGGTCTCCCACCTATGCGTGATCATGATCATGCTATCCATCTGATTCCAGGAAGTGTTCCTCCAAACATCAGGCCGTACAGATATCCCTATGTCCAAAAAAGTGAAATTGAACATATGGTTGCAGAAATGCTAGAGGCTGGTATAATTCAACCAAGTCAAAGTTCTTTCTCTGCTCCAGTAGTATTGGTGCATAAGAAGGATGGATCATGGCGCATGTGTCCAGATTATAGGGAGCTCAACAAGCTCACTATTAAAGATAACAGGAGGTGGAATATTTGGGTCATATTGTATCTCATGAAGGCGTTAAGGTAGACCCTAGCAAAATTAAAGCCATTAAGGAATGGAAAATCCCCACATCCATAAAGCATCTGTGAGGATTTCTTGGGTTGACAGGGTATTATCGCAAATTTGTTAAGAATTATGGGAGAATAGCAGCACCTCTAACAACATTATTGAAGAAAGATGCATTTTCATGGACTTCGGAAGCAACAAAGGCCTTTAAACATCTTAAAGAGGCAATGTGCCAAGCACCGGTCTTAGCTACATCGGACTTCACAAAAACCTTTATTGTGGAATGTGATGCTTCAGGAAATGGAATTGGTGCTGTTCTAATGCAAGATGAAAGACCCATTGCTTTTGAAATTCGTCCAATCAAGGGAAAGTTTTTAAGCAAAGCTATTTATGAGAAGGAAATGTTGGCCATACTCCATGCACTTAAGAAATGGAGACCCTACCTAATGGGAAGACACTTCAAGGTAAAAACGGATCATGATAGCCTTAAATACTTTTTAGAACAAAGATTATCCTCTGAAGAGCAGCAAAAGTGGGTCACAAAGATGTTGGGTTATGACTTTGAAATCATCTACAAAAAAGGGAAGCAAAATGTGGTGGCAGATGCACTCTCAAGAAAGGATGAGGATGTGGAAGCATTGTTGTGCGCCATTTCTATTATCCAACCAGATTGGATAAACGAAGCAAGGGAGGAATGGAAGAATGATGAAGAAGTGTGGGCACTTATTCGAAAGCTACAACAAGATTCCAGTACGTCTGATACATTTAGCTGGAAAAATGATTCGTTATGGTACAAATATCGCTTATACCTCTGTAAGAATTCCCAGCTAAAACAAAAGATTCTTATGGAATTGCACACTTCTCCCTTAAGAGGGCACTCAAGATTTTTAAAAACTTACCACAGGGTTAAGAAGGAATTTTTTTGGGATGGCCTTAAATCAGATATTCAAAAGTTTGTGGCGGAATGTTTGGTTTTCCAAAAAAATAAAGTTGAAAAAATTAAGACACCAGGTCTATTACAACCTTTATCCATTCCAAGCCAACGTTGGGAGGAGGTTTCAATGGATTTTATCACAGGTTTACCCAAGTCTGAGGGAAAGAGTGTCATCATGGTGGTAGTTGACAGACTTACCAAGTATGCACACTTTTGTGCATTATCACATCCATTTAAAGCCAGTACAGTTTCTACTGCATTTATGGAAACAATTCAAAAGCTACATGGAAACCCAAAGATTATTGTAAGTGACAGAGATCCCATTTTCACTGGAAATTTTTGGACAGAATTATTTTCTTGTCTTGGTACTCAGTTAGCTCATAGCTCATCTTATCATCCTCAATCTGATGGGCAAACTGAGATAGTAAACAAATGTTTGGAAGGATATCTTCGTTGCTTTGCATCTGATAAACAGACACAATGGGTAAAATGGTTGCCTCTGGCTGAATGGTGGTATAACACTTCCTTCCATACAGCAACAAAAATGACCCCATTTATGGCACTTTATGGGTATCAACCACCATCCATCACATCATATTTAAGAGAAAATTCTAAGGTTCAGGTAGTGGAACATCACATCGAACATCAACAACAAGTCCTCCAACTCTTAAAGGATAACCTCGTGTTGGCACAAAATAGAATGAAACAACATGCAGATCAACATCGCAGTGAAAGAAGTTTTGATGTAGGTGATTGGGTATTCCTACGGCTACAACCATACAAGCAAATGTCCCTAAAGCAATCTAAGAAGGATAATAAATTATCACCAAAGTATTATGGTCCGTACAAGGTGTTGCAAAAGATTGGTACTATGGCATACAAATTGGAGCTTCCTGCAGCTTCTCGATTGCACCCAGTTTTCCATGTTTCATGTTTAAAGAAGGTTATAGGTGACAAGCTCCCAGTTCAAACAATATTGCCAGAACTTGACGAGGAAGGAAAAATTATATTGGAACCGGAAGCAGTCACAGAAACAAGAACTCGACAGCTACGAAATCGATCAATTTCGGAGTATCTTATCAAGTGGAAGAACTTATCCGCTGAAGATTCCACATGGGAGGATGAGAATTTTATGCAGAAGTATCTAGAACTACTCAAGCGTTGAGGACAACACTTTTTTGAAGGAGAGGAGCATGTTGGGTCCCTATAATACTAGTGATTACCCCATTACTATTGTAGTTATACCCTTTATTTATATTGTTGTGCCCCTATTACCCCCATGTTATTTCTGTGCCCCATGGAATCCCTCTATTGTTATTTTTGTGGCTTTATATTATTATTGTTAGGTCGGCTGGATTATATTGTGACTCCTTAGACTCCTATATATAGAAAGGAGTTTTTGTCATTTGAATCATCGAAGAATTGTTCATTTATGTAATGTAAAGGAGGTTGCCCCCTCGAAGAGGCTGAATTCTAAGGCGTTGATCTATCTTTTCTATCTTTTCTTGAGCTGGTTACATAACAAGTATTTTCACGTAGACACAACGAACAATAAAGTAAATAAAACACACATTCAACAAGATAAGTACCAAATCCACTGAAATAGTTCAATTTCCTTAGTACATGTGAACACAACATATATCACAAATATAAAAAGAATATCCTTACTACATTCACAATACATGCATGAAAATTTGTTAGCTCATTGAGATTCTAATTATGAGTGAAATATCCAAGTACACAGTTACAATGGTGAGCCACTAGATCCAATAGTGGAACATTAAGTCACTTCTTTCTTCTCCAAATAATGATATTCTATCCTATGCCAAGCTAGAGAAGCCAATGCTAGCTTTCCAGAGGCTTAGCCTCCAAAAGCCATTTGATTGAGTTTAGAGGGTGTATTTATAACAAGAGGAATGACCTTTTATATCCCCATGACTCTTGAGCTTCCCTCATGATTCTTAGACTTCTGATGTGACCTTTGAACTCTATATGACTTTGGAATTTTCCTAAAGTCTCTTTTGTTCATAAATGACTATGTGACTTCTCATATTCCGCACATGACTCTTGGAATTCCACACATTACATTTTGTCCTTTCCTTTTGATAATTACATAATTATATCCACAAATAATGTGGCAAGACACATGGACACACATGCCATTATGATGGAATAGGTACAAGTCACAACTTGACAATGATGAAGTGGCGATGTCAAGCTGCTTCTCTTGCTGCTTTGTCTTCAATATTGATGAGAGGTATGCTCAATACTTCATCTTCATGAAAGATTGGATTTTCTCTTCATCTTCACCCTCCAAAGGGTTGAATGGTATGGAATATTCATGTGGTCCTGATCTTTGGTATCCTATCGTAATATGGTGTTCCTTCATCTTCTTGCTTGATGACCATCTTATATTTTCAGCTTCACAAGTGTCTCCTAGCATGGTCTCCTTCTTCTTCTCCTTCATCATCATCCTGTCATGACAAGATATAATACTTGCAACTGAAAACCAATCATGATGAAATGATAACAGTTCGATAAAATCCTAGTCTAACATTCTTCATGAAAATCAATGACTGAGCTAGAACTAGTTGTTGGATTGAGAGACAAGCTTAGAGATTATGCAGTGCGCAGTTCCAAGGGTCAACAATATGGATTGATGCTTGAGATTGTGCAGTATGCATTTTAGAGAGGCCTAAACAAGACGACTGCACAATTGAGGAGCTCAAGGAGGAAGTATTGAGGCTTGAAGGTTCTCACTGCACAGTTCTAGAAGGAGAGAGGCCTAGGGAGTGTGCAGTTGTGCAGTTCAGGAAGGAAGGATGAGAGCATGAGGCTTGACACTGGCAGTACACAAAAGGAGCTAACTAGGAGGCTGAACTGTGCAGTTCTGGAGCTCAAGGGGTTAGGGTTGAGCACTGATACTGTGCGGTGCGCAATTCTGGGAGGTAGGAACTGTGCATTGTGTAGTTCCAAGAGGCAAGGTCTGAGCTTGAGGGTTGAGACCGTGCAGTGCGCAGTTCCAGAGGGTTGAGTGAAGTCAAGTTGCTTGGGCAGGAACTTTTCATGATGTGGAAAAGTGTGGGATCAGTGAGGTCAAAGTGAACAAGGATAAAAAATTAACATGATCACACACTCATAAAAGTCAATGACACAATATTGATCACTCAGAAGTCAAGAACAACATGATCCCATCAATGTGAAGATAATACAACAAATTCCTCCAAGTGCAACACTAAAGATACACTTTGCGATGAAAATGGCGACACTTGTGTGACAATGCATAAAACTTTGGCAATGAGTCTAATACATGTCTATATCATAAATATTACTCATTATCACCAAATTTACCCCTTCAAACAAAACATAAATCCGCTTATGTGATATGCGACACTTCCCATGCCTAAAATATGACACTTGCGACAGTGAGAGCAAAGGGAAAATGACACTTGAAAAATGTGAG
Source organism: Pinus tabuliformis (assembly GCA_031772625.1). Lineage (NCBI taxonomy): Eukaryota > Viridiplantae > Streptophyta > Pinopsida > Pinales > Pinaceae > Pinus > Pinus tabuliformis. The sequence goes on from CM062818.1 coordinate 756,692,453, forward strand.
AAACATCGAAAGTGACACATGCTAGAGGAAAGATAACATGAAATTCCACTTATTAAAGTGAGAACAAGAAAAATTGACATTCGTAAACATGAAAGTGACACTTATGAAAGTGGAGGTACGCAAAAGAGATTGTTGGAAAAACTCACTGAAATAGAAAAATAATCACAACTAAAAGTGAGAGACTGTCAATGAAAGTGTGCACTGACTTTCGGCATAGGTTGAGCATTGCACAAGAACTGTCTTGATGGACTTGTGTTATGCTTGTTCAAGCTTGCATATAAGAATGCACTCATGAACTCGTTGCAGATTGAGCATGTGTGAGAAGGTGACTTCGACACTTAACAAAGCATCAATCAACCATAAAATGACTAAGGAATGAGTGATAACAAGATCCATAGTAAGCTCCAAAAGTTGGATGTAGGCCAAAATTTTGGAGGGTGTTGTAGCAGCGACAACACTTGGCGACACACTACAAGAACTCTAGCTTCTATGCATTGGCCTAATCTTTCGTGCAATGTTTAGTTCTTCAAGAAGTATTGATTCATTGTGTAGATTACTCTGGCTTCCCCACTTAAACCGGTTATAGATATAATGCCCTTCATCTCTTTCTTGATTGAACACATTCATAAGACCAACCATATGTCAATGTTTTGATTTAGGAGAAGGGTAATGTAATTTGTGAGTTTAAGATATTCAGAGCATGAGTTTTCATCTCTGGTGTTGCTCTGCTAATAGTAGGCCTGGACAATACCCCAATGGATACACTACAAGAACACAAGCATTGCTTCGTTTCCAGTGATCCTGGATAGTACCCCAACAAAGTTACTTACTTAACCTCCTTATGCATGAATCCTTTATCTTCTTTCACTTTTTTTTTATAGGACTATGCTTCAACACTTATTTATTTCATGGGGTGGAAGAGGTATCCCGACTTATTGAGAGAAGAAGAGGTTGTCCCTTTAGAAGATAATATTTTGCGTCTGATATAAGTTTGGTTGTTAATATTTTCCCCTTGTACTTCTCTACTTGATTGGATCAATGTGCAAACAATTGAAACATTACAACACCGAACTTAGATATGAGGTTCCAAAAATAGATATGGGTATAGTGGTTCTACACAAATCTTTCCTCACGAAAGGATCATATTTTCCATTAAAAAATCTTGAAAAAAAGATATAAACCCAATATAGAGAAGAGGATAACAGATAAGCCAAGCATCATTCGTCGTCACAATTTCCCTTTTCAAATTCGCCCCATTGCCTTTTGAGCCAAAAGGAACATCATTCATGCAAAATATTATTAAACAAAATAGAAAAGAAGAGACAAGGTACAATAAAGAAAAAAATCAAAAGGAGAAAGCAAATGGACACTAAACCAAAAACAAGATGTGAGACAAAAGTAAGAAAACAAAAGAAAGACTACAAAGAGCGAATGCGTGATGAGTGTGCAAGGGAGAGTATTATGCAACTATACCTACTCCTAACCTAAGTAGCTAGAAGGTCAAGTTCAAGTGTAATGAAATTTCCAATGTAGCCATCGTAACTGCTCCCGACCTACGTACACAAAGATACGAGCAATTAAAAAAAAAAAAAAACAATGTGCAATAGAAAAGATAAGATATTGAACAACTTGTGCCACAAATTGAAGCCTTACCTGTCAGCATAAAGATATGTCATAACCACTACTTCTAACCAACTTGCAATCTTACCTTTTTGATGAAAACCATAATCACACAAACCTCAAAATATTCTTGTGAATGCATCTTCATCTATACTTTCCTACTTAGAAAGCATAAGAAAAGATCAAAGCTTTTTATTAGCAAAAGCGCTTGCTAAGTATGACACTTGAAAATTCATCATAAATTGGATCATGAAATTTGAAACAATCCTCTTGAAAACCCTAAAATTGTTGAAAATATGAATTCTCAATTAAAGGTAAGGGGTCAGGATGAGAATCTTGTGAGGGAAAATAAATTTGATCATGTTCAAAGGGTTTATCAAGATAGTGAGGGCTTGACATAACCATCAACAAGGGATGAAGTGCCTCAACTGCTTGACAAGTATCCGAATAGGGAGATGATAAACCATAAATATCAAAGGATGTAGAACAACTGTCATCAGATATGTTGGTGAGAAAATGATAAGTTGAATGACAGTCATCAAGACCATAATTATGATCAGATGGACTGATTAAAGCATAATATTCTTGATTATAAGACAATAAGGATATGTCAATTTGAACATTTTTTCAAATTCTTTGAACAATAGAATCATCTTCCTCACGTGATGAGTGTAAAAAACCATTCCCTTGTAGCTGGTGACAAACTGTATTAGAAACATAATAATGAAAACATTAAAAAGGAATGACGATATAGCAAATACATGAAACTAATCAGGATGTAGTGGATGAAAAAGAGGAACTTGGTTCACCAAATAACTTAGGCATTCAGTAACACTCAAGAGGATTTACGGTGCGAAATTGGTTGGAAGTACAACGTTGACAAGCAAAACTAGGAGTTGACTATTCTAGAAAGTATCTGATAGACATGGTTCCTTTGGCCAAAGATAATATTTGAATTGATCAACTTCACAGTTCCATGCTTCTATGAGAGATACACACTCCAAACTTGAGTTAAGTACAAGAGACTCACATGGATATGAATCAACTGAAATAGAGTCTTGAATCTGATCATAAAATGAATCTTGAAAGTCAGAAAGACAAAATCCAAAATTCTTTCAAGAAGGAATTTAGATCCAGTGAAATCATGTTAGGAAAATAATTTTGTGAGAAAAACTAGATTTCACCTAGTTCGAGGATATTACCAGAGTTGTGAGATCTTGACATAACCATCATCGTAAGTTGAGGTTCCTCGACTTCCTAACAAGTCCTAGAATTTTCAAGCACTGTAAAATCACATTTTGTAGATTGAATTAGATCATGCATGGTGTGTGGATAACTACTACTAGTAATTTCAATAGGACCACTACTAATCGGATGGTAGCCATCTCTATCACTGATTTGACCAGATTTTACAAATTCAACAACCAGATTACTTAAGTCTAAATATTTTTCTAAATGCACATGTAAGAATGAATATACTAGAAAAATTTCACGAGTAACCTGGGCAGAAGAATTTTCATCACACAAAACTAGAAATGACAAGGGGTAGAATGGATACCCAATGATTTGATTGCTAACTTCTTCACCATGGATAACCTCACTACCTTGTGTCAATTGAGAAGTTAAATCATCAGATGAAGAACTTTAAGAGCACGAAGTATCTTCATTACAGGTTGATGCATTACAAGTGGTAGAACACAAGGGATAGTGAGATAAATAGGAATTTTCCATAAGAACATATTCTTTATCTAAATTATATTCTGGATCAAAATATTTTAAATCAAAATTTTCTCAAGAAACGAAAGATCAACTGGTGCACTTGCGAATTGATCATCAACATCAGAATGGTGGTTTCCCAAGACTCTATATTGATTAAGGAAACTGATTTCATTTGATTGACAACCAAGATTACTAGATTCAATATCATCTACGAATGAATAAGCACCATCCTCACATGGAGGACTTTGAAAAATAGAGGAAAGATCGAAATAATCTTCAATTTTTTGCTTCTCTACTTGTGTAATATGACCACGTTGTACTTGATTACAATTTGAACCAGAAACTTGAAAATCAAGAGAGTGTGAAGAACTAGTTGGTGGAGCATATTGATCAAGAGGATCATGGTACAAAGAGTCATAACATCTATATGATAGAGGATGACAAATTTCCCTTGAAGAAGTAATACTTTAAGTGGAACTAGATTCAAGATTGAGGTTAAGAGCGCTAATGTCATCTTGAGGAGTGAAAGGATTAGTATTCACCCTAGGCTCCTTAAACCATTCCAAGGTTTCCTCCATTGGATTTGAATCATGGGAAGTGGATGAAGGTTGAAGAGATGGATCGAAAATCTAATTTACGGATTTCGCAACTTGAGCATTAATGCATAGAGGCACCCCGATCAGTACTAGAAAAGGAGGAGGCAAGGAACAAAAGGAATAGTAGGTTCCTCTTATGAAATTAGAGGTGTTTGATTATTTACAAGAGTTGAGGAAGAAAAAACATCAGGGGGTTTAGATTCAACATGTAAAGAGATATGAACCAAATTCTCAATTTTTTTTAAAGAAATCCCAATCTGTATCTTCTTCAGGAAATTCATAACAAAGGTGAAGGAATCAATTAGAAGAATCCTCAATTGATTCATTAGGCTTCATTCTTAGTTGATTAACTCTTTTAAGGACATCACAATAATCATACCTATCAAATTCTTAATGAATCTCCTTGATGAGGTTTCAAAATAATGAATGGAAGTGAGCAGTAGGGTATGACACCATTGGTTACCTTCAAGCATGAGGAATAAAATCACACAAGCCACATATTCACATTCAATCTCATAATATTCACAAAAATTAATAAAGAGATATGCATGCTTGACTGTGGATGTATCACCCTCACCATCAAACTTGAATGGAGACAAGTCATAAAGAAGTTCATTAGGGATAAAAAGTTTACCATCGGATTTATTGGAGAAACACCATGGAAGTATGATTTTGAGATGGGCCATTTAATATAAGATATTCAAAACAGAATCAATGAGCACAACTCTTCACCTATCCCTCCTTCTAGCGCCATTTGTTGATGGTGCTGGAAATCTGTCAACCAAGGGGGCTCTCCCCGATTTGAACTCCCAACTAGACCTCACATCATTTGGAGTAGGAACCCCATCCGTAGTATTGGCATGACTACCATAACTCTAAGATTTTCCTTGTCTATAATGAATCACATAAGAGATTATGCACATAACTTTTGGAATCAACAAGTACATTGACACCATGAAACATCAATTGCAATGTGTAAACAAAGACTCTCATGAGAGGGAAATAAAAGTGAGCCTATAGAAGGAAATTAATAATATTATCCTAAGAGAGACACACAAGAGAGAGAAAAGGTTTTTTTAGTTATCTAACGAAGTAGTTCACATAGACACCACGAATAATAAAGAAAATAAAACACACATTCAATAAGATAAGTAATAAAGCCACCGAAATAGTTCAATTACCTTAGTACATTTGAAGAAAACATATACCACAAACATACAAATAATAGTCTTACTACATTCATGATACATGCATGAAAATGTGTTGACTCATTGAAATTTTGGTTATTAGTGAAATATCCAAGTACATAGTTACAATGGTAAGCCACTAGCTCCAATAGTGGAACATTAAGTTGTTAGAAAATTATATATTATGGAGCAATGGAACACATAAAATATTGCAGAAATATAAACATAGAAAATGCATAAAACAAGAGAGACAAAGATATACGTGGTTCACCCAGTTTGGGCTACGTCCACCCCGAATAGCCAGTCCTTCCTTTCTATTATCCAGCAAAATGAAGAGACACAACCTACAACAGATCCGCTAATATCCTCTATTTTCTCTCACAGTCTCACCTCTCTATTTCACACTCACAGAATACACATCTATCACACAACCTCAAAATAAAATGCCCTCATACAAAGAGAGGGGTTGCCTTCTAGGGCAAAAAACCCTAATCTAAACATAAGTTCTACCGTCAGATCATCCGCCTAATGAACGGCCCAGATTGACTAGAAATTACTATACTTTTACAAGGCAATTTTACAGCTGTTTTTAGCTTCGGGGGCGCTGCCCCCGAAACCCCCCGCCAGGGGGGGGGGGCTCCCAAAGGTCGTAGCCCCCCCCCCCCCCCCCGGACCCCCCCTGCAGCGAATATTTTACGGGCGGCGTTGCCGCCCCCATTTCGAACTGGGGTCCAATGTGGTGATACCTTTGAATATAGAAGATAATCAGGCTCCACACCCAACATAAGTCACTTCTTTCTTCTCCAAAGAATGATCTTCTCTCCTATGCCAAGCTAGAGAAGCCAAGGCTAGCTCTCCAAAGGCTAAGCCTCCAAAATCCATTTGCTTGAGTTATAAGGGTGTATTTATAAAAAGAGAAATGGCCTTTCATATCCCCATGACTCTTAGACTTTTGATGTGTCCTTTGAAATTCTATATGACTTTGAACTTTTCCTAAAGACTCTTTTATCCATATATGACTATGTGACTTTTCATATTCCACATATGAATCTTGAACTTACACACATTACATGTTGTCCTTTCCTTTTGATAATTACATCATTATATCCACAAATAATGTGGTAAGACACATATAAACAAATGGAATTATGATGGAACTAGTACAAGTCAGAAATTGACATTGATGAAGTGGAAATGCCAAACTACTTCTCTTGCTGCTTTGTCTTCAATATTGATGAGAGGTATGTTTAGCACTTCATCTTCATGAAATATCTACTTTACTCTTAATCTTCACCCTCCAAAGGGTTGAATGTTATGGAATCTTCATGTGGTCCTAATATTTGGTCTCCTTTAATAATATGGTGTTCTTTCATATTCTCGCTCTATGATCATCTTATCTTTTCATCTTCATAGGTATCTCCTAGCAAGGTATCCTTCTTCTTCTCCTCCATCGTCATCTAGTCATGACAAGATATAAGCCTGCAACTAAAATCCATTCATGAAGAGACGACATCAGTCTGATAAAATCCTAGTCTAACATGCTTCATGAAAATCAATGACTTAGTTGGAACTCTGTGATGGAATGAGAGACAAGTTTAGGGATTGAGTAGTCCCAAGGGTCAAGAGCAAGTACTGAGGCTTGAGACTATGCAGTACACAATTTAGGGAGGTCTGGACAAGATGAATGCACATCTGAGGAGCTCAAGGAGCAAGTCTTGAGGCTTGAATTTTACCACTGCACAATTATAAAAGGACAGAGGCCTAGGGATTACATATTTACGCAATTCAGGGAGACAGGATGAGAGCTTGAAGCTTGATATTATGTAGTGCACAAAATGACCTGAATAGGAGGCTGAAATGCGTAGTTCTAGAGCTCAAGGGGTGAAGTTTGAGCACTGAGACTATGTAGTGCATAGTTCTGGGAGGTATGAACTACACATTGCATAGTTCCAGGAGGTAAGGTTTGAGCTTGAGGGTTGAGACTGTGCAATGCGCAGTTCCGGAGGGCTGAGTGAAGTCAAATTGCTCGGGTAGGAACTTTTTAGTATTATTGCTAAGTGTGGGAACTATGAGGTAAAAGTGAACAAGGAAAAAATCTAAACATTATCACACACTCAGAATAGTCAAGGACACAACATTGATCACTTAGAAGACAAGAAGAATATGATCCCCTCATTGTGACGACAAAACAATCACTTCCTCTAAGTGTGACAGTAAAGGTACACTTTGCGATGACAATGCATAAAAGTTTGGGAATGAGTCTAATCATATTTACATGATAAATATGACTCATTATCAGCAAATTTATCCCTTGAAACAAACAATAACTTTTCTTATGCAATATGTGACACTTCCCATGCCCAAAAGACGACACTTGCGACAGTAAGAGAAAAGGGAAAATGACACTTGAAAAATGCAAGTGACATCGAAAGAGACACGTGACAGAGTGAAGATAACATGAAAAAGACACTTATTAAAGTGAAAAAAAGAAAAAGTGACATCCGTAAACATGAAAGTAACACTTGCAAAAGAAAAGGTGCACAAAAGCGACAGTTAGAAAAATTCATCGAAATAGAAACAAATTTAAACTAAAAGTGAGAGATTTCCAATGAAAGTGTGCATTGACTATCGTCATAGGTTGAAAATTTAATATGCACTATCTTGATGGAATTTTGCTATGCATGTTCAAACTTGAATAAAAGAATGTGTTCATGAACTCATTGTGGATTGAGCATGTGTCAGCACGTGACTTTGACACTTACAATTTGAGAAGAAGACTCAACACTTAACAAAGCATCAATCATCCATAAAATGAATGTGGAACGAATGATCGAAAGATCCATAGTAGGATCCAAAATTTGGATGTAGGCAAAATTTTTGGAGGGTGTTGTAGCAACAACAACACGGTGCTGGAACCCACCAACATGCAAGAGGGTATCCCTGATGTGAAGTCCCAATTAGACCACACACCATTTCGTATAACAACCCTTCTGGAAATATGACCTGACTACCATTATTCTTAAATATTTTCCTTGGTTGCCATGGTTAGAACAAGAGAGTAATGAACATATAATTTTGAATGAACAAGTGAGTATGCCTTGTGAAATGTTCAATTGTAGAATGTATTGAGGTTCTTTCACTGAAGGGAGATAAAATTGAGTCTTTAAGAGAAGAGTAATAGTACTAATCTAATAAAGACACACAACCATATCTATCTATCTATCTATCTATCTATCTATCTATATATATATATATATATATATATATATATATATATAAATATAAATATAAATATAATATAATATATATATAATATATATATATATAAATATATAATATATATATATATATAAATGTATATATATAAATGTAAATGTAAATGTATATGTAAATGTATATAAATGTAAATATATAATGTATATATATATATATATGTATATATATATATATATATATATATATATAGATGAAATAATCATTAAACAAATAGAGAAATAGTCACTAGTAGAAAATGGGAAATTAATGACTAGGTGATTACAATAGTTAGTCACGGTAGCTTTTCCAAGCGTAATACTACCAAAAATGAGCAATCTTAAGTGACCAAACTAAAAACGACTACCGTAAACGACTAATGTAGTCTCAATTTAAAATAGTTGAATAGAGAATAAGTAATACAACTAAAAATGACTAACATGAATGACTAATTTAGTCTAGGAACAAAAATACGACTACCTAACAAGTAGTACAATAATACAACTCAGTCATTTATGTTAGTCATTTTGATTGTGTCACTTCAACAATCTAAACATACAAGTGCTAGGTGATTCAAAGCTTGTTATAGATTGGATAAAATGTTAGACTTCCTTAAACACTTCTTTATTGGTTCAACAAATGATTAGAGTTATGGGTTTGATTAGAATCTTTGAGGTTATATCTTTTGATCACATTCACAGTGAATTAAATTCAAAGGATGAGAGATATACAAAATGGGAGTGGGATTACAACTAGGTCAAGTACATTATGACAAATACTTGTAAGGAGAATTGTTGGTTAGTTAGTAGAGGACGCATTTCCTTTAGTTGAATACTTAACTTTTCATGCATATCTACATTTTTTATTATCAGGGTCGTATCAATTGAACTTAGGATACTAGTTTTTAACTTGGATATAAGGTTGTTTATCTAGTTTAAACCTACATTATGAACAAAACAATACTAGACTCTTATGAAATTGTTTTGAATCCTACGGGGATTTTGATATTTCTCGAACATTATATGTTGCACATATTAGAATATCGCGTTATACATGTAAAACAAATTTAGTATTTGTTAGATTATGTAACTTACACCTTTGCATTAATATTGATACAAAAATGATGTTATTTTTTTCTTATTGGAAAAAAATTATGGAATAGGTTTTATGACACCTTTCCTTGGCTATCTAGGACACTAAGTGTAAGAAGAGGTTTCTTTAGATACCACATTTATATTAGTATGTATGATCCATGTGTATATGATATTTCCAATGCATATTATTTTTATTGTGATCATTTAAGCACTCTATTCTAACTCTTGATGCTTTGGCTATAAAATCTAATTTGAGTTGTTCTGTGGTATTTCATAATTTTATTCAAAAAAGTGATGTCATCTTGATGACTTAGGTATATAATTGGTGATTTAAGTAAATGCTACACATTGATGTTATTGTACCCTTATTTCCCACCAAATTTTTTCCACTCTACCTTGCATTTTTGGCAGGAATGAAGTCTTATTTATTGAGTTTGAAGGAGTTAAAAGATGGTGGGAATGAAGTCTTATTTACTGAGTTTGACAAAGTTAAAAGATACATGGTAATGAAGTCTAAATTTATTTTTATTTTAAATTTATGATAATTTATTTTAATTTTTGGGTTACGACTAAAATACCGCTGGATCAAAAACCTTAAGATAATTAGAGAAATATACTTTGATGGTGACTTTAGATATAGAAACATAAGTGTGCAAAAATGGTGATGGGGATTTTGTTTTTATTCGGCTCTTATCATTAACCAAAACTCTCTTATGAACGGATCTATTGTGGCCACCTTACGCATAGATTCCATGGATTTTATTACTAATTGATATTTTCAATTCATTTACATTTGAAGATGGCACATGTATGGCGCAAAGAATGCCCAGATATTTTTGGTGTCCTACTTTAAGAAAACAATAAAACACTGCCAGAGGGAATGGTAGTTCTAGAGTCTTTCAATGATCTAGTTGTTGAAATGAGATCTTATCATTATGATCCCATTACTTTTGCATTAGATTTGAAGGCCATGGTATGTTTTTGTCAAATTCATTCTTGGAATTTCCCACTAGTATTTTATATGCTATTTTTTGTTGTTGTTTATTGTTCCGACTCCCGAGTGAAGATCTACTTTGGATGGTTACTGCAGTGGATGATTTTAGAGTTTCACACATAAAACTTAAGGTAATCTATTTTTTTGGAACATATTTTCATAGCTTGTTATCTGTATGCTTCAGTTTATGATATATCTGTGCTTATGTAAATAAACTTTGTTTGAGCCATTTTGTCTAAAGAGTTTTACATTTGTTACATTATTATGAATGCCAGGATGTAATTGATTTTTGTAAGGATGTTGGATTGCAATATAGTACTGCAACTACAAAAAATTCAATGATCAAGCTTATTGGAATTTTACATGAGTTTGTTGGTCCAGGTTTTGTATTCATGAGATTTTTATTTTGAGTAGGTGTGTTAGTATCTTGCGTTAAAAGATAAGTTTAGAGTTTTCACAAAAAAATAAATCTTTGCATTGATAGATATTAAGGGATTTATGGTAGATGTAAATCCAACACTCCTAAGTATCCTTGATGCATAGTATGAGAAAAATACGTTTGAGGTGGGTTGATTCTAGCTTATGATATTTTCTCTAGTTGATTCTAATGTGTTAATTTTTAAAAAGTGGTGTTCATTTTTTTTTCTTCGTATTTTCAATGTTAGTTTCAACAGGTTTAGTGGCAGTGCCTAAGAAGACCATAAAATGTTTAGATTCTTCTTTAGTTTTAAGTGGACTTGGTTCTAATTTTTTGCCACGCAAAGATATAAGTGGAAATATTACACCAAATTTAATGAAAAATTTAGGCAGTTTTGATTGGAAGGCGTGGAAATTTTTTTCTATAATCATGTGGAAAATTTTACGAGTTCCTTCAACTTTAAAAAGAGATAATCTAAAGATATATTTTACTAGTTTATCAGGCCCGACTTGAATGAATAGAGTTTGTTAACAAAATTATTGAAGAAGCACACAAACACATTCAACCTACAAAAACAGTTTGGAGAGCCACTTTAATTTGCGGGTTTAAAAGTCTTGCAAATTGGTTCAACTTTTGTAATTTTACAGTTAAATTTCAATATTGCTTGCAATATAGCATGTCGTTTATCCTCAAGGTTAATAGAATGAAAATAATTTTTTTAATGATCAACAAATGACCATAAAAGTAGGTGAATTAGTACAAGATAGACAATCCAATATTGGTACAGTGGGGTTGTAAAATACACTGTCATAATTTAATGTTATTTGTTGCATCAATATTTATGACAACAGATCTATTTGGAGCATTGAGAGCTCGCTTATTTGACACAAACACATTAAGGGAATTTTGAGGTCTAAAATGGGCCTCTTAAGAAAAATGTAAAACAAAAATAAACTTTATAAGAACCAATATGATTCAAGATGATGATGTCAACCATGAGGGATGATTCACCATTTTTTGAGTAAAAAAATGAAAAAATAACAAAATAATAAAACTACTTTTTCAACTCGCATTTTCAACTTATCTCCCTAAGGTTTTAATCAAATTTCAAGAGAGAGTACTCATTGGATGAGAAATTTAATTCCTCATCTAAGGAGTGCCCATGTTGCATACTTTCGATGGATCCTGCTACACGAAAAATGAGACATACATGAAAAAGTGTTTGCAATCAAGTTTTTCATGTATTTCTTTTTTTCCGTGTAGCAGGTTCCATTGAAAGTATGCACCATGGGTAATCCTTGGATGAGGAATCAGATTATGCATCCAACGAGTGTTGCCACTCGAAATTTGAGTAAACCTATAGGGAGATAAGTTGAAAATATGAGTTGAAAAAATAGTTTATTCTTTTTTCCCTATAAAATTTGATGATGTAATCTAATCTTATTTTATTATTTCTAGTATTATTTTATAATTTACTTAGGAGGCCCATTTTAGACCTCAAAATTCCCTTAATGAAAACTTGCTTACTACAACTCTAACTATTATTGGAAACATTACATCTGCAATGGGCCCTGTTGTGGACAAGAGCAACAAGGTGCGTGCTTGATTATTTACGCATTGATACTCGATGGCTAATGGCAACATGGTGTGATCTGAATGTGTAAACTTGAAGATTTTTAACAATTTGCAAGTTAAATTTATATGTGTTTTGGGTAGAGGATCAATTTACTAAACAGATAAACAAGTAAAATTTAACCAAATTTTACAGCCAAGCAGAGACAAATAAGCATATCTGAAACACATAAAAAAAAGCGTAATAAAGGAGTTCAACTCTACATATCCTGGTCCAACTTCCAGTGCAAGGCCTCTTTCATTAAAAATTCTCAAAAGTGTGTTTACATGCTTTACAAAAATCAAATAGTAGAACTGATGTCTCCAATGGATCCAACACTGTAAAAAACCCCCATTTTTGGTTCTTTTTGCACCTCATTTGGCCAAAAATTGAGAAATTTATGACTGTTTCTTCATTTTCCTAGATTATGTAGCTAACCATCCTCCAATTCGGCCTAAACCTGGCTTGAGCGCTCCAAATGCTGAACTTGTGCGCAAATCTGGCCTAGATTCCCGCTCAACTAGTAATTTTGTAGGATGGTTAAATATGCCATTAAGCCCCTAGTTTAAAAAAATTAGGGCCATGTGCCTAGGGATTGGGGCTAACTGTGCGCCCTCGCTGGCTGGGCCCCCAACTTCTTGACACACAGTCATATCATGCTCGAAAAAACTTTGGGTTTAGTGCTTAAATTCTGCGCTAAGGACTACGCTCTCCATCTATTGGCGGTGAGGTCACGTGGTGGCCATATGGCCCGAGGCTAGCCCCTGCTGCAAGTGCCTAGCCGCTAGCCCCTTCTACTCTTCCACCGATGGTCATATAGACTTCCATATGGCTTAGGGATGGCTCTTTGGGGTTGACCCCCTTTTAATTCGTTGATGGTTCTCATCCATGGGTCCAATGCGTTGTATGGAGGGCGGTGACCATGGGGCTGGGGCTAAGCCTGGCCCACAGCACCGTCCCTTGGTTCTCTTGGGCATGGTGACAAGGGCTGGGGCTTAGCCCTGGCCCTACCCCCAAACATGCCAACGATTAACTTTAAGTATGACTTGCCTCCATTAATTATTAAGTGACATAACGATGGCGCAATGGTATGGCTCGTGGTTGCTTGGTATTTGGTCTTGAGTTTGACTCCCATGAAGGTAGTTCAACCTCACACAAAATTTTGGTCTACCATGAGGAGGCCACGTGGTAGCTACTGGTTGGCCCACGTGGCACTCCCTCATTAGGTCACCACAACAAACATTCAACCAATGAAAATTAATCATGCCTCAACCAATCAGCTAATGCCAAATTTTGACCAACCATTGGATGATGAAGGACCAATCATCCTGCCAAGTCATGGCCCAGTAAACGTACAGACTGCTGACTGGGCATCCCTACAACCCAAATTTCATTTTTTTTAGCTATTTGCCAATTTGATCAGAACACAATATTGGAAGCATCCGATATCAGTTTTGAGTGAAACAGATTGCATTGGGTTCATATCACCAAGGTCTATCTAGTCATTCAGGTTTCGATCTCTGTCTCACACTTTTAATTTTGAGCACTATTTTGATCCACCGGATCACTCCTCCCCATTGGAAGCTTTTGGACCTCCAAAATCTCTTTATCAATCAACAAATAGATACAACTCGCTCACCCTTCTAGTCTCAATCCATTGAACTTTTCTTGCATTTTTCGCTTTGATCTTTTCATGAAAGTACATCACTTTCCTTGATTTTAGAGTCTTGGACTTTCTGTCAACAATGACATCTTTCTACAATTTTTCAATATATGTAGAAGAAAAAACTGCCTTTGAAGGAATATGCACATTCCCTCCTTGGTCTTCAATCAATGCAAACTTAAACAATTTCTAGTTCATTTCACCTTGAACACTGTCGTCATGATGATGCTTACCATTGTCTAGCCTTGTACTTGGCTTGACTCTTGACCAAATGTGATCGCCATCGCCATGCACCATCATTTTTCAAAGCCAAAACATTATGAAACCCACAAGAAGAAATTTTAGAACCAAATTCCTCTTTGTCAATTTACTTTTTCATTTGCTCTTTGATCTCTGTACTCCCTAACATTGGCATCTTGTTCACACCAATGTTCAACAATGATGCATGCTGCAACAAATTTACTCATTTTGTTTACCTCCTTTAGGAGGCAACATGTTAGACTCCT